>JAYESA010000005.1:8957813-10157813 GCA_036927795.1 Iris macrosiphon | reverse complement strand
CTCCTCCACCAGGCTCCTCCGGAGATGCCGCCGCCCGACTCCTCTTCCCCAGCAGCAGCACCAGCTCCGGCCGGCCGTGCCCGCAGCGCCGCCTCAGCCCAGCCTCGCCGGCGCCGCCCCCAACTGCCCTCGACCGCCTCCGGCCTCCCCTCGCCGTCCTCCGGCCAGCAAACCCTAAAACCCTAGGTCCTTGTGTCGGACACGAGATTTTTGGGTTTTTCGGACCTTGTTCAGGTACGCGTATCTTTCTGCTCGTAACCCCGTTTTCGATTCTGTCAGTTGCGTTGCGTAGCCTGCATGACCCCCTCGGTGCCCGTGCAACCCGCTCGGGGCATCGTGTAAGCCCCTGAATTTTCAAAATATTAAAATTGGGATTTTTCGCAATTTTCTGGAATTTTCTGGAAAATTTCTGTAATTAAAATCAGGGTTTTGAATTATTAAATGATTTTTAATTGTTAATAAATAATATTAAAATATTATGAAAATAATATTTTTGGGTGTAAAATGGAAAACTGGACTTCGGACAATTTTTCTGGATTTTTCTGGGCCTCAGACCTATTTTTAAAATGCCAAAAAAACTATTTACTAATTAATTAATTAATTAAAACTGTTTATTATTATTATTATTATTATTATTTTTATTATTATATTTTCATTTACTTATTTATTTTCTTGGGCCGGCCCGGCCCAGTGGGCCGAGCCCAGCCCAACCCTCAGCCCCGGCCCAACACCGACTTAACGGGTCGGGCGGGTCTGCCCGGACCCGCGACCCGACCCGTCAGACCCGGCCCCCTCTCCCAGTTCTCCCCGCATCCTCCGGCGGCGCCCGCGTCCGGCGCCGCTCCGCCCGGGCCGCGCGCCACGTCGGCCACGCCCCCGCCCGCTCCGCGCACCTCCGCACCAGCCGCCTCCCCCTCCGCCGTTCCCGGCGTCTCCCTCTCCCTCACTCCCCTATATAACCCCTCCGGCCTCCCCTCCGCCACAGCCACTCGCCGCAACCCTAAACCACCCCGTCCGGCGACCCCTCCCCAGCACTCGACGCCCTCCGCCGCCGCTGCCCAGCCACCCTGCCACGGCCGTGCCGTCCCCGCTTCTCCCCCGGCGGCCCACGAACCCGACAGCACCAGCAGCAGCAGCCGTAGCCGCCGCTGCCGGCCGCCCTTAGCTCCCGCCGACCGCCACCGGTTCCGTCCAGCCCCGGCGACCCTTCCCCGGCCCTCTCCGGCGCCCCTCCGGCGGTCCTCCGGCCACCGCAGCGAGGAATCCCCTGAACCCTAACCCTAGCTCCCAATTCTCCGTGTCGTGTCGGACAC
Organism: Iris macrosiphon; assembly: GCA_036927795.1. Classification (NCBI taxonomy): domain Eukaryota; kingdom Viridiplantae; phylum Streptophyta; class Magnoliopsida; order Asparagales; family Iridaceae; genus Iris; species Iris macrosiphon. The sequence goes on along the minus strand of JAYESA010000005.1, from coordinate 10,156,500 downwards.
GACACGGACACGAAGATTTTCGGTTTCTCGGGTCCTGTTCAGGTACTCGTATCTTGCACCCTGTATCTCCGTTTTCAATTCCGCAAATTGCGTTGTGAAGCCTGTATGACCCTCTCGGTGTCCGGACAAACTGTTCGGGACACCGCGTCCTGTGGTGGTCGCACACCGCGATCCAAAAACAGGAAAAACCAGACCCTGTTTCACCCCGGAACCGAGTACGCCCCGCCAAACGGGACGACTTGGTCGCGTGCGGTCTTCACAGATACGTGCGCAGCGTCGATACGGACGTGTGAGTCTTCGTGGAAGCTGATTCGGGTGTGCGTGCACACCGGAATCAACGCGTATCCGCGGACATCGTCCCGTATCCGCCTTTTCGGCAATTCGCCCTAACTTCGTGCACACTCGTCAGATCGAGACGAAACTTACGCCATCGGACTCGTAGCGATACGCTGGTCCTGTGGGTCAAGTTTGGTTCGGTTCTGAGAACGTTGACGAAATCGCGTGTCGTGGGCCCCACAGGCCCCGCTCGACGGGCGATTTTGTGTTCGGCTCATCGGAATCCAAATATGGAAGTTCCGTTGGGTTCGTATCAGCGTTCCTGACCTGTTGACACTAAGTTTGGTGAATTTGGAGACCGTTGACCTGGACGCGTTTTTCGGTGCAAAGCGGGCCCAACGGCGGACCCCGTTTTGACCCGAAACTGCCGTTTTTGCCTTGTCTCCAAATTGGACCCAAGGACAGGCGTTTCCAGCTATTTGACATCTTCTGAGCATGATGGTAATGTCTATTTCAGCTTTTGGACTCATCTCTGGACTTTTCCCCCAAGAACCTAACTAATCAGATCCAAACAACAGGCAAGTACCTGCACTTCAAGTTTAAATCTTTATATTGTGATAATTATTCCCTGTTTCACTAGTACCCTTGCTGATTACACGTAGTGTTAGAATACTGTTGTCACGCCCCAGTCCCAAAATGTCGTGGGACTAGACACGTGGCAATGGCCAGCAGTACACATCGATGGACATCCCAATTTAATGGATCCATCGAGCATACTTAAGCTGTAATATAGGTCTACAATATCATATCAAAAACTAATCTCATCCACACACAGAATAATAAGAACAACAGCAAATAAAAGAAAGTACATCAAGTCCAGTCTCAGCAGAGTATGTCGGGGAACAACCCGATAAGAGTCTAAAACACTGGTTCATCCAACCAGAACAAAAGAGTCCAAAATAAAGTATATGAAGAGTACAAATAACATAATCTCAAGTAAAATCTTCTGCCATCACCTCTGCTTCTATGTTAGGTTCTTCTTCAGCAACAACTCCTGGTATAGCTTCAGCTCCTGACCCGTAAACCTCGGGATAATGCTCTTCTGCTAATCCTGGGGACATCATCCATTCCAGGTCCTCAGGGGACATAACAAGGTACAAATAATACAAGCCAGAAATAAATGCAGTGAAATAGTAAATGAAATAAGCAGGGTAACTACATAACCATCTAAGTGAAAATGCAACTGAGAGCAACACTAGTACTCAGGCTGAGACTGCTACAAGCTCTGTGTCGGGGAGCCGGGTAGCAGCAATATCTAGTAGTGGTCTAGCTCTGCTCGAGAGTCTACAACCTCACAATAGTAGTATATATGTATAGAACAGCCTGTAGCCTGTGTGTCTCTCCCCACCCAATGTAACCACACGTCTCATGTCCATGTCACGTGAGATCAGATCTAATGCAACAGTCATAAACTAAGAATATATAACTATGTCCATCCTGTATCCTATACAGAATCACCTTGAATATGTCAGGAAGATTCTGCCAATGTATGGTGTCAGGTGTCCTAGGTTATAGTGTACTTGATAAACAAGCACAAGAATATAAAGGGTCTCGAATATCCATCACTAAATGACGTACACAACTCCGCGTACGGGGTTGGCACCCGACTGTGATCGGACGCTAAGTATGTCATACGGTCCTAGGTTATAACATGTACAATAGTCACAGAAAATTAAAACAAAAGAACTAATTAAACTAATAATCGGCAATATATGGCAAGGTACACTTGCCTGGGATTGGAATATCAGTGGCGGTCCTAGTAACAGTGGGTTCAGCAATAACTCCTCCAAAAGCTGAAATAAACATTAACAACAGTCTCAGAACATAGGAAATAGTTAGGAACGGCTGTCCTTAAGTTCAGTTTGGACACAAGGGCAAAAATGACACTACTGGGCCAAAGCGGGTCCATATGTGGGCCGCTTTGCACCGAAAACCGGGTCAGGGTCAAAGGTTTCCAAATCAGTCCAACTTAGTGTCAACAAGTCAGGAATGTTGATACGAACCCAACGGAACTTCCAGAGTTGGATTCCGATGTGCCGTTCTCAAAATCGCCCGTCAGGTGGAGCCTGTGGGGCCCACGACACGCGATTTTCCAACATTCTCAGAATCAAACAAAACTTGACCCACAGGACCAGCGTATTGCTACGAGTCCGATGGCTCAGGTTTCGTCTCAATCCGACGTGTATACACTAAGTTACAGTGAGATTTAGAAAACACGGATACGGGGCGATGTCCGCGGATACGCACTGATTCTGGTGTGCACGCACATCCGAATCAGCTTCTGCGAAAGCCCGTACGTCCGTATCAACGTTGCTGACGTGTCGGCGAAGACCGCACGTGACCAAGTCGTCCCGTTTGGCGGGGCGTACTCGATTCCGGGGTGAAACAGGGCTAAGTTTTTCCTGTTTTTGGTTCGCGGTGTGCGATCACCACAGGACGCGATGCCCCGAGCGGTTTGTCCGGGCACCGAGAGGGTCATACAGGCTTCGTGATAAAACTGACGGAATAGGAAACCGAGTTACGAGCAGAAAGTTGTGGTTACCTGAACAGGGCTTGAAAAGTTCTATCTGCGCGTGTCAAGTTCACGTCTCTGTGTCCTGATTCCGTGTCCAAGCTGTGTCCTGGCTCGTGTTTGCGTTCTGGGTCGTGTCCGCGTTGCTGGTGGCTCGCTGGACAGCCGAGGGTCTGTCGGAACTGGTCTGGGGAGGTCGGCGACGAGTCTGAGTGGTCGTTACAGCGCCTGAGGCGGCCGGACGTCGACTGGACGGAGGAGAAGTTGGGGCTCTGGCTCAACAGCAGGATTGAGGCCGAGGCGGCCGGACTGGGATGGGCGGACGTGTCCGGGTGTCTGGGCTGCGTCACCTGTGGTTGGAGACACCGGAGTCAGGTCGTCGGGTGTGAGCCGAAGGGAGCTGCGGCCGAGGCGGAGCGTTGTCGCGCTGGAGGTGAGGTCAGGGGCGGAGGAAAGGCGTCGGGCGTAGGGTCTTCGAGTGGAGTGGCGGAGCGGCGGACTGGTCGTGCGGTGGCGCTGGGTTTCTCCTGGAGGTAGGCGGTGTCAGCGGGTGTAATGGTCGCCGGAGAGGGTGGATGTCAAGGGGATTTCCGGCAGCCCTAGGTAGGTTTATATAGGCTGGATTGGGAGATCTAGGGCCAGTCGTTGGCCGGAATTCGAAGGGAGACCGCCGTCGGTTACTGGGGAGGTGAACCGGGGAGTCTGGGCTGCGGCGGAGGCCAAGCGGCGGCGGCGGAGGCGTTACCGGCAGCGGGAGGTCAAGGGTCGGGATCTTAGCCGTTGGGGAAGAAAGAGTGCGGGTGGGTTTGGATCCTTAGCGGGTCGGGTCTGACCCGGATCCGACCCACTAGGGAAGCGGTTCGGTCCAGTCAGACCGACCGGTCCGGTCCGGTTCAGGGTCGGTTTGGTTAATTGGTTTATTTAATCAGATAATTTATACAATAGTTTTTAATGCATTAAAAATTCATCCGGGGTCCAATAAATTCCCGGAAAAATACCCCATGCTCGGTTTTTAATTTTACACTGGAAAATATAATTTTCATCACATTTTAATATTATCTAATATCATTTAAAAATTCATTTTAAATCAGACAGCTTTAATTTACTGGTTTAAAAATTACCGAAAATTTGCTAATTAATTCCAGAAAATAAAATTTTAAAATTCTTAAAAATTCAGGTGATTACAACTGTATTTCATGTCTTGAATATTGGAATTCATGTCTTGTTTTTCGTGTCGGGTGGGAGAATACTGAAAGGCATGTAGTTTATCCTTCCCCATGCATTGTTTAATAGCTGTTGGTACACGACTGTCCATCAGCCAGATCTCGATTGTATTGTTTAATAGCCGTCTATGACGGCCAGATTAGCCTTATAAACCCCTACATGCCAACTATGTATTCTAAAACAAACACAAGTTCACACAGATAGTTCTAGTCTTGTTATAGTTCTTACTGACTATTGTAGTTTCATTTCCTGTTTCACTTTAGTTCCTGCTTCTCATATTCCTGTTTATAGTTGTGACTCCGAGATATTGACATTCTTTATGCAATTTTCCCAAAATGATACTCAGTTTAATTGTCATAAATATTTAGTTTAATCTTGTTGTGCACTGTGTACTTTGCTCCTTTCCTGACTGGATATGTTGTTTAGGCGATGATGAGAACCTTGCCCCTACCTATTATGGACCCTATGAGCCAGCAGGTGATACCGTTGCAGAGCCAGTTCCCGCACAGGAAGCTACTCCTGCTGAGTAGTTAGCAGTAGTTATCTTAGTTTTGCTCTTTATCTTATTTAATCGGGTTTGTCCCCGATTTTATTTTGGAATTCCTGTACTAAACATTTGAATCTGTTGTTACATTTATTTCCAGTTGCAAATCTTAAGTTTCATTTTTCCTTATTATCTTGCCCATGTTGTTGTGAATGAGCTAGTTAGTAAATCTGGACTTGACCTAGACAGCGTACTACCGCCGATTCTGCGGCGTAGGCTGGACGTAACCACGCACTCGTGCCCGAATTTCCGGGTGCGGGTCGTGACACGTTTTTATGGTGGCCCATGCAGGTCTACGACTAAATTGTTCGGTTTCAACTTAGGGACCGAACAGGCCTGCAACAAGATTGAGGATTTTAGGATAAAGCTCATTCACAGTATAGGGTCATTATTTCAATTCTTGATATCATTTCTGCTCAATTATCCTATCGCCTTTGATTTCCAAGTATCCTATTCTGATCTTCCTATCCCTTAATCTTTCAGAATGGTCCAGACCAGGAACACAGTAGGAGGCACATCAGAACCAGCTGAGCAGAATGTGCCCGAGACTCTTGCACTCCCGCCGCCTCCATCTGTCCCGGCAGTTACCTTGGATGGGGCACAGCTAATAGGAGTATTCCAGGGATTAGTGGAATCCCAGAAAGAACAGACTGCACTTCTGCAGACCAGCCTCTCAGAAGCTATTAAGTCCCAGGAGTCGCCACTCAAGAGGCCAGGAAGTGCCAAAGACTTCAAGAACCTTAGGCCTCTGGAATTCTACGGAACTGAGGGCATTCTCTACGCGGATGAGTGGATAGAGAATGTCGAGAGACTCCTGAAGACTGCTCGGGTTCCCGATGATCTCAAAGTGGAGTCTGCAAGCCTGCAACTGTTCGACATTGCTCGAACCTGGTTCAGAGATGAACCCCAACTATCTGCTTCCGACGTCACCTGGGAGGACTTCAAGAGACTGTTCAAGGAGAAATTCTACCCCGAAGTGGCTCGGGAAGCTCTCGAAAGCCAATTCGAGAGACTGGAACAAGGTAACATGACTGTTGATGAATATACTGCTGAATTTAGCAGGTTAAGCCACTTTGCGGAGTGCATGGTTCGTACCCCGGAGGACCGAGCCCGTAGATTCAAGAAGGGGCTGTCTCCGGATATTCGCCTTGCTGTCACCACCAGCCGAGCTCGCACCTATGAGAAATTTTTGAACGTGGCACAAGGCGTTGAGAGAGACCTGGGGCATAAGCTAAAGCGAGAAAGAGATACCGGAAATGCGGGACCCAACAAACGCCTTTTTCAACAACAACAACAGCAGAGGTCCCCGCAGCAAGCCCAGCGTCCTCTCCCTCGAGCTCCAGCACCCCAACACCAGGCTCAAGGACAGGACCAACAGGCTGCTACTTGTAACTTTTGCCGAAGACCGGGCCACACTTGGCAAGTTTGTAGGAAGAGACTAGGTGCCTGCCTATATTGTGGCTCAACAGAACATCAAGTGAGGGACTGTCCCGCTACTCCAAGACGCGGACAAGCTTACGTGATGACCGTGGAGAACGCGCAAACTCTGGAAGCAGCTAATGCGCGTAAGTGATTCATAGATACCTTTCCTAGTATTGTTTAGCTCATGCCTATTGGTTCGTGACCTCAGCCCCAACCTAGTAATTTTGAACTTGCTAAATAACCTAGTATATTTTAAATTGATAACTGTATAGATTCTTTAGACTTTTGCTATTGTGTTATTCTGTGAACTTCAATAATTTGTACCTCCTTTCATCATTATCTAGCGCACTTAAATTTTGCTGAACTTGACATATGCTGCTATTTTATAGCTTAGTTTTGCAAGCTTACCCTTTATCGGGCTTGTTCAGGACACATGTATTATTGAGGCCTGATCAACCCCACTAATACAAGTGTCTACTCAGAATCAGTGTACTACGGTCTGATCAACCTTAGTGCATTTTGATTCGCACTTCGCACGACTACCTTACGTGGATTGAGAGATATAGTGACTAGTATACTTGCCCCTAAGACATGCCCGAGCATATCGTATCAGTTACATAACCGTACTAATACGAGCGTGCGAATAAATGATTACCAGAATAGAATCTCAATCCATAACCGCCTGACAATCCCCATTAGAATTCTTTAAACGCCTTGATCCCTATACCTCTGTTCTACCACCTCGCCCTTAAATTCTTTATTATTGATCCTCGTCTTCCCTCACTTCGGAAAGACAGAATCCTGTGTTTGATATAGGTTGATTTGTAGTGCTAGATGATAACCCTTTATGACTAGGCAATACCCTAGGTGATATGTTTTGTGTTGCAGACTTAAAGATTCAATACCATGATTTATTAAGTTGGGACCTAGCTCTACTAGTTGTACAGCCTTAGAGGATATACGGGTAAATTTTATAAGTTGGGTAGCGACCGCAATGTTCCCCTGAGAGAAAACCGTTGGACTGTAACCAAGTGAGTTTTGGACAGAGAGAACCCTGCCATAATTTAAATTTCGAGGACGAAATTTTATAAGTTGGGTAGATTGTAAGCCCCTGAATTTTCAAAATATTAAAATTGGGATTTTTCGCAATTTTCTGGAATTTTCTGGAAATTTTCTGTAATTAAAATCAGGGTTTTGAATTATTAAATGATTTTTAATTGTTAATAAATAATATTAAAATATTATGAAAATAATATTTTTGGGTGTAAAATGGAAAACTGGACTTCGGGCAATTTTTCTGGATTTTTCTGGGCCTCAGACCTATTTTTAAAATGCCAAAAAAACTATTTACTAATTAATTAATTAATTAAAACTGTTTATTATTATTATTATTATTATTTTTATTATTATATTTTCATTTACTTATTTATTTTCTTGGGCCGGCCCGGCCCAGTGGGCCGAGCCCAGCCCAACCCTCAGCCCCGGCCCAACACCGACTTAACGGGTCGGGCGGGTCTGCCCGGACCCGCGACCCGACCCGTCAGACCCGGCCCCCTCTCCCAGTTCTCCCCGCATCCTCCGGCGGCGCCCGCGTCCGGCGCCGCTCCGCCCGGGCCGCGCGCCACGTCGGCCACGCCCCCGCCCGCTCCGCGCACCTCCGCACCAGCCGCCTCCCCCTCCGCCGTTCCCGGCGTCTCCCTCTCCCTCACTCCCCTATATAACCCCTCCGGCCTCCCCTCCGCCACAGCCACTCGCCGCAACCCTAAACCACCCCGTCCGGCGACCCCTCCCCAGCACTCGACGCCCTCCGCCGCCGCTGCCCAGCCACCCTGCCACGGCCGTGCCGTCCCCGCTTCTCCCCCGGCGGCCCACGAACCCGACAGCACCAGCAGCAGCAGCCGTAGCCGCCGCTGCCGGCCGCCCTTAGCTCCCGCCGACCGCCACCGGTTCCGTCCAGCCCCGGCGACCCTTCCCCGGCCCTCTCCGGCGCCCCTCCGGCGGTCCTCCGGCCACCGCAGCGAGGAATCCCCTGAACCCTAACCCTAGCTCCCAATTCTCCGTGTCGTGTCGGACACGACACGGACACGAAGATTTTCGGTTTCTCGGGTCCTGTTCAGGTACTCGTATCTTGCACCCTGTATCTCCGTTTTCAATTCCGCAAATTGCGTTGTGAAGCCTGTATGACCCTCTCGGTGTCCGGACAAACTGTTCGGGACACCGCGTCCTGTGGTGGTCGCACACCGCGATCCAAAAACAGGAAAAACCAGACCCTGTTTCACCCCGGAACCGAGTACGCCCCGCCAAACGGGACGACTTGGTCGCGTGCGGTCTTCACAGATACGTGCGCAGCGTCGATACGGACGTGTGAGTCTTCGTGGAAGCTGATTCGGGTGTGCGTGCACACCGGAATCAACGCGTATCCGCGGACATCGTCCCGTATCCGCCTTTTCGGCAATTCGCCCTAACTTCGTGCACACTCGTCAGATCGAGACGAAACTTACGCCATCGGACTCGTAGCGATACGCTGGTCCTGTGGGTCAAGTTTGGTTCGATTCTGAGAATGTTGACGAAATCGCGTGTCGTGGGCCCCACAGGCCCCGCTCGACGGGCGATTTTGTGTTCGGCTCATCGGAATCCAAATCTGGAAGTTCCGTTGGGTTCGTATCAGCGTTCCTGACCTGTTGACACTAAGTTTGGTGAATTTGGAGACCGTTGACCTGGACGCGTTTTTCGGTGCAAAGCGGGCCCAACGGCGGACCCCGTTTTGACCCGAAACTGCCGTTTTTGCCTTGTCTCCAAATTGGACCCAAGGACAGGCGTTTCCAGCTATTTGACATCTTCTGAGCATGATGGTAATGTCTATTTCAGCTTTTGGACTCATCTCTGGACTTTTCCCCCAAGAACCTAACTAATCAGATCCAAACAACAGGCAAGTACCTGCACTTCAAGTTTAAATCTTTATATTGTGATAATTATTCCCTGTTTCACTAGTACCCTTGCTGATTACACGTAGTGTTAGAATACTGTATTTCATGTCTTGAATATTGGAATTCATGTCTTGTTTTTCGTGTCGGGTGGGAGAATACTGAAAGGCATGTAGTTTACCCTTCCCCATGCATTGTTTAATAGCTGTTGGTACACGACTGTCCATCAGCCAGATCTCGATTGTATTGTTTAATAGCCGTCTATGACGGCCAGATTAGCCTTATAAACCCCTACATGCCAACTATGTATTCTAAAACAAACACAAGTTCACACAGATAGTTCTAGTCTTGTTATAGTTCTTACTGACTATTGTAGTTTCATTTCCTGTTTCACTTTAGTTCCTGCTTCTCATATTCCTGTTTATAGTTGTGACTCCGAGATATTGACATTCTTTATGCAATTTTCCCAAAATGATACTCAGTTTAATTGTCATAAATATTTAGTTTAATCTTGTTGTGCACTGTGTACTTTGCTCCTTTCCTGACTGGATATGTTGTTTAGGCGATGATGAGAACCTTGCCCCTACCTATTATGGACCCTATGAGCCAGCAGGTGATACCGTTGCAGAGCCAGTTCCCGCACAGGAAGCTACTCCTGCTGAGTAGTTAGCAGTAGTTATCTTAGTTTTGCTCTTTATCTTATTTAATCGGGTTTGTCCCCGATTTTATTTTGGAATTCCTGTACTAAACATTTGAATCTGTTGTTACATTTATTTCCAGTTGCAAATCTTAAGTTTCATTTCTCCTTATTATCTTGCCCATGTTGTTGTGAATGAGCTAGTTAGTAAATCTGGACTTGACCTAGACAGCGTACTACCGCCGATTCTGCGGCGTAGGCTGGACGTAACCACGCACTCGTGCCCGAATTTTCGGGTGCGGGTCGTGACACATCGCGTCCTATCGCGATCGCGAACCGCGATCCAAAAACAGGAAAAACAACGCCCCGATTCACCCCGGAACTGGGTACGCCCCGCCAAACGGGACGACTTGGTCGCGCGCGGTCTTCACAGATACGTGCGCGTCGTTGATACGGACGTGCGGAATTTCGCAGAAGCTGATTCGGATGTGCGTGCACACCGGAATCAGTGCGTATCCGCGGACAACGCCCCGTATCCGACTTTTCTGGATCGCGCCCTAACTTTGTGTACACTCGTCGGATTGAAACGAAACTTGCGCCATCGGACTCGTAGCAATACGCTGGTCCTGTGACCCAAGTTTGGTTCGAATCCGAGAACGTTGACGAAATCGCGTGTCGTGGGCCCCGCAGGCCCCGCTCGACGGGCGATTTTGTGATCGGCACATCGGAATCCAATTCTGGAAGTTCCGTTGGGTTCGTATCATCATTCCTGACCTGTTGACACTAAGTTTGGTGAAATTGGAGACCTTTGACCCTGACACATTTTTCGGTGCAAAGCAGGGCCAACATGTGGACCCTGTTTTCACCCGAAATTGTCGTTTTTGTCCTTGTCTCCAAATTGGACTCAAAGACAGGCGTTTCTAGCTATTTGATATCTTCTGAGCATGATGGTAATATTTATTTCAGCATCCGAAGACATTTCTGGAAATTTCCCGAGGATAGAACCGTAGTTGGAATCCAAACATCAGGCAAGTACCTGCACTTCAAGTTTATTCTTTATATTATGGTAATTAGTTCCTTGCTCTACTAGCACCATTGGATGATTACACTTAGTGTTAGGATTTGGAGTTCATGTCTTGATTTTCGTGTCGGGAGGGAGAATACTAGGAGGCATGTAGTTTACTCTTCCCCCTGTCCTGACTGATAGTTGTTGGTACGCGACTGTACCATCAGCCGGATACTCGATTATTCCTGACTGATAGCCGTCTATGACGTGCCGGATTAGCCTTATAACCCCCTACATGCCAACTATGTATTCTAAATACACAATTTCACACACACATAGTTTCTTTATCTTGTTGCAGTTCCATTTTCTTGTCTCATTATAATCCTGTTTTACTCGTCTCTAACTTATAGCATTTAACTCTTAGTTAATTTTACTACTTATTATGCATGTTCTTATCATGATACTTAGTCAGTTTTTACTACTTGTCATAATTATTTAGTTTAAGCTTCGTTGTGTATTGGTACTTTGTTTCTTTACTGACTGGATCCGTTGACATTTAGGCGATGATGAGGACTATGCCCCCACCTTTTATGGCCCATATGACGTAGCAAATGATACATTTGAGGAGCCGGTTCCTACTCAGGAGACTACTTTTGAGGAGTAGTTAGCCAGTTAGCTAGTATTTTCTTTCAGCATAGTACTCGGGTTTGTCCCCGATTTATCTTCTGGTTCTGTATTAAACTGTGGATTTGGATGTCACAAATTTGTCTTATGAAATCTTAGCATTCCTATTTCCTGTTATTATCCTTGCCTATTTATATTGTGAATGAGCTAGATTTTAAATTACCTGTGAATATGGTCTAGACAGCGTACTACCGCCGACACTGCGGCGTAGGCTGGACGTACTCGCGAACCGGTACCCGATTCATCTGGGTGCGGGTCGTGACATACAATCACCTGCGAGTGTTTGGTTGTAAGGCCTTCGTGCATGTACCGAAGGACGAAAGATCCAAACTTGAGCCAAAGACGAGACGGTGCGTCTTTGTCGGCTACGGTCGGGATGAGTTTGGCTATAGACTCTACGATCCAGTGGAAAGAAAGCTCTACAGAAACAGGAACGTGGTATTCGTCGAGGATCAGACCATGACTATGGTGGCCCATGCAGGTCGAGTTAGCCGTTTCGGTTACGTAACTGTACCGAGCGGGCCTGCACCTAGGATTAGACTTTTAGATCTCATCCACACTTGACTATAACTTACCTTCCTTCCAACATGTCCTACTTAAGTTCTTGCATCCTGCTTGATTTATGTACTCTTCTTAATCCTTCGTCCATCTCTTGCAGAGAGATGAATTTGAATAACGGGCATGCCGCCACCGGGGACAACACGTCTCCAGGGGACGACGACCAATCACAGTGACCTCAACGACACCTCTTCTTCCCGGACCGGATGGACTGACTAACAATCAAATTCCATCAACTCCTTCCACGATACCTAATGGAAATTTTCCAACTCCACTAGCACCGCAGGATGGCCAGACACAGCTGTTCCAATTCTTCCAGATGATAATACAGGAACAAAGACAGCAGGCAGCCGAGCAGAGGCAGCAAACAGCAGAGCAAAGGCTAGAACTTCTGGCAGCACTTGAGAGAATGGCTGCACTAGCCCCTGTACCAACCCAGGCACTAGCTTCAGTACCACAAGCTCGGGTCGGTTCAGTCAAGGACTTTGTGCAGATGGGCCCTAAACCATATAATGGCAATGAGAGTCCAGAGGAGACCACAAACTGGATTGCCAATACCAAGAAGTTGTTAGAGGCATCACAATTACCTTCTGACCTATGGATGATAGGCGTGAGGACTCAGTTAAAAGGCAACGCGCATCACTGGTGGGAATCAATGGAGCGCCAGTTGGGTACGCGTCAGACATGGGAACAATTCTTGGAATGCTTTGAGAGAAAGTACTTCCCGGATACTGTAAGGGACGCATTGTACGATCAGTTCCTCCATCTAGAGCAAGGGGACAAGACGGTGGATGAGTATGACGCAGAATTTAGCCGTCTCAGTAAGTATGGCACAGTCCTAATACCTAATGACTTGGAGAAGGCTAAGAGGTTTCACCGCGGGCTGACTCAGGAGCTCCAGCACTACACTAGCTCCCAGTCCCGGATCTCTTATGCCAAGCTATTGACAGAGGCCAGGATCCAGGAGGCCATCAGCAAGGGAAACGGAATTCAACAGAGAAGTCACCAAGGACCAGTAAGGATACAGCAAGGAGGACCCATTCGACACCCTTTGACACGCCAGCAATCAGATAGTGCTGCACCATATCCAACCAAGGACCCCCGTACTTGTCACTTTTGTGGTAAGGTAGGTCATATTCATAGAGACTGTCATCGTCGATTGGGGCTGTGCATGATATGTGGATCAAGTCACCATCAAACCCGAAGATGCCCTCAGCAGAACCAGAGGTCTATGGCAGTAGAATCAGGAACACCGCATACACTCTCAAGTATAGAAGACCAAAGGGACCCACCACTGCTTCTGCAGTCTGCACAAATGGAGGGGACTAGACCCCAGTTGAAAAACCAAGGACAAGGCCAAGCACTCATTATGACAAGTATGGGAGAGCAGACACAGGAAGCCGTAGATACAGGTACGACCTTTTAGTTATAACTGTCTTTGCATACTCATAACCCCATTGTGACACAAGCTCTTAGATGCACAAATAGATATAGAATTATATATATGGTAGTCTAGCAGTTATGAGGACATATTTCTATTCCATCCAGATGGCATACACGCGATGCTAATGGATGACGGGAGTAGCAGTAGTAGTATTCTTCCCCTATCCTTATCTCGCCCTCTTGGGTGACTCATCTCCTCCTTTTATATTCATTCCTTATCTCGTGCGTAACTCTTCCTATCATAGTCATATCTTTCGTGCCATTATGAATTGTTTGATATCAACCTCACCCCTATTTTGTTAGTTAAACATAAATGTGCTAGTAATGCTTGATAACTAAGGATGAGTTCTTAATATATATATGCACTATAGCAATATATGTACTCTTTATTAGTTTAACCCTTAAGTAGCACCATGTAGCATAGTAGTAATTGTTAGATTAATTGAGATAGGTCCTACCCCTAATAGTTAGTCGAGACCTTAAGTGTTTCCCTAAAACCTAGACTATGCCTAGGAAAGAGTTGAAGGCACTTGTTACGAACTGATGACTATGACAAATCGCTGGCGAGGTAGCGACAGTTGCCGCCAGACGATTATGGTATAGTAGTCGAATTACTTGCAGCCATACTGGCCAGGTAGCGAGGCAGTATTAGACTATGATACTTGACGGTTATGGAAAAAGTCATAGTTATGAGATTCTAGACAGGTATCCCAAGATTCTCGACCCAATAAATATAATTGCCTTACAATCTAGACAATAGCTTCAAAGAAGGTGACCACTAGTAGAATTCTTGTAAGTTGGGTAGTGTAGACAAGTTAGAGGATGATAGAATAGTGTATGGACAATAGATGAGGAAGTGTTAGAATGGCAGACCATGAGTTTTAGGAGTCCTACTAGATACCAATGTAGTGTAATAGTTATAGTTATCATTATGAATATGGGTTAGTGTCAATTTCGAGGACGAAATTTTTGTAAGTTGGGTAGAATGTAAAACCCCTATTTTTTTTTAAAAACCGTATTTTTTTTTATTTAATAATTTAATTATGGTAATTATGTGCTAAATAGGAGAAATAGATTTTTAATAATTTTTATTTTAGGTGTTCGGGCACTTAGAGGACTTATGGGACCATCAGAAATTTTTCGAAATTTATTCCATGTAGGAGACTCCTGGAGCAGTTGCTAGCCTAATGTTGTGCAATACCCCAATCTATAAATTTTTCTTATGTGTGAATATATATATATATATATATATACAAATATATATATGTATATATATATATTTAAAGAAAGAAAGAAAAAAGAAATTATTAAATAAGTAACTAATAATATTATAATAATAATAGTAATCATAATAACTACTACTATACTTGCATTCCTTAGGAATTCCCACTTTTCCCTTCAGCCTACGTGCAGCCAGGGAGCCGCCCCTATTAACCATTCAGCAACTTTAGCCTATAGCAACATTTGCTAACACAGGGACCGACCCCTTCGGCCGCTCCAAATCCAAACCGCTCCTTCCCCCTCTCGTTTCCTATATATATATATATATCTATTCCAAAAAATCCTAACCTAAATTTCCAGACCTCCTCTTTCCATCTAGAGCCGTCACCGCAGCTTGAGAAGCCCCGCCAAGCCATCCAACCATCCCGTCGACTCCGACCTCGCGCCCTGCAGAATCCCACTCGAAGCACCTTCGCTCCGGAGTGATTTTCCGTCGACTCGCTCATCCAAACATTGTTCCGTCTTCATAGGTATGATCACCCCTTAACCCTCTCCAATATTTGTTTTATAGCCAACCTCGGAAAACGTGTGCCCCTAGGTGTAAAACAGCGTCCAAAGTGGACGGACAGACCCAATTCTGGAATCGCAGAATTCCAGAATGACCACCCATATTGCCGAGTTCGTATCTCCCACCACAGAGATCCGAATTCGGTGATTCTTTTTGATACTTGTAGAATACCTGACCTAGTTTATTTTCTGTAAAATAACCCTATGCTATTAGTTGCTGTAAACATAATGATATTCGTCACAAAACTGCGCGCACCCACTTTTTCCAGTTTTCCAAAAGTTGGAAAACGGAGCGCGCCCCGCCAAACGGGACCGCCCCGCCGTGTGCCAAGTGTACCGAATGGTGCACGCAGCATAACCGGACACGTGAAAATTCGTGGAGACTGATTCGGACGCGTGTGCGCGCCGGAATCGGACCGTATCCGCGGACACACACCGTGTCGCAATTTTTGTGGAACTCGCGCGTATTTTGTGCACGCTTGTCAGATTGCGACGAAACTTGCGCCACTGGACTCGTGGTAACGCGCTGGTCCTGTGATCCAATTTTCACGCATTTCTGAGACGGTTGACCAGATCGCCAATTGGCGGGCCCCACAGTTGACTTTTTGGACAAGATTGTGTACGGCTCATCGGAATCCACATTTAGACATACCGTTGGGTTCGTATTGACATTTAGAGTTGTTTGACCTATAGTTTGTCCCATTTAGAGACTGTTACCCTTGGCACGCTTTTCGGTGCAAAGTGGGCCACATGTGGACCCCACTTTTACCCGAAATTACCGTTTTGCCCTTGTGTCCAAATTGGACGAAAGGGAAGTGCTTTCTAGCTATTTTGCTCATTTCGGAAACGTTGGTGATGTTTATTTCAGCATCCGGAGACATTGTTCTGCGGCCATAGCTTTTGGTCCTGTGCGTTTGACTTCTGGACAGTACACCTTGCAGCTTTCTTACCAGGCAAGATACCTTGCCAAATTATTTACAGTACTTTGCATGCTATTTATATTTCTGTCTATTTATTTCATTTCTGTATAGTTCTTGCATGTGTAGTTTCCTTTCAGTCGTTACTATATATTAGATATGTTGACACACACTTGACACTTAGTATCATAGAGGACAATTATTAGGCGTATGGGCTTTTAACCACTCTGGTAAACCGTAGTATATAGCTCGCACTACGGGCGTGTGTCGCGCTGGTCGCTACCCCCGCGGTATGTCGATTTCTGGAGTCTCGCTGGTCGCTACCCCCGCGGTATGTCGATTTCTGATGTCCATTGACGTGTGTGTGAGTTGTGAGGTAGATCGAGTAGCCTACCCTTGCCCATACGTCGAAAAGTTGTCCTCGTTTGCATTCATATAGATTGTCTTGTACAGCGTACTTATTTATTTTTAAATTATATGCATGTTTACTGTATTCAAGTTGGCTCGTATTTTCTGTATCTTGTTACGTCCCTCTGAGGACCTGGTCCTCTGCCAGGTGTATCTGCTCTTGAGTATTTGCAGAAGTACGGGCCTGGACCTGACGCATTCCTTTCTGCCGAGGAGGTCTTACCTTCTGAGCATCGTTGATTATCTAGCGATGGATTCTTTTAGCTGATACACTTTTGTCTTCACATTATTTTATATTGGAGATTTTATACTCCTCTCTCATCTTAGTTTTGGTTATAGTCTTTGGTAGTGGGTTTGTCTCCACCCGACTATTATTTTAGATATTTCAGACTCCTTATTCTAGTTTAGTATTTCTTTTCTATGACTTGTTGTGTGGATGAGATTAGCATATCTGTGACTTGTGACATTATATATACCACATGTGAGTTTATATTCATATTACAGCGTACGTATGGGTTATGGTTTCCATATATTGGAGTTGTCATATCCATGCGGCTGGCATGCTTACGTGTTCTTAGTCCTACGTATTTGGGGCTGGGGCGTGACAATGACCAACACTCAGGATTCCGAGATGCCTTCTGAGGCTGAGGAATTGTCTGAGTTAGAGTCATTTCGCTTCGAGCAGTTTCTAGAGGACATCACAGAGGATCTAGTTATGGGAGAGCAAGTACATGGAGTTGCTCACAACCTTGATCATCAGCCTGTTGATGGTGGTCAGGATGACCCTCAGGAGAATGAGCATGCCGAGGAGGCAGTTCCTGGAGCGGAGGAGGTTGTAGATATATAGCCAGCACCAGTGGTTCCATTGAGGAGGAGCAATAGAGAGCGTCGACCATCTACGAGATACTCACAGGGTGAGTATGTGCTACTGACTGACGGGGGAGAACCCGAAAGTTTCGCAGAGGCTGTGGAAGACGAACACGGGCAGAAGTAGATGGAGGTCATGCAGGAGGAGATGAGTTCCTTGGAGGCCAACTCTACTTATGATATGGTGCGGTTGCCAAAGGGCAAGAAGGCTTTAAAGAATCGATGGGTGTTCAGAGTGGAGCAGACAGATGATGCTACTTGCCCTCGATAAAAAGCGAGGCTGGTAGTTAAAGGCTACGGTCAGCGGAAAGATGTAGATTATGATGAGATCTTTTCGCCAGTCGTCAACCAGTCGTCTATACGGGTGGTGCTAGCATTGGCCACCAGTTTCGACTTGGAGGTCGAGCAAATAGATGTGAAGACGACATTTCTCCACGGTGATCTTAAGGAGGAGTTGTACATGGAGCAGCCAGAGAGATTCTGTGAGAAGGGCAAGTCATATTTGGTCTGTCGATTGAGGAAGAGCTCGTATGGTCACAGGCTCCGAGGCAGTAGTACAGAAAGTTTGAGTCGTTTATGGGGGAGCATGGCTATGCACGAACAACGTCGGATCATTGTGTTTTTGTGAGGTACTTCGCCGAGGATGATTTCATCATTTTGTTGTTTTATGTTGATGACATATTGTTGGTGGGTCGGAATGCCACCATGATAGCAAAGTTGAAGCGCCAACTGGGCGCGGCCTTCTCTATGAAGAATTTGGGCGCAGCGAAGACTATTCTTGGGATGGAGATCAACCGAGAGAGAGAGAGAGTCTAAGCTGCTACACTTGTCCCAAAAAAAGTACATTCACCGGGTACTTCAGCGTTTTGGGATGGACGGGTCGAAGAAAATGAGTAACCCCCTTGCGGCTCACTTTAAGTTCACTGAGGAGTAGTGTCCATCTACCAAGGACGAGAACGAAGATATGGAGCGAGTTCCATATGCCTCAGCCGTGGGAAGTCTTATGTATGCTATGGTATATACGACGCCAGACATTGCTCACGCAGTCGACACAGTTAGCAGGTACACTTCCAATCCTGGAAAGGTACATTGGAGTGGGGTCAAGTGGATTCTACGATATCTTCAGGGTACTGCCGATTGGAGACTTTTATTTTGTGGTGACGAGCCGAAGCTGGTTGGATATACCGACGCTGATATGCCTGGAGATGTAGAGACGGGACGATCGACTTCGGGCTATGTGATGATGTTTGCTGGTGGAGCAGTATCGTGACAGTCGCGTTTACAGAAGTGTGTTGCCTTGTCGACGACAGAGGCAGAATACATTGCGGCGACGGAGGCTTGCAAGGAGTTGTTGTGGATGAAGAAGCTGTTATAGAAAATTGGGCTAAAGCAGGAGCAGTATCCTTTGCTTTGCGATAGTCAGAGTGTTATTCACCTTGTGAAGAACCAGACATTTCATAACCGGTCCAAGCACATTGATACCCGGTATCATTGGATACAGGATGTGGTTGACAAGAACGAAGCGGCGCTTAAGAATGTTCATACAGATGACAACGGAGCAGATATGTTCACAAAGATTCTACCAAGGAAAAAATTTTGAGTACTTGTCACACCCCAGTCCCAAAATACCAACGGACTAGCCACGTGGCAATAGCCACGTGGCAATGGCCAGTAACACAACTCCAATGGGCAAACCCAATTTAATGGACCCGTTAGAGTGCACTTAAGCTGTAATACATATAAAATGGTCTACAATTACCTGTCACAGTCTATATATCTAATCTCATCCACGATAAGCATCAAAATCACAAAGAGATAGTCCAGTCACAATAATATAAAATAATCTGTCCAACCAAAGCTATATAAATAATGTCGGTGGGAACAACCCGGCATCAAAATGGAAAAGAAAATAACTCCAAGTACAATATCCAGAAGTCACTACAAGATCACTAAGCATAATAAATGAATGGTGAGAATACTGTGTGCTCAAGAGAAGTCCTCCGTAACAACCTCGTCCTCTGGAACCTGTACGTCTCCAATAGTAGCACTTGTTCCGTAAACCTCGGGATAGCTCTCCTCGTCTACACCTAGGGACATAATCTGGATCCAGGTCCTCAGGGGACATAGCAAGGTACAATAAACACTCAAGCCAAATGAAATGCAGTAAGTAAAAACAAATCATCAGGGCAAGATATGTAACCAGATAAGTGAAATGCAAATGAGAGCATCACTAGTACTCAGGCTGAGACCACTACATGCTCTGTGTCGGGGAGCCCATAACAGCAAGTAGTATCACGACTCCAGTATATGTGCTAAAGATCTGAGACAGAGTCTAAGGCACATCCAGTAGTATATATATAAATGATCATCCTGTAGCCTGTGTGTCTCTCCCCACCAAATGTAACCTCATGTTTCATGTCCACGACGTCTCATGTCCATAACACGCAAGATCATGACCTCTAGCTAGTACAACGAGTCATAATGATATCCATATAATATGCAAGTCTCATATCAAGAATCCTGTAAGCCTATACAGAATCACCATGAATAACTCAGAAAAGATTATGTTACATGAATAGTGTCAAGTGTCCTATGGTATGACGTACTTGGTAAAGCAAGCACGCAAAAGTAGGATCGCGGAATCAACTCTCTAAGTGACGTTGCACGACTCCGCGTACGACGTCGTCACACGAACCTTGTTCGGACGCTAAGCAACGTCTTACGGTCCTACGTTGAGCAGGTACAACACAAGAGCATATATATATATATATATATATATATATATATATATAGAAAGAAAGAAACACAAGCATATAATATAACAGGATCTACTACAAGTTTGGCAAGGTACACTTGTCTGGGTTCTGAACTCCGTCAACTACTCCGGAAAAAGTAGAATCTGCACGTACACCTCCAGATGCTGAAACAAACATCACTAATATTTTCAGAATAGTTGAAATAGCTAGAATTGACTATACATAAGTCCAATTTGGACACAGGGATAGAATTGACAGTTCTAGGTCAAAGCGGGATCCACATGTAGCCTGCTTCGCACCGAAAAATGTGCCGGAGACAAAGTTCTCCAAATTTGTCAAAATTAGTGTCTACGAGTCCAGAACGATGATACGAACCCAACGATACATCCAAAACTGGATTCCGATAAACCAATCACGAAATCGTCCGTTATGTAGAACCGTGGGGCCCACGAAACGACGTTTCGTCAACGTTCTCAGAATCGAACCAAACTTGGGTCATAAGACCAGTGTAACGCTGCGAATCCAATGGCATAAGTTTCGTTGCGAATCGACGAGTACACACGAAGTTATGGCGAGGTGCCGGAATAGGCCGATATGGTATTTTTTGACGGATACGCGTTGATTCCGGTGTGCACGCACATCCAAATCAAGTTTCGCAAAAGTCCACACGTCCGCGTTTATGATACGCGCCTTTCGGTGCAATTCGCATGCGACGACGTGGCCTCATTTGGCAGAACGCACCCCGTATCGAAGATTTTGGGTGTTTTAAAAATAAGTTTTTGGTCGTTTTAGAACCAGAATAATTTAACCATTAAAGCAAACTAATAAAAACTAAAAGAACAGTAAAAAATCTTGGTTATATTGTGAAGAAGTCCTTTCAATTATATTTTAAAAATAATTAACGAGATGGTAGAAAATCGGACATGAACAGGGGTACTTGAACTGAATTTCTAAACTGTTTCTAAACAGTTTTTCGGCCAACTTCCGATCGATTTTTCGATCAAACCCGGGTGCCTAAATTCGTTCAACTTGAAGGGAATCCTAGAGGGTAGGTTGTGAACATATCGGCGAAGACGGGACGCGAAACGGATGAGCGAGAAGGGAGGAACCTCCACGCGAAGGGGAGGGCACGGTGCTGCTGCTGTGCACGTGTGCGGGAGGTCGGCGGCTCCGGTGGGGTGATGGTGGAGGTGGTGGAGGCGTAGGTGATGGTGGAGGTGGTGTGGTTTAGGGTTAGGGTTTAGGTATGTTTACATATATATAGAGGGAGAGAGAGACAGGGTCTGGGAAGGGTAGACCGTAGTTTTAGGTTTTGGGTTTAGGTTTAGGTTTAGGTTTAATGGGTTTGGGTTTAGAATTTAGGTTTTATTTTATTTCTTTTTCTTTTCATTTTTTCCTTTTCTTTTGTTTTATTTTTATTTATTCATAAATCTATATAGAAAATTACCAAGAAAATAGTTAGGCACTTGAAAAAATTTTAAAAAATTTATATTTCCTCCAACAAATAATTTACAACCCAATTTATATCAATTAAAAAGTTATTTACTAAATATGAATGAATATTAAATTAATTAAATAAATCCATAAATTCTATTTTCTACATAATATTATATTGGGAGCAAGCAAGGGGTTCGAATAACGCAACTCGAGTGTCATGTGCGTAATAGGACCAGTTAGACTCATAGCATGGATTTAGTTGGAAGCAATGGGTTGGACGGCGTGTTAAAATCGTACGCCACGACAAAAGGGTCAATTAATCATCGTTTTCTCATAATTGTGTCGCGAAAGTTGTGCGACCAAAACAAGACATGATTGCGAATTTGTGAGGGACAATAATGGCAAGAGCCTAATTTGACTCGTCTAAGTCGAGCATGCTAGGTTGGTTGGAAGGGAAAGGCTAGTGTTGCACTCAAGATCTTAAAACCATGGTGGTTGGTTTCCAAAGTTAAATTAAATTATCGAATAAAAATTAATATAAAAAATAATTATTATTAATTATCGAACTAACCCTATGTAAAAATCAGGGTGCTCACAGTACTGCAGGCGGATCGTCGGGATGACGATCTCCTCTACATAGTTGTGAAGGAAGAGATTTGTTGGAGTGGGTGGGGTTCCCTACCTATGTGGAAAACATTCCGGAGTAGGATTGAGTATTTCTACATATAATAGGAATATCTCAATTTATTTGGATTGGATATTCCTAAATATAACAGGAATATCTCAATGAATTTGGATTGGATATTCCTACATATAATAGGAATATGTCAATGAATTCGGATTTGGATCAAATATTCTTATCTATAATATGAATGCTAGTTGTGGCTTTGAGGCTATATATAGGTGTCTCATGGCCCTAAAATATTTCTCTCTAAAAAAAAAATAGCAACAAGGAGAGAAAATGAGGCAAGAGTGCCATTGCAACATTGAAGAGGAGAAAGAAAGATTGGAGACCGTTTCGAAGAAGGAGATCAGTTTCGGGTATTTCTCGTTGTCTTTCTACTTCATGGTTAATATATTTTCTGTTCCAAAAGGGTTGTGGTGATCCGTTTGGATCGGTGAAAAGTTTGTAAGGAGTCGCTGTATTTCTTATTCCATTGGTGGAAGCTTTTCAGGGTTGGACTCCGATCGTCCCGTGAATTTTCCTGCAAGTATTTTCCACGTCAAAAATCTCTGTGTCTGCGATTTGTGTTTGGCGTTTTTGGTTTGTACGTTTTCCTCGGTTCTCTCGCAGGTACTCTCTGGTTTGGAGAACGGTTTCGGCACTTTCGTTCCCCAACAGGGTGTTCATTGGATTTAGTATCCTTATGAATTGAGTTTGAGAGAGCAATTGATTCACAGAGTCATGTTTGTTCAACTTCATGTCCAAAATCTTAAACTAGGACTTGATCAAAGAAAAACATAATTAGGTACTTACAGTTCACGATGCTCCATACTCTTAGAGATCCAAAATAAATGTAGTATCTAGCTACAAATCACTGTGTCATCTTCAACCACAGCTTCAAAGAAGAAAAACTGAGCAGGGAAAAGCTCTTTTCAGTGAAGGCTTTCTTCAGAAACAAACCACTTCGTCTCCCTCCCTCTTATCTTCAACTGCATGCGACTGTTGGTAGTCCGATGTTTCTCAAGTCTCGCGCAACCCAAATGAGTTGAGGGGAAATATTGTGGGAGGGGATAGGGAGGTTTCTCGAGGCGGAGAGGGGGAGTGTGGGGGGTCGAGGGGTATGCAAAAGCCATTGCAATCCGGCTGTTGAGCAAAAGCTAATGTTTGATTCCAAATACAATAATTCACCCTCACCCTCTCTCCCAGTGCTCAGAGGGTACATTTGTATTTTTGCACGTCACGTGGGGCCAACGTGAAGTGCTCTTTGTTGACCGAACGGAAGAAATGACGGAACTATTAAAAATGAAAAAAAATTGTGAAAAATAAGAAAATTGTGTCAAATGCACAAAATTAATGAAAAGTGGAACATTTATACAAAATAGCTATTTTATTATCACTGACTATTCTTATTTTTATTTTTATTTCTAAATAGCTAGATGGCCAATATAATTAGTTTAAAAAAATTAAATTAATAATTAAAAAAAATTGAATTAGTAATTTTAAACAAATTGAGGAGAGTAATAGCATTAGCAATTAGGATTGGGTGTTTGTGTGTGTGGGAATGGAGGGGGTGTTAAATACAAATCACTCTAAATATAATTAAGTTATTTTCTGGTGGTTCTATTTGGTTAAAAACTAGCAACAACAACAATAACAATCAATTTTCTTTCTTCTTCATCACCAGCAGCGATAGTAGATGAATTTCGAACACTAAAATTAAATAATCACACCACACGATCGATCAACCAGTAATTAATTCATCCGTCACCAATGGTGACTGTGACGAGAGCAGCAGCAACGAGGATGGAATAGAAGCCGGCAGCTCCAAAGACTCCGGCAGCTCGAAGAGCAGCATCAGAGGAAATCCCCTCAAGGCACTGACAGTCGTCCATAATCTGCTCCCCGACAAAGGCCTCTACATAGGCTCCTTCTCCCACAACCACCCCGACGGTCCAGGCAAATACCTTCTACGCTACATGTACAAAGGCCAATGACATCGCGGAAGAGCCAATAGCACCGACAAGTTCTCCTGGCCCTCTGACGCCACCTTCGAAGGGGACTTCGCGCCGGAAGAACGGAGGGATTGGACACCTTCTCCGGCCCCAACAACGACACATACCAGGGCTTTGGTCCGCGAATTGCTAGCACGACTACGACTCCAAGTCCTACGCCAATGGTGACTTCTTCGAGAACACCTAGCGCCGCAACCCCCGAAACAACCACGGAGATCGGAACGTAACATATTGGTAGATCGGAGTGGAGAGGAGGGATGACAAAATTTAGATTTATTTTGTAGATCGACTCTGACGGATGTTTGTAATTTAAAAGTTTTGAGTATATAACGTAATTGAGATTACATAAATTTTATGACGTAATTGATTTGAATAGAAAATGATGTAATGAATTCAAGTTTGTAATCACGATTACATCACACACAAAAAAATTGTCCAACCAAATATTCAAATTAAAACTACAACTTAATACCAATTATGTTATGTTGTCCAACCCTACAAATCAAACAGACCCTAAATGCAACATAATTTAAATGATTAATTAATTGGTTTTCCACATGTTACCATGTGTAGCCATCGACATAAAAAAAAGTAAAGGCCTTTGGGCCAAACTAAAGAACATGTAAGATCACCCTCGACAACACCAAACCTAAGTAAAAAGGAAAAAAAGAGAGCATGAAAGCTTAAGCCATAACTGCAGAAAATAACTTAATCTTACTATATAATGCTCAACTATACCGATGTTGGCTTTCTTCATAATTTAGTGCTGCTCTTCGTGCGTCTCAAAAATTTGATGAGACCTTCGAGTGCAGCATCAGCATCATCGCTTTTCATCAGCTCTTCTGCAACTTCTGCCGGAGTGACATCGACCTCACGGATCGATTCTTCGATTGCAGGGAAGAGGGGGTGGTTGTCAATGGCGAGGTAGTTGGACGCCAGGACTCTGAAGCCACATGGGGTGCAGTAGCTCATGTGAACGTGCACGTCCATTCGCCCCGGCCGTAGCAGCGCCGGGTCGAGCCTGTCCTTGTGGTTCGTCGTGAACACGATGATCTTCTCGTCACCGCAGCTCGACCACAGGCCATCCACACAGTTGAGCAGACCTGATAGTGTCACCTGCAGCACACCATTACTAACTCTGCTTCAAGCTTTTCAGAAATAACAAAATATATACAACTTACTGTACTGTTATCACAAGCCTCTTGAGGTGGCTAGGCAAGGTTTGCAATATTGGTATGGTATCCTTCCTGTGAGTATCGGGATAGTGATAGACAGTATCGGCAATTTTGCATTGAAATATTAAATTTTTTGATATTGAAAAACAAATAATTAATAATAAATTATTAAAACTTTAGAAAAATATTTTAAGTAATTGGTGTGTTGTTTCTTACTAATTTTGAAATTGAATGTACTAGTATTTACCCTTGCCGATTGGTTTATCAGTAATAGATAAAAAAATTAGTTTACATGCTTTTACAACTTTACTATGCATTTACACCTTTGATCTATGTTCTAAAAGACGGCTGACCAAACTGTGTCGTTTAGGCGCCTGTCTAGTCCCTCCGACATCCGACTAGACATGTTTTAGAGTTTTATGAACTTTTTTGCAATTTTCGGTAAATTTATTGGAATTAAAAAAAAAAATTTGCACCGTCTAGATCTAGACTGCCGTCTAGACGGACTAGGTACTAGACGACACTCGACTAGCGCTTTTCGCAATCTTAGTCTTGCTGGTTGTCTTTTTCGTTAATATTTTTTTTTTTAACCAAATTGACTTAGAAAAAAGACCCCACTGTGGTCAGTATCTTTTATCAGCCGGTATCAAATCACAAAATGCCAGAACTTAAACTATATCGACTGCAAACTACGATCTCAAGACTAAGGTCTAGAGTTGTGCAATGGGTTAAAGCAAACATATAGTTTATGATTGGAACTTTGTACCGTGGTGTGGTGGCAGCTCTAGTCTTTTATTTCTAGTTGATTAGTCTTTTATTTATAGTTGATGTAATTCTTTGAACTTATTTTCTTAGTTATCTAGTATTTTTTTTTTCCATTTTCCATCATCCAATTGATAATATAAAAACTAGGTCGTCAATAATACCTTAGCAATTGTCAATGCTGATTCGATTATTGTTAGTTCCGAGACGGATCAAAGATGGTAGAACACGGGCTATAGCAAAGCTGCTAGCGAAACCCGAAGGTCACTTCTCTACTGGAATCCAAGTTGTCGTCGAGATCAGAGATTCACACAAGAGTTCCTCATCTGATATTTCTCGATTCCAACGAAGCACGAACCAAGAACATGTTACAAACTGGCTCCGAAGAAAATAAAGATTACAACAAACAACAAGTAAAACGCTCATCTCTTTACTTTCGCAGATGCTACAACGAGAAATAACGAAGCAAAGAAAAAACTGAAGAGAAGCTCCTTGCTGGGGTGGTCAAACCCACTGTTGCTCAAAGCAAGATTCGTCGTACAGACAATCTGCTCCTAGTAACCAGCAAGTTCACAAAAGTTCAAATCAAAGTCACATTCGAAAACACTCGAAAACACCATGTGAGAGGAAGACACTCTGGGCCGCATATGATCTGGTGTTCTCGGTTTTTCATGTGTGTTCTCTCTCCTCAAATGAAATAGGAGGTCCTCTATATAAATAGAAGAAAACAGCACATATGCGACCTGAGGAAACACCATGCCGCATATGCGCTGACCGACCAGATCTCCCAAAACTATATGTCAAAGCCGCAGGCGCCGCCCGTGCCGCATGCGCCGCCTCCGCCGTCGGTTACGCTGTACTGCACGAGGCAGACAACGCTGCCAAACGCCGAAAGCAGCCGCTCGCGCCGCATGCGCCGGATATTCCGGAAGGCACAAAAAAGCATGCGCCGCCTAAAGCAAACCATATCCCCTCTACAGGCAAATCGCTCATCCAATCCTGGCCGCATAGCACATTGCCTCATGTCGACCAGGCCGTAGGGTCCTGGCATGGACACATGCCGCATAGCGCCTGGATGCAAAGCGCCAGGCCGCATGCGCCATGAAGCATGCACCCGAGCTAGCAACCGTGCATGCAACTCGCGCAAGCAAAGAGCGCATGAGCACCATGAGACAATGTTGATGTGCTAAGTACAAAATGCGCCAACAAAGCGCCACTTTGTGCCCTTGAACACGAGCCCGAGTCCAAGTCGCTAAGCCCCTGCGGGGCTTAGCTTCTAAGAAAAACTTTCCAAATGTGGTGACAAAACAAATATTGTCATAATGGAGTTCACACTTAAACCCTCTATGAAAAGTCAACCCACATGGGCCTCCATCCCATGTGCATATACTAATACTAAGCATAGCTATATATTGAGATATACACATTGGTGGTTTTCCAATGTAGGACTAAAACTCCCAAAGCCAAGTGGAAAACACCAACAATCCCCCACATATATCACAATTATGGTTGAGCGTTCCTCACCGTGACTGTCATAATGCATTAGGATAGATGTCGCCGATGACTTGAATCTTCCCGCATGGGTCAAACAACAATAAGATACAAGAATGGACTAGGCCTTGAATTCTGCACCATAGTTAATATTCTTCTCACTCACACAATGACCTCAGTTGTGCCATCCGGACGCACGTTAAAGGCCATGTGCTGATCTGATATCAATGTATGTATCTTGGACGTCTACAAGCTTTTCCTCAAGAGACGGCCTATATCTCTATCCATACACTTAGGTGAGTTCTTTCAGTATAGAGTTTATTATCAAGCATGAAGCCTTGTGCTTCTGTACGGTGCTACGCCGCAATGACATGGCCGCCCAAGGCCGAGGATCCTCCTTTTTGTGGTGTCATACCACTGTAGCATGAGGACACATGCCTCTTAGTAGTGTCGTTACTACACACAACATGGAGCATTGCACTCCTGTGCGGTGCTACGCCACTGTGACATGGCTTAAAGCCGAGGTTCACTCTCTCATGTGGTGTTACCCATTGTAGCATGAGGTCACAGACCTCTTAGTAGTGTTGTACTACCTCCCAACATGAAGCCTTGCGCTTCCGTCCAGTACGCCGCCGCTGTGACATGGCTCGAAGCCGAAGTTCACTCCCGCATGTGGTGTCACCCACTGTAGCATGATGTCACAGGCCTCTTAGTAGTGATGTACTACCACTCTCTATTTACTTTCAGCATTAGGCTACTTGCCTATGTGCGGTGCTACTGTCGCTGTGACATAGCCCGAAGCCGAGGTTCACTCCCTCATGTGATATCACGTCACTGTAGCATGGGATACAAGTCCCTTGTAGTGCTGAAACTACTCGTGCTTCCTGTAACGCATGCTGGACATTCACTCTACCCGAGAACTCATTAAGGCGTTAAAGCCATCCTCCCACAGAAAATGTTCTGATCAAGAACAAATAGTAGACCACAGTGGTTCCGGGTACGTATCCCACAATGTCCCTGAGGACTACCTATTGTACATGATATTCTCCTGGTCAATGGTCCTCCCTTCAACCAATAGCTAGATGCCTGGTAGATTTCTCTTTGAACTAATAGCATAAAACTAAATGGTAGGATTGCAGAGACGCAATACCAGAGGTCCTCTAAGCCCATATCTGCTGTGTCATTGACTATGTGCAGTGTTACTGCCGCTGTGACATGGCCTGCAGCCGAGGCTTTACCCTGTCGAGGTACCTCATAGTGGTGTCACCTCACAATAATATGGAGTACTACATTCCTTTATAGTGCTTGACTTTGACTATATGCGGTGCTACTGCCGCTGTGACATGGCCCGAAGTCGAGACTTTATCCTGTCGAGGTACCTCATGGTGGTGTCACCCCACGGTAGCATGGAGTACTACGCTCATTTATAGTTCTTACAATCAGCTGGCGCTTGCGGCCAATAATTAATGGATCTGCCAGATTTACCTGACTCCGATGTGTAACCAATGTAATGATCCACGCTAGCTACACTCATTCAATGTTCTGTACTATCCTATTATGAACGGATCCGACAGAATCACCTGGCTCCGAACATTAACCACTGTAATTATCCACGCTAGCTGCGCTCATTCATTGTTCTGTGTTTTATCCATACAGTTCTCTTCAGACCTTTGAAGAGATGAATATATGCCACTGCTGCAACTTTCTGGTTTTCACAGTATGTCGGTATTACCCGAATCTGTGTAATAACCATAGGAAGATCATCTGAGAGCTTCCAGAGCCATCCTGCTTAATATGTTGTAGCTGATAGTGCATAGAACTCTGAGAGTAAAGACTGCTTCTTCGACTTCCACGATATAGCAGTACCACTTCTGGAGAAGTTACGTCCTCTTGTGGATCTTTCACTCTTCTTTCCTGAGCACCAACTGACATCACTGAAGCCTTCCATAATATTTGGATAACAGGTGTAGTGTAGGATATACTACTGAGTCCACTTGAGAATTCTGACGACTCTCTTCATAGCTTCCAGTGTTCAACAACACACATACTGCTCGTGATCTGACTCAACATCCCTACAGCGAGAGCTATATCAGGCCCGGTAGTACTCGCAGTTTTAATCATGCACCTGATGATGCTCGAGTACACCAACTGTCTGATGCTTTCCTTTGGATTAGGCTTCTTCATCGTAATGTTACACCTGAGGGGTATCGATCCTCATACCCAAAGCGTGTGACCAATTATCTTCTGCAGAGAGCTTGTGCCTGAGCAAGCCCACCTGGCATCCGGATTGACTTATATCCTTAGGATGACCTTCGCAATCCCATGTCCTAAAACTGGACAAAAGGACATCTTTGTTCTAGTGACACTTCTATATTCACAGCTGGGATTTAGCAAGTCGTCCACATAGATACAAAAGATGACTCTTTTCTTACCAGCGAACTTTGTGTACACACACTAGTCTGTCTTATTGATCCTGCGACAACTTTGACTAGATGACTTGTCAAATTTCTGCTGCCACATCCTGGGATTTGCTTCTGGCCGTTTTGAGATATCACCATCCCGCAGACTGTCTTCAAACCTGAATGACAATAATTTTGTCTATTGTACATGAATCTCTCATGACTGTCTTCCTTCATCTGATAAACAATCAGCTTATGAATAGCAGCTACGACAATCATCATCCTGATATATGACACCCTCAACGAGGTGCCTAAGAACTCAATCCCCTGTTATTTGAGAAAACTCCTAAGTTACAAGCCTGTTCTTGAGCTCAACTGTTCTAGCTGGTTCCATTTTCTTCTACTGAAGGTATATAAGCATCTGATATGGGATCAATCTTTCCTTGGACTGCTTCCTCTTAGCAGGCTAAGTCTCTGGTCTTTATCGTCTCATCATAGGTAAGTGGCACGACCTCCATATGATAGGTGATAAGATCATCTTTGGTCATTCGACCTCCTGACTCTTCTAGCTGACTGCTCTTCGAGTTCTGGTGCAAATGTTCTCTTAAAAGACAATTCCTTCCTGGACTACATCTTCTTCTACAGAAGTGACAACAACTCTGGCTGATATGGTCCTCCGAAAAACTCCCACAATCGAACGATATTCATGTGGATCTGACTTTGAACCAGAATTACATCAAAAGCGACGAATGGTACTAGAGACATGACCGTAAGTGCAACATTCTCCCACAGACAATCTGAAAGGCCCTCTAAACAACAATATAGAAGTCATCATTACTGTTAACTGCTCGTCCTTCCTATTTGCACATTCAATGGACTGCGAGAGTACGAAGATGTTCCATAGTCAATTTCATGTTCTAAGCTGAACGATGCGAATCCAAAGAACGATGCTCTTCGTATAGAAAACTTCTGAGTCTATTGAGTTGTGGACCGATATGACGCTCAGCTCCAAACTTGAAATCCCTGAGGTTCTCGAATGCTTCATCTTTCGATTATGAGAAGATACACGAACGCGTTTGCCGAGAAATCGTCAAAGAAAGAAGTAATAAACTTCACCCAAACCCTTGGTGGAGAATATAAGTCATAGATATCTGAGCGCACCAGCTCCATAGGATCGGTACCTGTAGTCATCTGTCTAAACGGCTTCCTGACTACCTATGTCTGAATATAGCCGTCACGTCTCTCCACCTCCTTACTCCCATATTTTAGAGATATCCCTACTTAGACATCTTTGAAAAGGACATGTCTTAGTCAGATGCGACACAACTCAATAAGAGCAATCTCTTCTTCAAGCCGGAAGTCCAGAATCATAATCCTGATCCCTAGATCTTCTGCTTGACACTTGTTCGTCATAAAGACCTCATTCTTATATAGTGTTCTTCCTTGGTGAACAACTCCTTCACAGAGCATAAGTGGCTGAATGCACCAGTGTCTATCCACCAGTCGGTAGCCACGCTTGATAACTCAACCTGTGTTACGCCCCGATCTCCCGCGGGCAAATCGGCCGTTCCCGCTAGGCGGGAATCACCCTCGCCAGCGCTCCCGCGGAACGATCGCTTAACCCATCCGGGCGTGATGCCGCACGAGCGTGAGCCACGCCCGTGCAAGGCCATGGTTCAATGGCTGGCGGCAAGAGTTCTAAGCTACAGAGTCGCACAGATCGTCCGAGTGCAGCGGAGTCATGAACGCATAGGCGATTTGATAACAGGTTCACTGAGTTGACAATATAGCGGAAGCATTGAAACACAAGTTGAAGTAAAGCAAGCTCTTTTATTGATATAAAACATGTGTTACAGGCGGCGTATAGCCGAGATTATAATTCGCTCAAGCCTCTCTCTCTGAAACAGTAAAAGCGTGCCAAGTGGCTACAACTGTGGAATGAATGTACAGGCGATGGTCAGGCGACGCTCCAACATTATGTCTTGTATATGTGCTTCAGTCCCGGACGCACCGTTGCTTCGGAGTGTTGTCCACGCCTTAGCACGCACGTTGGAGGCATCCGCACCGAACGAGGTTCTCCCGCACCCTGCATACAAACTGGTGGATTATCAGTACATTGAATGCACTGGTGGGAAAGCTACTCGCCCGCTCGACAAATCCAAACACGAAATACAGGTTTCGTGCACAACTATTAAGTTGTCTTTCTAGTTGCCTTAGGATCAGTTTCATGCAAACATTGAATAGCCTATCGTGTCGGGCAGTGCGCCGTGCGATGTTAGAGGAAACATGGCGAGACTTACCAACTTACCATCTCCTTCCCTGTCCAAGGCAAACATTGAAGCAAACATCGTTAATTCAAGCACGGGCAAGTATAACGTTCGGGAGGCATAGCATATGCAAACAGGAGGGTCGTTTTAACATGATCGTTCAGGTGTTCAGTTGTTTCTTGATGCGATGCAATGACTCGCACGCGGATAGCCGCTAAGCGAGGATGACTTATCTATATGAACGTTAGTCGCTGGCATAGCCATAAAGGACCGTTTAGTCTTTGAACAAGGATGGTGTGCAACGAAGCACGTGAGGCGCTACACGCCATCCTGTCCGCACGTGAGACTATCGTGATGTTCCATCCGGATCGGAACGGTCCCAGTGCCCCGGTGACCGCCCGTGGAACCGTTAAACCTTGTTTCCAAGTTGTCCGCGACATGCAGGTCAGGATCAGGGTCAGTTCAATCCACAACTTGAATGATAATCCATGATTCGTGATCTGAACGAGCGTTTGCTCCAAGAGCTGAGATTCGTTCGTTACGTGACGTGATTCTCGTTCAGACATAAACTTGATGTGATTATCATTCAGTTGTCACGTTAAGGATTCACGTTCAGTATTCGTTACCCTGATGCGTGCCCCTGGTTCGGGGATTGCCTTGGCGACCTAATGGTCCCGGATACTTGCAGATTCGTTCAGGCACGGAACGACTACGTAGTAGTCTTCCGGGGTTTGGATGAAAACACGGTAATATACAAACAGACAAGCATGCGTTTCTAAGGAACATAAGCAGGCACGTTGCTCGGACCCGAAGGTAAGCCGAGAGATGAAACCGTTAAGGGACTTAGCATGCGAGGGTCTGAATATAAGCAGCATTTTAATTTCCATGTTCTAGCAAGCAATACAAGTTGGGATTATTCCCTTAGCTAGGTGCGTTGGATTTATTAGCATGCAGGGGGTGAATCACCTAGCGACTAGCATGAATATTCCAGATTTTATGTGTACTGGCTAAGCAAAGACAAGTTCACCGTAGCCACCCACCTTAGCGATGATTCGCCTCGGTAGAGCGATACGTCTGAGCGAGCCTCTGAAAGTCCAAGCCGGATTCCTGTAGGGACAAGTCTGGATATCCTTTGCTTCTTGTTTGAGGCAAAGCGGGTCGGGACAGTTGCACTTTTGCCGTTTGAGACGGCAGTCCGCTAGAACGGAACGGGGTGTTACATCCTACCCAACTTAGAAAAAGTATCGTCCTCGAGACTCACTAAGGACAAGCAGTAATCTAGGGTTGAGGCAATCCTAGACAAGTCGTTGTACTTGTTTTATTTGGATGTTCACTTGCACAAGCTTCGAAATCAGCATATCGCTTAGACTGGATCGTGCGCACTTTCGAAGTGCACTTCTAGCGTGAACACGTCAACCAGCTCAGTGATAGCGAAGTCTTAGCACTCGAGTTTCACCTTTTTTTAAGTCTTGGATGGTGCACTAGTTCAAGGCGTCCCTCGAATAGATGCACTCAACCAAACTTAGGGTTAGTGAAAATCGGACAAGCTACTAGCGATACTCTCAAGGGTTCGCACAGGTTGGCACAAAGGCCACTCGCAGCATACAACCAGACAAGCAAGCATATCAATCAAAACGCATTTTGAAAGTATTTAGACTTATTGTTGGAACATCCCATCGAGGCATTGAGAGAGAGCGTGCACATAACCCACGAACGAGCTTTCGAAACAGAGATATCGAATCGAAGTCCAAAGGCGTAGAAGCCAGGCTCTGATACCATTCTGTCACGCCCCGATCTCCCGCGGGCAAATCGGCCGTTCCCGCTAGGCGGGAATCACCCTCGCCAGCGCTCCCGCGGAACGATCGCTTAACCCATCCGGGCGTGATGCCGCACGAGCGTGAGCCACGCCCGTGCAAGGCCATGGTTCAATGGCTGGCGGCAAGAGTTCTAAGCTACAGAGTCGCACAGATCGTCCGAGTGCAGCGGAGTCATGAACGCATAGGCGATTTGATAACAGGTTCACTGAGTTGACAATATAGCGGAAGCATTGAAACACAAGTTGAAGTAAAGCAAGCTCTTTTATTGATATAAAACATGTGTTACAGGCGGCGTATAGCCGAGATTACAAGTCGCTCAAGCCTCTCTCTCTGAAACAGTAAAAACGTGCCAAGTGGCTACAACTGTGGAATGAATGTACAGGCGATGGTCAGACGACGCTCCAACATTATGTCTTGTATATGTGCTTCAGTCCCGGACGCACCGTTGCTTCGGAGTGTTGTCCACGCCTTAGCACGCACGTTGGAGGCATCCGCACCGAACGAGGTTCTCCCGCACCCTGCATACAAACTGGTGGATTATCAGTACATTGAATGCACTGGTGGGAAAGCTACTCGCCCGCTCGACAAATCCAAACACGAAATACAGGTTTCGTGCACAACTATTAAGTTGTCTTTCTAGTTGCCTTAGGATCAGTTTCATGCAAACATTGAATAGCCTATCGTGTCGGGCAGTGCGCCGTGCGATGTTAGAGGAAACACGGCGAGACTTACCAACTTACCATCTCCTTCCCTGTCCAAGGCAAACATTGAAGCAAACATCGTTAATTCAAGCACGGGCAAGTATAACGTTCGGGAGGCATAGCATATGCAAACAGGAGGGTTGTTTTAACATGATCGTTCAGGTGTTCAGTTGTTTCTTGATGCGATGCAATGACTCGCACGCGGATAGCCGCTAAGCGAGGATGACTTATCTATATGAACGTTAGTCGCTGGCATAGCCATAAAGGACCGTTTAGTCTTTGAACAAGGATGGTGTGCAACGAAGCACGTGAGGCGCTACACGCCATCCTGTCCGCACGTGAGACTATCGTGATGTTCCATCCGGATCGGAACGGTCCCAGTGCCCCGGTGACCGCCCGTGGAACCGTTAAACCTTGTTTCCAAGTTGTCCGCGACATGCAGGTCAGGATCAGGGTCAGTTCAATCCACAACTTGAATGATAATCCATGATTCGTGATCTGAACGAGCGTTTGCTCCAAGAGCTGAGATTCGTTCGTTACGTGACGTGATTCTCGTTCAGACATAAACTTGATGTGATTATCATTCAGTTGTCACGTTAAGGATTCACGTTCAGTATTCGTTACCCATATGCGTGCCCCTGGTTCGGGGATTGCCTTGGCGACTTAATGGTCCCGGATACTTGCAGGTTCGTTCAGGCACGGAACGACTACGTAGTAGTCTTCCGGGGTTTGGATGAAAACACGGTAATATACAAACAGACAAGCATGCGTTTCTAAGGAACATAAGCAGGCACGTTGCTCGGACCCGAAGGTAAGCCGAGAGATGAAACCGTTAAGGGACTTAGCATGCGAGGGTCTGAATATAAGCAGCATTTTAATTTCCATGTTCTAGCAAGCAATACAAGTTGGGATTATTCCCTTAGCTAGGTGCGTTGGATTTATTAGCATGCAGGGGGTGAATCACCTAGCGACTAGCATGAATATTCCAGATTTTATGTGTGCTGGCTAAGCAAAGACAAGTTCACCGTAGCCACCCACCTTAGCGATGATTCGCCTCGGTAGAGCGATACGTCTGAGCGAGCCTCTGAAAGTCCAAGCCGGATTCCTGTAGGGACAAGTCTGGATATCCTTTGCTTCTTGTTTGAGACAAAGCGGGTCGGGACAGTTGCATGCCATTTGAGACGGCAGTCCGCTAGAACGGAACGGGATGTTACAACCTACACAATCATAGCAACCAAGTTAAGTAATCAAAGGAACCAAGTTTTAGCTATACATTGCTATATTAGTTCGAATTGGTTCTGCTTTCAAGCTCCAATTCCAGTCATGCGTCAAGTCATACCATGCGCATAAGCCTCCATGCGTCCTGCATGCGCATAAGCCTCCATGCGTCCTACATACGCATAAGCCTTCATGCGTCATGCTCTACCATGCGGCAGGACCTTCTATGCGCCAAGAGGCTTCTATGCAGCAACAGTCTTCATGCGACAAGAGACTGCTATACGGCCAAGTCTCCATGCGGCAAGAGACTGCTATGCGGCCAAGTCTTGCCAACTGCCAAGAACTGTCATGCGCTAAGTCTCGTTATGCGCATACTCTGCAATCCTTGGTCAACTTTGTAATCTTTCTTCCAACTGGAATGTGCGTCCTTCAAACGCTAACTCCTCCATCCTGAAAAATGGTAGGTTCTGACAACTCACGTTCAACATTTGAAAAATGACTCCTTCCCTCATCCAAATGTTCGAAGTATATCCCGTCAATCTTCTCAAAGTTTGTAAAAACTTGTTGCCGAGAAGATTTGATCGAATTTCTACATCTTTCTTCGGATCTTGCTTTAAGATTGTTAGTCCAGAGACGGATCAAAGATGGTAGAATGCGAGCCATAGCAGAGCTGCTAGCGAGACCCGAATGTCCTCTCTCTACTGGAACCCAAGTTGTCGTCGAGATCAGAGATTCACACATGAGTTTCTCATCTGATAATTTTCGATTTCAACGAAGCACGAACTAAGAACATGTTACAAAATGGCTCCGAAGAAAATAAAGATTACAACAAGTAAAACGTTCTTCTCTTTACGTTTGCAGACGCTACAATGAGAAAGAACAAACAAAAAAAACTGAAGAGAAGCTCCTTGCTGGGGTGGTCAAAACCACCGTTGCTTAAAGCAAGATTCGTCGTACAGACGATCTGTCCCCCAGGAACCAGCAAGTTCACAAAAGAACTTCTGGAACGCTCAAAGTCACCTTCGAAAACACTCAAAAATACCATGTGAGAGGGAGACACTCTGGACCGCATATGATCTTGTGTTCTCGATTTTCTATCTGTGTTCTCTCTCCTCAAATAAAAGAGGTTATCTATATAAATAGAAGAAAACAGCACCAATGCGGCCTGAGGAAACACCAGACCGCATATACGCTGACCGACCAGATCCTCCAAAACTGGGTGTCAAAGCTGCAGGCGCCGCCCGTGCCGCATGCGTCGCCTCCGCCGCCGGTCACGTTGTACTGCACGAGACATACAGCGCTTCCAAACGCCGAAAGCAGCCACTCGCGCCGCATATTCCGGAAGGCACAGAAAATCATGCGTTGCATGCGCCACCTAAAGCGAACCATGTCCCCTCTACAGCCAACTCTCTCATCCAATCCTGGCAGCATAACGCATTGCCTCATATCGACCAGGCCGTAAGGCCCTAGCCGCATGGGCACAGGCCGCATGGACACCAGGCCGCAAAACGTCATGCCGCATGCGCCACGAAGCATGTGCCCGAGCTAGCAACCGTGCATGCAATTCGCGCAAGAAAAGAGCACATGAGCGCCATGCGACGATGCTGACGTGCTAAATGCGCCAACAAAGCGCCACTTTGCGCCCTTGAGCACGAGTCTGAGTCCAAGTCGCGGGACTTAGCTCCTAAAAAAAACTTTCCAAAGGTGACGACAAAACAAAGATTGTCACAATGGAGTTCACACTTAAACCCTCTAGAAAAAGTCAACCCACATAAGCCTTCACCCCATGTGTATATACCAATACTAAGCATAGCTATATATTGAGACATACACATTGGTAGTTTTCCAATGTGGGACTAAAACTCCCAAAATCAAGTGAAAAACACCAACAATTATTTGAGAATTATAGAGTTACTTTGGATTCCAGAATTAAACCTAATTAGTATTTAGATATAACCTCAAACAAAATCAAAACCGAAACCCCAATCTAATATAGCAAATATCAAGTTTGTCTAATGTGAAAAAATGGCGTAGTCCTAGTGATGTGCGTCAGCTGTATCCTATACGGTCGGTTTTGGTGATGAGTATCATACCGTGTCCTTGGTCGTGTATCGTGTCTGTGTCCTTGCAATATAAACATTACCTTCTCTGTGTCCTCTCCCCTCTCGGAGTCGTCCCTGGGCCCGAAACGGACCGAGCAGTCGATGTCCTCGACGACCAGTATCGAGCGGTTGGCCGTCTTCAGCAGCAGCGACCTCAGCTGCGAGTTGCTGCCCACGTTGCTCAGCTCCAGGTCGTAGACGTCGAACCGCAGGTAGTTCGCCATCGCGGCCACCAGGCTCGACTTCCCGGTCCCCGGTGGGCCGTAGAGCAAGTAGCCCCTCTTCCAGGCCTTCCCCACCCTCCTGTAGTACTCCTTCCTCCCAACGAACCTCTCCAGGTCCTCCACCACCTCCCTCTTCGCCCCCTCCTCCATCGCCAGCGTCCCGAACGTCGCCGGGTGCCGCAGCCCCACCGTCGTCCACGAGTACTCGTCCTCGTTCGTGTGCAGCTTCACCGCCCTCCGCTCCTCGCCGATGCTCTTCGCGCGCTCGATCACGTGGGGGAGGTATTGCTTCATCGCCATCTCCCGGTGCTTCCGGTGGAATCTCAGCTCGAGGGTTTTGGAACCGGACGCCGGGGCTGCGGCGGTCTCGTAGGTGCGGTTCGTGTAGGTCGGGTGGCGGCGGCGGGAGGAGGAGCGGGGCTCCGCGCCGGCGCGGGAGAGGAGCTTCCAGGTGAACTTGACGCGGCGGAAGCGGTCCACCACCTCCTCGTCGGGGTGCATTGCGACGCGCAGAGCGTCGGTGTCGGAGTCGGAGCGGACTCGGAGGCGGCGGGCGGAGGGGGGGAGGCGGTCGGAGAGGTAGGCCTCGGCGTGGCGGTACATCTGGTTGGCGACGAGGCCGTCGTGCTCGTCGACGGAGACGGTGAGGTCGGAGGAGAGCCGGGCGAGGAGGGAGGAGAGAGAGGAGGAGAGGTACTCCTGGAGGTCGTACGGGACGAGGTCGGCGGCCACGGTGCGGACGACGATGGCCGTGGCGGCGAAGGAGGCGGCGGCGGAAAGGAGGGTTTTTTTGGTGGTGTCGTCCATTTGGAAGGTGCGTGATGCTTGTGCTATTCCTCTTTGAGAAATCTCTGCTCTCATGAATAGTAACTCTAGGATTTTGAATTTTTTTGCTTGCTTGGAGGAGGGGCAAGTCTTCAATTCAACACGTGGCAATTGTGAGAAGCTACCAGAGGGTCCGCAGTAAAAATCTTTTATTTGGGCTTACCTGTACTTTAATTTGTGCTTATCTGTACAATATTTACTAACTAAATCTATAATATATTGCTTAAAAAATATTGATTTGGTGAACCCATCATATTATCTTTACTATATATATATATATATATATAGAATAAGGGAGGTGAGGTGGCACCTCACTCTCAAAACAAGGATGACGGTGATGTGACACAATCAGAACCACACAAACGAGAGGAGGGGGTTAAGTGCAATTTGACAATTATGAAATGTGTGGTTGGAATTGTGCCACGTCACCGCCACCCTTATTTTGGGAGTGAGGTGCCATCTCACCTCCCTTATTCTCTATATAGAGAATAAGGGAGGTGAGGTGGCACCTCACTCTCAAAACAAGGATGGCGGTGATGTGACACAATCAGAACCACACAAACGAGAGGAGGGGGTTAAGTGCAATTTGACAATTATGAAATGTGTGGTTGGAATTGTGCCACGTCACCGCCACCCTTGTTTTGGGAGTGAGGTGCCATCTCACCTCCCTTATTCTCTCTCTCTCTCTCTATATATATATATATATATATATATATATATATATATAATAAAAAAATTATATATATGCACATATATAAATAAAATTACTGAAACATATGAAATAATAAAACAAATTGGATGGAAGTACGAAAGAAGTTAGAAGGAGCAGAAGTCCATATTTGATCAAAACAATATAAACGTCTGGATGAAAGCAGGAGAGAAAGATTTTGAGAACTTATCCGAAAAAGTAGTAGAATAGAAACAAATATGACAAAAAAAGAAGAAGGATAAGGTATTAGTAGTTTTAATTATATATTTTTTGCGAG
This sequence comes from Iris macrosiphon, assembly GCA_036927795.1. Lineage (NCBI taxonomy): Eukaryota > Viridiplantae > Streptophyta > Magnoliopsida > Asparagales > Iridaceae > Iris > Iris macrosiphon. The sequence goes on along the minus strand of JAYESA010000005.1, from coordinate 10,116,394 downwards.
GATACAAATATATTAAAACAATAAAACTCTTTCAAATTCGATTTTGGGTGTTTATAAAGACACATAAAATTACATTACATCGATTTTGGAAAAAAAATTGAGTCGACCAAAACCAGTGTCTCAAAAAAAAGAGTATGAATTTTTAAAATACTTCACATAAACAGTCGATTCAAAAATACTCCAAAATCAGTAAAAATACCGTTAGATCTTAAGTCACATGTAAAACGAGTTAATGCAAGACTTTCATAATAATCTTTACCCGTCCCTAAAATATTTAAATCTAATTTAAAATTTCAAGCAAATCTTTACGTACATACTACAATAAGTAAATCGATACATATATGCACGTTGGATAATTAGAGTAAGTATTATTGACTTGGCCCTCAAGATTATTCAATATTTATTATTATGATAACATTCCAAAAACCTATTTTAATTATACATATCAAATAATGTTAATATTGTGAAATCTTGATTACTTATTTTAATTATGACTTACCATACATGTTTAACCTTAACTTGGGCAACACATATAGTACATGATATAGCAAAGATACGGTGACATCTAGGTTCAAAATTGAAAATCGTCCCAAAATAAAAAAAATCGGTTCAGTTTCTAATATAATGTTCAGTTTAGATTTGGACAACTGAAAAATTCAGTATTTCTGTTCGAATTCTATTTTGGGTTCTGGGATCCGAAACATACCGGAAACATATTTTATTCTTACTTGTATACCCTCAACCATATATCTATAAATTCATTTAAGTTTGACATTGTATAATTGTAATTTAATTGTTGTTGTATTGTATTATTATGTCATTCAATTGATTTGTAATTGATTGTTGTTTTATTAATATTAAAAAATTGTATATGCAAAATATTTTAACCGGACCAATTCCACAATGGGCCTATCAAAAATGTCCAATTGATTCGAATCGTGCAGTTTTAGTTTTTAGATAAAAATTTTACTGTTCGATTATGGAAAATTATTTTCAGTTTGAGTTCATTTTGAGAAAATTTAGGTTCGGATCAAATTATATTAAATTTTAGGATTTGAATATATTTTAATTAAATTTGTTATAGATATGTTTGTAAACTTTGGATATATGTTTAGATAATACCATGAATTAGTTTAATTATGATTTGGATATTAAAAATATTTAAATTTAAATTTGTTATATATATACTAGTAAATCGTAAATTTTTTTTTATATTATTGTAAAATTCTTTAAATATTTAAAAATATTTTTATTATAATTTATTATGGAAGAAAAGTGTAGGTTACGGATGATGAGAATGTAGTTGGTTTTAGAAATCTTCCGCTAGTTTATTTTTGTTAATTAAATTGGTTTAGTATTTATTAACCGTTCTGAAGTTGGTTTAAGGTCATATTTATCTTCTGTAATTTTTTTTAAAATTTAATTTATTGAGTATTTACTTACGACTTAGACGACTCGCTTTTGAGCCATCTAGAAACCGCTTTATATTATGGAAGATGGAATCTTCCATTATATAAAGCGACTTCTAAACAGCTCAAAAGTCACTACCAGAAAAAGTCAAATTAGCGATGCCCAAAAATGTCGCTAAATGACAAAAAAACGTCGCTAAACACATTTAGCGACGTAATTAGCGACGTTTTAAAGCAGTCGGAAAAAACCAGGTCGCTAAAACAAAAAACGTCGCTAAACATCGCTATACCGACTTTTTTTAGCGACTTTAATGTGTCGCTAAATTTAGCGACGTTTAGCGACGCCGCGTCACTAAATAGCGACGTTTATTAAAGTCGCTAAACGTCACTAATTAGCGACTTATATAGCGACGTAACAACGACGTCTTTAATGACCTGGCAGTACTGCCATGTCAGCATTTTGTGACGTACAACGACGTATTTAGCGACGTTTAGCGACGTAATTAGCGACGGCTTTTGACGTCGCTAAGTAGCGACTTGTTTACCGACGTATAAAAAACGTCGCTAGGCGTCGCTAAATGTCGCTTAATACGTCGCTAAATTTACAAAAAAAAAACTGAATTGTTCCAAACTGTAATTTATAAATTTCTAATTAAAAATAGACCCGGAGCAACCCTCCGTTGAATTCTCTGGGTTCGTCGACCCCTTCGGTGGAACACTCAACACCGGATTAACAACATTTAATATGAAAAAAAGTATCACAGTCATACAATTAATACACACAAATATCACAGTCACACAATACATAATATATAATTATCACAGTATCACAGGGCATAAACAGCGTCATAAAATGTATATTATCACAGTCACACAAAATGCATAATATATAAGTATATGAAACATCACAGTATCAATCTCGAGGATATCCAATACGCTGGGGCAGATACCAGTCCCTCAAATACTGCGCATAAACAACATTTATGTTATCAATCTCCGCTATGGGTGCTGGGTGACTGGAACTCCCCGTTTGAGATACAACCGCTATAGGTGCTGGGTGACTGGAACTCCCCGTCTGAGATACAGCAGGTGGTATCTCTTCCTCCTTAACAGTAGGAGGCATCACTTCCTTCTTAACAGTAGGAGGTGTCGCTCTCTTGGGTGACATCTGGTAAGATAGATGAAAACAAAGAATATAATTGATAACAAATATTACTTAAGACATATCCTTAATAATACGGAATGGAAGAATTAGATGACTCACAAAGAATTAGCTGTTTGTTGCAGTATAATAATGATGCCATAATAGCTATTGCTCAATATTTTGTCCTAACAATAAAAACACTATAAGATGTATCTAGTCAACCAACGGATACAAATCTATTGGTAGTGTTGATGATGGAGATGATAATATGAATGATGATGATTATTAGGGTTTTGTCAAGTCTTTTATTTTATTAGCCCAACTTATAACACTACTCCACATTGCTATTCTAACTGATATCAACTTCTCTTAACCAATATCTTACTATCTAACCTATCTTAACCAATTACCTATCTACCTTGGCACTCAACACTTAACGGCTGAACCACATAAGCCAATGTTTGGTTTATTGAATTCTCATATTCAAGGAAGGTAATGGTATTCTTACGGCTGAAACACATCATTCGCATCCTTAAAGGTTGTTCCAAGTATGGAATCCAGTCCTTCACATCTTTAAGTGCAGATTCACATTTCTTTCAGATATCGTCTCCCAATAAATAAGTTGAACTCATATCTCATGTACTGTTCATTCTTGACCCTTCAATTTGGTAAATAGAAATGTGCAACATTCTCTTAATGATTTTAAGACTAAAAAAAATTAACTACATCTCACTTCGCTAAATAAATTGTTTGGTCAACTATCACTAGAGCTCTATCAAACTTATTAGTAGTGACTTCTCATAACATTGGAAAAAGTAGTAAAACAAAACTGGATACAATAGGTTCCTCATATTCAAATCAAGCTGAAACTACTAGTCGATTCATATCATACCAATAATATGAAAAGCCCACAACTTTGGCTCTCTTAATAAAGAGAGTTCAATCAATTTCATGTCTACTGAACACTTTTTATTGTTACATCTTTGTCAGAGGACAGGCCACATTTTCTTACATAACAATAATTTCATTCTCACTACTACATTTCCTCTTGGACTAAGTTGTACTATATTAGTGGGGAAGGAAGTGCCACAAACAACTAATGCAACTGGGACAACCATAAACATGAACATCAAGTACAAGTAATGTTCTGACTTATGATGTGAGAACATCACAATTGGCAAAACACAATATCGAAACATGATAGCACGATACTATTAAAGAATTATAGATCATATACAGACTTATTAAGATGCATTATTAATCAGCCTGTAAAGTTGTATATTGGAATGAAGCATGTAAGAGAGACCTAAAAAGTTAAATAACAAGCCACCAAATTGATCACTGTATAATTAGTTATTAGTTTACTGGAAATAGATATCCATCATTAGAACAGTTTGAAACATAAACAAAATTTATTGCTTTCTCCTTGTACATTTCTTGTTTTATGTAAACCTTGATTTTTTTTCCTTATTATCCCCAGCCTTAACCCAGATCAAAAAACCTAACCCTAACCCTAATCCTAACCCAGGTCAAAAAACCTAACCCTAACCCTAACCCTAACCCTAACCCCTGATCAAAAACCCTAAACCTAACCCTAACCCTAACCCTAACCCCAGGTCAAAAAACCTAACCCTAACCCTAGGTGTCGTGTGCGTCTGTCAGTGTCTGTGTGTGTGTGTGTGCCTGCGTCTGTGTGTGTGTGTCGTGTGCGTCTCTGTGTGTGTGTCGTGTCTGTCAAGTGTGTGTTGTGTCAGTATCACATGTGAGAGAGAGAGAGAGAGAGAGAGAGAGAGTTAGGGTTTACCTAGAGCTCGAGGAGGAGGAGGGGGATGCCGGAGTAGCCGCAGCCGTGGAGAGCCGGTCGCCGGTCGCCGGAGAAGGGGGGTGGGGGAAATCGAAAGGTTACGAAAACTTTCGAAATTTTCGCAGATGGAGGAAAAGAAAACTGAGCCCTAATTAACCAAAATTTAGCGACGTTGCGACGTAAAAAAATGTCGCTAAATAAAAATTTAGCGACGTCAAACACGTCGCTAAATACGTTGCTAAATATTTTTAATACATACGTCGCTTATTACGACGCTAAACGTCGCTAAATTATACATATTAGCGACGTTTAGCGACCTTAATCAAACTTATAGCGAATAATATTTTTAAATCTTAATAAAAGTCGCTAAACGTCGCTAAATGTCGCCATTCAGCGACGTCTAGCGACGTTTTTAACGGAGTCGCTGATTTAGCGACGTTTTTGTTCGGAGTCGCTAAAATGCATCGCTAATCCCGCTTTTTCTAGTAGTGAGTGAGCCGTCTAAGCCGTAAGTAAATACTAAACCAATTAAATTAAAAAAAATATTTATGGTAGATAAATAAATTCTTAAACAAACTTCCATCGTGCGTTGCACGTAAAAACAAAATTATTTAAAATTTTAAATTATTTTAAATATGATTTATATGTATTTTAATTAAAACTTGTTATAGATATATTTTTACAGTTTTGGATATGTGAGTCAGATAATACCATGTGCTTAGTTCAAATATTTAAATATATTTTAATTAAAATTTGCTAAACAATTTTAATATTTTTGATATTTTTCTTTTAAATTAATTTTTAAATTTAGTATTTAAATAATTTTAAATTTAGTATTTAGGTTTTGTGGAAGAAAAGAGCGGGTTACTGATGATGACGAAAGTTTTTTTTAATCTCCCTATTACTTCTTTTTTTGTTAATTAAATTGGTTGAGCATTTATTAAGAGTTTGGACGTACCCAATGAAAGTTGGTCTAAGATTTTATTTATCTATGGTAAGTATTTTTTTTAAATTTAATTTGTTGAGTCGTCTAGAAACCGATATATATATATATATATATATATATATATATATATATAGAGAGAGAGAGAGAGAGAGAGAGAGAGAGAGAGAGAGAGGTAGTTATAAGAATTAAAAAAAATTATGTGAGGTATATACATACGTTTAATTATGTCTCAAGCCTATAATGGTAATAAGTTCGAAATAGTGCTAGAGGGTTTATAAGATATCTCTACGGCACACGACTCAATGACACTTATTTTCAACCATTTTTAAGTCTTATTGTAATAGTAAAAATATAATAGAGTTCGAAATATATAGTAGTCGAGTGTTTATAAGATACCTTTGTGAGCGTGTTCACATAAGCCCTTCTACACAAATGATGTGCTAAAAAAGGGTTTATGTGTGATTTTTGGTGGTGGTTTTTTTCTTCTTTGGTATTCCAACGTGTGCTAGTTTTTTTTAAAAGAAATGATATATTGAACTGGGGTCCTTTCGTCCAAAATCCACCCCTCCTGCTCACATGGGGCCTACTCTCGCAAAATTCAAGCCCCCCTCAAATAGAAGGCCGACGCGTGGTTGTAGACTGGCCCGCGTTCGAACCAGCTAGTAGCGTCCTTTGCTTAAATAGTTTTTCTAAAGTCTTGCTTCATTAAATAGTTTTACTAAAGTCTTTCACTCTTAGATGCAAAATAGGTTTATCGAGTCACAATCAAGCCCATATCCAAATCATAAAAACCTAGAAAAATTACGGACGCCAAAATAAATGTTTTTAAAGAATTTAGTATTGTATTATGAGTTTGCTTCCATCTGAAGGACATCTATTTGTGCTTGATTAATGAAGCTTGTTTTGATGACTAACTTCGATCTATATAAGTTCTCAGTATACAAATAAATGGTATATTATGATTCTTTTTGAAACAAAAATAATGCAGATCTGCTATCTCGTTCTTATTATGTACAACCATGTCCCTCCTTTACTACATTTGGACCATCATCTCCATACTTACTCTCAAATTCTGTTCGAATTCACATATAATAAGAAGGAGACTTGGTTGGACAAAATATGGAGGGGACAACAAATCTGCTTAGTCCACAAGAAAATACATTAAACTGTTTTTATTGGTAAACAAAGCTCTATTTAATCCATGCTTAAAGGCAAGCACGGTAATGAGCTTTACTCTGAACTCCAATTTTGTTAATGAACTAGAGTTACTAATTAGCTTTAAGCAACCTAATTTTGGAATACAACCATAGTTTGCAGTACTTGGCATATATTCTGGTCTGATACTGAACGATACAAATAATAATGGATTCGATGAAAAAAATTGAACGAAATAATTAATTTGATAGAAAAAATTGAACGAAATAATAAAGAAGTATGTAAAAGCATATTAAGGATATAAAAGTACGTAAACGAAAAAAATTCATATATAAACCAATCAGCAAGGATGTTTATTATTTCATTCAATTTTAACTGCTACAAAAACAACTTTAAAAATACATAAAATTATACTTAATTAATGCCTAATTTTTTTTTCTTAATTTTTAATAATTTATTAATAATTATTTATTTTTCGATAAAAAAAAATCAATACTTCGATACAAATCTGCCGATATAATCGATTCCGATACTCACAGAGTGTATTTGATACAAATTTAGATAATGATCTTGGATACAACCACGCCATAAATGTACAATAACCACCAAAAAATTTAGAAAAAAGAAAAAGATAATAAGTTACAGCACAAATTTTCAAAGTGTTCGTAAATTAGAAAAAAAAATTGCAAAGTCCCCAGAGCCTACTATTATCAAAGAGGAGGAGACATAACCCTAACCCTAACCCTAACCCAAAAGACTTCCATATACCTATCTGCCCCTTGGAACATTTCGAAAACTATGTTGTAAAATTATTGGACTAATTAACAAGTACTATTTCTGTCACACTACGGATCTTCGCGTGGTCCACGTGGATTCCAAAACCAGCAACATCGTTGCCACTGGGCCCACAACCGTCCATGCCTAGAGGAACCATCCTCCCTGAAAGAGAACATATACAGTCGGATCAGCGTACGTGAACATGCAAGCAATATACACAAACCACATGCAAAACGTACAAAAATACAAGTTTTTTTTTTCTTTTTTCTTTTTTCTTTCTTCTTTCTCCTTACTGTTGCACTTGAGTTGTTGTTGGCGAAGGAAGCCATCTGGGAGCGGGTGGGCACGTCGTCGGTGTCGAAATCCTGTGCCGAGGAGACGTCGGCGTGTGATAACCATCATCGTCGTCGACGACGATGCCATCGTTGATATTTGTCGCCAGTGATACGTCTGCTTCTTTGAGAGTACTCTCTTCACGTGAACGAGAAGGAGAAGAGGGTGGTAAAGAAGCTAGAAGAGGAACCGACAAACCAAGGTTGACGCCCTCGTTGGCTTTTGCCATATTTTTTCCTTCTGTGATCTTCTTCAAGTCGTAGAGGAAAAGGTCGAGTATAGATAATAATGTAGAAAGAGGTATACTATAATTTGAGTTGAGTATAAGATGCTAATAATGGTTCATGTGTGCGGAGATTTTATTGACGTTATCATGATAACTCAGTTGATCATCTTTAGGACCTAGATAAATATATTAAATTTTAAATGTGAAATGATAATATTAAGAGCAATAAAAGAGGATTTTGATCCTATCTCAAGCCAAACTTATTCGAACTCGTGGACAAATTTATTGTATATATTAACATAAGTTTTATTTATATGGAATATTTTAGCAAATATCCTCATTCAAAATAACTAACATATATCTTCCCAAATTATTTTTAAAAACTAGCAAATCTTTCCATTTCTTTGTATGAAACAATTAAAAATTTAACATATACCTCCACTGTCTTAAGTAAAATTTTGGCTGATTTATAAATAGTGGGAGTATCTCCTAGTTTTTTTTAAAACAATGGTGATATATGTTAGTTTCTATATTTTGAATCGGAACATTTGCTAAAATATTCCTATTTATATGAATATATGAAAAAAGGATTTATTAGACTAGGTGGTAAGTATTGATTAATAGAATTGCGGAGGTTTAGTCTCAATTTCTATATTTATCATATATTTTTTATACTAAGTTTCTAAAGCTTAGGCGCTGTTCTATTTTGCTGAATCCAGATCATGACAATAGACTTTAGGCACATAAGTGTCACTTTTTACTACAAGTCCACCCAATTTTTTCATGTAAGTTGGTTTATACCTCAGTCTCTCCAGTTCGAATTTTTGGTTCCGATATTGTTTGTGCTTAGCAAGAAACACTTTTGGCATCCCCGTCTGATATTCGTTTAATTACTTTCTAAAGTAACGCAGTTAACTGCACCACCTTAATTATGGATCAGTTAGAGTTTGATAGGAATATAATTGATGCGTTAATAAGTTATTGGGCAATGCAGACAAGTTCACAGCTGAACACTTCAGTTTAGGGTAGACTTGAAGATAGCCCACCCATATACTTATTGAACCATACAATTGAGCGTACACACTGTCAATTCGTTGTACCAGCACAACCACATCATCGCCATGTGACGGAAGCCATATTGCAATAATTAGCATTTCATAAATTCTTTTTTGAACTTGTTGGTGTTGGAAACGAAATTGCGAAAACCGTTCTCCAAATCAGAAAATATCTGCGAGAGAACCGAACAAAACGCATAAACCAAAAACGTCAAACACAAATCGCATACACAGAAATTTTTGACGAGAAAAATTCTTGCAAGAAAAACTACGGAACGATGAGAGTCAAATCCTGAAAAGTCTCCACTAATGGAATAAGAAATACACTGACTCCTTACAAACTTCTCACCGATCCAAACGGATCACCACAACTCTTTTGGAACAGAAAATAGATTATAACCACGAAGAAGAAAGACAACAAGAAATACCCGAAACTGATCTCCTTCTTTGAAACGGCCTCCAATCATTCTTTCTCCTCTCCAATGTTGCAATGACACTCTTGCCTCATTTTCTCTCCTTGTTGCTATTTTTTTTTTTAGAGAGAAAGATATTTTAGGGCCAGGAGACACCTATATATATAGCCTCAAATCCACAACTAGCATTCCTATTATAGATAGAAATATCCAATCCAAATCCAAATCCATTGACATACCAAATCCAAATCCATTGAGATATTCCTATTATATTTAGGAATATCCAATCCAAATAAATTGAGGTATTCCTATTATATGTAGAAATACTCAATCCTACTCCGGGGTATTTTTCACATAGGTTGGGAACCCCACCCACTCCAACAAATATCCCCCTTCACAACTATGTGGAGAGGGTCGTCATCCCGACGATCCGCCTGCAGTACTCAAAATTTCTCCTTGGTAGAACCTTTGTGAACATATCTCCTCCTTTGTCATCTGTATGAACCTTCTCAAGTGCCACTTCCTTCTTGTCAACCACATCCCGTATCCAATGATACCGGGTATCAATGTGCTTGGAACGGGTATGAAATGTGTGGTTCTTCACAAGGTGAATAGCACTCTGACTACCGCAAAGCAAATGATACTGCTCCTGCTTTAGCCTAATTTCCTGCAACAGCTTCTTCATCCACAGCAAGTACTCCTTGCAAGCCTCCGTCGCCGCAATGTGTTCTGCCTCTATGGTCGACAAGGCAACACACTTATGTAAACGCGACTGCCACGATACTTCTCCACCAACAAACATCATCACATAGCCCGAAGTCGATCGCCTCGTCTCTACATCTCCAGCCATATCAGCGTCGGTATATCCAACCAGATTCAGGTCGTCACCACTGTCACGACCCGATTCCGTAGAATCGTTTGAGGCGTCCCCCGAATCGTGACCGCCGTGCGGGCCTGGAGTTGCGCCCGCACAAGGCTTTAATGATTTGCATAGCAAGCACATATTCAGAGTACGCAGATAAATTGAAACAATAGATTTGAAACATGAAAAAGTTCTCTTTATTGATAATGAACATCTATTACAAACTCCTGAACGAGTCAGCTAATATGCCGAACGGCTTACAAAAGTGTTGACTCAAAATGAGATAGCAGTCCTGTACATTATATCCCTTTACTAAACTTCAAAAGATATAGACCTCCTGGCTGGAGGATAGCTTTGCCATGGAGCTGCATTTGTGTATGAAGAGTTGCAGCTTCGGACTTCAAAAGGCTTCAAGGGGCGCGGTGAAGATGCGCCAACAGCTGGACTGGATCGGGTAGACGACTTTGGCTCCTCGCTCGGTTCGCCTTAGTGCGGAGAACCTGTTTCAACGAGGGTCAGCATATCGAAATATGCTGGTGAAGGGGAGCTAGCCGAACTATACCAATCAACACGTTGTTTTAATGAAGCATGCATATTTGTGGGTTTCTATCTTGCCTTAGTTCATTTACAAGTAAGCAGCATATAGAATTTACTGAAATGAACGTGCCACCGTTCGGTGGATTTTACCTGCCCGTCTGAATTACCTGCACAATACTTACCATGTCTTCCCTGCCACGAAGACACAAGTTAGTTTGCAACAGGTTTAAATATACACGATGATCACTGGCTTGATTGCCATAATGGACACTAGTCTGTGACGAAGATGGTTTGCTACGTGCAAGAACGTGAGGCGCCGCATACCACCCTGTCCTACTACGTGAGACTAAACGTTAGTTCCGTCCGGAGCCGGAACGGTGCCAGTGCCCCAGCAGCCGCCCGCAGGAACTATACCTTGTGCACAAGTTGTCCGTGATCGCACATTAACAATCATTCGCCCGGAGGCTACGTTAACAAGCATTCGTCCGGAGGCTACGTGATTCGCCCTGAGGCTACATGAGTACAAGACAAGCAGTATTGCATGATTTATTTTTACATTGCAACTACGTTATATTCATGCATCAGGATATACGTTTAAACTTCTATCTATGTATTTGATGAATATTCCGAACGAACAAGCATGCAAAGATATAACCGTTCACAAGTTTCATTGACAAGCATAAGTACCAAGTCTATTCTCTTTTATCTTGGTTTCTTTTAGTTATTACTTGGTATCGTTTGATCGGGGCGAAGAGAATGCAAGTGTTTTAGCTGTGAAGCTTGGAAGCAGGGCTAGCTAATCGGGTTGGTAGCCACTCACTTAGATTTTGGAAGGGAGAAGGAAAGGGGCGCTTCACGACTCCGCTCGCAAGCCGCCTACTGCTCGTTCACCTGCACACGAACAGCTCGATTAATACTTCTTCCTCTCTTTCCAATCTCGAAATAGAAGTGCAAGTCAATGAACGAAAACAATGAAAACCATCGAAATCGTTCAAGAAAAACAAGCAAATCCTAAAACCAACTCAAAGCACGAAAGCAACAAGCGACATCGAAAACCGAGGCAATAAAAGATAGCAGCGGAGAGGTCCCTCCTGACTCTGCCGCTAAGCCGATCCTTGGGGCGCAGTCCACTGAATATGGAAATCGATTCCGAAGAAACAAATCCATAACGAGGACGAGTTCTTAATTCAATCTATCCCGATCGAACGATACCGTCTTGTGTTTCTTAGCCGCGATCTCCGCACCGGGAGAACGGGGCGCTACATCCTACCCAACTAATTAGAAGTTTCGTCCCGAAACTTAAGAATAGGACCTACCATCAGGGAACGTTACGTTGGGGATGTTTAGCAGAGTATTTGGGGCAGTCACAAATTCTGTGGTTTGCATCGCCACAGATGAGGCATAATCCTTGTTTCAGACGACATTCGTTGACCAGGTGCCCTGGCCTCCTGCAGAAGTGACATAGCTGCCCTCTCTGCGGACCACCGTTGTTGCGGCACTTTGTAGCGGTGTTTCCTCCTTCGTTGCTTTGGCGTTTGTGACTGGATGTATGCACAGCGCCGGCAGCAACATGAGGATACTAAGGTTCAAGAGATATGGCGTAATTCATGACTTCACACATTGTCCCGTACTGATTATTAACCACGTGCGAATGGATGGCAGGGCGTAGTCCACCTTCAAACCTTCTGGCTCGACTCGCTGCATCAGGTAAATAGGCCCTAGCGAATTTGGAGAGTCGGTTGAATTCGGCGGAGTACTCCTTAACTGTCATGCTGCCTTGCCGCAGCTGCACGAAGTCATTTTTTATTTGACGTTGCACTGGAGGGGGTATAAACTCCTCTTCAAACGCGGCACGAAAGGTCGTCCACGAGATCGCCTCCTCTCCGTGATCAAATTGGAGAGATCGTCGATGCACGTTCCACCAATCGTGTGCGTCGAGACGGAGCTGTAGTTGCGCGCAGGCGACGCGCTTATCTTCGGGGACCTCTAGCAGAGCGAAGTGATCTTCAAGCTCGGCTAGCCAATCTAGAGCTATCACTGGGTCCTCAGTCCCGTTGAATGCGGTGTTGCAGACTTTCTTGAAATGGCCCAAGTTAAAGGCAGTCACGTCCCTCGGCCTTGGGATTTGAGGCGTCTCCACTTCAAGCACGGGCTGTTCCACCGGAGTCGTTGCTGTTGCGGCGGAATGGTTGGCAGCCAAAGTCTGAACGATCTGTTGCAGGGCATCTACCTGCTTTTGTTGGACTGAGAATCGGGTCTCTAGATTGCTCTCGAACTTGGCTTGGCGAGCATCATCTCTTTGTCGTTGCGATTCTAACATTTGCATTACCCGCTCAAGCGGGTCGACTTGAGATATGCCTCGCTGGCTCCGAGAGCTTCCCGAAGTACCCGAACTGCTTTTTTGTGTTTCGTTCGGAGCTTGCACTGCAGATTGCGCTGGTACCATTCCTTCAGAAGAAGGTAAATTACATTAGAATCATAATGTATTATGGACTTATTGCATGAACGTATCTCATTTTGGCCTGGCGAGTTCAAGAGTTCGCACAGGAATTTGATCGTTAAAGGAACTTTTCCAGCACAAAGTCTAAGGAACTTTGAATCTGTGCTCTGATACCACTATGTCACGACCCGATTCCGTAGAATCGTTTGAGGCGTCCCCCGAATCGTGACCGCCGTGCGGGCCTGGAGTTGCGCCCGCACAAGGCTTTAATGATTTGCATAGCAAGCACATATTCAGAGTACGCAGATAAATTGAAACAACAGATTTGAAACATGAAAAAGTTCTCTTTATTGATAATGAACATCTATTACAAACTCCTGAACGAGTCAGCTAATATGCCGAACGGCTTACAAAAGTGTTGACTCAAAATGAGATAGCAGTCCTGTACATTATATCCCTTTACTAAACTTCAAAAGATATAGACCTCCTGGCTGGAGGATAGCTTTGCCACGGAGCTGCATTTGTGTATGAAGAGTTGCAGCTTCGGACTTCAAAAGGCTTCAAGGGGCGCGGTGAAGATGCGCCAACAGCTGGACTGGATCGGGTAGACGACTTCGGCTCCTCGCTCGGTTCACCTTAGTGTGGAGAACCTGTTTCAACGAGGGTCAGCATATCAAAATATGCTGGTGGAGGAGAGCTAGCCGAACTATACCAATCAACACGTTGTTTTAATGAAGCATGCATATTTGTGGGTTTCTATCTTGCCTTAGTTCATTTACAAGTAAGCAGCATATAGAATTTACTGAAATAAACGTGCCACCGTTCGGTGGATTTTACCTGCCCGTCTGAATTAACTGCACAATACTTACCATGCCTTTCCTGCCACGAAGACACAAGTTAGTTTGCAACAGGTTTAAATATACACGATGATCACTGGCTTGATTGCCATAATGGACACTAGTCTGTGACGAAGATGGTTTGCTACGTGCAAGAACGTGAGGCGCCGCATACCACCCTGTCCTACTACGTGAGACTAAACGTTAGTTCCGTCCGGAGCCGGAACGGTGCCAGTGCCCCAGCAGCCGCCCGCAGGAACTATACCTTGTGCACAAGTTGTCCGTGATCGCACATTAACAATCATTCGCCCGGAGGCTACGTTAACAAGCATTCGCCCGGAGGCTACGTGATTCGCCCTGAGGCTACATGAGTACAAGACAAGCAGTATTGCATAATTTATTTTTACATTGCAACTACGTTATATTCATGCATCAGGATATACGTTTAAACTTGTATCTATGTATTTGATGAACATTCCGAACGAACAAGCATGCAAAGATATAACCGTTCACAAGTTTCATTGACAAGCATAAGTACCAAGTATATTCTCTTTTATCTTGGTTTCTTTTAGTTATTACTTGGTATCGTTTGATCGGGGCGAAGAGAATGCAAGTGTTTTAGCTGTGAAGCTTGGAAGCAGGGCTAGCTAATCGGGTTGGTAGCCACTCACTTAGATTTTGGAAGGGAGAAGGAAAGGGGCGCTTCACGACTCCGCTCGCAAGCCACCTACTGCTCGTTCACCTGCACACGAACAGCTCGATTAATACTTCTTCCTCTCTTTCCAATCTCGGAATAGAAGTGCAAGTCAATGAACGAAAATAATGAAAACCATCGAAACCGTTCAAGAAAAACAAGCAAATCCCAAAACCAACTCAAAGCACGAAAGCAACAAGCGACATCGAAAACCGAGGCAATAAAAGATAGCAGCGGAGAGGTCCCTCCTGACTCTGCCGCTAAGCCGATCCTTGGGGCGCAGTCCACTGAATATGGGAATCGATTCCGAAGAAACAAATCCATAACGAGGACGAGTTCTTAATTCAATCTATCCCGATCGAACGATACCGTCTTGTGTTTCTTAGCCGCGATCTCCGCACCGGGAGAACGGGGCGCTACAACCACCAAATGAAAGTCTTCAATCGGCAGTACCCTGAAGATATCGTAGAATCCACTTGACCCCACTACTATGTACCCTTCTAGGATTGAAAGTATACCTGCTAACTGTGCCGAGTGCGTGAGCAATGTCTGGCCTCGTACATACCATAGCATACATAATCCTCCCCACGACTAAGGCATATGGAACTCGCTTCATATCTTCCTTCTCGTCCTCGGTAGATGGACACTGCTCCTCAGTGAACTTAAAGTGAGCCGCAAGGGGGTTACTCACTTTCTTCGATCCGTTCATCCCGAAACGCTGAAGTACCCGGTGAATGTACTTCTTTGGGGACAAGTGTAGCATCTTGGACTATCTCTCTCTCGGCTGATCTCCATCCCAAGAATAGTCTTCGCTGCGCCCAAATCCTTCATAGAGAAGGTCGCGCCCAGTTAACGCTTCAACTCTGCTATCCTGGTGGCATTTCGACCCACCAACTGTCATCAACATAAAGAAACAAAATGATAAAATTATCCTCGGCAAAGTACCTCAGAAAAATACAATGATCCGACGTCGTCCGTGCATAGCCATGCTCCCCCATAAACGACTCAAACTTCCTATACCATTGCCGCAAGCTCTTCCTCAACCGGCAGACCAAATGTGACTTACCCTTCTCACAGAATTCCTCTGGCTGCTCTATGTACAACTCCTCCTCAAGATCAACGTGGAGGAATACTGTCTTCACGTCCATTTGCTCGACCTCCAAGTCAAAACTAGCTGTCAATGCTAGCACCACCCGTATAGACGACTGCTTGACGACTGGCGAAAAGATCTCATCATAATCTATGCCTTTCCGCTGACCGTAGCCTTTAACTACTAGCCTCGCTTTGTATCGAGGGCGAGTAGCATCATCTGTCTGCTTCACTCTGAACACCTATCGATTCATCAAAGCCTTCTTGCCCTTTGGCAACTGCACCAGATCATAAGTAGAGTTGGCCTCCAAGAAACTCATCTCCTCCTGCATGGCCTCCATCCACTCCTACCTGTGTTCATCTTTGTAAACCCCCTGATTTTTCAAAATTTTAAAATCTGGATTTTTCACAATTTTCTGGAATTTTTTGGGAATTTTCTGTAATTTAAAAATAGGGTTTTAATTATTCAATAATTTTTAAATGATAATAAATAATATTAAAATATTATGAAAATAATATTTTTGGGTGTAAAATGGAAAACTAGACTTAGGACAATTTTTCTGAAATTTATTGGGCCCCGGACCTATTTTAAAACACCTAAAAAGTATTTATTTAATTATTTAATTATTTAATTGTTTTATTATTATTATTATTACTATTATTATTATTACTATATATTTTAGCCCGGCCCGGCCCGGCCCACGAGCCCAGCCCAGAACCCGGCCCATCCCCTAGCGGGTCGGGTCGGATCCGCCAGACCCGACCCGCCCGTGCCCGAACCCGCACCCCCCCACGACCCTCTCCCTCTCCCCGCGTCCTGCGCCGCCCCGCCCGGCGCGCCGCCCGCTCCGGCCGGCCACCTCACCCCACGACCACCCCTCTCCCCGCCATTCCCGGCCATCCCCAGCCTCCCCCCGACTATAAAACCCCATCGACTCTTCTCCCCTCCGCTCGACAGCCACCCAACGCCACCGCCCGAGCCCTGTCCGCCACCGACGTCGCCTCCACCGCCCCTCCTATTCTCCTCCTCCTCCGCCTGCCTCCGGCCCGTCGACAGCAGCCACAGCCGGCCACAGCAGCAGCCAGGAGCAGCGGCGCCGCCTCCACCGCCCGCAGCGCCGACGACGGCCGCCGTCTCACCGCGCAGCAGCCGGCCAGCCCTCCCCGCCTCAGCGCCGCCTCAGCGCCGCCCTGAGCCGCCGCAGGGTCAAACCCTAACCCTAATTCTTTCCCTGTGTCCGACACGTGTCGGACACGTGTCGGACACGATTTCGACCCCGGTTTTCGGGTCCCGTTCAGGTGCGTGTATCTTCTTGCTCGTAGCTCTGTTTTCGATTCCGTAAATTGCGTTGTGAAGCCTGTATGACCCTCTCGGTGCCCGGATAAACCGCTCGGGGCATCGCGTCCTGTGGTGATCGCACACCGCGATCCAAAAACAGAAAAAACAACGACATGTTTCATCCCGGAACTGGGTACGCCCCGCCAAACGGGACGACTTGGTCGCGCGCGATCTTCACAGATACGTGCGCGTCGTTGATACGGACGTGCGGGATTTCGCAAAAGTCGATTCGGGTGTGCGTGCACACCGAAATCAACGCGTATCCGCGGACATCGTCCGTATTCGACTTTTTTGCAATTCACCCTAACTTTGTGCACACACGTCGGATTGAAACGAAACTTGTGCCATCGAAATCGTAGCGATACGCTGGTCCTATGAGCCAAGTTTGGTTCGATTTTGAGAACGTTGACGAAATCGCGTGTCGTGGGCCCCACAGGTCCCGCTCGACGGGCGATTTTGTGATCGGCTCATCGGAATCCAATTCTGGAAGTTTCGTTGGATTCGTATCATCGTTCCTGACCTGTTGACATTAAGTTTGGTGAATTTGGAGACCGTTGACCCTGACACGTTTTTCGGTGCAAAGCGGGCCCACCGGTGGACCCCGTTTTGGCCCAAAATTCCCGTTTTTGCCCTTGTCTCCAAATTGGACCCAAGGAATGGCGTTTCTAGTTGTTTGATATTTTCTGGATCTGATGGTGATGTTTATTTCAGCAACCGGAGTACCGCCTGCAATTCTCGCTGAAGTCAGAACTGCAAACAGAGCCGGAACCACAGGCAAGTGTACCTTGCCAAACCCTGCAGCTTGCTATTTATTTTCTGGACTTAATTATGCATCAGTGGGCAAGTAAAGCTTGTCAATTCTCAGTAGTTCCTGTGATAATATTTTGCTGGATTTCTTGTGTAAAATCATATAAACTTGTTTTAACTGCTTAACCTAGGAAACGTGCGACGTACTTAGTGTCCGATCATAGTCGGGTGCCAACCCCGTACGCGGAGTTGGGTACGTCATTAGTGATGGACATTCGATACCCTTACTCTTGGTACTTGTATTATCAAGTACTCCAGAACCCAGGACACTTGACACTATTCATGGACAGAATCTTTCTGAGATACTCGTGGTGATTCGGTATAGGATACAGGACTTGACAGAGATATTTATTTATAGATAGTATGACTTGTTGCATTAGTTATAATTCTGCTGACATGGACATGAGACGTTATGGTCATGATATGCGTGATTGCATTGGGTGGGGAGAGACACACAGGCTACAGGTTGATTTTATATTATGCCGGCGTCTTAGTCTCCCATCGTGAGCTAGACAACTACATGATATCACTGCTACCGGCTCCCCGACACCGAGCTTGTAGTAGTTTTAGCCTGGGTTCTTGTACTGCTCTCATGTTGCATTTTACTTAGCTGGTTACATAGTTTACCCTATTGCTTATTTGTTTCTGCACTGCTTATATTTGGCTTGTATTATCTGTACCTTGCTATGTCCCCTGAGGACCTGGAATGGATGATGTCCCCAGGTATAGCCGAGGAGATCCATCCAGAGATACCCCGTACAGGAGCACTTCCAGGAGCTGTACCAGGACCTGAGGTCGAGCTCGCACCAGAGGACTTCTCCTGAGCATTGGCTGTATATAGTCGGTTATTTCTGTTCCTCTTTCCAGTTCCTTTATTTCCTGTCTATTGGCATTGATGTATCAGACATATTCTCGGATTGTTACCCGAGACATTTATTTGAGATTTGATCGTTATTTCTATTTGCATTACTCTGGCATTTAATCTGTGATTATCTGTTGTGGATGAGATTAGATTAGTCTGTGACCTGTATCATTGGTTCTATTTATTGCTAGACTACAACTTAAGCATGCCCTGATGGATCCATTAAATTGGGTTGTCCATCGGTGCGTGCTGCTGGCCATTGCTACGTGTCCAGTCCCTCGATATTTGGGACTGGGGCGTGACAATCTTCCATAGCCTCTGCGAAACTTTCGGGTTCTCCCCCGTCAGTCAGTAGCACATACTCACCCGGTGAGTATCTCGTAGATGGTCAACACTCTCTATCGCTCCTCCTCAATGGAACCATTGGTGCTGGCTGTATATCTACAGTCTCCTCCCCTCCAAGAACTGCCTCCTCGGCATGCTCATCCTCCTGAGGGTCACCCTGACCACCATCAGCAGGCTGATGATCAAGGTTTGGAGCAACTCCATGTACTGGCTCTCCCATAACTGGATCCTCTGCGATATCCTCTAAAAACTGCTCGAAGCGAAATGACTCTAACTCAGGCAATTCCTCAGCCTCAGAAGGTATCTCGGAATCCTGAGTGTTGGTCATGGTCTGATATTCGACGAATACCATGTCCCTGCTTCTGTAGAGCTTTCTTCCCACTGGATCGTAGAGTCTATAGCCAAAATCATCCCGACCGTAGCCGACAAAGACGCACCGCCTCGTCTTTGGCTCAAGTTTGGATCTCTCGTCCTTTAATACATGTACGAAGGCCTTACAACCAAACACTCGTAGGTGATTGTATGACGGCTCTTTTGTAGCGCCCCGTTCTCCCGATGCGGAGAGCGCGGCTAAGAAACACAAGTCGGTATCGTTCGATCGGGATAGATTGAATTAAGAACTCGTCCTCGTTATAGATTTGTTTCTTCGGAATCGATTCCCATATTCAGTGGACTGCGCCCCAAGGATCGGCTTAGCGGCAGAGTCAGGAGGGACCTCTCCGCTGCTATCTTTTATTGCCTCGGTTTTCGATGTCGCTTGTTGCTTTCGTGCTTTGAGTTGGTTTTGGGACTTGCTTGTTTTCTTGAACGGTTTCGATGGTTTTCATTGTTTTCGTTCATTGACTTGCACTTCTATTCCGAGATTGGAAAGAGAGGAAGAAGTATTAATCGAGCTGTTCGTGTGCAGGTGAACGAGCAGTAGGCGGCTTGCGAGCGGAGTCGTGAAGCGCCTCTTTCCTTCTTCTTTCCAAAATCTAAGTGAGTGGCTACCAACCCGATTAGCTAGCCCTGCTTCCAAGCTTCACTCCTTTGCCCCGATCAAACAATACCAAATAATAATAAAAGAAACTAAGATAAAAGACAATAGACTTGGTTATTATGCTTGTCAATCAAACCTGTGAACTGTTGCCTTATCGTATGCTTGTTCGTGCAAATGTTCTATAAAACGTGCTAAGTATAGAACACATCTTGTATATGCATAATTGTTCAGGGAGGCTATGCAAAATAAATCATGCAATACTGCTTGTCGTGTACTCGTGTTCTTGCACTCGTGTTGCCTCAAATGCATGACTTGTTAACTTGTTCATCGTGTTCGATCATGGACAACTTGTGCACAAGGTATTGGTTCTGCGGACGGTCGCTGGGGTACTGGCCCCGATCCGATCCGGGCGGAACTCGTGTGTAGTCTTCGTGTTCGGGACCGGATAGCTTGCAGCGCAATCGTGTTCTCTCGTAGCATGCTATCCTTGTCCCCGGCTACGTCCATTATGGCAACCACGCCAGTGATCATCGTGTATATTTAAACCTGTTGCATACTAACTTGTGTCTTCGTGGCAGGGAAGGCATGGTAAGTATTGTGCAAGTAATTCAGACGGTCAGGTAAAATCCACCTAACGGTGGCACGTTCATTTCAGTAAATTCTATATGCTGCTTACTTGTAAATGAACTAAGGCAAGATAGAAACCCACAAAAATATGCATGCTTCACTAAACAACGTGTTGATTGGTATAGTCAGGCTAGCTCGCCTTCACCGGCATGTTTCGATATGCTGACCCTCGTTGAAACAGGTTCTCCGCACCAAGACGAACCGAGCGAGGAGCCGAAGTCGTCTACCCGATCCAGTCCAACTGTTGGCGCACCTTCACCGCGCCCCTTGAAGCCTTTTGAAGTCCGAAGCTGCAACTCTTCATACACAAATGCAGCTCCGTGGCAAAGCCGTCCTCCAGCCTGGAGGTCTTTATCGTTTTGAGTTTATAAAGGGATGTAATGTACAGGACTGCTATCTCATTTTGAGTCATCTCTTTTGTAAGCCGTTCGGCATATTAGCTAACTCGTTCAAGAGTTTGTAATAGACGTTCATTATCAATAAAGAGAACTTTTCCATGTTTCAAATCTGTGTTTCAATTTATCTGCGTACTCTGAATATGTGCTTGCTATGCAAATCATTAAAGCCTTGTGCGGGCGCAACTCCAGGCCCGCACGGCGGTCACGATTCGGGGGACGCCTCAAACGATTCTACGGAATCGGGTCGTGACATAGTGGTATCAGAGCACAGATTCAAGTTCCTTAGACTTCGTGCTGGAAAAGTTCCTTTAACGATCAAATTCCTGTGCGAACTCTTGAACTCGCTAGGCCAAAATGAGATACGTTCATGCAATAAGTCCATAATACATTATGATCCTAATGTAATTTACCTTCTTTTGAAGGAATGGCTCCAGCGCAATCTGCAGCGCAAACCCCGGACGAAACGTAAGGCCAAGAAAGTAGTTCGGATACTTCGGGAAGTTCAGGGAGCCAGCGAGCCGTGCCAAGCATCGATCCCGTCCAACGAATGTTGCAGATGTTGGAGGCAAACCAACAAAGGGACGAGGCTCGCTATGAACGGGCCGAGAAGCGGGCGGAAGAGAGTCAGCTCAAGTTTTAAGACAATATAGAAGCACGATTCTCGGTCCAACAGAAGCAGGTAGATACCCTGCAGCAGATCGTTCAGACTTTGGCATCCAACCAGTCCGCGGCAACGCCAACGACTCCGGTGGAACAGCCCGTGCTTGAAGTAGAGACGCCGCAAATTCCAAGGACGAGGGACGTGATTGCCTTCGACTTTGGCCACTTCAAGAAAGTCTGCAACACCCCATTCAACGGGACTGAGGACCCGGTCGTAGCTCTAGATTGGTTGGCCGAACTTGAAGATCACTTCGCTCTGCTAGAGGTCCCCGAAGAGAAGCGCGTCTCCTGCGCGCAACTACAGCTCCGCCTCAACACGCACGATTGGTGGGACGTGCATCGACGATCTCTCCAATTTGATCACGGAGAGGAGGCGATCTCGTGGACGACTTTTCGTGCCGCGTTCGAAGAGGAGTTTGTACCCCCTCCAGTACAACGTCAAATGAAAAACGAGTTCGTACAACTGAGGCAAGGTGGTATGACAGTTAAAGAGTACTCCGCCGAATTCAACCGACTCTCCAAATTCGCTAGGGCCTATTTACCTGATGCAGCGAGTCGAGCTAGAAGGTTTGAAGGTGGACTACGCCCTGCCATCCATTCGCACGTAGCCGTTCCTCAGTATCGTACGATGCGTGAAGTCATGAATCACGCCCTGTCGCTTGAACCATTCTATCCTCACGTTCCTGCCGGCGCTGTGCATACCTACAATCACAAACGCCAAAGCAACGACAGAGGAAACAACGCTGCAAAGCGTCGGAACGACGGTAGTCAACAAATAAAGCATTGGAACATTACGTGTCGGTTCTGTAAAAAGACTGGACACGACAAGAAGGACTGCCGCTTGAGACTTGGATTATGCCTCGCTTGTGGACGATTAGGCCATGCTATTAATTCCTGCCCGAACCTTCCTGATCGCCGTCCCGAACGCAATAATCCCTAACGGTAGGTCCTATTCTTAAGTTTCGGGACGAAACTTCCAATTAGTTGGGTAGGATGTAGCGCCCCGTTCTCCCGATGCGGAGAGCGCGGCTAAGAAACACAAGTAGTTATCGTTCGATCGGGATAGATTGAATTAAGAACTCGTCCTCGTTATGGATTTGTTTCTTCGGAATCGATTCCCATATTCAGTGGACTGCGCCCCAAGGATCGGCTTAGCGGCAGAGTCAGGAGGGACCTCTCCACTGCTATCTTTTATTGCCTCGGTTTTCGATGTCGCTTGTTGCTTTCGTGCTTTGAGTTGGTTTTGGGACTTGCTTGTTTTCTTGAACGGTTTCGATGGTTTTTATTGTTTTCATTCATTGACTTGCACTTCTATTCCGAGATTGGAAAGAGAGGAAGAAGTATTAATCGAGCTGTTCGTGTGCAGGTGAACGAGCAGTAGGCGGCTTGCGAGCGGAGTCGTGAAGCGCCTCTTTCCTTCTTCTTTCCAAAATCTAAGTGAGTGGCTACCAACCCGATTAGCTAGCCTTGCTTCCAAGCTTCACTCCTTTGCCCCGATCAAACAATACCAAATAATAATAAAAGAAACCAAGATAAAAGACAATAGACTTGGTTATTATGCTTGTCAATCAAACCTGTGAACTGTTGCCTTATCGTATGCTTGTTCGTGCAAATGTTCTATAAAACGTGCTAAGTATAGAACACATCTTGTATATGCATAATTGTTCAGGGAGGCTATGCAAAATAAATCATGCAATACTGCTTGTCGTGTACTCGTATTCTTGCACTCGTGTTGCCTCAAATGCATGACTTGTTAACTTGTTCATCGTGTTCGATCATGGACAACTTGTGCACAAGGTATTGGTTCTGCGGACGGTCGCTGGGGCACTGGCACCGATCCGATCCGGGCGGAACTCGTGTGTAGTCTTCGTGTTCGGGACCGGATAGCTTACAGCGCAATCGTGTTCTCTCGTAGCATGCTATCCTTGTCCCCGGCTACGTCCATTATGGCAACCACGCCAGTGATCATCGTGTATATTTAAACCTGTTGCATACTAACTTGTGTCTTCGTGGCAGGGAAGGCATGGTAAGTATTGTGCAGGTAATTCAGACGGTCAGGTAAAATCCACCTAACGGTGGCACGTTCATTTCAGTAAATTCTATATGCTGCTTACTTGTAAATGAACTAAGGCAAGATAGAAACCCACAAAAATATGCATGCTTCACTAAACAACGTGTTGATTGGTATAGTCAGACTAGCTCGCCTTCACCAGCATATTTCGATATGCTGACCCTCGTTGAAACAGGTTCTCCGCACCAAGGCGAACCGAGCGAGGAGCCGAAGTCGTCTACCCGATCCAGTCCAACTGTTGGCGCACCTTCACCGCGCCCCTTGAAGCCTTTTGAAGTCCGAAGCTGCAACTCTTCATACACAAATGCAGCTCCGTGGCAAAGCCGTCCTCCAGCCTGGAGGTCTTTATCGTTTTGAGTTTATAAAGGGATGTAATGTACATGACTGCTATCTCATTTTGAGTCATCTCTTTTGTAAGCCGTTCGGCATATTAGCTAACTCGTTCAAGAGTTTGTAATAGACGTTCATTATCAATAAAGAGAACTTTTCCATGTTTCAAATCTGTGTTTCAATTTATCTGCGTACTCTGAATATGTGCTTGCTATGCAAATCATTAAAGCCTTGTGCGGGCGCAACTCCAGGCCCGCACGGCGGTCACGATTCGGGGGACGCCTCAAACGATTCTACGGAATCGGGTCGTGACATCTTTACCGTACCATACTTTGTCAGGCACATCACCCTACAAAGGAGCACTAGGAGATAAATTAATAACATAAGCAACTGTATAAAGTGCCTCACCCCAATAGCTGCTTGACAAGTTTGCTTCTGACAGCAAATACCACACCCTCTCCATTAGCTTCATGTTCATTCGCTCCGCTACACCGTTGAGCTGCGGTGTCTTTGGTGGGGTCTTCTGGTGTCGTATCCCTTGCTCTTTGTAATAAGCATCAAAGGGACCGATATACTCGCCGTCATTGTCCGACCGAACACAAAGTAGCTTCTTGTCCGTCTCCCTTTTACCAGAGGCCTGAAACTCCTTGAAAGTGGGCAGCACCTGATCCTTGGTCTTTAAGGTATAGACCCAAACCTTTCTGGAACAGTCATCAATAAATATTACAAAATAAGAAGCACCACCAATAGATTTTACCTTCATAGGACCGCAGACATCCGAATGAATCAACTCGAGCAACGCCGGCTTCTTTGAACTTGGGTGACTTTGGAAAGACACCATATTTTGCTTCCCCGCCAAACAGTGCATGCACTTCTCCAACTTTGTAGACTTTAGTCCTGGAATCACCTTCATGTTCACCAAGTAGCTCATCCCCTTTTCGCTGATATGGCTGAGCCGACTGTGCCACAACTCAGTAGACGCATCAGTAGCTGCGTTAACCTCCTGTGCCCCATGTGCGCTCCCTTCCATATAGTAGAGTCCAGACCTCTTGCTTCCTCTGGCAATCACCATCGAACCTCTGGAAAGCTTCCACTGATTGTTCTCGAAGAGACTGAAGAAACCCTCGTCATCCAACCTTTCAACCGATACTAGGTTGAAACAGATATCAGGGACATGATGGACGACATATTTGAGAACAAGAATTACACCTGTCTTTGTCCTCAAATGCACATCTCCAATGGCAACTGCCTTCGACACATCTCCATTGCCCATCTTCAATACTCTATAGTCGCCTGTTGTGTATGTAGCAAATAGTGCCCTGTTGTGAGATATGTGCGCTGAAGCACCTGAGTCTACCAACCAAGAGTTATCATCGCAGGCGAGTTTCATAACTATCTCATCACCTACAATGATTACGTCGCCTCCATGTGTCGAGGCCACCGTTGTAGTGTTCTCACTTTGCTTTCCCTTGTCGCCCTTCTTCTCTCTTCCAAGCGAAATAATTTTACTTGATGTGGCCCTTCTTTCCACAATGGTAACACTTCGAGTCCTCGTATCGACCCTTGGACATTCTTCTAGTTTTGTCTCTACCACCGCCTGGACCCCTGTTTTTACCCCTTCCGCGGCTCTCTGAAACAAGCGCCTCTGAGTGGGATGTGGATGAAGTGCCCTGAGAACGTCTCCACATCTCTTCATTCAGTATCCCGCTCTTGGCAAACTCCAGACTGACCACTCCTTCCGGAGCAGAAGCGATCATAGACACTCGTACGGTCTCCCACGAGTCTGGCAATGTACACAGCAGCCATAGTCCCTGAACCTCGTCGTCGAACTTGACTCCCATCGAGGATAGCTGGTCAACCATGCCATGGAACTCACTCAAGTGATCCATAATAGACGCCCCATCTTTGTACCGCAGACCCATCATCATCCGGATCAGGAACAATTTATTTACTCTGGTCTTCTTCGCATACACAGATTCCAGCTTATCCTACAGTGTCCTCGCGTGCTCAATACTGGCAACATGGTTGTACACGTTCTCGTCAACGAACTACCTGATGTACCCACACACCTGTATATGCTCAAAATTTCAGTCATATTCGAATTTGTCACTGGGCCTCTCGGAAGCAAATACCGGCAGATGCAGCTTCTTGACAAATAGCAGATCATTCATCTTGCTCCTCCAGTAATGATAGTTGGTACCGTTCAGGTTTACCATGCGCATCGGCTTCGCGTCCATCTCTCCTCCCTTGTTTGCCTGTCAACTCCTGACACCATTCTGAAATTACAGAACCTGGCTCTGATACCACTTTGTTGGAAACGAAAGTGCGAAAACCGTTTCCTAAACCAGAGAGTACCTGCGAGAGAACCGAGCAAAACTCACAAACCAAAAACGCCAAACACAAATCGCAGACACAGAGATTTTTGACGTGGAAGACCCTTGCGGAAAAAATCACGGAACGATCGGAGTCCAACCCTGAAAAGCCTCCACTAGTGGAATAAGAAATACACAGACTCCTTACAAACTTCTCACCGATCCAAACGGATCACCACAACTCTTTTGGAACAGAAAATAGATTATAACCACGAAGAAGAAAGACAACGAAAAATATCCGAAACTGAACTCCTTCTTCGAAACGGCCTCCAATCCTTCTTTCTCCTCTTCAATGTTGCAATGGCACTCTTGCCTCATTTTCTCTCCTTGTTGCTATATTTTTTTTAGAGAGAGAGATATTTTAGGGCCAGAAGACATCTATGTATATAGCCTCAAACCCACAACTAGCATTCCTATTATAGATAGGAATATCCAATCCAAATTCAAATCCATTGACATATTTCTATTATATGTAGGAATATTCAATCCAAATAAATTGAGGTATTCCTATTATATGTAGAAATACTCAATCCTACTCCGGAATATTTTCTCTCCTTGTTACATGATGCTTATCAAATGTGTGATGTAAATCTGATAGAGATTTATTTCATAAATATTTGTGTTATTTTACAGCGTCACGTGTGATTTAAGTATGCACGTGAGATCACTTAACCGAGATTTTGACTGTTCCGTACAAAAAATGAGGATCTTTCTTAGTTTTTTAAAATAGTTGAGGCTACTAGTTTTCATATTTTGAATGGAACATTTGTTAAAATATCCCTAACATAAACCCCTCACCTCTTAACATGGTATTGGAACCAGGTTCAATGTTTATGTGATGAGCATGTTCAGAAGAGGTTTTAAAAAAGATTGCATAAAAAACTGCATTAATCTTAGGCACCCAGCAAACTTGGCGACAGACCAGATGGATGGACAACTCAAGATTTGAGTGGCTGATCATCAAAGAACGAAAGGAGAATATAATAGCACAATGAGATTTGAAAAAGTGATTCTGATAAAAGTCATACCTGAATATCTACGATCAAGTCCTCCAAAAATTTAATGAATCTTATTAAAATAAGGAATTGTTTGCAAATGGTCCTACACATACATCCTCCTCTTCCAGTGCATTCATGCTCTTTCTCAGTCCACCCGTCTCTCTAATAAATCATGCGCAAGAAAACAATATAACAAGAGAATTAAATCCAACAAAAAAAGGGGGGAATTTAATCCAACATGCAAACTCATGACCTCCTCTCTAGTAAATCTCATGCGCAAACAACAGTATTACAATTAAATTCAATCAAGCCTCTGTAAAAACAACGCAAGTAGTGTGCACAAAAAGAAGAGCGCAAAACATTCTGCATCAATGGCAGCCTCCCTGCAGCCTAAGCAATCCACAACTGAACCCTCAGCCCGGAGCTCTCAGCCCCACTCAGCTTTAGTACACTACCTAGTACCCTCGCACCCTCCAAGCTCAACATTATCATCGACGAGGTTTATGCACAGGGCTACAGAGACTTGTGCAACCAAGCTCGCACCTTCAACTTGGCACATCCACATACCCAGGCAAGAGGAAGACTCCAATGCACTAGGGATAACTACTGACCATGGCAAGTCTTGACCTCTTTGAAGGAAGAGAGTTTCAATGGCGCCTCCAGCTAGCAAGGAAAGAGCACCGCAGTGACACTAGCAACTCCATCAAAATCTCTATATCAACTCAAATCTCTTCTGAAGCTAGAGTGACTGAAGGCGTTCAAGGAAAGAGCAGGAATGCTTAAGCTCTGCAGTAATGAAGACTTCTTGTAGTGTAATAACATAGCCGTTGGGCACTCAGCGAAGTTCAAACCAATAACAAGGATAACAAGCTCAAGAAAAGTGAAGAAGGATTTGGCAAGTCTGTAAGGTGTAAAAAATATTAAGGTGGGAAAAGCTAGGACACAAGACTAGTTGTTTGCTCATTGTAGAGCCGCCGTTTAACTTGACTACATTAATCACATCTATCTAATAAAGTAAATTTCAGAATGAGAAGTGGATTTATTAAAACAAGTCACTACACTTTGAGTTCAACTTCCAATCCATACAGCACATATGATTACAACAAATAAGAACTGCTTGAACGTGTAACTCTCGCATGGTATGACAAATAAGAACTCATTTTCATAGCCTTGAACGTATAACTGTTGCATGGTTCCTGTACATATAAAAAACAATCAACCCTCGAGGAAGATAATGGATTTACTATCAAGCTGATAAATCTAAAGAACATCAAAAACTTTATTTCCCCTAAAATCATAACAGAAATAATGACTTTTACCCAAAATATTACAGCAATTGAAATCAGGTTCTTACATGAACTCTAAAACAAGAGCTGACGCACCTCCACCACCATTGCAAATTCCAGCAACTCCATATTTGCCATTTCTATGTCTAAGGACCTGCCAAAACATAATATGCAGCTAAAGACCAAATGACCAACTTAGATCACGCGCACACACATAACAGTGTCTTCTATTTAATACTTTAATTTTGGAAGTATTTGTTATTCATCTCTTCTGCCTAATATGACATCAAGGTCTTCCTTGAATAACTGAAAAAATGGGAGTTGCAGGCTCCTGAAGGTAACTCAATACAGGCTAAAAGAATGACACTACACAAATATGCTTGAAGGTAAAGAACTAAAGATCATGTGAACTTTAAGTTCAAAAAATGTAACCATCTACTTGTAAGTGATTGTTAGTGAGAAAGCAGAGCGTGACAAGTAGGGGCGCAAATTACAGTGTTATAGGATATATACCCCTAATAAAGTGACCAGTATACGTGCTCCACTGCAACCTAGGGGATGACCCAAAGATACAGCTCCACCATGTACATTTATTTTTTCCTGCAGATGGAAGTCACTTAGAACAGAGCAAGAAGGGAAAAGGCAAAACACATAATGCACATGCCAATGAAGAACTGCTCAACTAAAAGTATACAAAAATAAAATAGATATCACAAGTTCCAGATCATATCCTTAGCAAACCCTGAAATTTTAAAACATTGGTTTTGTAGCTTACAGAAGGAATTCTAAGAAGATTTTGATTTGCTAGAGCCACCACCTGAAACAAAGACGGACATGAAATACTTGCCCAAGAATTGATCAACCATTTCGACATGAACCAAGAACAGAAAACATACAGAGAAAGCTTCATTTATTTCATAATAATCTATCTGAGAAGCCTCCAAGCCAGCGTTTGAGATGGCTTTTGGAATTGCAAGTGAAGGGGCAGTTGTAAACAGCTCGGGTGCCTGCAGGATAAATCTCATATCAAGTAGTCTTACATGGATACCAGCATATAAACAAGGCATAATAGAGTGAATATAGGATACCAAAAGGGATTGGCACCTAGTGAGGCACAAATTTGTTCTAGGTAATGATTAAATAGAATGGTATACAAAAATATTGTATATGAAAACTCTAATATTGTATAATTTATCCCTCTGATGGGCACATAAATAATAAATTCATGACCTTCGGCCTCTTTCGTACATGTGAGTTTCACCCGTTCACAGAGGGGCACCAGCCTCCGGGCTCCTTAGGATAACAGTATTACAAATTTTGAAGCATTCTATTAATAATACATTCTAAAATGTTGGAATGCAATAGGTTCAAGAAAATAATGCATTCTAAAATATATTTGGTTAGTCTACTTTTAACTTGGTTGCAACAAAATTATAACAAGAACTTCCTTATGGTAGACACCTGAGCAGCGTCTGCAAATCCTTTGATCTTTGCAATCACTTGCAACCCTAGTTCACGAACCTTGTCTCCACTCACTAACACTAGTGCTGCTGCACCATCACTGGCCATAGAAAAGAAATCGAGGAGGTAAAATTATTGTATCAGAATTGATAGTGTACATTGCAAGGGTCCAAATTAGAATAGTAACAAATCCATGAATTCAAGATAACCGTACTAATATAATAACCAATCAGCACAAAGAACAAGCAGAAGCAAAGTAAATGGCTTCGTAGGAAACCAGGAATAGTATACGGTAATAACAATCAAATTAACTCCAATCCAAGTGATTTAAGTTGAAGCAACAAAACTATTGCCTTGGGTTGGACTTAAGACTTCTATCAAGTAGATGATGCAGCAGAATTTTGAGCAATGATAATGGGAAAGTGGGGATGCTGCCAGATATAAATCTTTAAAAGTATCAGGAGGCGGAAGAGATGCTTTCAAGCTAGTCCTGATAACAACTCAAACAGCATGTCGTGTGACACGTGTAACCTAAGTATGAACTGGTTAGTGCGGGCGTAGTTGTACAAAAAATGGTGGTTATGCCAAATAAACTGAACTCTGATTCTCGTTCAGTAAGGACGTTAACTTATTCCAGTCTAATTATCCAAGTGTACTTCCTTTTAAGAGATCCAATGTCTGCTAAGAATTACAAAGGAAGCACGAACACTCCAAGAATGTGGACACGTGTCGCATCGACACCTATTCCGGTGTGTCCTAGTGTATTTGGAGTGTCCGAGTTGCACACTATGTTGTTCAAGGAACCGCCGGGCCGCCAAAAGGCGGTTTTTTATATAGGGCGCCTCGCCCATAGTTGCCTAATTCGCCAACCCTCTCTACGTCCCACGAATTGGGACGAACGATCCCGAACGGGGTGCGTTCGCTACCTGTTCGTCAAATTTAGCGACCCGGATTTTGATGGCTTTAGTTATGAACTTATGATATTTGGTTTAGTTACAAGAATATTGTCTATGCTTTCCTTCACTTTGGATTTTGATGGCTTTGGTTATGAACTTATGATATTTGGTGTATACTTCTATATAATTGTATATGGTACAAAAGACGACCCAGATAAAAACGAGCAACGATTCCAAATAGCGTACCGAATAAGCCTACCACCATCGCACCGCGTACCGGCTGAAGTACCGTACCGCGTACCCGTACCGCGTACCCGTACCACGTACCAAAGTGACCCACGATCCTGGTAACATTGGCCCCGCCCCTGTGTTTTGGCGCCACAAAACACCTTTTTCGCGTTTGGGTGTCTAGAAGATAGGCCCAAACCCAGTCAGCAGGACGTTATTTTTAAAATCAGTTGGACTTATTAGTTGTTACTAAGGAATTACCAATGGGTGGGCCATGAACTTAAGTATAATTATGTAATATTCTAGAGACTCAAAATTTTATAATCCAATGGCCATGGACAAAAAATTTGACCAAAAAAATATTTAGCAACCCAAACAACCAACTATTGGGCTTCCTTCTCCATCATCGCCTCATTTGACCAATGAATATTGAGACTATAAAAATGCTAAGATTTAGTTTTATTAATTATTAATTAATTTAAGTTTTTGGCATGAGAGAATTTACATAATGTATACCATGGAGGGTACTCTTATAGCGCCTTGACCCCACCCCGCCTAGCGCCCCATCCCATACATCATAGGTTGTGCACAACACGTATCAGATACCTTCTCTATAAGATATTTCTTTAGAACAGTAAATCATATTTGAACAGTTCTTATTTCATTTGTAACTAAGAGTTTATGTTCACCAGCAATACTGCCAAACATAAGAGGCATCCAAGAACAACGAGGCTATTGCCAATGCAGGGCTAGGGAGGGTCAAGGTGTACTCTTACCAACGTTTCTACGGATAGGTTGTTCCTGCGACTCAAACCAACATCATGCAAACAAGCTGTTCTTGTGACGAGTAATTCCTTCAGTTTCTAATCAGAACAAACAATTCAAGCAAACCATTACCAAGCCAAGATGTTCAGATTTTTTTACATTAATTAGAATAAATGTATACAAACAAACTGTTCCTGCAACAATATAACAATATGACCTATCCCAAACTAACATCGTTTCTAAAGTAAGCTTTATAGGCTGTTCTCTTTAAACAACTTGTTAAAAATAACTCCCTCTCTCCTTTACATCATTCTAGGAGATGACAATATCATAAAATTGACAAAATAAACTTGAGGTTCACAGTGTACAAGGGACTCCACTAAATGAGAGCACATAAAATGATGCAGACTACAAAGATAAATCAACATAAAGAGCAAGATACAAACATACCCAATTAGTGCAATTTGCAAATATCAGATTTCTTTAGAAAGTGAGACTGTAGAAAACTAACGTAAATAGGTAAACCTTATACTGGAGGCATTCCCAGCTGTAACAGAACCACCATTCTCCTTAAAACTTGGTCGCAGCTTCCTCAGTTTTACAGGATCAAACTGGAGATTCAAGAAGAGAACCCATTACCAAAGTTTACAAAATATATTGACAAAACGAGCAAGAGAACGTAGAAAAGGAAAGATTCTGCAACAATAGGATTAGCAACTGGAGCATATATAAGAACATATACAATATGCATGCTCCAAATGAACAGTTAACACGAACGAGGAACTACCAATTGCAATGTTTGACAATTTACATAAAAATAATACATTATCCAAATCTAAGAATATTTAATCTATTTTAGGAGGTGGTCCAGTGGTAGCACTAGTAAGGGAGGAGTGGGCGCGGGTTCAACTCCCAGACCAGGCAAAAAAAAAGGGAAGGGATCCTGGTGCTAGTAGTCCAGGACAGGGACGGGCATCAATGATGGCCTAATCTCATAAATAAAAAAACATAAACTTCTACTTAAAAGGAAGAAGTAGGTTGACTGCTGTAAAGTGTCTTTTGGAATGTTATGGCATGTTAAATATCACTGAAATACACAACTCTTGATTCAAGGAAAATGCTCCTGTGTGTCAATGCTTTGTTTATGCCTTAAAAACAGTTGTGTCAAGGAAAAAAATGCAGCAGCAAGAATTTATACTTGCTTCATTCAAAAGTAAAAGTAAAGAAGGGAAACTGATCCAGGCTGATTATTACTTTTTCCAGACTTTCATCTTTGTCAACAATTATCGGAGGCTTTCCTCTACCAGAAGAAACTTCGACCTGCAAACACAACAATAGACGATAAACCAAAATAACCCATCTGGGTATACCATCAAAATATTAGATACTAATTAAGGAGTTAAACCGGAGTTATCTCCCATGCGAAGGCACCACTATTCTGAGCAGCTACACCACGTTCATTACTTTGAATTGCATATGAATCCTGTGGGAATAGAAAATGCTTGAGCTATACATTTCAACCCATAATCTTGTATACACAGCGACATACATGCCAATAAAAATTGAGGGGCGGAGACGAGGAAATGTAGCTGAAAGTTCTACAAAGAAAGTTATTACAAATTTGATTCAACTTGTATGTGTTTCACAAATCCAAATTCAACTGATCAATGCATTTTTATGATGATGACACTAGATTAGTTGAGTTGCCTAAGCAATTTAAGTAAATTTGCTAAATATTTTGAACAAGCCAGGGAAAACAAAGAAAATAGAAAAAAGTTGAGACACTCTTGGCCAGCCCCATGGAACAGAGGCAGTAGACCATAGTGATAGTTCTTAATAAGAAATCTCTATCTGGCAAAACAAAGTTATATACTTCATATAGATAATGAAAAAAGAAGGTGAACATCATAATCAACAATGAAGAGATCTTGCATTCAAGACCATAACACAAATCAAAGTCATGCAACCACAAATGAATTTGGAAATATCAAATAGTAGACGATTTGAAGGTATAAGAAAAACAAAAGCTACACAACTTCAGGTCAGCCAACAGTAGATATCTCCACATTATATACAATCATAAAGATAGTACAATGCTATGAAGCTCAACAAGATATCCAGTAAGATGTCTTGCTGGCTTAGAAAGTAAAAATGGAGAGAACAAGATAAGTTTAAATCCATCAAAAATGGAAAAAATAAAATAAAAAATTCATCACTAGATACAAACTCTAGTGAAAATATCAAAGCAATACTTAACCTAAATGACCAATTTAGTGTAGGAATGCTGTACCCACTAAATGAAGGAAATTTTGGACATGACATAAAGCCTCCTCCTGAATTATTAGCTTGCTCCACCAAGATCTTTCCAGACAGATATTAAGCTTCTTAAAACAAGTCACTACATGTCGTTCTCACAAATGCAAGTTTCTAATCATCTTTTTCATAGAGTACAGTATTGATTGAAAACAATCAAATTGCATAAATAATACCTGCTCTGCTCTTGTTATAGAATGTTGATCTGCACATAATTCAGCACACACGCCCATGCCAAAATCATTATAAACGTCCCAAAGACCATCTTTGAGCATCCCATCAATAATTGTATCATGTCCATATCGAGATCCTTTTCTACGAGAGTTGATAAGTACACAATAGATAAGTGACAATAATTAGAAAAGTTAATATGTTCAAGAATGCTAAAAAAAGTACAATACCGAAAAACAATTACATAAGTTATGTTGGTATATTCAATCTAATAGAAGATATTCTACAATCAAGATATATGTAGCAAGGAAACAATGAACAACTCCATGTGGAAAAGTGTGAATACCTAAGATACTAAGTACTTGCATAGATAACAAATTCAAAAATCTGCATTAGCAGTACGCACTTTTAACTCTCAGGAACCACAATGGCTCATTGTTATTGAAGCTATGATCATTATTGCTTAAGCCTTTGCTCACCAAAATGGAACCAATGTCAAGCCTCCACCCTCTAATGAGTCTAAAATCTTAGTGAAGCAACTATAACAGAGGGCCTTGCTGTAAAACCTAGAAGACCAATTGATGGCAAGCACGCTTCATTTTATCATTAAATCCATTTAAGCTCGTGCAACAAGGGAGCGGACATTCGAACTTCCCTGGATTATGAGAAAATATAGAGGTAGAGCTAATATAAAAGACTTGTTGAAGAGAACTGCAATCATTCTGAGCCACTATATAAGTAAAATAACAAACTGGAAGTACATTCCAGGATATGTAGTCATGGGTGACGTCAAAAGTCATCCACCACGTTATGTTATCTAAATGAAGTGTATGTTCACCATGAGAGTTACCACATAGATGAATACAAAGTTCACTATTTCCTGGCAAAGGAGATCTGAGAGTATCAAACAATTCAGTGTCATTATACATATTGTTGTTATGTTGTGTGTGTACTGCATAGATTAAATCTAGTGTACCTGTCTTGAGAAGCTATCATTAAGAATGTAAGGCACGTTTGCCTATAAATGGTTGAGAGCATCAAATTAGCTGTACATGAGCCCTAAAGTTACAGTGAATATGCTAATGCATACATTAAGCATGAACACATGCTCATATATGCAGATGCACCATGGAAACACTCCATATTCAAGTTTCCTACATAAACCTTAGCAGCATGTTTCTTTGACAAAGCTAATTAGGTAACATTACCAAGGAATATGCACAACATATCACTGTAACATCCTCCTTTCATATTCATGTCATGTGCTACGATAATAAAGGTATCTGAACCTTGCAGCAACTAAAGAATGTGCCATGTCATTTTGCTTCTCTTTTTTGAGGCTAAACGGTGGGAATAAAACTCCTCCTTCATTCAAATAATGATAGTTAATGGAACTAAGACCGAGTACAAGTCCCCTGAAAACAAGATAAAAGAACACGAGATACAAACTCGAACCAAAGCAAAAAGGGAACACTGTGTCCTCTAGTCATGAACTTGTGGCATCTAGAATTGATCGCTTTCGTTGATACAAGTCTGAGACTAGTGTCTACATCTGTAGCTTCCTCTTGTCTTCAGTACATTCCTCAAACTTCGAAACCAATTGACCATCTCATTCAAGCCCATAGCATATATGACCATGACCAAACAATTTGATACATCCATTTATCATGCACACAATGTATCTAGGTCCTTACCAACATGACACTGTCTACTCTCCTTCCCAGTATTTGTTTAGGCCTCTTGTTGCTCTAATGTACCTCAGTTCCCATATCCAGCGTCACCCCCCAATAGAAATGCAGTATCTAATATCATGAAGGGAGAGTTATGCTCTAACACCGCTTGGGTTGTCTCGTTGATATGTCTCATAGGCTCAATTCTATCGTTAGATGGCAGAATACTGCCTTGCCTTTCCCTCTCTCTTTTGCTTATTTTATAAGTATTTACCATCATGCGAACACTTTGGAGTCTGAATCCTAGGATGATATTCTATTTCTTATGACTTAGTGTTTCTTAAAATTCTTCATTCATCAAAAGAACTTTTTACAAGTACATTTCGTTCTACAGATGATAATAGCTAGTATACTATGGTAGTTGCCAGAAGAACATTATGGTATAATAAGCAATGCTAACCAACCATAGGTAAACACTGTGCCTCCTTAAGGGAGAGAACTACAGATGAGCATGTTGATATGGTATGTTGGGTGTCATATTTAAGTATAGTATAAGCACAGTATAAGCACATGGGAATATCCTGAGGACATATTTGGGATGCCAGAATATGTCACAGGATATTCCATTATGAGATTATTGTCATAATGATTGAGATCATTGTATTAATGACTGTAAGGCTATATAATGCCAAAGAGACAATCAATAAAATAATCAACTAATTTCAACATGGTATCAGAACCAAGTTTCCACAAACCCTAGCCGTCACCAAGCTTCCACAAACCCACAGGAGGATTTCCTAGATTGGTATCAGAGCTGAGTCCAGTCCTTCTCGATCTAGGTACCACAGTCCCTCATGCCAAGTGCCAGTCCCAAGTCTTCGTCCTGTCCCTTTCTCCTGGAAGGTCACCTTAGGAATATCAAAAGAAACAATGCATTTAAGTTGGAGGATTATAGAACTAATGGACAAGAGACTGACTGGAAAGGATGGAGCATGTAAAATATTGGATAATCTTACTGAACCTGTACAATTAACAGTACCCTTACCGACCACTGGCTGGAAAGTGCCATCAGCTGTCTGAATGCTATATGCTGATGCTAGGTGAGTGTAGGAAGAAAACTCACTAGCATTCCCCGTCACATGCCGAGATGCTCCCGAGTCGATAATCCAGTCTGATGATTTAAGGGAAGAGATAGACGCAAGGGCAAGTGATTCGTCAGTACCTTCTGATGGATGGGCATACATGGCAGCGTTGCCCCTAACAAAGAATGAGGTGGACGCCTCCTCTGTTCTACTCCTCATGTCTCCCAGTGCCTGTTCCTCCACAGTAAAGGTGCCATCAGCTTCTCCGTTCCCTTCTGATATCAGGAGGTTCGTCCGATAACCTCCTCGACCGCCTCGTCTACCCCCTCGATCACGACCACGTCCTCCATTATATCTCCTCCACCGAACTCTTCCACGCCCCCCTTCTTCCCTTCTCCGTCCTTCGCAGGCCGCCCTTCGCTGTTGCTGCCCCGTCCCGCTACTGCTGCGGCTACTGCTGCTGCTGCGACTGCTGCTGCTGCGACGGCGGCTGTGACATGCGTGTTGCCGCCTCCTCCGCACCAGCACGAGACAGCGCCTAATAGGGATGCCTCCGCACCGCCCCCTTCAGGTGATACCCCCTCCTTCACAAGATATCATTCCTCCTACTTCTACTCCTCCCACACCACTATCTGTACGGAGGACCACTCGCAGCAATGCAGAAAATCCTCCAAACAGATATGGTTGGGATATTGCTCAGTTTGTTTCTTATGATCATATCCCTTCTTCTCATGGAGCATTTATAGCATCTTTGGATAGTATTACTGTACCTAACAATTGGCAGGTTGCCAAGAACAATCCAAAGTGAAAAGCGGCAATGCACGAGGAGTTGGGAGCTTTGAAGAAGAACCACACTTGGGAGCTTGTGAGACTGCCAGAGGGGAAGAGAGCAGTTGGATGCAAGTGGGTCTTTACCGTGAAGCAGAACCCAGATGAACAGGTTGAGCGCTACAAAGCTCGACTAGTAGCCAAAGGATACAGTCAGACGTACGGCATCGACTATGACGAGACCTTTGCACCAGTTGCAAAGATGAGCACTGTCAGGACTCTGATTTCTCTGGCAGCGAATGGTGAATGGAAGCTACACCAACTGGATGTGAAGAATGCGTTTCTTCACGGAGATCTAGTGGAGGAGGTGTACATGGAGATACCACCAGGATTTGGCACCAATCAGACAGTAGGCAAGGTCTGCAGGTTGAAGAAGTCCCTCTATGGACTGAAGCAGTCTCCTCGAGCATGGTTTGACAGATTCAGAAGGGCGATGATAGGGATGGGATATCAGCAGATCAATGCTGATCATACTGTGTTCTTCAGTCGGAGTGGAGGCCACATCACCATGCTTGCGGTGTATGTGGACGATATGATTATCACAGGAGATGATGAGCAGGAGATCGCCCAACTCAAAGGAAAGCTTGGCAAGGAATTCGAGGTGAAGGATCTCGGCCTTCTTCGGTACTTCCTTGGGATTGAGATTGCTCGAGAAGCAGAGGGGATTGTTCTCTCTCAAAGGAAGTATGCACTGGACCTTCTCACAGAAACTGGGATGTTGGGGTGCAAACCTGCAGCGACACCAATAGATCAGAAGTTCAAGATTGATGCTGAGGCTGGAGAACCAGTTGATCGGGACAGATACCAGAGACTGGTTGGCAAGTTAATCTATTTGAGCCACGCACGTCCTGATATCTGCTTTGCAGTAAGTGTGGTGAGCCGCTACATGCATGACCCACGGAAGGGTCATGTGGATGCAGTGTACCAGATTCTGAGGTACTTGAAAGGTGCTCCCGGGAAGGGACTAATATTCAGGAAGAACAATCACGTGAGCATCGAGGGCTACTGTGATTCTGACTGGGCTAGTTGTGCTGATGACAGGAGGTCTACCTCGGGATATTGCATATTTGTAGGAGGTAACTTTGTCTCCTGGAGGAGTAAGAAGCAGTCTGTGGTGGCCAGATCGACAGCTGAAGCAGAGTACAGAGCTATGGCCTTGGGAGTTGCAGAGCTGCTATGGTTGAAGAATATGCTGGTGGAACTGAAGCTGGATCAAGGAGCCAAGATGAAGCTGTGGTGTGACAATCAGTCAGCTATTAGTATCGCCAACAATCCAGTACAGCATGACAGGACCAAACACATCGAGATTGATAGATTCTTCATCAAAGAGAAGTTTGATAGTAGATTACTGGAGCTTGGCCATGTTCCAACCAGGGATCAAGTAGCAGATGGACTAACCAAGGGACTCGCCTCAGTGAGCATGATTAGAGGATGTAACAAGATGGGCTTAGTGAATATCTTTCACCCATCTTGAGGGGGAGTGTTGATATGGTATGTTGGGTGTCATATTTAAGTATAGTATAAACACATGGGAATATCCTGAGGACATATTTGGGATGCCAGAATATGTCACAGGATATTCCATTATGAGATTATTGTCATAATGATTGAGATCATTGTATTAATGACTGTAAGGCTATATAATACCAATGAGACAATCAATAAAATAATCAACTAATTTCAACAGAGCATCCCAGTATTAACAAGTAATTCATTTAATATGCAAAAAAATCAGACTCTACATAAGAGAATTAAAGTAATGGAATGCAAACCTTGCTTCTGCTATATATTTAGGGGCATTTGACATGCTCTCCATGCCACCAGCCACAACAACATCGTTAGTACCCAGCTGAATACTTTGTGCCGCAAACATAGTAGCTGTAAAGATTTACAATCATTAATGACTTGCCAGGAACGAAGGAATTCTAACGATTCTCAGAAAAAAAATTATTCACCTTTCATTCCTGATGAACAGACTTTGTTAATCGTGGTGCAAACAACCGAGTTAGGTATTCCAGCACCTAATGCAGCCTGCCTGGCAGGAGCCTGCCCCAAATTGGCACTCAAAACGTTACCAAAAAAGACTTCTTGTACAAGTGCTGGATCAACATTTGCCATTCTAAGAGCAGCTGCATAATTGAAACGGAATCCCCGTGGAATCAGAAGGCAAAGAAAAGAAAGATGGGAAATAGGAAACTGGAGTGATAATCTTACACTTGATGGCAATTGAACCAAGTTTAGTGGAAGACAAAGATGACAAAGCACCAAGAAAACCACCTATAGGTGTACGCGCAATACCAACAACACATACATCTGTCCACAAAGTAGTTAATTATCATTAAAAAAAATTTGACAAGTTTCTTGGAAAAAAAAATGAGCCAATGTCACACAGCTTGTAGAAGTGTATGCCCAGCCTAGTTACATTTGTTTATCTGGTATCTTTAAAGTTTAAGCTTCTAGTCTTGCAAATGTTTACCATTTTAAGAATTTCTTAACATGATAAATGAATGTTTCTTGTCCGTTTGATTCCCCTTTATATGTATGTGTAAAAGATTCTTGCTTCTGATACACAACAGAGCATAGCAAGGACACCAACTTTATTAGTTGAAGTGGGAATCAATCATAATTTGCAGTATCGGCAGATACCAATCCGATATACCATACGGTTTGGCATGTTCCGATCTGATACCGACCGCTACCGATACTGACGTTGGGGGTCTCTTTCTCAAAAAGACCAATCAACAAGGGCGTAAAAGCATATTAAGGTTGTAAAAGCATGTAAATTAAGAAACGAAAAAAATCTCGCAGGTAAATCAATCACTAAGGGCGACTATTATTTCATTCAATTTAAAACTACTAAGAAACAACACATAAAATACTTAAATTATTCCTAAATGTATACAATTTTTTTATATTTTTAATAATTTATTAAAATTATTTGCTTAACAATACCAAAAATTCCAATACTCCAATCAGAAACTACCGATACTGTCACTCATAGGAAGGGTTTGATACCAATTCCAATACCGATAATGCGAACCTTTGAATCAATCATGTTATCGAGAGCATCCATTATATCTATCTTAATTTATCATGTTATCCTACAACCAGTGTTTCCGGGCAATAAATTTTCAGATTTTTGCGTATCCATCATTAATGCACGTCATGACATTCCATTGTGACACATCGAATAAATGTTGTGAAGTCTATGATGCATCAAGTGAATGTATTGTCTGTATTCTTTAACCAGGATCACCGACATATACATAAACAAAGACATTTCACAAACCTCCGTACAGTTTTTTATGTTGACAGCCCTTGCAAATAATTATAGTGTTAATTAGAGTAATATGAGCGAGATAATAAGGATAATGAAAAAATAAGATACAAAAATAGCTAATGTAGGTCAGGGAAAAAAAAGGTAAAAAGGCATAAAACAAGTATGAGTAGAGATGGATTGTCCAAACTGAGAACAAAAATGTTGTCACAGGCGAAGCCTAGGCGTGCAGGTTAGGGGCAGCCCGCCACGACCTGGAGGAAAAAAATAGAGGGTCAGGCGATGGGCACGTAGGCACGCCTAGGCGTTGGTTATTATATTGCTTATTGGTCAATGCTTATTATATTGCATATTGCATTAGTTATCAAGTGTTCATGTTAATGTTAATTATGTATATTAGTAATCAACTGTACTTGACAAATCAACTGTTCTTTTATACTGTTATATTGTTGCTTCTTAATATCTTATACATAAATGCACTATCTGCACATAACTGCAGATTTTTTTTCTGCAAAAAATCTAGACTTAGTTGATGCAAATTATTTTAAAAGCTATGTTGTACTGGGCGCTAAACGAGTTGAGACGACAACCTACCTGTCTCGCCTAGGCGTCCGTCTAATGTCAAAACCAAAGACCAGTTTCATACATGCACATTAGATATCTAAACTTGAAAGATGTAAATTTTTCACAAGAAGGTATATATTGTTTGAATTTTAAGATATAACCATAATATGACAATATCACTTGTAATCGGAACGTTTCTCAATTAACATAGTATGTTATATACAAAGATTAAAGAGAAACGATAAATTTACATCAACTGGTATATATATAGCTTACCTCTTGGTTTCAAATCCTCATAAGCCATTGTAACACTTGTTAATCAATTCCAGACGGAGTTGTCCTATTTGCACAAATGATGAGTGGGAGCAAACATAAGTATCAATCATCGATGATAAACGTAATAAAGCAATTTTCCTCACTAAGAAACAACAAAATTCCTGGATATACTTTATAGCAGTGACGGTAAAACATAGTATATTACAGTATATTGCAAAATAAAAGGTTCCGGAGTTTTCATCAAAACACTGGATTTGACAAATAGTCTTCAATTCATAATTTTTTACCAAATTCTAAACAAAGTAGATCAAATTTTCGCCTGGTCAGTTTTACTCAATTTTCGAACGACGAGATCAGCTAAGAAATAAAGTCTCACTTTTTTTAAAAATACTCCTTTTAGGTGGAATAAAATTGAGTGGATTAAATAAAACCCTCAATTGTAACTCCAACAAAGATCAAATTGTCTAGCAAAGAACAATAAGGAAAGCAGTTCAAAACCCCTACAAATCGCACTAAATCGAATCATCGATACAACAACCGAAGAATTATACTGTTAAAAATCAAAGGAACTAAAATTTGAGAATGAAATCGAGTAAAAATTAGAACAGAACTCTAAATTCAACCCAAAAAATGTAATAAATCCACACAAAAATAACTGAGGCGAGTAAAGTAATTGAATTTTGGGAAATTAGTGTTTATAGCAACGGAAAAAGAAATCAGACCTTTGATTTCTGTCACTGGAAGTACGAGAACGAGAGAGAGAGAGAGAGAGAGAAGAAAGAAATTGGATTTGTACAGTCGATTGGACGATTTTG
The DNA here is from genome assembly GCA_036927795.1 of Iris macrosiphon. Taxonomy (NCBI): domain Eukaryota; kingdom Viridiplantae; phylum Streptophyta; class Magnoliopsida; order Asparagales; family Iridaceae; genus Iris; species Iris macrosiphon. Next base: position 10,073,254 of record JAYESA010000005.1, on the reverse strand, counting down.
CAGGAAACCCCTTCTCGAATTGGATGTTTTACGCGGCCATATTGCATCCTGGCTATGAGATATCCTCTTCGGAAGACGTGCCGTGGTGAACTATGTAAAAGGACACGTGGGTTGGTGGCAAAATGTCAAAATCCGTTGCAATGATTTGTGTTAAGAATGTAATAAGCCTATTGTCAAATATCTTATTTGTCTTTCACTCGGTACTCTTCTTGTATCAACGGCCCAAACACTACTAATTATTTTGGTTTAAGTAGGAGTTTAGTTTTTTTTTTTTTTTGGCTTAGTGGATTCGATTCGTAGAGTAGCGATATTTTTTTCACAATTTATTTTTCAGATTCCTGCAATATCAGGTGGGTGATGTGTGTTATTAAAAAAATTATCAACTAAAAAATTAGTTGTCTTCCAAACGGATGTTTGTGAACTCAAATGCACATTGCTAGTCGAACAATGTTTTGGAGATGGATATTTGTTCAAACATCTATCCCCATAAGCTATTTATTAATCTTGATCAATGTAAAAACATCATAATATACATAATGAATATATTATAATGGACTTGGTCTGAATATTGGTCAAACAAACGAACATTTACTCGAACATTCATCCTTACACTATAATTGAAAGTTCCTAATAAATTACTTGTTAATCTTCGTCGATTGGAAAATCATCATAAATAATTGGAATATTTTAGCAAATATTTTTATTACAAATATAAAAACTAGCATATACATCTATTTATTTTAAAAAAACTAACAAATGTCCCCATTCATTTGTATACAACATTTAAAATTTTAAGATATACCTTCACTATTTAACCAAAATTTTGATTATTTTACTCATAATGGGGGTATTTGCTAAATTTTTTTTTATAAATAAGTGAGAGTATATGCCAGTTTTTATATTTGTAGTGGAGACATTTGCTAAAATATCCCTCAAATAATTTTAGAAATTATTTATTCATGTAGTGATGTACAGAACAAACCTTAGCCCTCGGCGTGTTGTAAGAGTTCCATACTTTATAAAGCATTTTGATGTCAATATTCAAAACTATAATTTCTGCATTTGTTATCTCGTCTTCTCTACTTAAATAGAAAGTATTTGCCTAGAGATTATCTATTTCCCCTCTCCAACATTAATAACAATCTTTATATGTTCTCATCATCCAAGTGTTATATTGGGATGAATTTATAATATAGTTATAAATATTCAAGTTACAATATATATTCCTTGTAAGAAATCTTGTTGGGGATCTAAATTATTAAATTTGATCCATCAAACCAAATCAAAGTTGCGTTATATTTGACTACTTCTACTCTCTAGCATAATATCGTTACAAGTGTAATTGTTATCCCTTTTTTTCCCTCTTTTCTTCTCACATTTTGATTTATATAAGTTGGCAAGATAAAGATACCATCATACACCAATAAACTTGTGAGGATTAGTTTGGTTTTTTTTTTCATTGCATATAGATCAAATGATTCAAATTAAGTTAGTATTGATGATGATTATGATGTAATAAAACTTAGTTGCACATAGACATGATTGTGTTTGCATCAGTGACAATTATAGATACCGTAAATAAAAAGTAAAATAAGGTTAGAGTTTTCAATAAATAAATAAATAAAAGGAAGAAAGAAAGAAAGAAAGAAAGAAAGAAGAAGAAGAAGAAGAAGAAGAAGAAGAAGAAGAATGACGAGGGAGGGGGCTGTCACGTCCCGATCTCCCGCGATCCCGATCGCTCCCGTCGGGCACGAATTACCGCGCCAGCGCTCCCGCGGGACGGTCGTTCCCCTCGGGACGTGATATCGTGCGAGCCTGGAGATGCTCTCACACAAGACAACAACATAAGTCGTCTTGGTTATCATCGAACTGATCGAGTTTGCAGCGGAAGAGCAGTGTTACAAACAATAATCCTTCTGAGTATACGAGGTAAATCTTAAGGCACGAGGTTATCTGAATACAATGGCATCGTTCCATACATTATGTCCCTCTATTGTCACGCCCCAGTCCCAAAATACGTAGGACCAGGAATACGTAACATGCCAGCTACGCATTCGACCAGTGTCACGCCCCAGTCCCAAAATGCCGAGGGACTGGAGATGCGTGGCAATGGCCAGCAGCACGCACCAATGGATAACCCAATTTAATGGAGCCATCAGGGCGTACTTAAGCTGTAACGAAGGTCTACTACAAAGAATCACACTAATCTCATCCATAAAGATAAAGATATAAACTGCATAATGAAATGGAAATAAGTAGCAACAACAAGTTAGTCGGGAAAACAATCCGACTTATGTCTGAATATACTGGCTCAATAGGCCAGGAACAAAAAGATAAACATAAAATAAATACTGAGTACTGGAACAGGCACTCAGGAGAAGTCTTCGGCAGTCACCTCGTCTTCAGGGTTCAGTTTTGCTCCAGCAATAGCTTCAGCTCCGGTCCCGTATATCTCGGGGTACTGCTCCTCAGCTAAACCTGGGGACATAATCCATTCCAGGTCCTCAGTGGACATAGCAAGGCACAAAATAAAATAAGCCAAATAAAAGCAGTGCAATTAAATTAATTAAAACAGCAGGGTAAACTATGTAACCATCTATGTGATATGCAAATGAGAGCAATACTAGTACTCAGGCTGAGACCGCTACAAGCTCTGTGTCGGGGAGCCGGTAGCAGTAATAACACGTAAAGGGTCTAGCTCTGCTGGAGAGTCTACAACCTCACAATAATAGTAGATATATATATAGAACAGCCTGTAGCCTGTGTGTCTCTCCCCACCCAATATAATCACGCAAGCCATGACCATAACGTCTCATGTCCATGTCAGAGGGATTATAACTAATGCAACAAGTCATACTGTCTATAAATAGATGTCTCTGTCAAGTCCTGTATCCTATACAGAATCACCACGAATATCTCAGGAGGATTCTGTCCATGATAGTGTCAAGTGTCCTGGGTTGTAGGGTACTTGATAGGTCAAGTACAAAAGTAAGGAGATCGTAAATCCATCTCTAAATGACGAATCCAACACCGCGTATGGTGTTGGCACCCGACTATGATCGGACACTAGGTACGTCACGCGTTTCCTAGGTTAAGCAGTTTAAACAAGTTTATATGAATTTACACAAGACATCCAACAAAGTATTATTACAGGAAATATGAAAGTAAAGACTGCAAGTTTGGCAAGGTGCACTTGCCTGATGTTTAAATTCCACTTAGGTCCTGGTTTCGGAAATTTCCAGAGATGTCTCCGAAAGCTGAAATAAACAGTACCATCATGCTCAGAAGGTGTCAAATAGCTAGGAACGCCTGTCCTTGGGTCCAATTTGGAGACAAGGGCAAAAACGACAATTTCGGGTCAAAACGGGGTCCACCGGTGGGCCCGCTTTGCACCGAAAAATGTGTCAGGGTCAACGGTCTCCAAATTCACCAAAATTAGTGTCAATAGGTCAGGAACGCTGATACGAACCCAACGGAACTTTCAGATTTGAATTCCGATGAGCCGATCACGAAATCGCCCGTCGAGTGGGGCCTGTGGGGCCCACGACACGCGATTTCGTCAACGCTCTCAGAATCGAACCAAACTTGACCCACAGGACCAGCGTATCGCTACGAGTCCGATGGCGCAAGTTTCGTCTCGATCTGACGTGTATGCACGAAGTTAGAGTAAATTGCAGAAAAAGGCGGATACGGGGCGATGTCCGCGGATACGCGTTGATTCCGGTGTGCACGCACACCCGAATCAGCTTCCGCGAAATCCCACACGTCCGTATCAACGACGCGCACATATCTGTGAAGACCGCACGCGACCAAGTCGTCCCGTTTGGCGGGGCGCACTCAGTTCCGGGGTGAAACAGGGTCTGATTTTTCCTGTTTTTGGATCGCGGTGTGCGATCACCACAGGACGCAATGCCCCGAGCGGTTTGTCCGGGCACCGAGAGGGTCATACAGGCTACGCGTTGCAATTTACAGAATCGAAATCCGAGCTACGAGCAAGAAGTTACGGGTACCTGAACTGGGCCTGAAAAACCGAGATCCACTGTGTCCGACACGTGTCCGACACGGTCGAAAACCTAGGGTTAGGGTCTGGTGGAGCCGCGGCGGCCGGAGGCTGGACGGAGGAGGCTGGGGGCGGCGCTGGCTAGGGCGGCGGCGCACCGGAGCGGCGGGGGTCGGCGGCGCAGGGCTCGGGCGGCTCTCGAACGGCCGCAGCGGCGTCGGGGGTCTGCTGCGGGGAGGAGAGAGGAGGAGGAGGGGTTCTGGAGAGCGGCTGGCCGCGGCGGTGGAGTGCTGCGGGAGGAGCCGGCGTGGCTGGGGGTAGCCGGAGGCGAGGCAAGCGGTGGTGGCTGGTGGCTTCGCCGGAGTCGGGTTAGGGTGAGGGCGGAGGAGATGGGGAGTAGGGGTTTTTATAGGGGGTTGCCGGGCGGTTCGTGGCCGGGGGAGTCGGGCCGAGGGGAGCTTGGGGCGGGGGTCGTGGCCGACGGGGCGCGCGGCGGGCGGCAAAAAATTCGGGGCGGCGTGGGGGACAGGGGAGATGGGGTATGCGGGTCGGGTCGGGCGCGGATCCGGGTTGGGCGGACCCGCCCGACTCGCTAGGTTAGGCTGGGGCTGGGCTGCTATAATGGGCTCGGCCCACTGGGCCGGGCCGGGCCCCTAAATACAATAATAATAATAATAATAATAAGAATAAGAATAAGAATAAGAAAATAGTTTTTAGGTTTTTAAAAATAGGTCTGAGGCCCAATAAAATCCCAGAAAATTACCCTAAGTCAGGTTTTCTATTTTACACTATAAAATCATATTTTTATCACATTTTAATATTATTTACTAGCAATTAAAAATCCTACAATCACCACAGCACATATTGTAAATTCCTGAAAATTGCAGAAAAATTCCCAAAATTGATTTTTAAAAAAATCTGAAAATTTAGGGTATTTACAATCTACCCCCTTAAGAGGATTGCGTCCTCGCAATCGAAGGGTAAACTATAAAGGCAAGATTGTACAGAATTAAAGAATGCTCAGGTTTTACCTGCATCAGCAAATAAGTGTGGATAACGCTGGCGCATAACATCCTCTCGTTCCCAGGTCGATTCGTCAGGAGAGTGTTGTTTCCAAGCTACTCGAACCAGCCTGATTGTCTGCCCTCGCAGTGTCTTCTCACTGGTGTCGAGTATACCCACTGGCTGCTCTTCGTATCTCAGGCTAGGTCCCACCGAAATCTCAGAATGATCAACTATATGACTTGGGTCCGTCACGTATCTCCTCAGTTGTGAGACGTGGAATACATCATGCACTCCCTCTAAGGATGGAGGTAATGCAAGACGGTAAGCCACCTCACCAATGCGCTCCAAGATATCAAATGGCCCAATGTACCTTGGGCTTAACTTGCCTCTGCTGCCAAATCTGATAGTACCTCTAGTGGGCGAGATCCTCAAAAATACATGCTCTCCTTCCTTGAACTCCAGGGGACGTCTGTGCGCATCGGCCCAATGCTTCTGTCTATCCTGGGCTGCACGGAGATGATTCTGAATCTGCCTTACTTTCTCCACTGTCTCCGTTACCAACTCTGGACCCAGTAATTGACGTTCGCCAACGTCGCTCCAGCATATTGGCGATCTGCACTTCCTTCCGTACAACGTCTCGAAAGGTGCCATCTGAATGCTTGCCTGATAGCTGTTGTTGTAGAAGAACTCCACTAAGTGCAGATGATCTTCCCAAGATCCTCCAAAGTCCAGTATACATGACCGCAGCATATCTTCCAGGATCTGAATTGTGCGCTCTGATTGGCCATCTGTCTGAGGATGATAGGCAGTACTGAATTTGAGTCTGGTGCCGAGACTCTCTTGCATGCTTCGCCAGAAGTGAGATGTAAATCTCGAGTATCGATCTGATACAATACTAACCGGCACTCCATGTAATTTTACGATCTGTCGCATATACATGTCGGCTAGTACTTCCGTGGATTGTCCGACTGTGAACGGCAAGAAGTGAGCCGACTTAGTGAGCCGATCCACGATGACCCATACTGCATCCTTTCCACTAGGGCTTCTTGGAAATCCAGTGACGAAGTCCATGGTAATATGCTCCCACTTCCATTCAGGGATGGGAAGTGGCTGCAACATACCTGCAGTCCTTTGGTGCTCGGCCTTCACCTGCTGGCAGACTAAGAATTTTGCCACAAATCGGACAATCTCCCTTTTCATTCCATGCCACCAGTAATATTGTCTTAAGTCCCGGTACATCTTGGTCCCTCCTGGATGAATCGAGTATATGGAGCTATGTGGTTCTGTCATCAACTCCTGCCTTAATTCTCCATTCGGAACATATAGGCGATTTCCGCACCTTAATGTCCCGTCCTCGTGGATGCGAAGTCCCGTTTGCATGCCTACTTCGGTTCTCTCTTTCAGCCTTCGGAATCTGGCATCATTAGGTAAAGCTTCTTTGATTCTCTCCACCAGCGATGACTTCACTTCGAGGTTAGCCAGCAAACCATTTTGTCCAGGTAGAACAACCTCTATCTGAAGATCTTGCAAGTCTTGTAATAGTTACGGCTACTCCGTTAAGAAATAAGCCGAGGATTTTCTGCTGAGGGCGTCGGCTACAACATTTGCTTTCCCCGGGTGGTACTGCAGATCGATGTCAAAGTCCACCATCAACTCAAGCCAACGTCTTTGCCTCATGTTGAGCTCCTTCTGTGTATAAACATACTTCAAGCTCTTATGATCAGTGAATATTTTGACCTTCTCTCCATACAGATAATGTCTCCAGATCTTCAATGCAAAAATCACTGCAGCTAGCTCCAGGTCGTGCGTTGGATAATTCTTTTCGTGGACCTTCAACTGCCTCGATGCATAAGCGATAACCTTGCCATGTTGCATCAAGACACAACCTAGTCCACTACCGGACGCATCACTATAAACAACAAAACCTCCTGACCCTGAGGGAAGAGTCAAGACTGGTGCTGTTGTTAGACGCCTCTTCAATTCTTCAAAGGCATTCTGGCATTCTTCCGTCCATATGAACTCCTGATCCTTCCGTGTCAGCTTAGTCATAGGTTCTGCGATCTTTGAAATTTTTTTTACGAACAGCCGGTAATACCCAGCAAGTCCAAGAAAACTTTTCACTTCCGCAACCGAGGTAGGAGTAGGCCAGGTTTCTATAGCAGTGACCTTCTCTGGGTCCACAGACAGTCCTTCACCCGAGATAATATGCCCTAAGAATGGCACCTTGTCCATACAGAACTCACATTTGCTGAGTTTGGCATACAGCTTCTCCCTTCTCAAAGTTTCCAGCACAATTCTGAGGTGTTCCTCGTGCTCTTCGTGGTTCTTGGAGTAGACTAGGATATCATCAATGAATACCACCACGAACTTATCCAAGTACTGATGGAAGACTCCGTTCATCAAACTCATAAATACGGCGGGTGCGTTGGTTAAACCAAACGGCATTACTAGGAACTCATAATGTCCATATTTAGTTTTGAAGGTCGTCTTTGGTATATCTTCCTTCTTCACCCTAATCTGGTGATAACCGGATCTAAGGTCAATCTTTGAGAATACCCTAGCACCACTCAATTGGTCAAACAAGTCATCAATGCGTGGTAATGGGTACCGGTTCTTAACAGTTACAGCATTAAGGGCTCTGTAATCAATGCACAACCGCACAGTTCCGTCCTTCTTGGGTATAAAAAGTATAGGTGCTCCCCACGGTGAAACACTGGGCCGGATAAATCCTTTCTCCAGAAGGTCATCAACTTGTGCTTTCAACTCCACTAACTCCTTAGGTGCTAGCCGATATACCGATGAAGTGATAGGTTCGGCTCCTGGAGTTAGGTCTATTGTGAATTCTATCTCCCGATCAGGTGGTAAACCTGGAAGATCGTCGAGAAATACATCCACAAATTCCGTTATGACTCTTGGGTAACTTGAATCTTCTTCTACAGTCAATACCCTAAGAGTTGGCTGGACCCCTTGTTCTACAGCTCCTCTAAGAAATTCAAACTCAGGAAGGCTAGGGGGTCTAAATATCACTTTTCCAAGCCGGCAATCCAGTGTCGCATGGTACTGACTTAACCAGTCCATACCAAGTACAACATCATAATCGGGCATAGAAAAGATCAAGAATTGGGCTCGCATCTCTCGGCCACAGACTACCACTGAACATGATCTACAAGTATCACTAACCGGGATAATTCCACCTCCCGTTAGAATTCTCTTCATCTTCAAGAGAGGTGCGGTAGCTATTCTATGTGTGTCTACGAAGCTAGCAGCAATAAATGAATGCGAGGCTCCAGAATCAAATAATGCTACAGCAGGAATTGAAGCTACTAATATGGTACCTGCTATCACTTCGCCTGCAGTAGCTTCCTCAGTGACTGCTAGTGCATAAGCCTGACCTCGTCCCTGAGCGGGACCCCTTTGCTGACGAGCTTGCTGGAACATTGCTGCCTGAGGTGGTAGAGGTGGCCTGGCTCCTCCAGGCCCTGTCTGTGTTGCTCCCCCAGCTGGAAGAGCTGCAGGTGGAGCTGGTCGATTCGGAACTCCCTCCCGACGTTCCGAGCAGTCCTTTGAGAAGTGTTGTCCAGATCCGCAAACCAGGCAGAGCCCCAGCTTGCGTCTACATTCTTTTTCAATATGTCCTACCTTGCCGCAGTAATGGCAAGTAGGCAGGTTCTTAGTTGCTGCTCTTAGAGGCGGGCTCTTCTGGGGCCGTTTAGCATATTCCCCTGGTGATGACTTGGACGGTGCGGAGGAGAAGGGACGTTTCAGGCTTGATTCCCTTCGAGTAACACGCTCCAGCCGACGTGCTGCAGCTAGGACGTCGGAGTAAGATGTGGGCGCGACCGATCTGATTAACTTCTGAAGCTCGAACCTGAGCCCATCAAAGAACTTCTCCGCCTTCTCCTCTTCGGTAGGAATTAGGGAAGGGGCAAAGCGGCTCAGGCGAATAAATTCGGCGTTATATTCCTCCACCGTCATGTTGCCCTGGATCAGGCGGTTGAATCTGTCTCGGAGTTCTGACCGAGCCACAGCAGGGATGTACATTTCCTGGAAGAGTCTGGAGAACTCCTCCCAGGTAACCTGATCATGTCCGAGCCTTCTGTCTTCGGACAGCCACCAATGATGCGCGTTGTCCGTCAGTTGCATCCTGATGGCAGTCATCCATTTGTCCCTTGGTAGTTCAGCGGCCTCCAACTGATGCTGCATGTTCGTAAGCCATTCATGCACTTCAGTTGGTCCTTCCTTGCCCGAGAAGGTACGGGACTTGAGTTGACGGAAATCTGTGATGGATCCCGTCGCTAGCCGCCTATTTGGTGGATTTGCATGTTCCAATGCCGCGACTAGACTGTTCCTTAGGTTCTCGGCCTCATGACGTTGGGTCTTCTGTTGAATCTGTTGTTGTGCCTGCATCATGGCGTAGAACATCTGGAACATTTGCTGGCCGTCCATTGCCTGTCCTGGGGGAAAGACAGGCATCGTAGGAGGGAACTGGGGAGGAGGCGGGATGTCATCACGCCTGAACCTGGAACTTGGCTGGCCAGTTTGATTGCTCTGAGAGGATTGTCCTCTGGTATCTGGCATCGTTCCAGCTTCACAGGTAACCCCTGCTTCAAGCGGTGTACCCAAGGGGGTCTCGTCACCACTTCTGGGATCCATTTCTCTGCATCAAAAGAAAACAATGAGAACCCACAGAGGAATCAAAACAGGATGCAGTTCAAGCAATTTAATTGAATTCGACATAGAGTTCAAAAACGATTCAATCAATGGATGAGATCCTATAACTTACCCTATCTTATTGCAGGCCTGTTCGGTCCCTAAGTTGAAACTGAACAATTTAGTTTAGACCTGCATGGGCCACCACAAAAACCATGTCACGCCCCAGTCCCAAAATGCCGAGGGACTGGAGATGCGTGGCAATGGCCAACAGCACGCACCAATGGATAATCCAATTTAATGGAGCCATCAGGGCGTACTTAAGCTGTAACGAAGGTCTACTACAAAGAATCACACTAATCTCATCCATAAAGATAAAGAAATAAACTGCACAATGAAATGGAAATAAGTAGCAACAACAAGTTAGTCGGGAAAACAATCCGACTTATGTCTGAATATACTGGCTCAATAGGCCAGGAACAAAGAGATAAACATGAAATAAATACTGAGTACTGGAACAGGCACTCAGGAGAAGTCTTCGGCAGTCACCTCGTCTTCAGGGTTCAGTTCTGCTCCAGTCCTGTATATCTCGGGGTACTGCTCCTCAGCTAAACCTGGGGACATAATCCATTACAGGTCCTCAGTGGACATAGCAAGGCACAAAATAAAACAAGCCAAATAAAAGCAGTGCAATTAAATTAATTAAAACAGCAGGGTAAACTATGTAACCATCTATATGATATGCAAATGAGAGCAACACTAGTACTCAGGCTGAGACCGCTACAAGCTCTGTGTCGGGGAGCCGGTAGCAGTAATAACACGTAAAGGGTCTAGCTCTGCTGGAGAGTCTACAACCTCACAATAATAGTAGATATATATATAGAACAGTCTATAGCCTGTGTGTCTCTCTGCACCCAATGTAATCACGCAAGCCATGACCATAACGTCTCATGTCCATGTCAGCGGGATTATAACTAATGCAACAAGTCATACTGTCTATAAATAGATGTCTCTGTCAAGTCCTGTATCCTATACAGAATCACCACGAATATCTCAGGAGGATTCTGTCCATGATAGTGTCAAGTGTCCTGGGTTGTAGGGTACTTGATAGGTCAAGTACAAAAGTAAGGGGATCGTAAATCCATCTCTAAATGACGAACCCAACACCGCGTACGGTGTTGGCACCCGACTATGATCGGACACTAGGTACGTCACGCATTTCCTAGGTTAAGCAGTTTAAACAAGTTTATATGAATTTACACAAGACATCCAACAAAGTATTATTACAGGAAATATGAAAGTAAAGACTGCAAGTTTGGCAAGGTGCACTTGCCTGATGTTTGAATTCCACTTAGGTCCTGGTTTCAGAAATTTCCAGAGATGTCACCGAAAGGTGAAATAAACAGTACCATCACGCTCAAAAGGTGTCAAATAGCTAGGAATGCCTGTCCTTGGGTCCAATTTAGAGATAAGGGCAAAAACGGCAATTTCGGGTCAAAACGGGGTCCACAAGTGGGCCCGCTTTGCACCGAAAAACGTGTCAGGGTCAACGGTCTCCAAATTCATCAAACTTAGTGGTAACAGGTCAGGAACGCTGATACGAACCCAACGGAACTTTCAGATTTAAATTTCGATGAGCCGATCACGAAATCGCCCGTCGAGTGGGGCCTGTGGGGCCCACGACACGTAATTTCGTCAACGTTCTCAGAATCGAACCAAACTTGACCCACAGGACCAGCGTATCGCTACGAGTCCGATGGCGTAAGTTTCGTCTCGATCTGACGTGTGTGCACGAAGTTAGGGTGAATTACAGAAAAGACAGATACGGGGCGATGTCCGCGGATACGCGTTGATTCCGGTGTGCACGCATACCCGAATCAGCTTTCGCGAAATCCCACATGTCCGTATCAACGACGCGCACGTATCTGTGAAGACCACACGCGACCAAGTCGTCCCGTTTGGCGGGGCGCACTCAGTTCCGGGGTAAAACAGGGTCTGGTTTTTCCTGTTTTTGGATCGCGGTGTGCGATCAACACAGGACGCGATGCCCCGAGCGGTTTGTCCGGGCACCGAGAGGGTCATACAGGCTACGCGTTGCTATTTACAGAATCGAAATCCGAGCTACGAGCAAGAAGTTACGGGTACCTGAACTGGGCCTGAAAAACCGAGATCCACTGTGTCCGACACGTGTCCGACACGGTCGAAAACCTAGGGTTAGGGTCTGGTGGAGCCGCGGCGACCGGATGCTGGCCGGAGGAGGCTGGGGGCGGCGCTGGCTAGGCGGCGGCGCACCGGAGCTGCGGGGGTCGGCGGCGCAGGGCTCGGGCGGCTCTCGAACGGCCGGGGCGGCGTCGGGGGTCTGCTGCGGGGAGGAGAGAGAGGAGGAGGAGGGGTTCTGGAGAGCGGCTGGCCGCGGCGGTGGGGTGCTGCGGGAGGAGCCGGCGCGGCTGGGGGTAGCCGGAGGCGAGGCAAGCGGTGGTGGCTGGTGGCTTCGCTGGAGTCGGGTTAGGGTGAGGGCGGAGGAGATGGGGAGTAGGGGTTTTTATAGGGGGTTGCCGGGCGGTTTGTGGCCGGGGGAGTCGAGCCGAGGGGAGCTTGGGGCGGGGGTCATGGCCGACTGGGCGCGCGGCGGGCGGCGGAAAATTCTGGGCGGCGTGGGGGACAGGGGAGATGGGGTATGAGGGTCGGGTCGGGCGCGGATCCGGGTTGGGCGGACCCACCCGACCCGCTAGGTTAGGCTGGGACTGGGCTGCTATAATGGGCTCGGCCCACTGGGCCGGGCCGGGCCCCTAAATACAATAATAATAATAATAATAATAATAATAATAATAATAAAAATAGTTTTTAGGTTTTTAAAAATAGGTCTGAGGCCCAATAAAATCTCAGAAAATTACCCTAAGTCAGGTTTTCTATTTTACACTATAAAATCATATTTTCATCACATTTTAATATTATTTACTAGTAATTAAAAATCCTACAATCACTACATCACATATTATAAATTCCTGAAAATTGCAGAAAAATTCCCAAAATTGATTTTTAAAAAAATCTGAAAATTTAGGGTGTTTACAACCAGACTCTGGTCCGATTCGAATACGTATAAGCTGTACTAAAAGGATTACTATCTATATAATCAAGCGAATATAGGTATCTTATGCCTCAATCCACAATGAACAAAATATACAAGAATGAGCTACATGTGCTAAAGTCGGCCGCCAGTAACCCATAAGCTCGAATAGACTCGAAAATGAATATGAGTCTATAAAACTAGGCTATATCAGCAGATGAATAAACGATATGAATAATAACCAATATTCCGGAAGAAAAGATGTAAGTATTCCGGAAGAAAAGATGTAAGTATCTGGCACCAAATTCCTGCATGACAAAGCAACACACATCAGCAACTCCAAACCGGCTCCACAGCGGTCTATGCTGCAAAACTGGCAAGGGACCAGGTCCTCAGAGGGACGTAACAAGGTACAGAAGATACAAGCCAAAATACAGTATAATAGTAAATAAAATAAATAGGGTAAACTATATAACCATCTATGTGATATGCAAGTTGAGAGCATCACTAGAACTTAGGCTGATACCACTACAAGCTCTGTGTTTGGAAGCCGGTAGGGGAGTATACTATGAGTTTTACTATGTGTTTACTATGGATTATATATATATATAATCAGTCTGTAGCCTGTGTGTCTCTCCCCACCCAATGTAACCACACATCTCATGTCCATGTCACGTGAGATCATATCTAATGCAGAGAGTCATACTATGTCTATGAATATAATGTCTAAGCATATAATGTCTATGTCATAAATCCTGAACCTACACAGAATCACCATGAATATCTCAGGAAGATTCTGTCATATGTATGGTGTCAAGTGTCCTGGATTATAATGTACTTGATAAAACAAGTACGAGAATGTAAAGGGTCATGAATGTCCATCTCTAAATGACGTACACAACTCCGCGTACGGGGTTGGCACCCGACTATTAATCGGACGCTAAGTAAGTCACACGGTCCTAGGTCAAGCATGCACAATAATGTAATTAAAGCAAGGAAATATGCAACAAGAACTGCAAAGGTGGCAAGGTATACTTGCCCAACAATGTATAAATAAGTCAAGGGAATAAGTAGCAAAGCTGCAGGATTTGGCAAGGTACACTTGCCTGTGGTTCCGGTTCCAATTGTGGCTCTGACTTCAGCGGGAATTTCAGGTGGTACTCCGGTTGCTGAAACAAACATCACCATCAGATCCAGAAAATATCAATCAGCTAGAAACGCCTGTCCTTGAGTCCAATTTGGAGACAAGGGCAAAAATAATAATTTTGGGTCAAAGCGGGGTCCACATGTGGCCCGCTTTGCACCGAAAAATGTGTCAGGGTCAAAGGTCTCCAATTTTGCCAAACTTAGTGTCAACAGGTCAGGAACGATGATACGAACCCAACGGAACTTGCAGAATTGGATTCCAATGAGCCGATCACAAAATCGCCCGTCAAGTAGAGTCTGTGGGGCCCACGACACGCGATTCTGTCAACGTTCTCAGAATCGAACCAAACTTGGATCACAGGACCGCGTATCGCTACGAGTCCGATGGCACAAGTTTCGTTTCAATCTGACGTGTGTACACAAAGTTAGGACGCGTTCCAGAACTGACGGATACGGGACGGTGTCCGCGGATACTCGTTGATTCCGGTGTGCACGCACATCCAAATCAACTTCTGCGAAATCCCACACGTCCGTATCGACGACGCACATGTATCGGTGAAGACCGCACGCGACCAAGTCGTCCCGTTTGGCGGGGCGTACTCAGTTCCGGGGTAAATCAGGGCGTTATTTTTTCTGTTTTTGGATCGCGGTTCGCGATCACCACAGGACGCGATGCCCCGAGCGGGTTGCACGGGCACCGAGAGGGTCACGCAGGGTCCGCGATGCAATAGACGAAATTGAAAACGGGGTTACGAGCAAAAAGATACGCGTACCTGAACATGGTTCAAAAACCGTATTTTCTTCGTGTCCAACACGTGTCTAGGGTTAGGGTTTGGCTCCTGTTGGCCGGAGGCGGCGGCTCGGGGCTGGCCGGAGGGAGGCCGGGGGAGCGGAGGCGGTCGAGGGCGGTGCGGCGGTGCGCTGGGAGGAGGCGCAGGCGGCCGGGCAGAGCGGAGGCGGCCGGAGGGAGCGGCTGAAGGGAATAAAGAGGAGAGGAAAGGAGGAAGAGGAAGGGGCCGGGCGAGGCGCTGGCGGCACGGCGAGGTGGTCGGCGGGGGAGTGGCGTGGTATCGGGTGAGGTGGCTAGGGCGGTGGCGGTTCGACCGGAGGGAGAGGGGAGAAGGGGTTTTATAGCGGCTGGGGGAGGCCGTGCTAGGCGGAGGAGAGGGGGTCGTGGGCCGAAGGTTGCGGGCGGGTGAGGCGGAGGAGGGGGAGACGTGGCCGAGCGGAGCGGGGCGGGCGGTTGCGTGGCCGGAAGACGCGGGTGGCCGCCGGAGAACGCGGGGGCTGGGCTGGGTTCGTGGGGGAGGAGAAAGGGTCTCCGGGTCGGGTCTGCGGGTTCGGGCGGGTGCGGGTGGACCCGACCCGACCCGACCCGTTAAGGCGGGTTGGACCGGTCGGTTCAGCTGGACCAGGTTCAGCCGGTTCAGGCCGGTTTGAACCCGGTTCAGCCCGGTTCGTTTGGGTTTATTTAATTATTTATTAAAAAATAGTTTTCGGGCTTTTAAAAATATTTTCGGGGTCCAATAAATTCCAGAAAAATTACCCTAAGTCCAATATTTCGTTTTACACCCAAAAATATTATTTTCATAATATTTTAATATCTTTTAAAAATATTTAATTTTATTTAATGCCAAAAACACCTTGTTTTTAATTAGCAAAAATTTCTGAAAAATCCCAGAAAATTCTGAAAAATTCAGTTTTAAAAATTTTGAAAATCAGGGGGTTTACAATCTACCCCCCTTAAGAGGATTACGTCCTAGCAATCAAAGAATAACCAGTCAGCAGAGATGACACGGTTGCAAGTATTGTTCGAAACACATCAGAAGACACTTAGGGAAAATGTCGTTTCCCTCAGAATGAAAGTTATGCACTTTCCAGAGCAAAAATCTAGTTAAAGCAAGAGAACTACCACTTTTAGAAAAACTAGGTTATTATTAACAAGTTCCAAATTACTAGGTTGGGGCTGAGGTCATGAACCAATAGGCACGAGCTAAAACAATACTAGAAACAGTATCTACGAATCACTTACGTGCGTTAGCTACTCCAAGAGTCTGCGCGTTCTCAAAGGTCACTGTGAAAGCTTGTCCTCGTCCTTGCGGTGGTGCCTTCTTCTGCTGTCGGGCCTGCTGAAAGAGTGCTGCTCGTGCTCGACGTGGCTCTTGGAATATATCAAGATGTCATCAATATGCAACCACTAACTTGTCCAGGTAAAAAACTCCTTTCATCAAACTCTTGAACACAGATGGTGCGATGGTTAACGGCATAACTAAGAGCTCCTAGTGTCCATACTTGGTCCTGAAGGCTATTTCCTGTATATCCTCTCTTTGTACTCTAATCTGGTGATAACCGAATCCAAGATCTATATTTGAGAATACCCTCGCATCACTCAACTGGTCAAATAGGTTGTCAATGCATGGCAAGGAAGACCGGTTCTTGATGGTTACAGGGTTCAATGGCCTATACACAAACGTACCGTCCTATTTCTTCTCTGGCACAATAGTAGGGGTGTAACAGCTGGGTCATTAGATCAAATCCTGATACTAAAAGTCACAAGATATCTAAAGATTTAACCACTAGGGCCTGCTATCTAAGGTTCCGTTTTCTTAAGGTCACAATGCAATTCTTTGTATCACCATCATGAGTCACATCTGATCCCTAGCATCTAGCTATGTATTTCCTAAAGTATTTAGAGTTAAACCCCCTTTCCTTTCTTTCAATACTTCCAAATTACTTGCTACCTATAAGGCAAGGGTAAGGTTTTATTAGTTCTAGGTCTTTGATACTATATTCAATTCTCATGTTGAACTCTACACTAACTCTAGCATATAGGAATAACCTATCTACTATCCTACTAAGGGTAACCGTCTTCAAATATCTATATCCAGCATAACTTCTTCTGCCTTGACGAGGATCTGCTTCTGGAGGAAACACCGTGCACGATCATTCATCTCTCCGAAACAGGAAGAGATGATAAACAATAATAAGGATGTCGAGGAGATTTGAAAGAGTACAATTACGAGGTCCAAGGGCGATAATCAAGTGCTAAAGAATTTTCAAGTCAATTGTGGGTTGAGATGCTAACACTGCTAACCTTGATTACAGGCTCATTCGATACCGAAAAGTAACCGAAATGATTTAATCAGGACCTGCATGGGCCACCACAAAAATATGTCACGCCCCAGTCCCAAAATACGTAGGACCAGAAATACGTAACATGCCAGCTACGCATTCGACCAGACTCTGGTCCGATTCGAATATGTATAAGCTGTACTAAAAGGATCACTATCTATATAATCAAGCGAATATAGGTATCTTATGCCTCAATCCACAATGAACAAAATATACAAGAATGAGCTACATGTGCTAAAGTCGGCCGCCAGTAACCCATAAGCTCGAATAGACTCGGAAATGAATATGAGTCTATAAAACTAGGCTATATCAGCAGATGAATAAACAATATGAATAATAACCAATATTCCGGAAGAAAAGATGTAAGTATCTGGCACCAAATATAACACCCCGTTCTGCTCAAGCAGACTGCCGTCTCAAACGGCAATCGTGCAGCTGTCCCGACCCGCTTTGCCTCAAAGGAGAAGCAAAGGATATCCAGACTTGTCCCTACAAGAATCCGGCTTGGACTTTCAGAGGCTCGCTCAGACGTATCGCTCTACCGAGGCGAATTATCGCTAAGGTGGGTGGCTACGGTGAACTTGTCTTTGCTTAGCCAGCACACATAAAATCTGGAATTTTTATGCTAGTCGCTAGGTGAATCACCCCTGCATGCTAATAAATCCAACGCACCTAGCTAAGGGAATAATCCCAACTCATATTGCTTGCTAGAACATGGAAAAGGAAATACTGCTTATATTCAGACCCTCGCATGCTAAGTCCCTTAACGGTTTCATCTCTCGGACTACCTTCGGGCCCGAGCAACGTGCTTGCTTATGTTCCTAGAAACGCATGCTTGTCTGCTTGATAGTTACCGTGTTTTCATCCAAACTCCGGGAGACTACTCAGTAGTCGTTCCGTGTATGATTGACCCTGCAAGTATCCAGGACCGTTAGGTCACCAGGCAGCCCCGAACCAGGGGAATGCATCAAGACAAGATATTCACTGTACAGAATCATGATTCAAGTATCCCGTGTACTCGTGTACTCGTGTTCCCGTGCACTCATGTTCTCGTGTTCTCTTGTTCTAGTGCACGCGTGTTCTCGTGTTCTCGTGTATCTCGTGATAATTGGAAAGACCCAATGCTTGTATGTCGCGGACAACTCGGACCCGAGGTAAGTTCCACGGACGGTCACCGGGGCACTGGGGCCGATCCGGTCCGGATGGAGCTCGTGTGTAGTCTTCGTGTTCGGGACTGGATAGCTTGCAGCTCATCGTGTACTCTTGTAGCAAGCTATCCTTGTCCCTGGCTACGTCCATAATGGCTTTGCCAGCGACCGTGTTCATATAGATAAGTCATCCTCGCTTAGCGGCTATCCGCGTGCGAGTCACTGCATCACATCAAGAACAACTAAACACCTGAACGATCATGTTAAAACGACCCTCCTGTTTGCATATGCTTGCCTCCTGAATGTCTATACATGCCTCTGCTCGAATTTATACTGCTGCCTCAAATGTTTGCCTTGGACAGGGAAGGAGATGGTAAGTTGGTAAGTCTCGCCGTGTTTCCTCTAACATCGTACGGCGCACTGCCCGACACGTTAGGCTATTCAATATCTGCATGAAACTGATCCTAAGGCAACTAGAAAGACAACTTAATAGTTGTGCACGGAACCTGTATTACGTGTTTGGATTTGTCGAGCGGGCGAGTAGCTTCCCCACCAATGCATTCAATGTACTGATAATCCACCATTTGATATGCAGGGTGCGGGAGAACCTCGTTCGGTGCGAATGCCTCCTTCGTGCGTGCTAAGGCCAGGAGTTCCCTCTGAAGCCTTGCAACGGTGCGTCCGGGACTGAAGCGCTTATACAAGACATAAGTTGTGAACATCGCCTGACCATCGCCTGTACATTCATTCCACAGTTGTAGCCACTTGGCACGCTTTTACTGTTTCAGAGAGAGAGGCTTGAGCGACTTGTAATCTCGGCTATACGCCGCCTGTAACACAAGTTCATATCAATAAAGAGATTACTTTACTTATTTCAATGCTTCCGCTATATTTGTCGACTCAGTGAACCTGTTACCGATCGCCTATGCGTTCATGACTCCGCTGCACTCGGACAATCTGTGCGACTCTGTGGCTTAGAACTCTTGCCGCCAGTCAATGAACCATGGCCTTGCACGGGCGTGGATCACGCTCGTGCGGCATCATGCCCGGATGGGTTAAGCGATCGTTCCGCGGGAGCGCTGGCGAGGGTGATTCCCGCCTAGCGGGAACGGCCGATTTGCCTGCGGGAGATCGGGGCGTGACATGTTGGTATCAGAGCCTGGCTTCTACGCCTTTGTCCTCAATTCGATATCTCTGTTTCGAAAGCTCGTTCGTGGGTTATGTGCACGCTCTCTCTCAATGCCTCGATGGGATGTTCCAACAATAAGTCTAAATACTTTCAAAATGCGTTTTGAATGTTATGCTTGCTTGTCTGGTTGTATGCTGCGAGTGGCCTTTGTGCCAAACTGTGCGGACTCATCGAGTGTATCGCTAGTAGCTTGTCCGATTTTCACTAACCCTAAGTTTGGTTGAATGTATCTATTCGAGGGACGCCTTGAACTAGTGCACCATCCAAGACTTAAGAAAAGGTGAAACTCGAGTGCTAAGACTTCGCTATCACTGAGCTGGTTGACGTGTTCACGCTAGAAGTGCACTTCGAAAGTGCGCACGATCCAGTCTAAGCGATATGCTGATTTCGAAGCTTGTGCAAGTGAATATCCAAATGAACAAGTGCAACGACTTGTCTAGGATTGCCTTAACCCTAGATTACTGCTTGTCCTTAGTATGTCTCGAGGACGAGACTTTTTCTAAGTTGGGTAGGATGTAACACCCCGTTCTGCTCAAGCGGACTGCCGTCTCAAACGGCAATCGTGCAGCTGTCCCGACCCGCTTTGCCTCAAAGGAGAAGCAAAGGATATCCAGACTTGTCCCTACAAGAATCCGGCTTGGACTTTCAGAGGCTCGCTCAGACGTATCGCTCTACCGAGGCGAATCATCGCTAAGGTGGGTGGCTACGGTGAACTTGTCTTTGCTTAGCCAGCACACATAAAATCTGAAATGTTTATGCTAGTCGCTAGGTGAATCACCCCCTGCATGCTAATAAATCCAACGCACCTAGCTAAGGGAATAATCCCAACTCATATTGCTTGCTAGAACATGGAAAAGGAAATACTGCTTATATTCAGACCCTCGCGTGCTAATTGTCCCTTAACGGTTTTATCTCTCGGACTACCTTCGGGCCCGAGCAACATGCTTGCTTATGTTCCTAGAAACGCATGCTTGTCTGCTTGATAGTTACCGTGTTTTCATCCAAACTCCGGGAGACTACTCAGTAGTCGTTCCGTGTATGATTGACCCTGCAAGTATCCAGGACCGTCAGGTCACCAGGCAGCCCCGAACCAGGGGAATGCATCAAGACAAGATATTCACTGTACAGAATCATGATTCAAGTATCCCGTGTACTCGTGTACTCGTGTTCCCGTGCACTCGTGTTCTCGTGTTCTCTTGTTCTACTGTACGCGTGTTCTCGTGTTCTCGTGTTGTCACGCCCCAGTCCCAAAATATCGAGGGACTAGACACGTGGCAATGGCCAGCAGCACACACCGATGGACAAACCCAATTTAATGGATCCATCGGGGCGTACTTAAGCTGTAATACAATAATAATGGTCTAGATATACTAATCTCATCCACAGAAATGAATACAATAATATCAGAATCATAAAGCAAGATCAATCTCAATATGATATAAACTCGGGAAAATAACCCGATAATGAGTCTGATACATCTGTCAAGATACAAGAATAAAGATAACCACAGCAAATACCGAGTATGGGGAAAGCCTATACCCAGATGATACCCTCGGGGATCAATCGTCTACTGGATCTGGTACTGCTCCAGTGTCTGCTCCTGCTCCATCTTCTACTAATGCTCCTGTCCCGTGTAACTCGGGGTCGATCTCGTCTGCTAGTCCTGGGGACAAAGTCCGGTATCCAGGTCCTCAGGGGACATAACAAGGTACATAAATCGACATGCCAAAATGCAGTGTAATAGTAAATAAAATAAATAGGGTAAACTATATAACCATCTATGTGAAAATGCAATTTGAGAGCATCACTAAACTCAGGCTGAGACCACTACAAGCTCTGTGTCTTGGAGCCGGTAGCAGTGTTTACTATGTATTTTACTATGTATTTACTATGTTTTATATATATATATAAACTCAGCCTGTAGCCTGTGTGTCTCTCCCCACCCAATGTAATCACACGTCTCATGTCCATGATGCACCATGTCCATGTCACGCACGATCATATCTAATGCAGCAAGTCATCTAATATCTATGAATATGATGTCTATGTCATAAAACATGTATCCTACACAGAATCACCATGAATATCTCATGAAGATTCTGTCTCATGAATAGTGTCAAGTGTCCTGGGTTATAGTGTACTTGATAGGACAAATACGAGAATAAATAAGGTCACAAATATCCATGTCTAGATGACAATACACAACTCCGCGTACGGTGTTGGCACCCGACTATAATCGGACGCTAAGTACGTCACACGGCCCTAGGTTAAGCATGCACAGCAATATAATAAAGCAAGGAAAATATATAACAATACTGCAGAGTTTGGCAAGGTACACTTGCCTGGGGTCCTGTTGCTGGTATGAATCAGAGTCCAAGTCACAGTCCAAATAGCCTATGTATTACAAATTTATCACGTCAAAAGATAATTTATTTTAATTTATTTAATTCTGGAATAATTACTCTAAAATCCTATTTTAATCTTATTATTCTGATTTTTATGTTAATTCCTAAATTTTGTCCAAAGAAACTGAATTTTATCAACTCGAGACTCATGGCACGCAAATCGAGGCGATCTGTTGACCAAAAAGTCAACCGACACAAACTCGACTTTCATGCATGATTTTCTGTAGATTTCAGCATCAAAAACATACTAGAATTTACGGCTCGTCCGAATTCAAATTCGTTTGGGAATTATGGCACATACAAATTTTGTATTGTGCACCGATGGTTAAATTCTAACCTAGAAGTTCTACAGAATTAACAGTATGTAAATACTTCAAATTAAATTCTGAAAAAATATATGTTGATGATCTCGACATTAGATTTCCGAAACTTTAAACGGTTCATGATTCTGATTCCGGGTTCTCCCGAAATTGCAAAAACATCGAAACACGTCTATTTTCGGACATGCTGTGCTCTACGAATTTTCCAGAATTTAATACTAATAATTTTGTAAAACAAATTATATAATCAGAAAGCTAACCTCAATATCGTTCTAACGCAAGAAACTAGGCCTCGTTTGGAGTCCGGAGCTATGCGCAATGGCTTCTGGAAGATGAAGAAACCCTAGATGACAATTCTCCCAAATCTCTCTCTCTCTCTAAAATAATGAGATAATTAGGGTTATTATATTATATATATATATATATAGATGTACCTGCGGCTGAATGGATATCTATAGGCTGACATGTGTCAGAATCTGATTGAATGGTTTTATTTATATTATTTATTTTTGATTTGCCTTTATCAAAACATTATTTAAGTCGTTTTAAATCTAAATAACTCAAAATAAACATTAAAAATAATCATAAAAATCTGGAAAAATTACAGAAAATATATTTTGAACCAAAAAAAACCTTAAAAAAATATTTGGGATAATTTTATATTCATAGATTTCCTACTATAATTAGGAGAAGCTCTAAAAATTAGTTTTGCCATAAAACTAAAAATAAATACTAACATTATTCCACAAATTCTGAAATAATTCCAGAAAATATATAATAATATTATAAACCTTAGAAAATAACGTGGGTCCATTTTATATTCCTGAGCTTGCACCATAAATTCTACAAGTCCTAAAAATTAGTTATTAGCCTAAATAACTCCCAATAAATACTAAAAATACTCAAAAAATTCCCAAAAACTTCTAGAAAATATATTTTATTATTTAGAACATAAAATAAAAGTTTGGGATATTTTTAATTATATTTGAATCTAAAATAAATTCTTGAAAATTCTAGAAAATTACAGAAAATTATGAAAAATCCAAATTAAAAATTTTTGAAAAATCAGGGGGTTACAATCTACCCAACTTATAAAAATTTCGTCCTCGAAATTAAAATTAAGCCATGGTAGAAGTCAAGGATGGTCTAAGATTTGTATTGGTTAAAATGCAAGGCTAGGTTTAACGGAGTGGACGATGTTGCACGTTGCACATTCCGAAAATCATGGGAGAAATTCACATGAGTGAAAATAGGTTTCTTCGTGTGACATGTCCAATAGTGTGGACACCTAAATGTTCTTTTGCATAAAAGCACCCAACAATTGAAATATTGCACAAAGATAAAAATTGGAGGATGGACATGTCTAGGACAAGGTGTGGAATTTGTAGGAAGGCAGTGACTAGGGAAGTGCTTCAATTATCGAAGCAATGGTAAGGCGCACCGAGGGATACCATGTTATAAAACTAAATGAAAAATATCGTGTTCTATTCCTAAGTGGATTCGAGCTAGCCTTAGTCTCACTATCTAAGCCAAGTAGGTCTACTTCTTAGGTGAGGGGGTTTCACAATCCAGCCAACTTAAGACAATGTCGTCCTCAAAATTAAAATAAGGCATAATTTGTTAATCCTTCGTGTACATAAGGCAAGTCAATCGCAATCTCCTTGCGACAATTAAAATCCTAATCATATCCATTGTAATCACTTCTAGGTTAAGATGACCACTTATCCAATCAAATTCAACCTATGGTTATCTCTTCTCGCTTTTTCAAATTATCCATATCCAAATTTAAATTAAATCCATATATCATCTTCAAGATTTAAATACGCATATCAATTTTACCTCACGATCTCCAATTATCATAATCTCCTCTAGAAGTAATTCGAGTCCATTATTATTCCTATTTTCACTTATAAGTTTTTGTATGCTTCAACTTCTTAAATTCCATTCACATCCTTAATATTTCAAATAGGTAGTCCACCCATCAAGTTTTTTTATTTTAACTCAAATCATCAACTTGAAAAAAAAAATTAAAATGCAGTCCACCATTGTTCAAGTCTGAAATTTCATCTTTTTATCCTCTAAATTTCAAGTTGATGATTTTATCTTCATTGTTTAAATCATGTACTTAAGGTATAAATATTGGGTCCTCAATATCAATTCATTAATCCTCATCATCTTAGTCATTCTTCTAAAATTCTCAAAATTAAAATGGCTTGAACCTCTCCCAATTTAATCTTACTCGATCACAATCTAAAAGAAATTCCTCTCGAGTTGACAATGCACTACTACCCAACTTAGAATTTACCCATCTATCACATAAGGCTATATACCTTAAGAGAATATTCCTTAATATGTTTACTCATGTCATTCAATCCTCGAACTTCAATGCCGATCATATCATATATGATATGTCCTTAATTACGAAGAATAATCCTCAAGTATGTGATCGGCCTATGGGGTATATCTAGTATTCTTTGTGTATCAATTTATACCAAGCACGATGTTTCGTCTTTCCGAAATAAGGGAAGACGGAGACCAATAATAAAGAGTTCAAGGGCGGCGTAATAGAATAGAAGTATTGAGATCAAGGCGTTTAAAGAATTCAATTAGGAATTGTCAAAGCAGTTGTGGATTGAAATTCTATTTTGGTAATCCTTTGTTTGTATGCTCGTATTAGTACAGTTATGTAACCGATACGATCTGCTCAGACATATCTAGAGGGTAAGTACAGGCGTCTACTAGTAAACTATATATCTCAATCCACGTAAAGTAGTCGTGTGAAGAGCGAACCAAAATGCACTAAGGTTGATCAGACCATAATACATTGATTCTGAATAGGCAATTGTATTAGTGGGGTTGATCAGGCCCCAATAACACATATGTCATGAACAAGCTTGATAAAGAATAAGCTTGCAAAAACTAGGCTATAATATAGCAGCATAAGTCAAGGTAGTACAAAAATTATAAGTACACTAGATGATGATGAAAGGAGGTACAAATCAATTCGAGTTCACAAACAGAAACAAAATAAGCAACAATAATAAAAGACTCTACAATCTCTACAGTTATCATACAACTCCTTGTCTATGTCGCTAGTCGACCAAATGGGGGCAAGGACCTCTAAATTCTATCGTCTGAATAAATACTGTCGTCTTATGCAAGTCTAAAGTTGTGTCATCCTAAGTTACTTCATCAATAGGGCTAGGTGGTACTATGTTGTGAGGCATACTACCCAACTTATAAGAATTAAACTAATACTGTGACAGTCTTAAGAGGGTCCTGCAAAATAACCTTGCACATCTAAATAAAACAGAACTCTTATTAGGGTCTCCTATGGTATTACGTAAGTAATGGTCATCTTAAGTCTTAATCATAGTGCTCATAGGTCATGTGTCAATAGTGAGAATGGACAGGTTAGTCTCAAGGAAAAGGAAAGATAACTTGTATCAAGGTGGGGTACTAATTACGCGGTTCAAAGCTAAGGGGTAATCATTAGGTCATCATCTATAAGATTAACTCAAACTGTCAAGTTCTAATTACCAATCACATAATAAAAAGTTTAGAGTAACAACCAAAATAAACAATAAGAGGCGCACGAAAATCAAGGCAGGATGCAAGTCAAGAAATTAATTCGAATCCGATATAGATGTCAAGAACGATTCAAGCAAGTGGATGAGATCCAAAAACTTATCCTATCCTTATTGCAGGCTTGCTCGGTTCCTAAGTTGAAACCGAACAATTTAGTCGTCGACCTGCATGGGCTACCACAAAAACCATGTCACGCCCCAGTCCCAAAATATCGAGGGACTAGACACGTGGCAATGGCCAGCAGCACACACCGATGGACAAACCCAATTTAATGGATCCATCGGGGCGTACTTAAGCTGTAATACAATAATAATGGTCTAGATATACTAATCTCATCCACAGAAATGAATACAATAATATCAGAATCATAAAGCAAGATCAATCTCAATATGATATAAACTCGGGAAAATAACCCGATAATGAGTCTGATACATCTGTCAAGATACAAGAATAAAGATAACCACAGCAAATACCGAGTATGGGGAAAGCCTATACCCAGATGATACCCTCGGGGATCAATCGTCTACTGGATCTGGTACTGCTCCAGTGTCTGCTCCTGCTCCATCTTCTGCTAATGCTCCTGTCCCGTGTAACTCGGGGTCGATCTCGTCTGCTAGTCCTGGGGACAAAGTCCGGTATCCAGGTCCTCAGGGGACATAACAAGGTACATAAATCGACATGCCAAAATGCAGTGTAATAGTAAATAAAATAAATAGGGTAAACTATATAACCATCTATGTGAAAATACAATTTGAGAGCATCACTAAACTCAGGCTGAGACCACTACAAGCTCTGTGTCTTGGAGCCGGTAGCAGTGTTTACTATGTATTTTACTATGTATTTACTATGTTTTATATATATATATAAACTCAGCCTGTAGCCTGTGTGTCTCTCCCCACCCAATGTAATCACACGTCTCATGTCCATGATGCACCATGTCCATGTCACGCACGATCATATCTAATGCAGCAAGTCATCTAATATCTATGAATATGATGTCTATGTCATAAAACATGTATCCTACACAGAATCACCATGAATATCTCATGAAGATTCTGTCTCATGAATAGTGTCAAGTGTCCTGGGTTATAGTGTACTTGATAGGACAAATACGAGAATAAATAAGGTCACAAATATCCATGTCTAGATGACAATACACAACTCCGCGTACGGTGTTGGCACCCGACTATAATCGGACGCTAAGTACGTCACACGGCCCTAGGTTAAGCATGCACAGCAATATAATAAAGCAAGGAAAATATATAACAATACTGCAGAGTTTGGCAAGGTACACTTGCCTGGGGTCCTGTTGCTGGTATGAATCAGAGTCCAAGTCACAGTCCAAATAGCCTATGTATTACAAATTTATCACGTCAAAAGATAATTTATTTTAATTTATTTAATTCTGGAATAATTACTCTAAAATCCTATTTTAATCTTATTATTCTGATTTTTATGTTAATTCCTAAATTTTGTCCAAAGAAACTGAATTTTATCAACTCGAGACTCATGGCACGCAAATCGAGGCGATCTGTTGACCAAAAAGTCAACCGACACAAACTCGACTTTCATGCATGATTTTTTGTAGATTTCAGCATCAAAAACATACTAGAATTTACGGCTCGTCCGAATTCAAATTCGTTTGGGAATTATGGCACATACAAATTTTGTATTGTGCACCGATGGTTAAATTCTAACCTAGAAGTTCTACAGAATTAACAGTATGTAAATACTTCAAATTAAATTCTGGAAAAATATATGTCGATGATCTCGACATTAGATTTCCGAAACTTTAAACGGTTCGTGATTCTGATTCCGGGTTCTCCCGAAATTGCAAAAATATCGAAACACGTCAATTTTCGGACATGCTGTGCTCTACGAATTTTCCAGAATTTAATACTAATAATTTTGTAAAACAAATTATATAATCAGAAAGCTAACCTCAATATCGTTCTAACGCAAGAAACTAGGCCTCGTTTGGAGTCCGGAGCTATGCCAATGGCTTCTGGAAGATGAAGAAACCCTAGATGACAATTCTCCCAAATCTCTCTCTCTCTCTAAAATAATGAGATAATTAGGGTTATTATATTATATATATATATAGATGTACCTGCGGCTGAATGGATATCTATAGGCTGACATGTGTCAGAATCTGATTGAATGGTTTTATTTATATTATTTATTTTTGATTTGCCTTTATCAAAACATTATTTAAGTCATTTTAAATCTAAATAACTCAAAATAAACATTAAAAATAATCATAAAAATCTGGAAAAATTACAGAAAATATATTTTGAACCAAAAAAAACCTTAAAAAATATTTGGGATAATTTTATATTCATAGATTTCCTACTATAATTAGGAGAAGCTCTAAAAATTAGTTTTGCCATAAAACTAAAAATAAATACTAACATTATTCCACAAATTCTGAAATAATTCCAGAAAATATATAATAATATTATAAACCTTAGAAAATAACGTGGGTCCATTTTATATTCCTGAGCTTGCACCATAAATTCTACAAGTCCTAAAAATTAGTTATTAGCCTAAATAACTCCCAATAAATACTAAAAATACTCAGAAAATTCCCAAAAACTTCTAGAAAATATATTTTATTATTTAGAACATAAAATAAAAGTTTGGGATATTTTTAATTATATTTGAATCTAAAATAAATTCTTGAAAATTCTAGAAAATTACAGAAAATTATGAAAAATCCAAATTAAAAATTTCTGAAAAATCAGGGGGTTACACGTGTATCTCGTGATAATTGGAAAGACCCAATGCTTGTATGTCGCGGACAACTCGGACCCGAGGTAAGTTCCACGAACGGTCACCGGGGCACTAGGGCCGATCCGGTCCGGATGGAGCTCGTATGTAGTCTTCGTGTTCGGGACTGGGTAGCTTGCAGCTCATCGTGTACTCTTGTAGCAAGCTATCCTTGTCCCCGGCTACGTCCATAATGGCTTTGCCAGCGACCGTGTTCATATAGATAAGTTATCCTCGCTTAGCGGCTATCCGCGTGCGAGTCACTGCATCGCATCAAGAACAACTAAATACCTGAACGATCATGTTAAAATGACCCTCCTGTTTGCATATGCTTGCCTCCTGAATGTCTATACATGCCTCTGCTCGAATTTATACTGTTGCCTCAAATATTTGCCTTGGACAGGGAAGGAGATGGTAAGTTGGTAAGTCTCGCCGTGTTTCCTCTAACATCGCACGGCGCACTGTCCGACACGTTAGGCTATTCAATATCTGCATGAAACTGATCCTAAGGCAACTAGAAAGACAACTTAATAGTTGTGCACGGAACCTGTATTACGTGTTTGGATTTGTCGAGCGGGCGAGTAGCTTCCCCACCAGTGCATTCAATATACTGATAATCCACCAGTTTGATATGCAGGGTGCGGGAGAACCTCGTTCGGTGCAGATGCCTCCTTCGTGCGTGCTAAGGCCAGGAGTTCCCTCTGAAGTCTTGCAACGGTGCGTCCGGGACTGAAGCGCTTATACAAGACATAAGTTGTGAACATCGCCTGACCATCGCCTGTACATTCATTCCACAGTTGTAGCCACTTGGCACGCTTTTACTGTTTCAGAGAGAGAGGCTTGAGCGACTTGTAATCTCGGCTATACGCCGCCTGTAACACAAGTTCATATCAATAAAGAGATTACTTTACTTGTTTCAATGCTTCCGCTATATTTGTCGACTCAGTGAACCTGTTACCGATCGCCTATGCGTTCATGACTCCGCTGCACTCGGACAATCTGTGTGACTCTGTGGCTTAGAACTCTTGCCGCCAGCCAATGAACCATGGCCTTGCACGGGCGTGGATCACGTTCGTGCGGCATCACGCCCGGATGGGTTAAGCGATCGTTCCGCGGGAGCGCTGGCGAGGGTGATTCCCGCCAAGCGGGAACGGCCGATTTGCCTGCGGGAGATCGGGGCGTGACACCAAATTCCTGCATGACAAAGCAACACACATCAGCAACTCCAAACCGGCTCCACAGCGGTCTATGCTGCAAAACTGGCAAGGGACCAGGTCCTCAGAGGGACGTAACAAGGTTCAGAAGATACAAGCCAAAATGCAGTATAATAGTAAATGAAATAAATAGGGTAAACTATATAACCATCTATGTGATATGCAAGTTGAGAGCATCACTAGAACTTAGGCTGATACCACTACAAGCTCTGTGTCTGGGAGCCGGTAGCGGAGTATACTATAAGTTTTACTATGTGTTTACTATGGATTTTATATATATATAATCAGCCTGTAGCCTGTGTGTCTCTCCCCACCCAATGTAACCACACGTCTCATGTCCATGTCACGTGAGATCATATCTAATGCAGAGAGTCATACTATGTCTATGAATATAATGTCTAAGCATATAATGTCTATGTCATAAATCCTGAACCTACACAGAATCACCATGAATATCTCAGGAAGATTCTGTCATATGTATGGTGTCAAGTGTCCTGGGTTATAATGTACTTGATAAAACAAGTACGAGAATGTAAAGGGTCACGAATGTCCATCTCTAAATGACGTACACAACTCCGCGTACGGGGTTGGCACCCGACTATTAATCGGACGCTAAGTAAGTCACACGGTCCTAGGTCAAGCATGCACAATAATGTAATTAAAGCAAGGAAATATGCAACAAGAACTGCAAAGGTGGCAAGGTATACTTGCCCAATAATGTATAAATAAGTCAAGGGAATAAGTAGTAAAGCTGCAGGATTTGGCAAGGTACACTTGCCTGTGGTTCCGGTTCCAATTGTGGCTCTGACTTCAGCGAGAATTTCAGGCGGTACTCCGGTTGCTGAAACAAACATCACCATCAGATCCAGAAAATATCAATCAGCTAGAAACGCCTGTCCTTGAGTCCAATTTGGAGACAAGGGCAAAAATGACAATTTTGGGTCAAAGCGGGGTCCACATGTGGCCCGCTTCGCACCGAAAAATGTGTCAGGGTCAAAGGTCTCTAATTTCACCAAACTTAGTGTCAACAGGTCAGGAACGATGATACGAACCCAACGGAACTTCCAGAATTAGATTCCGATGAGCCGATCACAAAATCGCCCGTCAAGTGGAGTTTGTGGGGCCCACGACACGCGATTCTGTCAACGTTCTCAGAATCGAACCAAACTTGGATCACAGGACCAGCGTATTGCTACGAGTCCGAAGGCGCAAGTTTTGTTTCGATCTGACGTGTGTACACAAAGTTAGGACGCATTCCAGAACTGACGGATACGGGACGGTGTCTGCGGATACGCGTTGATTCCGGTGTGCACGCACATCCAAATCAACTTCTGCAAAATCTCACACGTCCATATCGACGACGCGCACGTATTGGTGAAGACCGCACGCGACCAAGTCATCCCGTTTGGCGGGGCGTACTCAGTTCCGGGGTGAATCAGGGCGTTATTTTTCCTATTTTTGGATCGCGGTTCGCGATCGCCACAGGGCGCGATGTCCCGAGCGGGTTGCATGTTACGCCCCGGACCCGCCCGGGCCGCCGCTCCGCCCTGCCCCGCCCCGTGCGGCAGGGAATTAACGAACCGGACACATATCACCGTGCCTCGGCGCGCCGGACGCGAATCACCGCGCCCGTCCCGCGGGTGCGAGGGAGGAAGGGAGCCAAGCGAATGGCCCGTTCGAGCTTTCGGGGGACGTGATGCCGCACGGGCCTGGGGTTGCGCCCGTGCAAGGCCAATCGTTTAAGTTGATAGTTGGCTATCATCGCATCAATCGAGTAAGCAGCGGAAAGGGACTTGTTGCAATACATTGCATTAGCCAACTGAGTGTTCGGGACAATCGAGGCAACTTGGGTTTCCTTTAGTAAAGGCACACGTTCGTTCCATACATTATGCCCCCTTATACGATAGCATTCTCGGGGCAACAATCAAAACCAGGATTCCGGGTCTTCGGGACTGTGGCACGCCTATCGCTCCCTCGGACGATCCAGTACCTGCGAACAACTAAACTGTTGGTGGGTCAGTACTTTATACAAGTACTGGTGAGATAAATCAACTGAACAGAAACAAGCATTCACTCAAACAGGCACTAAGTAATCATGTTATAAAACATTACATTACTAGTGATCTTTCTAGTTTTACCTAGGTTCGTTTCATGCAGTTCGCTAGCAGAGTCGATTTACTTGTTTAGAAACATGTTTGGAAACAGAGTTTCATAATTGAATATGCAAGCAAGCAAACCGTTCATGTTTCAGGGTGTGCGCAGCGTATCTCGTGCGACTCAAGGGTTTGATGCAAAGCTAGACACACAATGCACATTCTTGGGGGCAGTCACTATCCAAGCCAACACAATGACTTAGCTATATGCAGGGCGGTCCCCGAGTATCTCAGGATCGGCAGCTGGTGGAACAACATACCAATGACTCTTTATCTGATGCTAGAGGCAGCTGTGACTCATGGTTGCTTTGCACTATCATGGTAGCAGCCGTGACACATGCAGTTCAGCTCTCCACCAATAGCCATTG
The DNA here is from genome assembly GCA_036927795.1 of Iris macrosiphon. Taxonomy (NCBI): domain Eukaryota; kingdom Viridiplantae; phylum Streptophyta; class Magnoliopsida; order Asparagales; family Iridaceae; genus Iris; species Iris macrosiphon. The sequence continues at coordinate 10,041,100 of JAYESA010000005.1, read as the reverse complement.
TCCGACCGCGTGCGAATGCATGGAACACTATCAAATAAACTCTAGTATGCAGACGAGATGAACCATCAGAATACACTCATTGTTGCGGGGCAATCCGACTTATCACTTGAACACGTTCAGGCACAGTATGGTTCTCTCGAAGCATAGACGATAGTGAACATATTCATGCACTCTAAGCAGGCGATTCAGGATTCTCGTTAAGCAGGCATTGTTTCAAAGACAAGCTAGGTGAGTTCGTTCATTAACATGCAAGGCAGGTTCTATCATTCTCTTAAGAAAACATTGCAAGCAAAAACTCAGGTTATTATTAAGGCGTGCAAGAATCAGAGAACGAAGTTCTGCCCACTCACCTTGATACATAACGCCGACGCGGAGCGGGGCGTTACATTGCATGGGCACCGAGAGGGTCACGCAGGGTCCGTGACGCAATAGGCGGAATTGAAAACGGGATTACGAGCAAAAAGATACGCGTACTTGAACAGGGTTCGAAAACTGCATTTTCTTCGTGTACGACACGTGTCCGACACGTGTCTAGGGTTAGGGTTTGGGCCCCTGTTGGCCGGAGGCGGCGGCTCGGGGCTGGCCGGAGGGAGGCCGGGGGAGCGGAGGTGATCGAGGGCGGTACGGCGGTGCGCTGGGAGGAGGCGCAGGCGGTCGGACGGAGCGGAGGCGGCCGGAGGGAGCGGCTGAGGGGAAGGAAGAGGAGAGGGAAGGAGGAAGAGGAAGGGGCCGGGCGAGGCGCTGGCGGCACAGCGGCGCGGCGAGGTGGTCGGCGGGGGAGTGGCATGGCGTCGGGTGAGGTGGCTAGGGCGGTGGCGGTTCGGCCGGAGGGAGAGGGGAGAAGGGGTTTTATAGCGGCTGGGGGAGGCCGTGCTAGGCGGAGAAGAGGGGGTCGTGGGCCGAAGGTTGCGGGCGGGTGAGGCGGAGGAGGGGGAGACGTGGCCGAGCGGAGCGGGGCGGGCGGTTGCGTGGCCGGAAGACGCGGGTGGCCGCTGGAGAACGCGGGGGCTGGGCTGGGTTCGTGGAGGAGGAGAAAGGGTCTCCGGGTCGGGTCTACGGGTTCGGGCGGGTGCGGGTGGACCCGACCCGACCCGACCCGTTAAGGCGGGTTGGACCGGTCGGTTCAGCTGGACCGGGTTCAGCCGGTTCAGGCCGGTTTGAACCCGGTTCAGCCCGGTTCGTTTGGGTTTATTTAATTATTTATTAAAAAATAGTTTTCGGGCTTTTAAAAATATTTTTGGGGTCTAATAAATTCCAGAAAAATTACCCTAAGTCCAATATTTCGTTTTACACCCAAAAATATTATTTTTATAATATTTTAATATATTTTAAAAATATTTAATTTTATTTAATGCCAAAACACCTTGTTTTTAATTAGCAAAAATTCCCCAAAAATCCCAGAAAATTCTGAAAAATCCAGTTTTAAAAATCTTGAAAATCAGGGGGTTTACATCTATACAAAAGCAGCTCAAAACATCTCGATACGGCTCAAGGCATCGATACCAGATTTTTGGGTCGTGGGGATGAGGCACGGCTATCGCTTACTCGGACGATCCAGCACATGCGAACAAGCAAATTGTTGGTGGGTTAGCACTTTGGGGAAAGTACTAGTGAGTATAAAATCAATGAACAGAAGCAACACCCTCTAAAACCAACACTAAGTATGTGATAAAATATTACATTATTAGTGATCTTTCTAGTTTTACCTAGGTTCGTTTCATGCAGTACGAAAACGGAGTCATATTACTTCTTTTGAAAACATCTTTGAAAACATGGTTTAGTTCAATACAACCAAGCATACAAGGCAACCAGTTCAAGCACAATGTGCAAATAAAGGTGTGCGCAGCATGTCTCGTGAGCTATACTCAAAGACTCTAGGGACAAAGCAGCATCTAGCGAATTTATTCTTTAAAACTACCAGGCAATCATTATATTCAAGCAAGCATGCAAGTCTAGGTGCAATGCAAGATAATAAGAAAAATTAACATATCATTTATATAGTGGTTCTTATCCCTTGCCGAACGGTTATCCCTGCATCAGACATATAAGTTAGCAACAATTTGCATATATAAACAATGTTATATTTTCTGTCCGTCTCTACATCAAACAGTTAGGTATACAAGAAGGCTAGCCTAGCATGCGTCCTAACTACCTGAAATGCAGCTCTCCATGAATAAGCTAACTTCTCTAACTCAAACCCTTCCCAACAGAAGCACCGCCTCTCATCTAATAGCCGTACCCTCAGGGCACACTATTAGTCTCACCCCATCAGTAGTCTCCATCCACCATTCTAATAGACAAACCCCGAGCTCAGGGCGTACTATTAGTCTCCAAACTTGTCATTTAGCCTCCATCCACCAGTCTAATAACCACACCCCGAGCTCAGGACGCACTATTAGTCTCCCAACTAGTTGATAACAAGCACGTTATAAGCATAACACAACGTGACAATACAAGATTTTTATTTCATCTATCTCTTATCTAATAGTCGCACCCCCTAGATCCCATAGGACCAGAACATCAGGGCGGGCTACCAGTCTCTTTTTTTAACAAGACAAGTCATTAACTCTTTGTAACAATACAAGCCTACATTCAATCTAGCTTTTGCATCAAGGACAAGCAATTATATAAATGACGACACACAAACATATGAACGACCTTTAATCTAACAAGTATGGCACGGTTCTATTTATCTCTTCAAGTTAAGCATGCAATTCTACTCTTGTTTACCATACAACATAGAGACTTGTTCAAGCAATTTTCTTTACTCTTCTTATTAGCATGGCAAGGTTCTCTATTGACAAGCAAACAAGTTCTCTAGTTAAGCATGCAGGTTCTTGTTCTATCATTCTCATGCAAACATTATCTATTAGCAAACAAGCATTACAAAAACTCAGATTTATTATTAAGGTGTACAAGAATCAGAGAATGAAGTTCACTACCAGAAAAGATCAAATTAGCGACATAAAAAAACGTCGCTAATCACATTTAGCGACGTAATTATCGATGATTTACAGAAGTCGGAACTCAGCACATCGCTGAAAGGAAAAACGTTGCTATACCGATATTTTTTAGCGACTTAAATATGTCACAAAATTAGCGACGTGCTCATACGTCGCTAAACGTCGCTAATTAGCGACTTATTTAGCGACGTATAGTAACGTCGCTAAACGTCGCTAATTTTTTATTAAAAAATAAAAAAAATGTTAAAAATTATCAATCTCCTGCAATTTATGAATTTCTAATTAAAAATAGACCCGGAGCAACCCTCCGTTGAATTCTCTGGGTTCGTCGACCCCTTCGGTGGAACACTCAACACCGATAAATTAATATTATTTAATATGAATAAAAAGTATCACAGTCACACAATACACACAAATATTATAGACAGACTTGGTGCAACCCTCCATTGAATTTTCTGCGTACGAAATAACACAAAAAGTATATAAAATATCACAGTCACACAATACACACAAAATAAAAGTATCACAGTCACGCAAAATGCATAATATATAAGTATCACAGTCACACAAAATACATAATATATAAGTATCACAATCACACAATAACCACAATAAAAGTATATGAAATATCACAGTATCAATCTCGAGGATATCCAATACGCTGGGGCACATACCAGTCCCTCAGATACTGCACATAAACAGCATCTATGTGATCAATCTCCGCTATAGGTGCTGGGTGACTGGAACTCCCCGTCTGAGCTGGTATCTGCCCAACAGTAGGAGGCACAACTTTCTCCTTAACAACCGCTTCCAATTTAACAGCAGGTGGTATCTCTTCCTCCTTAACATTCACTTCCTCCTTAACAGTATGAGGTGTCTCTCTCAAGCGACGTGCACGTGCTCGGGTCATGGGTGCCATCTGGTAAGATAGATGAAAACAAAGAATATAATTGATAACATATATAAATATATTGTCTAATATTAAATATTGTGTAAATTTTAGCGACGTGAACTCAAACCACAAATTAATCTCTGCCACAACTATCTATCTTAACTTTGGGATGCATGTGATGGTCTTCTATGTTTCCCTCAACATGATTAAGGTTAAAGGATTGGCTTGGTTTTGCTACTGCTTTTCAAAAAACCCTAACCCTAACCCGAACCCGAGGTCAAAAACCCTAACCCTAACCCCAGGTCAAAAACTCTAACCGTAACCCTAACCCGAGGTCAAAAACACATGTTCAATTATCTATTCCTGGCTTCATCTCACTGGCACTTTAAGTTATTGATTGAAACTACACCTACACATGACTGAATACTAACTGAGATATACCACTTAACCTTAAACTTCTAACTTAATACTAACATATGACTAAGCTAATCTACTCCTAAATGGTATATAGATTACTAACTGATACTCCCCTGTTCATATATCTCTCTACAGGTAACATTCCTCAAAATAGTTAAATATTGTAGTGTTGTAGTTGATGCAACCATCACTACGACTGATGTTCAAATAGGGAAGAATTCCTAGACAAAACCTCACTCTACTTCCTAATATACTAATTGTCATATTAACTAACTAACAATCAACTAACACAACTTAAGACTAACTGTCAACACTTACTATCATCTAACACACTAACACCAACTAACAGTTAACATCTAACTAACTAATTTACTGTTATTTTCAGTTACAGACCTGAACATATTCCTCTCTCCCTACTGATGTATCCATCTCTAGCCATACGGTATTAGTCCCCAACTTGCCTAGTATTTGTTGTGCATCACTGTTGCCACAACTATTGTAGCTTCAAATTCTATTAAACAAGTGCACGACAGTGCCCTTGCCACACTGCATCAGTGCTCAGCCCCCTACTAGTCTCTAGTAGTGTCCCATATTCATACATATACACCCAGCACACAAAGCCACTGACACTCGATCACTTCCCGTAGTCACTGCCAAAAACCCCCTCCTGCTACTGCTAATACTTGCATATGGCAGTGATCCACAAGTAGTGAATTTAGACACTACTACTGTAGTAAATTCCCCATGACCCGACTGATGTTGCCCCCTTGTAGTGCACTTGAAGTGCACTACTACTATGGTTGCATTTGATAACAAATTTCCCCCTTCTTACTGTCTGATACCCACTGCATATTATCTCAAATATCCACACCTACCTCAGTCTCACAGAGACACCAACACATATAGCTATTAACTTAGTCCCCAAATACTGCACAATATTACCAATACTTCACAACTGGTATTGATACATGTTATTAGTTCACTCAAATAATAACAAATAACATATAGATACCTGATTATAATTATAACATATAGATACCTGATTATAATTATAACGCTCAACTGGTATTGACTCAAGCCCCACACACAACAAGCAACATAGTAGTACAAAAACCCTAACCTTAGTCCCATGTCAAAAACTCTAACCCTAACCCCAGGTCAAAAACCCTAACCCTAACCCCAGGTCAAAAACCCTAGCCCTAACCCTAGGTCAAAAACCCTAACCCTAACCCCAGGTCAAAAACCCTAACCCTAACCCCAGGTCAAAAATCTTAACCCTAATCTTAACCCTAGGTCACGTGTGTGTATCATGTCAGTGTGTGTGTGTGTCGTGTCTGTGTCTGTAACGTGTGTGTGTCGTGTCAGTGTTAGTGTCATGTGTGTCATGTGAGAGAGAGAGAGAGAGAGAGAGAGGGTTTACCTAGAGGAGGAGGAGGAGGAGGGGGAAGGACGCGGCCGGAGGGGGGTCGCCGGGAGGGAGAAGGGGGCGCCGGAGGGAGGAGGGGAGCCGGAGGGGGAGGACGCGGGTTTCTAATTTGGGAGAGGGAGAGGGAGAGATCGAAAGAAATGGGGGGAAGCAGCCCTAAATGAAACAAATTTAGCGACGTTTTAGCGATGTCACTAATGACGTCGCTAAGTTAGCGACATCTGACACGTCGCTAATGACGTCGCTAAATGTCCAAAAGACATACGTTGCTAAATACATCGCTAAACGTCGCTAAATAAAATATATTAGCGACGTTTAGCGACCTAAATTGAACTTATAGCTACTAATCTTTTAAAAACTGAATAAAAGTTGCTAAACGGCGCTAAATGTCGCCAATTAGCGACGTCTAGTGACGGTTTTACATGGAGTCGCTAAATTAGCGACATTTTCTTTGTCGTCGCTAAAAAACATCGTTAAATCCGCTTATTCTAGTAGTGGTTCTGTCCACTCATCTAGATCAATCATCTTGTGTTTCGATCGAAAAACTCTTCGAGAAAACTTTCGCTCGAGCCAGCAAAGCGATATCTCTTATACATAGTGCCAAAGCGGAGCGGGGCACTACATACTTACCCACCAAGAGAAAGTTTCGTCCTCGAAACTTTAAGGAGAAACTTTCGATATCCAGAGTAGCGATAGTCCTCATCCCTCACCATCCTCAATCAAAAACACTAGCAATCAAGAAGCATGAAATCACAACTCTCAAGCAATAAATCAAATCCAGAAAACTTTTGCGTGCATCTTTGAGAATATTTATGGACTTATTGTATGGAACACTCAACTAAGCAACGATATTAATGGGCAATGAATCATCATCTAGGAACTTGCAGCGAAAAGGACGTAAGGCCAGAGAATCGAGTTGTTCTAATACCACTTTGTCATGTCCCGATCTTCCGCGGTCCCGATCGCCCCCCGCCGGGTGCGAATCACCGTGCCAACGCTCCCGCGGGACGGTCGTTCCCCTCGGGACGTGATATTGTGCCAGCCTAGAGATACTCTCGCACAAGGTAACAACATAAATTGTCTTGGTTATCATTAAACTGATCGGGTTTGCAGCAGAGGAGTAATGTTACAAACAATAATCCTTCTGAATATATATACGAGACAAATCTCAAGGCACGAGGTTATCTGAATACAATGGCATCGTTCCATACATTATGTCCCTTTATACAAAAGCAGCTCAAAATATCTCGATACGGCTCAAGGCATCGACACCAGATTTTTTGGTCGTGGGGATGAGGCACGGCTATCGCTTCCTCGGACGATCCAGCACATGCGAACAAGCAAACTGTTGGTGGGTAAGCACTTTGGGAAAAGTACTGGTGAGTATAAAATCAACGAACAGAAGCAACACCCTCTAAAACCAACACTAAGTAAGCATGTGATAAAATATTACATTACTAGTAATCTTTCTAGTTTTACCTAGGTTCGTTTCATGCAGTACGAAAACAGAGTCATATTACTTCTTTTGAAAACATCTTTGAAAATAGGGTTCAGTTCAATACAACCAAGCATACAAGGCAAGCAGTTCAAGCACGATGTGCCAATCAGGGTGTGCGCAGCGTGTCTCATGAGCTATACTCAAAGACTTAAGGGACAAAGCAGCATCCAGTGGACTTATTCTTTAAAACTACCAGATGATCATCATATTCAAGCAAGCATGCAAGTCTAGGTGCGATGCAAGACAATAAGAAAAATCAATACATCACTTATATAGTGGTTCTTATCCACGGTTATCCCTGCAACAGACATACAAGTTAGCAACAATTTGCATATATAAACAAGGTTTTATTTCTTGTCCGTCTCTGCATCAAACAGTTAGGTATGCAAGAAGGCTAGCCTAGCATGCTTTCTAACTACTTGAAATGCAGCTATCTCCATGAACAAGCTAACTTCTCTAACTCAAACTCTTCGCAACAGAAGCACCGTCTCCCATCTAATAGCCATACCCTCAGGGCACACTATTGTCTCACCCCATCAGTAGTCTCCATCCACCATTCTAACAGCCACACACCGAGCTCAGGGCGCACTATTAATCTCCAAACTTGTCATTTAGCCTCCATCACTAGTCTAATAGCCATACCTCGAGCTCAGGATGCACTATTAGTCTCCAAACTAGTCGATAACAAGCACATCATAAGCATAACACAATGTGATAATACAATATTTTCATTCCATCTCTCTCTTATCTAATAGCCGCACCCCTTAGATCCCGTAGGACCGAAATATCAGGGCGGGCTACTAGTCTCTTCTCTTAACAAGACAAGTCATTAACTTTTTGTAACAATACAAGCATATATTCAATCTAGCTTTTGCATCAAGGACAAACAATTATATAAACAACGACAAGCAAACATATGAACGATCTTTAATCTAACAAGCGTGACATGGTTCTATTTATCTCTTCAAGTTAAGCATGCAGTTATACTCTTGTTTAGCATACAACATAGAGACTTGTTCAAGCAATTTTTTTGACTCTTCTTTTTAGCATGGCAAGGTTCTCTATTGACAAGCAAACAAGTTCTCTAGTTAAGCATGCATGTTCTCGTTCTATCATTCTCATACAAACGTTATCTATTAGCAAACAAGCATTACAAAAAATCAGATTCATTATTAAGGCATGTAAGAATCAGAGAATAAAGTTCTGCCTACTCACCTAGATCAATCGTCTTATGTTTCGATCGGGGGACTCTTCGAGAAAGATTTTTCTCGAGCCAGCAAAGCGATATATCTTGTATATAGTGCCAACGCGAAGCAGGGCACTACAGAGACGAGAGCCTATATTATGCAAATATGTCTACTTTTCTTTGTTTTGATAAGCAAACAAAAATATGAAATACAACTACAAAATATCTTAAAATTATGAGTCCTTTCTACATGAAAGTTATTCTATAAGTTAATCTAGTAAACTATTCTGGTATAAAAAGATACGTGTGTGTGTGTGTGTGTGTGTGTGTATATATATATATATATATATATATATATATATATATATATATATATATATATATATATATATATATATGCGCGTCCGAGTGGAATGGTCTAGTGGTAAGGCCAAGGATATGGGTAGGGGAGGGCTGGGTTCGAGCCTTGGGTAGGAGGGTTTCGGGTAAGGAGTGTTTAAGGGGGTTTCGCGTAGGAAAAATAATAATATAGTGTGTGTGTGGTGTAGTGGGTAACACCACAAGTGCATTGGGGTGGGGAGAGGGGGGGGGGGGGGGTAGGGCTTGGGGGGGGGAGTGTAGAGTAGAATATATATATATATATATATATATATATATATATATATATATATATATATATATATATATATATATATATTGTTGATCTAACCAAACTAATAACAAGAGATGAAAGTTTGAGAAACTTTGGTGGTTGATAATTATAAATGGATAATACATATTTCATAAGTTCTTTCTACATGAAAGCTCAATCACTAGGTCATTCCTATGTTTTTCTCTCGTAACAAAGTAATTTTGTGTGTGTGGCTAATTTGTTACCGAAAACGGTTAACCCTCTATAAATTAATGCCTTTTGACCAAGAAAAATCTATTAATTTAGAGAATATTAAATAATCAATAAATTGATAATTTATTAATTAACAATTATTAGTAACTTATTGATTTATTAATGTATTCCTTATTTTCTTAAATATTAAACATTATATTTAGTTTTTCATTTTACGAACTAAAATTCTATGTATTTGTTTAACCAAACAAAATTTACAAATTTAATTACTTTTTCAAAAAATAGATTGTACATTGTTCAATGTACTATATTATTACATTTTATGAATATTTAACCAAGTAAGATCTCTATATAGTTTCTCTTTTTACGAGCTAAAAATTCTATGTACTGTTGATTAACGAAACTAACATAGAGAAAATGACACTTCAAAGATGATGAGTGACGAGTAGATTGTTTGTCGAGAAAAGTAGAAAGAAAAACTTGTAGTAGATAAACTATAACTTCACAACGAAAGCTCTTCAAGTGCTACATATTACAAATTTATGAAAAAATACGACGATGGAAGTCTAATCAGTGCGCGAACACTTTGTTCCATTGATGATATGAATCCAAAACATAGATTATTCTTGACTGTGACGAGTTATTATCGGATGCTTTAAAACTCCAAGATGTCAAAAGCTTCATGTCGAGTTGAACAATAAAACTCTTTTGTCGAAATTGCCTGAAAGAGATTAGGGTCAGGTTGGATCGATCTTATGATGCAGTACTGAATGACGGTCATCCAGGGAATGTCCTCGAGGGTCTCCTTCTCGTATGCTTGGAGTGGAATTATTGGGAATGGAAGAAGATCCAATTTCAGTCATGCCGTGTGCTATTTACAAATGGAACGCCTCTGATAACCTTTTGCAAAGCTACATCACAGGCTCCGTAGGACTAAACAACGTGTCAACCGCTACTAGTGAGGAGAACAACCCATGTTCTCATCCTTTTCCTCATAGAAGATTAGGCCATGATGGATTATTAATAGGGTGATTAGCAACCCACCACCAATGTTGGTGCTACACTCTACTATCCCGCTAAGGACATGGGTTCTCAACAACCACTCGGTCGGTTAATAGTAATTATGGCATGGAAGCAACCGGTTGATAAACTCTTGAGAAGCAGTTGTGCGCAGTTGTGCCCCGCGGAAGTAGTTGTGCACTCAGCGCTGCAAAAGCAAGATGCCCACAGTGAGCAAAATCAAGATGCACACAACGATATAGAAATAGATTTACGCTCATCGACACCAACATAAGCTTCTTTTAGACTTTCTACTCAGAATTTCATAACGAAGCAGAAGCTCTGCTCGAGTTGTCTATTTGTTTTGCGAAACTAGCCTTCAAGGCTACTTTTGGTTTGAAATGACCATCTTATTTTCATCTTGACCATTTTTTTTTAAGTGCCAACATAGATAATTGAGAGTGTCATGAGAAATGATCAAGATGATGAAGTTGATAGTTTTACTATGGAATACGTTTCGTGAAAATCTCTCAAAACAGTGATTATGAATAAATTTTTATTGCAGTACACAAGAACTTCTTACATGTTAAGAAAAGTTGGAAATAAAATCCAAGATGAAATATATTTCAAGAAGAAACAAGCAATGATTCAGTTATATTTTAGAAAGATTTTGTAGTCGAATCATAAGCACTATGTATGTCATAAAATTATTAATTTATATATTATGTGAGACATAAGGATTTTTATAATGTATTATCTTATAAAATTAGCGAATTATTAATTTAACATATTATCCTCAAGTTGGGACCGACTAAAAATATTATTTAATCAAGATTATTAATTTATAAGATATTAAATATCGAGGTTCCAATATATTATAAATTTATACTATTTGTAAGTTGTTATTTTAGACTATTAAAATCAACAATTTATTATTATAAACTAAGTAAGTTATAGTTAAGAAATACTAGTAACGTGCACGTGTATTGCACGTGTGTAAAATTTTTGCTGAAAATAATTTTAAATATAAATTTATTATATATACTGTCGTCCATAGGAATTGAATTCATGCAACAAAGAAAAATGCTAAAGTAAATCATATAAGATAGTTAAATAATTAGTTATTTTTAAAAATAATTAATGAAATATTTATAAATGACTTAGAGGACTCAATTCGGAACCGTTTCCAAGTCCATTTTTTTTTAGATGTTCGACGTTACGTTCGAGACTTTGTACATGCTGCGTTGCATGTCTTTTGGACCCACTGTCCCAACTCTGATCATTTATAAATTAAAAGAATAATACGCTTCCATGACTCGATTCACTGATCTTCTGACCATTCAGTCAGAATCTTATGTCTCTCTATCGCAGCCACAATCGTCACTCGAATTCACCCTTCACCTTTTATTAATAGAGAGAGAGAGAGAGAGAGAGAGAGAGAGAGAGAGAGAGAGATTTATAATAATAAATTGTCGATTCTAGTAGTTTAATTTTACCATTAGTACCTATCTAAAAAAAACTTTCAAATTGGTACCTATTCAAAAAAAAAAACTTTCAAATTGGTAGAAGCAAGAGGACATTTAGTTCCAAAATAACCGCTCTTTCTTCATCACTAGGCCATTCCGAAAGCATGGGAGAGCTGAGAAGTGCATCATCACCGATCAATCACCATGGAATGAGTATGTTCTTTTTCCTCTTGACCCGCTCCTTCCTCCTCCTCTTTATAAATCAAACATCCACTCTCTCTCTCCCTCCCTCCTTCCTTCCTCTTCTTTCTCTCTCCAGAGTTTCCTCACTCCAATTTCACCCCCATCCAACCCTTCAGTACTCTTCACCGGAACGAGCCATGGAAGAGACGCAGAAGCAGAGTGGCGGCGAGAAGAAGAAGCTCCACACCAGGATCCGGCTCTGGGAGTTCGCCGACAAGTACGTCCTCGAGCCGCTCGACGTCGCCGCTGACTCCTACCTGGTCATTAGCCGCTCCGATGGATCCATGGCCTCGATCGGTTCGATCTCCTCCCTCTCCATCTCTATATTGTAGTTGTTGAAGAAATTTGGATCCATGAGAATGTTTCTATATTCAACCCAATGCTTTCCCTTATTATTATTATTATTATTTTTTTGCGTGCAAGTCCCTTATTTAGTATGAACTCTGAAGTCCTCCACTTCCCATCTCCTACGAGTAGGGTCAGCCACTAGTAACTCATGCATATATGAAGTTTGGGTTTTGTTAACATGTGCCCTAAGGGCACATGTTAATACTTTGTTAAATGTACATTTTATATAGGTACTCTAACTAGAACATTTTTCAATGCACATTCTACATTTATCAATACACATTTTAAGTGAATTGTGTATTGATAAACGTGCAGGTGGAAGTACCCATGTAAAATATAAATTACGCATTTATCAATGTACTAACATGCACATGTTAACAAAACCCATAAAGATTTGGGGGACTTGAACTTATGCTCTGTTTTCAACTATGTTGCATGAACACGGACACGGGTACAGTTAGAGTTATTTTACTTTGTTATTTATCATATGAGGGTATAATAGTAATTGTGGGTGTATTGCATATCAATATAAATAGACATGAGATGCAACCTAGGGTTTAAGGCCCTTGCAATCTCCTTTCTCATATTCTATCTTCTCCTACTTTTCCTTCTCCCCTCTATCTCCAAACTTAACTTGGTATCAGAGCATATATTTGTAAGTACTGTATATCCCATCCACGACAAGGCCGATCGAACTTTTCGGCTGTTTTTCGTCTAATTTTCATGATTCGCCATTCGTCGTTCGTTGTTCGTTGTTCGTGGTCGTTCGTAGTTCGTTTATGAGATCTAGGGTTTCTACAGATCTCCGTTGGTTATTCGTTGTCAATTGAGGTTCGTTGTGAGATCTAGGGTTTCAAAGACCTCGTTTTTCTGTTACATCTGCAAGTATGGTGGGGACCGAATCTTCTAGCGAGGTTAATAGTGGTGGTGGTAGCGGAGGTGGTTCTCCTTTTACTGTTATTCATAATGATGAATTGGAAAACTCGATTACAGCGGTGAAACTCAATGGTGCGAACTACCTTGCCTGATCCAAGTCTATCAAAGTGGTGTTAAGGGCGAAGAAGAAGTTGAAGTTTTTGACAGAAGAACCCCTGCCTGAAACGTCCGCTGAGTATGAAGATTGGATGAGTGCAGATGCATACGTTATGTCGTGGTTGTGGCATAGTATGGAACCACATATCGCTGCTAATGTTCAGTGGTGTGAATCAAGCAAACATATTTGGGCATCTCTGGAAGAATCATATTCGCAGAAGCGAAACGTTGCCCGTATCTATGAGTTGCATGAGTTATTGTTCAATACAAAGCAAAATGGGAAGCCTGTGAATGAATATCTGGCTTCAAAGAAGGCTTTGTGGGAGGAACTGCTTCAATATCATCCTGTTACTACTGATTTGAAGGAAGCTCGGAGACAGAAGGAAGAGTTTCATGTTTCACTTATCCTAGCCGGCTTGGATCCTGCGCTCGAACCTTATAAAGCTCAAATCCTTGCTGGAGAGCAGTTACCTATGGTGGCAGATACTTTCTCCTGTCTCAATCGTTCCTTTCTGGGATAGAGTTCTGTGGTGCCGAGTACTGACTCTTCTGCCATAGTTTCTAGTGCTGTTGGTCTTGGTGGTGGACGTGGTATTGGACGTGGCGGTAGAGATGGTGGTCATAGTTTTGGTCGAGGAGGAGACCGTGGTGGTAGAGACAATGGTCGTGGTGGTGGTCGCGGTGTGGTGGTGGCCGTGGTCAACCACGGAAGTGCAACTACTGTGGAATGCTCGATCATGTAGAAGACTATTGTTGGGACAAGTGGGACAAACCAGAATATGCACATCAAGTGCATGATGAAAATATGCAGTCCCAGGTCACCACTTCTGCTCCCAGAGATGATACTTCGGGTTTCAATCAGACTTCAACGTCCGATACCTCATCTCCATTTCAACAGATCCTCCAGAAGTTGAATGCGCTTGCTAGTACCATTTCCCAACCTACTGCAACCATGGCACATATAGATAATCCTGCTTTTGTGGCAACCCAGTCACCATCCACCTCTTGGGTCTTCGACTCAGGAGCAAGCTCTCATATGTCTGGTATAACATCTATCTTTCATAATCGTAGTTCCATGAAACATAATATTATCTTGGCTGATGGGTCTATTCGTCCTGTGCTTGGGAAATGTGTCATTCACCCTACTCAATCACTATCATTATTTGATTCATTATATGTGCCTAATTTTTTATTTAATTTGTTATCTGTGAGCCAGTTAACCAAATCTCTTCAATGTTCTGTGACATTTTCTCCCAATTCGTGTATTTTTCAGGACCTCAGGACGAAGAAGATGATTAGTTCGGGGCATGAAAAAGATGGACTGTATTACTTGGATCTACCTGGAAAGACCTTCACTTATGTTTCTACTTCTCCGTTGCAGTGGCATTATCGTTTGGGACATCCGTCTTTGGTTAAGTTACGTCAAGTTGTTCCAAGTTTGAGTCATGTTTCTAGTCTTGAATGTGAGGCTTGTCAGTTAGGCAAGCATCACCGTAGTTCCTTTTCTCGTCGTAGTGAGAGTCGTCAATTAGAGTCTTTTGATCTTGTTTATTCTGATATTTGGGGTCCGTCTAGAGTCAAAAGTCCAATTTTTTTCAGTATTTTGTTATTTTTATTGATGATTATTCCAGAATGACTTGGTGTTATTTAATGAAAGAAAGATCTGAGTTTCCAAATGTGTTATCTGTCTTTTATAATGAAGTCTATGTTCAGTTTGATAAACGTATCAATTCAGCATTTTGATAATGCTTTGGAGTATACTCAATCTTCTGTGAACAGTTTCTGTGTTGATCGTGGTATGATTCATCAAACCAGTTGTGTCCACACCTCTCAACAAAATGATATAGCCGAACGCAAACATCGACACATTTTAGATATGGCTCGAACTCTCATGTTCAATATGCATGTCCCTAAACAGTATTGGGCAGATGCTGTTCTTACTGCATGTTATCTTATTAATCACATGCCATCATCTGTATTAAATAACAAAGTTCTATTTACCATATTACATACAGATGTCGCACCTTTTTTCTTATCTCCTCGAGTGTTTTGGTGTGTCGCTTTTATTCATAACTTGAAACCTAATCGAGATAAGTTGGCTCCTAGATCTCTGAAGTGTCTTTCTTGGTTATCCCCGTACTCAAAAAGGGATATGTTGTAGCAGGAAATAAAAAACTCGTATGTCGATTGAAGAAAGCATTATATGGACTGAAACAGTCACCTCGTGCTTGGTTTGATAAGTTCAGTTCAGTTCTCATTCAGTATGGCTTTTGGCGTACCACATCAGATCATTCAGTATTTTGCCATTCTTCCTCAGCAGGTATTATCGTGTTGATTGTTTATGTTGATGATATCATTATATCTGGGAGTGATCATGCTGGAATTGTGGACTTGAAGGCCTACCTTAGTCGTCAGTTTCATACTAAGGATTTGGGTCTTCTTCGATATTTTCTTAGAATCGAGGTTGCTCGATCTAAGAATGGTGTGTATCTGTCACAACGCAAGTATGTTCTAGACTTGCTCTCCGAGACTGGGATGTTGGAGTGTCGGCCAGTTGAGACTCCTATGGATTATCATGACAAGCTTGATGCTGACATGGGAGAGTTATTTGAGGATGTTGGATATTATAGACGTTTGGTTGGCAAACTTATATATCTTCCTGTTACTCGACCAGACATCACATATGCAGTTGGAGTAGTTAGTCAGTTTATGCATGCCCCTCGACAACCACATTGGGAGGCTATCTCTCGTATTCTTCGATACTTGAAGGGTGCACCTGGAAATGGTTTGTTGTACAAACCTTTCCAGTTGTTTACGGTGACTGGGTTCAGTGATGCTGATTGGGCAGGCAGTCGCAGTGATATGAGGTCTACTTCTGGCTATTGTACGTTTGTGGGTGCCAATCTTGTCACGTGGCGTAGTAAGAAGCATAATGTTGTGGCTCGTTCTAGTGCAGAGGCCGAGTACCGTACGATGGCTCATACAGCTTCTGAGATGATGTGGGTGCAGTCTCTTCTTCATGAAATGGGAATTATGATTCCTATTCCGATGGAGATGTATTGTGATAATCAGTCGGCAATGTTTATCACAAGTACTCCGGTGTTTCATGAGCGCACGAAGCATATCGAGGTGGATTGTCATTTTGTTCGTGATTTGTTGCTGAAGAAACAGATTGTCACTCCTTATGTTCGGTCAGAGGATCAATTTGGTGATATCCTCACCAAACCATTTGCTCGTGGTCCATTTTCTGATTTATGTAGCAAGCTGGGCATGTCTGATCTATATGCTCCTGCTTGAGGGAGGGTGTTAGAGTTATTTTACTTTGTTATTTATCATATGAGGGTATAATAGTAATTGCGGGTGTATTGCATATCAATATAAATAGACATGAGATGCAACCTAGGGTTTAAGGCCCTTGCAATCTCCTTTATCATATTCTCTCTTCTCCTACTTTTCCTTCTCCTCTCTATCTCCAAACTTAACTGGTACGAATACGGGTATTTTCAAAAAGATGGAAAGGTAGTTACCTATGAATTGTTGGGAAAAACAAGACCTTTTCAGTCTTTGTGATGAGATAAAATAAAAATGTAAGAGAAGAGAAGTTAAGAGAGAGAACACACACAAGATTTACCGAGGTTCAACTTAATTTGAGCCTACGTCCTCCGCCCGCCCCTTCTTCACCGTTTTCACAATAATCAAATGAAAGATTACAAGGGCCTTCTCTCAAGTTGGTACAACTTAACTTGAGGATCACTTTCTCTCACAAAGTCACTTGAAGTGGATTACAAGTGTGAGGATTACAAGTTGTGTATTGTTCTTCTTGTTACTTGTTGTGTTCAACCTTCATCATCTCCCCTCTATTTATAGGGAGGATATGCCTCTTGAGTACATCACATTCGTTGCATGGAGAAGTCCAAAGGAAAGATTCGTTCCTTCTCCCAAGATTCGTTCATCTATCATCAATGTTGCATGCAAGCTGAATGTATGCAGAATATGAATAGATAGGCTACTTCAGATGGTCATAACTTCTTCAATACACATCCAAATAACCTGATTCAAAGCCTGGATGAAAGATAAAACTTTACTCAACAACTTTTGTGTTGAAGACCGAGCCAAATAATGATTGCAACAGCTTCGAAATAGCCTCCAAAAACTGAATCTTGTCACAGAAACTGCACCCAGAAAAATGGTTAAGTATTTGGCCGAACCCAACCATGGGTGACCGATTTTCATGGATCAAATCCATGTTTATTCATCATGGGTATGGAACCCGTTCCCATCAATCTCCCCCTCCATCCTCATGAGGAGAAAGTTCTCAAACAGTAGTCATACCTGCCTTCCTACGGCAGAAGTTATGCTTCTCTTTTGGTAGAGGCTTCGTCATCATGTCAGATGGATTTTGGCTTGTATCAATCTTCTTAATATGCATCAAACGATTCTCCAAAGCATCTCGGATCCAGTGATGACGTACATCGATGTGCTTTGTCCTTGAGTGATAGGTAGCATTTTTACTCAAGATAATGACGCTCTGATGTCACAATATAGAGTGTACTTCTCTTGCTTGAGAGATAACTCCTTTAGAAAATTCTTCATCCATAAGAGCTCCTTGCTGACTTCTGTAGCAACAATATATTCAGTTTCTGTAGTGGATAGAGCGATACACTTTTGCAGCTTTGATTGCCATGATACGGCTCCCCCCTGCAAAGGTAAACAAATATCCTGATATGGACTTTCTCTTGTCTAAGTCACCTGCCATGTCAGAATCAGTGTAACCTTCCAAGATATGTTTGCCATCTCCAAAACATAAAGAATATTTAGAGGTTCCTCTAAGATTTCTTAGGATCCACTTTACTGCTTCCCAAAGTGCTTTACCAGGATTGGCAAGAAAACGACTTACTACTCCAACTGCATGTGCTATGTCGGGTCTTGTACAAACCATTGAGTACATCAAACTTTCAACCGCCGAGGCAAATTGAATGCTCTTCATCTCCTCCTTCTCCATCTCACTTGAAGGGATTTGTTGTGCATCTAGCTTAAAATGAACTGCTAGCAGTGTGCTGACTGGCTTAGAGTTCACCATATTGAACCTCTCCAGAACACCTTTAATATATCTTTCTTGTGATAGCCACAGCTTTCTCGCACTTCTGTCCCGAGAGATCTTCATTCCCTTGTGCTTCTCCTAAGTCCTTCATATCAAAGGACTTGCTTAACTCTTTCTTCAACCTGTCAATCTTGGACATATCTTTTCCAACAACAAACATATCATCAACATATAAAGAGAATAATGAAATCATCATCAGAGAACTTTTGTACATAAACACAATGATCTGCAGATGTTCTTTTGTACCCATGGTCAAGCATAAAAGAATCAAACCTTTTATACCACTGTCGCGGTGCTTGCTTGAGCCCGTACAAGCTCTTCTTCAATTTGCAAACCAAGTGTTCCTTGCCCTTTGCCTTGAAACCCTTTGACTGCTCCATATAGATTTCTTTCGCCAAATCACCATGGAAAAATGCAGTCTTCACATCTAACTGCTCAACTTCAAGATCTTGGAAAGCAACAAGACCAAGAATAACGCGAATAGAAGACATCTTCACAACAGAAAAAAATTTCTTCATAGGCAATACCTTGCTTATGATTGAAACCTTTCACCATGAGGCGAGCTTTGTACTTAACTTGGCCATTTCCTTCATTCTTGATTTTTAACACCCATTTGTTATTCAAGGCTTTTCTGTTCTTCGGTAGCTCCACCAAGTCATAAGTGTGGTTCTTATGCAAAGAATCCATCTCCTCTTGCATAGTTTTCTTCCGCTTGGCATAATTTTCATGAACTTGTGCTTCATGGAAACTTTCTGATTCACCTGCATCTGTCACCATATTATGTTCTGAAGCATGATATATAGTTGAGGGTTGTCGTTCTCTCTCCGACCGTCTCAACTGAGGTGCTGGTGGCTGGTCCATATGCGACGGCTCTGCATGTTCATGCTCCCCCTGATCAGAACCTGAGAAACCTGCAATTTCTTCTTCTTCCTGCACATCTTGAAAATTATTATTTTCTGGCATAGGAGAATGAATAACAATAGGGATGGAGATTGGATCTGAGACAATGTGAGTATTTTGTGGCTCTTCTTCTTTTTCAAAATCAGCAAGTATTTTATTTTCACAAAATACAACATCCCTGCTCCTTACAATTTTTCTTGTTTATATGATCCCACAACCTATATCCAAATTCATCATTTCCATATCCTAAGAAGATGCATGAAATGACTTTGTCATCAAGTTTTGTTCTTTTCTCCTTAGGAACATGCACATATGTTTTGCACCCGAATACACGCAAGTGGGAATAGAAAATATTCTTTCCACTCCAAACCCTTTAAGGAATATCTCCATCCAAAGGAACTGAGGGAGATACGTTTATCAAGTAGCAGGCTGTTCGCACTGCCTCTCCCCAAAATATTTTTGGTAATTTGGCTAAGGATAGCATACTTCTTATCCTTTCCACAATTGTGCGGTTCATTCTTTCTGCAACCCCATTATTATGTGGTGTGTGTGGGACAGTCTTTTGGTGTCTAATGTCATATTTAGAACAATAATCTTCAAACATCCTTGAAGTATACTCACCACCATTATCCATGTGAATACACTTCAAGAGCTTTCCAGTTTCTCTTTCTACTTTGGTATGGAAGTCTTTGAAAACTTCAAAGACTTGATCTTTGGCTTTTATGACATACACCCACACCTTTCTAGATGCATCATCTATGAAGGTCACAAAGTAGGAGGCATCACTAAAGATTTTTACATTTATGGGTCCGCACACATCCGAATAGACTAAGTCCAATATGCTGGTTTTTTTTTGTTATAATTTTTAACAAAAGCTACCCGGTGTTGTTTTCCAATTAAGCAATCATCACAGTTGGATAATATTGTACCTTGCATGGATGGAAGTATTTGTCGCCTTGCGAGAGTTTATAGTCCTTTCTCGCTCATGTGGCCAAGCCGCTTGTGCTACAAATCCATAGAGGTACCTTCCACTGTTGCAAGTTCATCATTCTCTAAGTGGAACTGAGTCTTGTAGAGAGTGCAACACTTCTTTCCTCTCGCCAATACAAGTGATTCATTGGTAAGCTTCCAGCATCCTTTACCAAAGCTGCTTGTGTATCCTTCTTCATTAAGCTTGCCGGTGGAGAGAAGATTGAGACGAAGATCGGGCACAAATCTAACTTCTTTTAGAACCATATTTGTTCCAAGGTTAGTGGTACACAAATATTTTCAATGCCAAGAATTTGAGAAGAGTTTTTGTTACCCATTTTTACCATTCTAAGGTTACCTTCACGGAGGGAAGTGAAGTAGTCCTTCCGGAGAGTAGCATGGTAGGAGGCACTAGAATCAATCACCCATTCTGAGTCTTGGCAAGTGAGATTTGCACAATCTTCTTCAAATGTCGAGAAAATCATGATTTCATTGTCAGTGACAACTGTTGCACTTTCATTCTTTTCTTGCTTCTCATTGGTCCTTCCTTCCTTTTGTTCTCGCTTGAGCTTGCGGCATTTCCGTTTTATGTGTCCACTCTTCCCGCAGTGATAGCAACTAATGTCCTTCCTAGCCTTTGATTTTTCTCTCGACTTGTCTTGGTTCTGAGGCTGTCGGCTTTTGCTCCTCCTCCTATTCTCGGTGACAAGGGCATGAGGATGGGAGGATCCATATGACTTTCTTCGGATTTCTTCATTCAAGAGGCTGCTTGTAACTTGGTTCATAGATACAACTCCGTCAGGTGCGGAATTGCTAAGAGACACCACCAGAGTCTCCCAACTATCCGGTAACGAGCTAAGCAGAAGAAGGGCTTGAAACTCGTCGTCCAACACCATCTTCATAGCTGCAAGCTGATTAACAATACTTTGAATTTCATTCAGATGTTAAGATATGGAATCACCTTCCTTGAACTTGAGATTGACAAGCTTCCGAATCAAGAAAGCTTTGTTGCCGTCGGTCTTCCTCTAGTAGAGATATTCAAGTTTCTTCCACAAGCTGTTCGCCGAAGTCTCATTCGACACATGATGGAATAAAGTGTCATCCACCCATTGTCGAATGGTGCCGATGGTCTTCCGGTCGAGCTTCTTCCATTCTTCCACCGTCATGGAATCCGGCTTCAAAGATTCACCTTCAACCGGTGCATAGAGGTCCTTGCAATAGAGAAGGTCCGTCATCTTCGCCTTCCATGTCATCCACTTGCGGCCATTCAAACTGATCATCCGAATGCCACCAATGGGAGTCTCCATCTCAACACAAGAAGATTAGCAACATGTACTGTGATACCACTGTTGGAAAAAACAAGACCTTTCCCGTCTTTTTTCCCGTCTTTGTGATGAGATCAAATAAAAATGGAAGAGAAGAGAAGTTAAGAGAGAGAACACACACAAGATTTACCGAGGTTCAGCTCAATTTGAGCCTACGTCCTCCGTCCGCCCCTTCTTCACCGTTTTCACTATAATCAAATGAAAGATTACAAGGGCCTTCTCTCAAGTTGGTATAACTTAACTTGAGGATCACTTTCTCTCACAAACTCACTTGAGGTGGATTACAAGTGTGAGGATTACAAGTTGGGTATTGTTCTTCTTGTTACTTATTGTGTTCAACCTTCACCATCTCCCCTCTATTTATAGGGAGGATATGTCTCTTGGGTACATCACATTTGTTGTATGGAGAAGTCCAAATGGAAGATTCGTTCCTTCTTCCAAGATTCGTTCATCTATCATCAATGTTGCATGCAAGCTGAATGTATGCAGAATATGAATAGATAGGCTACTTCAGATGGTCATAACTTCTTCAATACACCTCCAAATGACCTGGTTCAAAGCTTGGATGAAAGATAAAACTTTTATCGACAACTTTTGTATTGAAGACCGGGCCAAATAATGATTGAAACAGTTTCGAAATAGCCCCCCAAAACTGAATCTTGTCACAGAAACTGCACCTAGAAAAATGGTTAAGTACTTGGCCGAACCCAACCACGGGTGACCGATTTCCATGGATCAAATCCATGTTTATTCATCATGGGGATGGAACCCGTTCCCATCATGAATATGACACCCGAAGTGCAAGATTTCTGTCAATTGCTGTTTTCTACAATTATGCTTCCTTCTGAGTACGTCGGAAATTTTCCTCTTCGATAGATATTAACCTCACAAACATATAACTAAAGTCACAAAAACTTCTAGGAAATGAAGAGGGGTCCAAATGTGGTATAATCAACATCTAGCCCATGCATAATTCCAGATTCTTAACTATACAGTAAACACTCTGGGGTACCTTATCTGGATTCTGATATATGTTGTTATATCCTCCGGAAATCAGAGAGGTTATTTTTGACACGAGTACTATGTCATCATAGTTCAAATCTAAATTTGTAAAATTTCAGTTGCTGCTCCAATCCTCCATCTAGATTGATTATATTCCCACTCTGCATGAAAGGATATAGCTGGAATTGATAATTATATATTATTGGAAATATCAAATTAAAGTGGGAAGCACCCCAAATTGCTGTACCATTTAAGTTAATTAAGATGTTATACAGGAATAGAGGCAATTTTATCCACGTAATGGAGTAATAACCTAGAAACATATTTAATATCCCAATTGGAGTGAGTAGTTTATATTTTTTCTCTAGTTCATTTTTTCTTCTTGTATTTACCTACTGAATTTTAAAGCTCTTTTTGTTTCTAGGCACAAGGACCCTTGGTCTATTCTGGATATGTATCATATATTTGCTCTTATATTAGATTGTGTAGTCAACTATTCATCAACCTTGTATAATAGAAATAACTTGTTTGATCACACATATAATTTCACGGAAATCACTACAGAACTTGTCTACTATGAATACTCGATTGCATATTGCTACATTTAGTGTGAAAAACTGTCCAAAGTTTAAATCACTGTGGCAGTGTATCTTATTTCATGTTTTATTTGTAAGCAGAAGAGCTTCCGCAATGTGGCTCCATGCAGTCTCCAAAAGTTAGCACCATCTTCGGCGTTATTGGAATGCTTAGGCTTTTAGTAGGCAAGTTTTTTATTTACCATATGATTTATATTTACTTTTTCGAGGCTTTTTAATTGTTACGCCACTTATCCTTGAAATACTTGCTGGCTTGTGCAAGTAATTAGATTTTGTTTTCCTTTAACCTAATGGTTATTCTTGGTGAAACAAGATACTTTGAAGATGCATTCTACGGAGTCACTTCTGTTTTCTATATTCCAATGCCGTGAGATTTGGTTTCACCTAATTATACTTGGTTTCACCTGATTATACTGAAGCCAACCCCTAATAACCTTGATTTTCTGGAACTGGAATTGCTGGTTAATTGAAATATTTTGCTATTTAGTTTTGTTAAAACTAAAATCTGTTCATATTTTTCTGGAACTGGAATTTAAATATTTTGCTATTTATTTTGCTCTAAATTGTTAAGAAGTTTGAATTTGTGGATAATTTCGCTGCTGTAACTGCTACTCTTCTTGGTGAAAGGAAACCACTAGTGAAAGTAGGTTGCTAGAGAATGTAAAGGAGATGGAAGACCAATGTTTCCCACTAAAACCTGCAGTGTACATCCTTTTAGCTTCACTTTACATACTCTCTGTACCAACTTACACAGAAAGCTGCGTGAGGCTTTTGGATTAATTGTTGCCTTTTCTGAAGTGTGTGTCCACAGTTACGGTTATAGTCATTGGCAACTTGTATTGGCATTACGCTTGTACATATTGGATACTTCAGTCAGAAATACCTTAGTTACTTGTTCTCTTTTGGATAGTCACATAAACTTTTGAGCCAAAAATTGATTTAGAAAGGATGAGGACTTGAAACATGAAACAAGGTAAAGTAAGATATTGCTTCCAAATGGATTTTAAAAATTACTTCACCTTGTCCCCGTTACTTCAATTTAGGTAAATTTACTACAAATATGATCTGTCAAACACATGCTGCTATGTTACTTAGAAATACTGCATAGATATGTTGAATCCAAAAAGGGCCTGAATAATTGTTTCCTGCATGCCATTGTCAAAGTTCACTCCAGTAGTTGACATCTACGGCAATCATGTACCTGTAATCCCTCAACAGTATCATGAACTAGTATGTCTTCATGCTCCTGCCTTGTCTCACCATCATACTTCTTGCGTGTTTTGCAGCTGATTTCCATCTCTGCCTTGTGATTTCTAGTTACTTCTGTCTGCCCAGTCAAAGTTCCATCGTGATCCCTTTCTTTGTTTTTCAAACCCACACTAGAATGTTCCCTTCAAATATGCCAATTACGATACGTGCCATCTTTCTTGTCCATCACGATTAGGGTCTTGGTTACATTTATGTTTTTGATCAGAAATGGTGCTATTTTGTAATTTTTTTTCTCACCTAATACTCATTTGGATGTTTCGTGATGGCTTCTTGGTGCTTCAATTGTAGCTTAAACTGTTTATAAGGATTTTAGCTTAGGAACATACTTGAAGACACTACCGAAAACGAAATATAATCTGTCAATGTATTTGGTTCTCTTTTACTCTTTTGATAAAAATTCAAGGCTTTATCAAAGAAATAGGGAAAAAAAGAAAACAAGGGGAAGCTTTTTTGACAAGGATGGGGAGGAGTGTAGCGGTTCATTATTTTTCAACATCCTTTTAGTGCAAGTTTTTTTAGTATTGCATTCTTACATGATTAAAACCATGTTACACTTTCCCCTAACTAAACTTTTCCTATGGTCCCAGGCTAGTCCATTATAATTTTACTACAAATTATAAAGAAACATCCAAGTATATCAGGAGGGGAGGACGACCAAATAAATCCATTACTCCCTCTAATCCTAGGAGGAACACAAATCTATATGATCATCCACCTTTTGGACTTGGCAAGAAATCATGATAGGCAATTTCCTCAAAGCTCCATTCCAAGTTGATCTTCTTTGGCTGCTGAGTGGATCAATTTATGTTATATACAAACTTATTGTGGAAACTATCCTTTCTTTGCATAGCCAACTATGTGCAGCAATTGGGTGACCCTGTCTTGTTTGTAGGAGTAGATGAGCAAAAGAAAAATGTATAGCCATCTTCAGACTTTTGAATCCTTGGCCACAGAAACTATCCTTAGCATGCTAAATTTATGATTTGCCGCATCACCACAATGAATCAGACTGACCGCTACATTCTTTATTCAAAGTTTGGGGAATTTAGTTAACTATCATATGTAACTTAGTCTCAGCTACAAAAGTTATACATGCCAGGAAGATTCTGAGCAGAACCTTCTCTTGCTGCCAATCTTCCATAACACAAGCATGTTCCATCTGTTCAAGGTGAAACTTACACTCTTCATTATAAAGTCTTTTCCTGAGAACTATCCTTTGAACACCTCTAACTGTAATCTGCAGGAAACTAGAGTTGGTGATCTCGCATATTGATTCTTCTCCTCTATACTTAAGCTTATGATCATCAATTCTCTTTATGTTGTTCTGAGGAACATTATAAGGTGATAAATTTCCATTGCTGAACTTTAAAAGGTGATAAATTTTGATTGGATAGTGTTGAAATGGTATGTTGGGTGTCATATTTAAGTATAGTATAAGCACATGGGAATTTTCTGAGGACATATTTGGGATGCCAGAATATGTCACAGGATATTCCATTATGAGATTATTGTCATAATGATTGAGATCATTGTATTAATGACTGTAAGGCTATATAATGCCAATGAGACAATCAATAAAATCATCAACTAATTTCAACATGGTATCAGAGCCAAGTTTCCACAAACCCTAGCCGTCATCAAGCTTCCACAAACCCACAGGAGGATTTCCTAGATCTCCTCCACCGAACTCTTCCACGCCCCCCTTCTTCCCTTCTCCGCCCTTCGCAGGCCGCACTTCGCTGTTGCTGCCCCGTCTCGCTACTGCTGCGGCTATTAATGCTGCTACGGCGGCTGTGACATGCGTGCTGTCGCCTCCTCCGCACCAGCACGAGACAGCGCCTAATAGGGATGCCTAGATATGAAAAAAGGGGGGGACATGTTCGGATCTAGGAGCGGACGACGAGGACGAGCGTGAGTCGTGGAGCGGACGTGACATGATTGGATAGACGATGCATCGATGAAGGAGATCATCAAGAAGCTAGATTCTGCAGAGGTGGCGACGTTGATGAAGTTGTTGACGATGTCGGCTGGTGAGAACACGACACGAACATCGCCGGAGTTGAAGCTTCCCTCCATCGATCTGAAATTAGATGGACCAACCACCTATCTGAGTTGGTCACGGCGGGTGAGAAGAACCCTCGCAGGAAAAAACATGGAAGGGTTCCTGACGGGCGAGACGACATAGCCGGACGAGGGCTCGACAGGACGCAATGAGTGGAAGTTCACTCATATGGTGATCAACATCTGGCTTCTCAACTCCTTAGTCCAGTCTATTGCCACCACAGTAGACGATATTGAGATGGTGAAAGATGTGTGAGAGAAGTTGAGAAGGACCTATGATGGTGTGGGGAACAACTTACGGGTCTTCCAGATAAAGGGGGAGATTGATGACACCGTACATGGAGAGAAGACGGTGCAGGAGTATGCCACGGAGTTGGAGCGTCTGTGGTTGGATTATGATCACTCCTCAGATCGGACGAGCTGCGGGGACCCTAAGTGTAAGAAGAGATAGGTGTGTCTGCAGGAGAGGACGATGAAGTTCCTCAAAGGGCTGACTGCAGCTTTCGCAAAGAGGATGGCCCTGCTTCTAGCCCAACCAAAGATCCCTAGCCTTGAGGAGGCTATCTCAGCCATGATCCAGGAGGAGACACGCATTAGGCTGCAAGCCGGGACAGGTGGTCCCCCCGAAGCAAAGTCAGCACTAGCGATCACCAGCTCAGGTAACACAGGATCTAAGGGAGAGCCCTGGCAGCATAACCGGCAGTGCTACAACTGTGGGGAGATGGGTCATCATCGGTATGCTTGTACCAAACCACCTAGGAAGGGAGATTCAGGTGGTGGACGAGGACCGTTCGGCGGACGAGGATATAATGGAGGACGTGGTCATGGTTGAGGGGGTAGATGAGGCGGCCGAGGAGGTTATCGGGCGAACCTCCTGATATCAGAAGGGAACAGAGAAGCTGATGGCACCTTTACTGTGGAGGACCAGGCACTGGAAGACATGAGGAGTAGAACAGAGGAGGCGTCCACCTCATTCTTTGTTAGGGGCAATGCTGCCATGTATGCCCATCCATCAGAAGGTACTGACGAATCACTTGCCCTTGCGTCTATCTCTTTCCTTAAATCATCAGACTGGATTATTGACTCGGGAGCATCTCGGCATGTGACGGGGAATGCTAGTGAGTTTTCTTCCTACACTCACCTAGTATCAGCAGACAACATTCAGACAGCTGATGGCACTTTCCAGCCAGTGGTTGGTAAGGGTACTATTAATTGTACAGGTTCAGTAAGATTATCCAATGTTTTACATGCTCTATCCTTTCCAGTCAGTCTCTTGTCCATTAGTTCTATAATCCTCCAACTTAAATGCATTATTTCTTTTGATATTCCTAAGGTGACCTTCCAGGAGAAAGGGACAGGACGAAGACTTGGGACTGGCACTTGGCATGAGGGACTGTGGTACCTAGATCGAGAAGGACTGGACTCAACATTGGTATCTATGGCAGAGAAGGCTGGCATAGAAGGACTGCAGCAGAGGACTGAGGATACCTTGATACTCCATCATCGGAGGATGGGACATTCTTCCTTTGATACTCTAAGTAAGTTGTATCCAGAGATTTATGCAAAAATAAATAAAGAAAAATTAGTATGTGATGCGTGCGAGTTAGAAAAACTTACTAGGAGCTCATATGTTGGCACGGATCATAGGAGCACGGGTCATAGGAGCACTTTTACTTTTGAGGTAGTACATTCTGATGTCTGGGGTCCATGTGCTACTAACACTATGAATGGTTATAAGTACTTTGTTTCTTTCATTGAGTGTGCCTCTCGTGTTATCTGGTTATATTTGATGAAAAATAAGAATGATGTACCTGCTTATTTTCGGTATTTCATAAGCATGTCCAGACTCAGTACAAAGCAGTTGTGAAGGTACTGAGGTCTGACAATGGAACGGAGTATACCAACAGGACGCTTGCAGAATACTTGTCAGCACACGGAATACAACATCAGACCACCTGTGCATATACACCAGCACAAAATGGAGTTGCAGAAAGGAAAAACAGACACCTTCTGGAGGTCGCAAGAAGTATGATGATCGACATGAATGTCCCAAAGAGTTTGTGGGGGCATGCAGTGTTGACAACAGCTCAACTCATCAACATGATGCCCTCGAAGGTCCTCGGATGGAAGTCCCCATGTGAGGTATTGTAAGGCAATAATAGTGGGATACTCCCACTGAAGGTGTTTGGGTGTGTGTGTTTTGTGAAGGACAACAGGCCATCAGTTGGGAAACTTGACCCTAGAGCGGTCAAATGCATCTTCGTAGGCTACTCGGTGACCCAGAAGGGATATGTGTGCTGGAGTCCAGTAGAGAAGAAGAAGTTTGTCAGTATGGATGTCCACTTTCGGGAGCATGAGCCATACTACCACCAGGACGGAACTTCACACAACACGCCTAATACTGCCAGTATTAGGCGAGAGGGGGAGATGGAGAACTTGGTGGTAACCGATTTAGAAGTTTGGCATGGAGGCACGGAGAAGGGACAAGAAGGTGAAGGTGTTAGGCCTACGGCTCAGGGAGAGTTACTTACCTACAACAGGAGAGAGAAGCAAACTACAGGACCAGTACCGACAGTGCCAGTGCCAAGTCCCTTGCCTGCGTTCGTCCTAACTCCTGAGGCACCGACACCAACCCCCCTTCAGGTGATACCCCCTCCTTCACAAGATATCATTCCTCCTACTTCTACTCCTCCTACACCACTATCTGTACGGAGGACCACTCGCAGCAATGCAGAAAATCCTCCAAACATATATGGTTGGGATATTGTTCAGTTTGTTTCTTATGACCATATCCCTTCTTCTCATGGAGCATTTATAGCATCTTTGGATAGTATTACTGTACCTAACAATTGGCGGGTTGCCAAGAACGATCCAAAGTGGAAAGCGGCAATGCACGAGGAGTTGGGAGCTCTGGAGAAGAACCACACTTGGGAGCTTGTGAGACTGCCAGAGGGGAAGAGAGCAGTTGGATGCAAGTGGGTCTTTACCGTGAAGCAGAACCCAGATGGACAGGTTGAGCGCTACAAAGCTCGACTAGTAGCCAAATGATACAGTCAGACGTACGGCATCGACTATGACGAGACCTTTGCACCAGTTACAAAGATGAGCACTGTCAGGACTCTAATTTCTCTGGCAGCGAATGGTGGATGGAAGCTACACCAACTGGATGTGAAGAATGCGTTTCTTCACGGAGATCTAGTGGAGGAGGTGTACATGGAGATACCACCAGGATTTGGCACCAATCAGACTGTAGGCAAGGTCTGCAGGTTGAAGAAGTCCCTCTATGGACTGAAGCAGTCTCCTCGAGCGTGGTTTGACAGATTCAGAAGGGCGATGATAGGGATATCAGCAGATCAATGCTGATCATACTGTGTTCTTCCGTCGGAGTGGAGGCCACATCACCATGCTTGCGGTGTATGTGGACGATATGATTATCACAGGAGATGATGAGCAGGAGATCGCCCAACTCAAAGGAAAGCTTGGCAAGGAATTCGAGGTGAAGGATCTCGGCCTTCTTCGGTACTTCCTTGGGATTAAGATTGCTCGAGAAGCAGATGGGATTGTTCTCTCTCAAAGGAAGTATGCACTGGACCTTCTCACAGAAACTGGGATATTGGGGTGCAAACCTGCAGCGACACCAATAGATCAGAGGTTCAAGATTGATGCTGAGGCTGGAGAACCAGTTGATCGGGACAGATACCAGAGACTGGTGGGCAAGTTGATCTATTTGAGCCACACACGTCCTGATATCTGCTTTGCAGTAAGTGTGGTGAGCCGCTACATGCATGACCCACGGAAGGGTCATATGGATGCAGTGTACCAGATTCTGAGGTACTTGAAAGGTGCTCCCGGGAACGGACTAATATTCAGGAAGAACAATCACGTGAGCATCGAGGGCTACTGTGATTCTGACTGGGCTAGTTGTGCTGATGACAGGAGGTCTACCTCGGGATATTGCATATTTGTAGGAGGTAACTTGGTCTCCTGGAGGAGTAAGAAGCAGTCTGTGGTGGCCAGATCGACAGCTGAAGCAGAGTACAGAGCTATGGCCTTGGGAGTTGCAGAGCTGCTATGGTTGAAGAATATGCTGGTAGAGCTGAAGCTGGATCAAGGAGCCAAGATGAAGCTGTGGTGTGACAATCAGTCAGCTATTAGTATCGCCAACAATCCAGTACAGCATGACAGGACCAAACACATCGAGATTGATAGATTCTTCATCAAAGAGAAGCTGGATAGTGGATTACTGGAGCTTGACCATGTTCCAACCAGGGATCAAGTAACAGATGGACTAACCAAGGGACTCGCCTCAGTGAGCATGATTAGAGGATGTGACAAGATGGGCTTAGTGAATATCTTTCACCCATCTTGAGGGGGAGTGTTGATATGGTATGTTGGGTGTCATATTTAAGTATAGTATAAGCACATGGGAATATCCTGAGGACATATTTGGGATGCCAGAATATGTCACAGGATATTCCATTATGAGATTATTGTCATAATGATTGAGATCATTGTATTAATGACTGTAAGGCTATATAATGCCAATGAGACAATCAATAAAATCATCAACTAATTTCAACAGATAGTCCCAACATAAAAGGCCCAAATCTTCTTCGTAATTCACCTTGCAGAAGAAGCTTGTTGTAAAGAATTTACTTCCACTACTATCGCAATATGTTTGGGGATCCCAAACCTTTTTATAATGTTGTAGTCATCAGGTTGCACGAAAAGAAGAAGTTTTAAGGTCCCCTATTTTCTTCAGATTCACTCTTTAGTCTTTTGAACATTAGGTTAGCTCTAGTAGGCTCCCACACAGATTCAACTTCAGATTCTTTGACTATAATACTGCGATCACGGTGTCTCATTTTCCTGACCAAATTAATAGTCTCCAACCCTGATGATCTGTAATGAGAAGAATTTGATATGGACATAATCATCAGGGTGAAAGAAAAAAAAATGAAGTTTGAAGGTCACCAATTTTCTTCAGATTCACTCTTTAGTCTTTTGAACATTAGGTTAGCTCTAGTAGGCTCCATACAGATTCAACTTCAGATTCTTTGACTATAATACTGGGATCACGGTGTCTCATTTTCCCAACCAAATTAATAGTCTCCAACCCTGTGGACAAAGCAGTCCATACCAAATTCTTCCCATTACAGGTCTACAATCAGATTTTCTTTGAATATGATACTGTGCAGATGCATATTAAGATCACGATGTCCCATTTTACCATATCATTCAGCAACTCAGTGCTTTTATCTTAATGGTTGAGTCTGTTGAGTTTGTGTCTTTCACCGTTATTGGTGAGAGGGCCTCTCATCCTAATTTCCAGATCTAGATAACTTCAATACTATCCAACATGCTTTGTAATTAGTCTAATTGCAAATAAATTTAGGTTTTATCTTTAGGATTTGGATTCACTAATGCCAATCTCTCGTAATGCTCCATAATGAGAATGCAAATAGGAGGGACTGCATAAGATAATGAGATATCTGCAGGAGATATTCACCAAGAGAAATTGCCAATATCTCATGGGGCCCTCCCTATTTGCATTCACATTATGGGGCAGTAGAAGATATTGACATTAGGAATTTAGGATCCAAATTCTTATCATCATATGCTATGATTATGGTATGTGACTATGATAGTTTGCTTACATATTTTCTTTAACTACATAGTTTGAAGATTCTTGTACCATAAGTTACCTTTCTGTCGGTTTATGATTTTTGTTTGTTTTTGTTTTATAGCAATCACTATATGACGTGATACAGACACAAGGCATCCAGGTTATAGGGTAGTGAGTTTTAGCACCCTCAGTTATCTCTTAATTCTTTCTCACCACACAGCTCTTGCTTTGTTTCTTCTTATGGCCATGTTGTCCTTGTACAAATGCATAAAGTGCTATGTATTATTACTACTATATTTTTAACACCTGATTGTTCACTTGCTTGTTATCGTCAAGTTATGCAGTTTCTGCCACATATTACTATTAGGCGTCCCTCCCACTAAGTTTCTTGGCTTGCTGTTTTTAACTTTTTAGTTTCTTTTGATTGCCTAAGAGATTGATGTACACCTTATGTATTTCAATATCTTTCAGATTGAAAATGATTGATTCCAAATGGTTTATACTTGGATATAGGTCTCACATATATGCTACATGTATTCACCCTGCTGTGACCACATTGGCAATATAGATGCCTTGTGCCTTTTACGGCTTCAATAAGGGCCATGACCTAAGATTTATCTAGATCCATATCCAGATTTCTGCTATCTAGATCCACATTGATTTGTAACTAGGAAGGATCGACACTCCAAAAATGTGGCCTTGTCGTGTTGGACACATATCAGACACTCCACGGACGTGTACCAGTGGACACAATCCAAAATGCTATAGGACACACCAAAATAGGTGCCATGTCCTTACCCTGTCGTGTCGTACCCGTGTCCGAGCAACATAGATTTGTATTTAGTCTTTTCTAATTAACACATAATAATTAAAAAAAAACAATTCGAGTCACGATTTCAGTTTCGTACGTAGCTGAAATAAGAATACTAAGATGGATGAGTGAAAATATGTTGAAAGATGAGAAATGAGTGTATTCATGGAAAATTGGAGGTGGTGCTAATTGAGGATAAGATATGAGAAAATCGTCTCAGGTGGTTTTGACATGCGCAACATAGACAAAAAAGAGTAAGCAGTTAGGAGCGATAAAATATTAGTTTAAGTAGCTGCTAGAAC
This sequence comes from Iris macrosiphon, assembly GCA_036927795.1. Taxonomy (NCBI): domain Eukaryota; kingdom Viridiplantae; phylum Streptophyta; class Magnoliopsida; order Asparagales; family Iridaceae; genus Iris; species Iris macrosiphon. Next base: position 10,007,824 of record JAYESA010000005.1, on the reverse strand, counting down.
TAGGGATAGGCTACCCGAATCAGGATTGAGGTTGTAAAGAAGGATACATATTTTGGTTATGCAAAAAAAGACATGGCCCTTAACAGAGCTGAATGGAAGAAAATGATTCATGTGGCCAACCCCAAATTTTTGGGATAAAGGCTTTATTGTTCTATTAAATGTCAGAGGACATCACTATTTATACAATTTTCCTATAATGCAAGTGGTCCTTCTCGATGAAGGCAACCAGAAACTTGTTCCTGCCATCATATTGGACACTGAGGTCTAGTTCCTGTCCGTACTACACGTGGGAACTGACATAAATATCCTTATTGTCTAATGATCCAGGTTTCAACTTTCAAGTTTCTCCTCTGTGTTCTCTCTCTTATTTTTCGTTTCATACCCTTTGGTTATGACAAATGGTACACAAGAATATATTAGCAAAGCACAACAGACAGTAGCTTTTCTCAATTTAGTTATTTTGTTGTTTGGTGGTTTTCTTAATATAGTTGTTTGTTATACGTTGCATCATGTTTATTTATCACTTTATTTGTTCTAAACTCAGCATATTCATGATTTTTATTATGATCAGTGCCGTTACGTTACTTTTAGTAAAAAATTATCTGGTGACAGGATACCTTTTTGCTATATGCCGAAGCAGGCAAGCATTTAACATAATATTAACGTCATTTCACCTTTGTTTATATTATTCTGTTTTAAAATGCCCAAAACTGGAAAACCTCTAACTTCTGAAAATGGTGTAATGTAAGGTCCACTTATATGAGCTTAACAATTGTTTCTTTTCTAGTAGGTTAAGTGCCTGTTCAATTTTGAGTTTCCCCATGCCATTTACATAGAACTTCTTTATGATATCGGTAAGAACCCAGAAGAAAAATGTTTCTTAATTTCTTGAATGTCTTCAACATGGAATTTTTCTATAAAGTAAGTACTATCTACTAGTATCTAGTGACATATTGGCTGTACTGCTGATGGTTAATTGTCTATGATCCGGGAGGATCTTTTGGTTGAGATCTTTTCGGTTGGTATCATATTTGGTTGTAACAATCAAATCATGGTAGATAAAAATTGTTTAGATACAATTGTTCTAGCATATCATGGTAGATCAAGCTCAGATTGGGTAGTTGCAACGGTAACGGTTTTTCAACAAGATCGTGGGAGATTTGGTTGTTTTTTGATTTTTCATGTTATTCTGTTGCTATCAACCTCTTGAAGGCTATAAATAGAACCCTTGAGGGCCAATTGATTCATCCAAAATTAAATGAGAACTTGCTCCTAATTCAAGGAGAGATTTCCACCAAATTCAGCTTCTAATATTCTTCTTATCATTCTATACGGATCAAGTTGGTTTCAGAGCAACGATCCTAGGTGTTGAATGGTCCATACGAATGTACAAAGTGATCGGAGAACATCTCGACGTCTTGACGACACACAACCCCCATCTTCTTGACCTATGCCACCAGATCGTTGAATGGTCCATATGAGGGCCGTGTACAAAGTGACCGGAGAACATCTCGACATCTTGACGACACACTGATTACCTCCACAGCCAAAGAGTTCCTTGGAGGAGACCAACTCAACCGTCGATCTGGCAGCATAGGTCAAGAAGATGGGGGAGATGCTGACACTCATGATGGCCAGGATAGAGAACAGTCTATTAACAACCAATCCAACGGTTGCTAATTGTTGGTGTTTTCCACTTTGCTTTGGGAGTTTTAGTCCCACATTGGAAAACCACCCATGTGTATATCTCAATATATAGCTTTGCTTAGTATTGGTATATGCACATGGGGTGGTGGCCTATGTGGGTTGATTTTCCTAGAGGGATTAAGTGTGAACCCCATGATAGATAATATTTATTTTGTCACCACCTTTGGGAAGTTTTCCTTAGGAGCTAAGCCCCGAAGGGGCTTGGCGAGCGACTCGGACTCGGGCTTGGGCTTGGGCTCAAGGGCTCAAAGTGACGCTTTGTTGGCGCACTTTGCACTTAGCACGTCAGCATCGTTGCGTCCTGGGGCTATGCGGCCATGAGCTATGCATCCAGCGAGCTTGTATATGCGAGTCACATGTAGAGGGGACATGGTCAGCTGTTGGCGGCGCATGGTTATTCGTGCCATCCGGTTTATGCGGCGTATGCGGCACGAGGGTGTCTGTGCACAGTGGCTGCTGCTTTCGGCGCTTGGCGGCATTTGACAGCGCTGTCCTATGCAGCGTGACCGGCGGCGGCGGCAGTGCCGCATAAGGCTCCGACGACACATGCTGCTACGGCGACGCATGCTGCTACGGCGACGCATGCTGCTACGACTACGCATACGGCCTGGTGTCGGATAGCGCATATGCGGCCTTGAGCTTTCTCAGGCCGCATATGTGCTGTTTTCCTCTATATATAGAGGAGCTTCTCTTTCTTTGAGAGAGAAAAATCGAGTGCACCAGAGCAATATGCGGCCGCAGAGAGCACCCTTCCACAAAGTGTTTTTCGAGTGATCCGAAGGTGACCAAGAGCATTCCAGAAGTTCTCGTGTGAACTTGCTGGATCCTGGGGGCAATTCGTTGTATAGCGCGAATCTTGCCTTGAGCTCCGGTGGTTTTGATCACCCCAGCAAGGAGTTCCCTTCATTGTATTTCTTTTTTTGTTCCCATTCCTTCTCGTTGTAGTGTCTACGAACGTAAAGAGAAGAACTGTTTTCTGATTCTTGTTGTATTTGTATTTTTTTTGAGTCGTCAGTTTGTAACCTGATCCTGGTTTAGTGCTTCTGTGGAGTTGCGTGTCACTGTAGAAAAACTCTTATGTGAATCTCAGTGCACCAACTTTTGTAGAGACGAACTCTTGGGTGAGTCTCTACTTTGTGGACCTCCTCTACTTTGATTTGGCTTCGGGACTAACAATCTTAAGGCAAGATCCGAGTTCGAATGGACAGCCGCTCAAACCTTCTCGATTCTAGCTTTCACAAGCTTGAGAAGTTTGATGGCGAATACTACAGCATTTGGAAGAGGAAGATCTTGTATTGAATCTTCAACTTGTCAATGTTGCTTATGTGTTGGTTGATCTTGAACCTACCATTCCCGAAGATGGAGGAGAGATTGTCGTTGGCATGGCACATGATGCATAATCCAAGTGGAAGAAAGACAACGACCTGTGCAGGTTGTTGATTCTCAATACTTTGGACGACTCGATGGCAGAGTCCTACAACAAGAAGGAGAATGCAAGAGATGTCTGGGAATCTCTTGAGAAGCACTACAAAACTGACGAAAAAATGTCTAAAATCTATCTTGTCAAGAAATTCTTCACTCTACAATTTGAGGACGAGAATGTGATGTTACCACAAGTCAAGAAACTTCTGAAGATGCAGCAAAAACTGGAGGAAGAGGGCATGAAGCAGGAAGACAAATTTATGGTGGGGGATATCGTTACCAAACGTCCTCTAGACTGGATCAAGTTCAAGACTGACATGTACCGCAAGAAAATGGAGATCCAGCTCGAAGATCTTCTTCACTGGATTCACATTGAAGATGAAGCCAGAGGGCAACTAAAGTTGGACTCCTTCTTGAAGCAGTTGGCTAAGGCCAACATGGTACATGCAAGTGATTCTAAAGGAAAGCAGAAATTTTCCTAGAAGAAGAAGAAGAAGGACTTCAACCAGCTGAAGGTGAAGTCGGCTCAATTTAAGCCAAAACCAAAGACTGATGTGACGTGCTACAACTGTGGCAAGAATGGTCACTACAAGAGCGACTGCAGGTCAAAGTCTAAACCGAAATAGCAATGTGAGCTTAACCTAGTTGTTATGATTACGCAGGTTGAGTCACATGACGTGGACACTGACTGGTAGATGGACACTGGTGCATCTTGCCACGTGTGCTCTAAGAAGGAGCTGAACCCCAAGTACGAGCCTACCTCTGAGAAAGTCTCGATGGCGGATAAGTCTCAAGTTGCAGTACTGGGGATCGGGACGGTAGTGCTGGAGCTGACCTCTGGAAAGTCACTTACACTGGAAAATGTGAAGCACGTACCTATGATCGCCAAGAATCTGGTTTCTGGGAGTCTGCTTTGCAAGGCGGGCCTGAGGATGGATATCAATGCCGGTCAGATGGTGATGTCCTACAAGGGAACATACTTCGAAAAAGCTTTTTGTACCGAAGGAATGTTTAAACTGCAGCTTGTAACTCTTTCTGTTTGTATCAATACAGTCTCTACTTCTGATTATTCTCTTGAGTTATGGCATAATAGACTAGGACATGTGCACTGTAAATGCATTAACAAGATGTCTAGTCTAGGCCTTATCTCCAAATGTGGGGGTAAGGAGGTGGACAAATGTGAAGTCTGTGCGCAGACGAAGATCGTCAGAAAGCCGTTCAGAAGGGTGAATCGAAGCACAGATCTTCTGGAGTTGGTACACTCAGATATCTGTGACTTCAAGCAATTCTCCAAAAAGGCCGGAATGAAGTATTTTATCACTTTCATTGATGATTTCTCGAAGTACGCGTTCGTATATCTTCTCAAGTCGAAAGACGAAGTGTTCGAGAAGTTCAAGGACTTCAAGGCTGAAGCAGAACGTCAAACTGGTCAACAACTCAAACGACTCAGAAGTGATCGAGGCAGAGAGTATCGTTCTTTGGAATTCGCATCGTTCTGCAAAAACATGGAATTATCAACGAAATGACTGCTCCGCATTTTTCCCAATCTAATGGTATAGCAGAAAGGAAGAACATGACGCTGACAGAAATGATGAACTCCATGTTACTGACAACAGGACTTCCAAAATGCTTCTGGGGAGAAGCAGCACTTACGGCTATGTTTATTATTCTAAATAGAGTGCCGTTCACGGCATATGACCTTACTCCTCATTAACTCTGGTTCAAGGTCAGATCCAACTTGAATGTCATTCGAGTGTGGAGGTGTCTGGGGTATATGAAGCTTCCAGACCTCAAGATACAGAAGCTGGGAATGAGGACTACGAAGACTATATTTCTGGGTTATGCTGATAAGAGTGATGCTCGGTGGTTTCTTGATATCGAATCTAATCATATCATAGAATCTCGCGACGCAGAATTCTTTGAAGACAAGTTTGCTAGGCACAAGAATATTGTTCTCGCGGATGTCCCGGAGAATGCTGCTAGCACAAACGAGGCAAGTACCTCTCAGAGAGAAGTAGTCCAGGAAGAAGTTGTCATTGATGAGACAATATTTGAACCAGAACCCGCCGAGCTGAGGTCAAAGCGAGTGAGAAAACCGAAAGACTTCGGAGAAAACTTTGTTACCTATCACGTGGAAGCTGATCCGCTTACCTATGATGAGGCAATGAAGACCAGATATGCTATTTTCTGGAAGGAGGCTGTCAATGACGAGTTTGACTCGATGACTTCTAATAATACATGGAAGTTAGTCGATCTGCCTGAAGGAGCTAAACCCATCGCATGCAAGTAGATCTTTGAGAAGAAGATGAGCAGACGGAACTGTTGACAAGTTCAAGGCCAGGTTAGTTACCAAGGGGTTTTCTCAGATGCAGGGGATTGATTACTTTGACACCTATGCTCCCGTTGCACGGATGACTACTATCAGGATGCTGATTGCTCTAGGTGCTATTCACAGAATGGTGATTCATCAGATGGACGTCAAGACATCATTTCTGAATGGTGAACTGACTGAAGAGATTTACATGCAGCAGCCAAAAGGGTTTGTCGTCAAAGGTCTTGAAGACAAAGTATGCAAACTGGTAAAATCTCGTATGGTCTGAAACAAGCTCCCAAATTGTAGCACGAGAATTTTGATGAAGTTATCAGATCAAATGGCTACAAGGTCAGCGAAACTGATAAGTGTGTGTACACGAAGTTCGCTGGTGATAGAGGTGCCATCGTTTGTCTCTATGTGGACGACATGCTAATCCTATGTACGGATGAAGAATGTGTCACTAGAACAAAGATGTTCCTTTCGTCTAAATTCAGTATGAAGGACATGGGAGATGCAGATGTAATCCTTGGGATTAAGATAATTCGGACGGAAGCTGGGCTTGCTCTATCACAAGCTCACTACGTGGAGAAGATGCTCACACGCTATGGATATCAGGATCTTCCAGGGATTGATACTCCATATAGGTGTGACAAGAAACTGAAGCCTAACTCAGAAAAAGTGTCAGACAGTTGGAGTACTCTTGCGTTATCGGGAGCTTGATATATGTTACAAATGCCACTAGACCTGACATTGCTTTTGTTGTGGGGATGCTGAGTAGATTCACGAGTAACCCAGGTGTTGAATACTGGAAAGCTGTGAAGAGGGTGATGGGATACCTCAAAAAAACTCAAAAGTTTGCACTTTACTACAACGGAGATCCAGCAGTGGTAGAAGGCTTCAGTGATGCTAGTTGGTGCTCAGAAGAAGAGAGCGAGAGATCCACAGGAGGATATATTTTCTTAATGGGTAGAGTTGCTATATCGTGGAAGTCGAATAAGCAGACTATGGTCTCACACTCATCAATGGAGTCTGAGTTCTATGCACTTGCGGCTGCAGCAGATGAAACATAGTGGCTTCTCATGTACGATCTTCCAATGGTTGGTGCGCAGATTCCGGCTGTACCAATATACTGCGATAACCAGGCAGCTGCAACAGTGGCATCTAATAATGTTTTTAATGGAAAGAAGAGAACTGTGCGTCTTCGGCACAGAGTACTGAACAATCTCATCAAAACTGGTGTCATTGCAGTGGTGGATGTTCGGAGTCAGGAGAACCTGGCGGATTCGTTCACTAAAGGCCTCAAGCGCCAGCTAGTCGAAGACACAGCAGGTAAAATGGGCTTGAAGGACCTCTGATATTATGTTTTTGTAATCGTACCATTAAGTTGTATGCTATTAGTTCAAAGAGAAATCTATTAGGCATCTAGCTTTTGGTTCAAGGGAGGATCATTGACTGAAAAAATATCAGTACAACGGGTAGTTTTTCGGGACATGATGGGATACGTACACAGAACCACTGTGGTATACTACTTGTTCTTTATATTTATATATAGAACAAATCCTGTGTAAGGGTGGCTTTGACGCCTTAATGAGTTCTCGGACAGAGTGAATGTCCGGTGTGCGCTGCAGGAAGCACGTGTAGTTCATCACTACAAGGGACTTGTATCCCATGCTACAGTGGTGTGATACCACGATGAGGTAAAAGATGTAAAGCCTCGGCTACGAGCCATGTCACAGCGACAGTAGCACCTCAAATAGGCAGGTAACCTAATGCTGAAAAGAGAGAGTTGTAGCACAATACTACTAAGAGGCCGGTGACCTCATGCTACAGTGGGTGACACCACATGAGGTAGTTAACCTCGGCTGTGAGCCATGTCACAACGACGTAGCACTGCACAGAAGCGCAAGGCTTCATGCTGGGATGTAGTACAACACTACTAAGAGGCTAGTGACCTCATGCTACAGTGGATGACACCACAAGAGGTAGTTAACCTCAGCTGCTAGCCATGTCACAGCGGCGTAGCACCGCAAAGAAGAGCAAGACTTCATGCTGGGAGATGTTAAACTATCTTAAAAGAATTCACATAAGTGTATGAACAAAGATATATGCCGTCTCTAGAGGGTAAACTTGTAGACACCCAAGATACATACACCGAAACCAGTTCAACACAGGGCCTTTAATTTGCGACCGGAGGCACATCTGATGTCATTGTGCGAGTGAGAAGAACAGCAGCTATGGTTCAGAATTCAAGGCTTAGTCCATTCTTGTATCGTACTGTTGTTTGACCCATGCGAGAAGATTCAAGTCGTGGGCGACATCTATCCTAATGTATGATGGACAGTCACTGTGAGGAACGCTTGACCATATATTGTGATATATGTAGGAGATTGTTGATATTTTCCACTTTGCTTTGGGAGTTTTAGTCCTACATTGGAAAACTACCAATGTGTATATCTCAATTTATAGCTTTGTTTAGTATTGGTATATGCACATGGGGTGGTAGTCCATGTGGGTTGATTTTTCTAGAGGGATTAAGTGTGAACCACATTATGACAATCTTTATTTTGTCACCACCTTTGGAAAGTTTTTCTTAGGAGCTAAGCTCCGAAGGGGTTTAACGACTCGGACTCGGACTCGAGCTCGGGCTTAAGGGTGCAAAGTGACGCTTTGTTGGCGCATTTTGCACTTAGCAGGTCAGCATCATCGCATGACCCTCGTGCGCTCATTTTATGCGCGAGTTGCATGCACGGTTGCTTGCTCGGGCGCATGCTTCATGGCACTATGAGGTCGAGGCGCTATGCAGCCAGGCGCTATGCAGCCAGGCGCTATGCGGCTAGGGGCTATGCGGCCAAGCGCTATGCGGCTAGGGGCTATGCGGCCAGGCGCTATGCGACCAGGAGCTATGCATCCTGGGGCTATGTGGCCTGGAGCTATGCGGTCAGGCGCTATGGCGGCGCATGGTTATCCGTGCTATCCGGTTTATGCGGCGTATGCGGCACGAGGGTGTCTGTGCACAATGGTTGCTGCTTTCGGCGCTTGGCGGCGTTTGACGGCGCTGTCCTGTGCAGCATAACCGGCGGCGGCGACGCCGCATAAGACTCCTGCTACGCATGCTGCTACGGTTACGCATGCGGTCTGGTGTCAGATAGCACATATGCGGCCTTGAGCTTTCTCAGGCCGCATAGGTGTTGTTTTCCTCTATATATAGAGGAGTTTCTCTTTCTTTGAGAGAGAGGAAAAAACCGAGTGCACCGGAGCAATATGCGGCCGTAGAGAGCACCCTTCCATAAAGTGTTTTTCGAGTGTTCCGAAGGTGACCAAAAGCGTTCCAGAAGTTCTCGTGTGAACTTGCTGGATCGGGGGCAGTTTGTTGTATAGCGTGAATCTTGCCTTGAGCTCCGGTGGTTTTGATCACCTCAGCAATGAGTTCCCTTTATTGTATTTCTTTTCTTGTTTCCGTTTTTTCTCGTTGTAGTGTCTGCGAACGTAAAGAGAAGAACGATTTTCTAATTCTTGTTGTATTTGTATTTTCTTTGAGTTGTCAGTTTGTAACCTGATCCTGGTTTAGTGCAGTTAAGTTTAGAGAGAGAGAGGAGAAGAGGAAGTAGGGGAAGAGAGAATATGAGAAAGGAGATTGCAAGGGCCTTAAACCCTAAGTTGCATCTCATGTCTATTTATATTGATATGCAATACACCCACAATTACTATTATACCCTCATATGATAAATAACAAAATAAAATAACTCACACCCTCTCTCAAGCAGGAGCATATAGATCAGACATGCCCAGCTTGCTACATAAATCAGAAAATGGACCGCGAGCAAGTGGTTTGGTGATGATATCACCTAATTGATCCTCTGACCGAACATAAGGAGTGACAATCTGTTTCTTCAGCAACAAATCACGAACAAAATGACAATCCACCTCGATATGCTTCGTGCGCTCATGAAACACCGGATTACTTGCGATAAACATTGCCGACTGATTATCACAATACATCTCCATCGGAATAGGAATCATAATTCCCATTTCATGAAGAAGAGACTGCACCCACATCATCTCAGAAGCTGTATGAGCCATCGCACGGTACTCGTCCTCTGCACTAGAACGAGCCACAACATTCTGCTTCTTACTACGCCACGTGACAAGATTGCCACCCACAAACGTACAATAGCCAGAAGTAGACCTCCTATCACTGCGACTGCCTGCCCAATCAGCATCACTGAACCCAGTAACCGTAGCAACTGGGAAGGTTTGTACAACAAACCCTTTCCAGGTGCACCCTTCAAGTATCGAAGAATGCGAGAGATAGCCTCCCAATGTGGTTGCCGAGGGGCATGCATAAACTGACTAACTACTCCAACTGCATATGTGATGTCTGGTCGAGTAACAGTAAGATATATAAGTTTGCCAACCAAACGTCTATAATATCCAACATCCTCAAATAACTCTCCCCTGTCAGCATCAAGCTTGTCATGATAATCCATAGGAGTCTCAACTGGCCAACACTCCAACATCCCAGTCTCGGAAAGTAAGTCTAGAACATACTTGCGTTGTGACAGATACACCCCCTTCTTAGATCGAGCAACCTCGATTCCAAGAAAATATCGAAGAAGACCCAAATCCTTAGTATGAAACTGACGACTAAGGTAGGCCTTCAAGTCCGCAATTCCAGCATGATCACTCCCAGATATAATGATATCATCAACATAAACAATCAACACGATAATACCTGCTGAGGAAGAATGGCAAAACACTGAATGATCTGATGTGGTACGCCGAAAGCCATACTGAATGAGAACTGAACTGAACTTGTCAAACCAAGCACGAGGTGACTGTTTCAGTCCATATAATGCTTTCTTCAATCGACATACGAGTCTTTTATTTCCTGCTACAACATATCCCGGTGGTTGATCCATATAAACCTCCTCCTGTAAGTCACCATGCAAGAAAGCATTCTTTATGTCCAGCTGATATATAGGCCATTGGTGATTAACCGCCACAGAAATAAGAATTCGAACTGAATTCAGCCGAGCTACTGGAGAGAAAGTCTCCATATAATCCACGCCATATGTCTGAGTATACCCTTTGGCAACCAACCGTGCCTTGAGGCGCTCAACAGAACCATCAGGGTGATACTTAACAGTGTACACCCATCTACAACCCACTGTTTGTTTTCCAACAGGAAGTGATGTAAGCTCCCAAGTCTGTTTTTGATGTAAAGCATACATCTCCTCATCCATTGCACTTTTTCAACCAGAAGATGACATAGCCTGCTTGTAAGTTTTGGAAATAAAGGTAGAAGACAATGAAACAGCAAATGCATGAAAAGATGATGAAGCACGGTGTAATGAAACATAGTTAGAAATGGGATGCTTATTCTTTGTGGTACAAAGGCGTTGTCTTTTTCTGAGAGCAATAGGAAGATCATCTGGATCTGTGGTGATGGGAGCAGAAACCTCAGGCACGGAAGATGATTGGTTGAAGGCTGAATTTTGCAGAACCACTGGCCTGTCCTTCGATCTCTGATAAACCTGTAAATGGGGAATGGAGACAGAAATTGATTCAGGAATGACCGGAAGTGGTATGGAAGATATCAAATCTGTTGTAAAAGGAATACAACGGTCTCCTGAAGGAAAGAAAGGGGTAGACTCAAAGAATGTAACATCCGCACTGACATAATATTTGCGTGACTGTGGACTGTAACAACGATAACCTTTTTGAGTACGGGGATAACCAAGAAAGACACACTTCAGAGATCTAGGAGCCAACTTATCTCGATTAGGTTCCAAGTTATGAATAAAAGCGACACAGCCAAACACTCGAAGAGATAAGGAAAATGGTGCGACATCTGTATGTAATATAGTAAATGGAACTTTGTTATTTAATACAGATGATGGCATGCGATTAATAAGATAACATGCAGTAAGAACGGCATCTGTCCAATACTGTTTGGGGATATGCATATTGAACATAAGAGTTCGAGCCACATCTAAAATGTGTCGATGTTTGCGTTCGGCTATACCATTTTGTTGAGAGGTGTGGACACAACTGGTTTGATGAATCATACCACGATCAACACAGAAACTGTTCACAGAAGATTGAGTATACTCCAAAGCATTATCAGAACGCAGAATTTTGATACGTTTATTAAACTGAACATAGACTTCATTATAAAAGACAGATAACACATTTGGAAACTCAGATCTTTCTTTCATTAAATAACACCAAGTCATTCTGAAATAATCATCAATAAAAATAATAAAATACTGAAATCCTTTCGGACTTTTGACTCTAGACGGACCCCAAATATCAGAATGAACAAGATCAAAAGACTCTAATTGACGACTCTCACTACGACGAGGAAAGGAACTACGGTGATGCTTGCCTAACTGACAAGCCTCACATTCAAGACTAGAAACATGACTCAAACTAGGAACAACTTGACGCAACTTACCCAAAGACGGATGTCCCAAACGATAATGCCACTGCAACGGAGAAGTAGAAACAGAAGTGAAGGCCTTTCCAGGTAGATCCAAGTAGTACAGTCCATCTTTTTCATGCCCCGAACCAATCGTCTTCTTCGTCCTGAGGTCCTGAAAAATACACGAATTGGGAGAAAATGTCACAGAACATTGAAGAGATTTGGTTAACTGGCTCACAGATAACAAATTAAATGGAAAATTAGGCACATATAATGAATCAAATAATGATAGTGATTGAGTAGGGTGAATGACACCTTTCCCAAGTACAGGACGAGTAGACCCATCAGCCAAGATAATATTATGTTTCATGGAACTACGATTATGAAAGATAGATGTTATACCAGACATGTGAGAGCTTGTTCCTGAGTCGATGACCCAAGAGGTGGATGGTGACTGGGTTGCCACAAAAGCAGGATTACCTATATGTGCCATGGTTGCAGTAGGTTGGGAGGTGGTACTAGCAAGCGCGTTCAACTTCTGGAGGATCTGTTGAAATGGAGATGAGGTATCGGACGTTGAAGTCTGATTGAAACCCGAAGTATCATCTCTGGGAGCAGAAGTGGTGTCCTGGGACTGCATATTTTTATCATGCACTTGATGTGCATATTCTGGTTTGCCCCATTTGTCCCAACAATAGTCTCTACATGACCGAGCATTCCACAATAGTTACACTTTCGTGGTTGACCACGGCCACCACCACCGCCACCGCGGCCACCACCACTACCACCGCGACCACCACCACGACCATTGTCTCTACCACCACGGCCTCCTCCTCGACCAAAACTACGACCACCATCTCTACCGCCACGTCCAATACCACGTCCACCACCACGACCAACAGCACTAGAAACTAGGGCAGAAGAGTCAGTACTCGGCACCACAGAACTCTGTCCCAGAAAGGAACGATTGAGACGGGAGAAAGTATCTGCCACCGTAGGTAACTGCTCTCCAGCAAGGATTTGAGCTTTATAAGGTTCGAGAGCAGGATCCAAGCCGGCTAGGATGAGTGAAACATGAAACTCTTCCTTCTGTCTCCGAGCTTCCTTCAAATCAGTAGTAACAGGATGATATTGAAGCAGTTCCTCCCACAAAGCCTTCTTTGAAGCCAGATATTCATTCACAGGCTTCCCATTTTGCTTTGTATTGAACAATAACTCGTACAACTCATAGATACGGGCAACGTTTCGCTTCTACGAATAAGATTCTTCCAGATATGCCCAAATGTTTGCTTGATTCACACCACTGAATATTAGCCGCGATATGTGGTTCCATACTATGCCACAACCACGACATAACGTATGCATCTGCACTCATCCAATCTTCATACTCAGCGGACGTTTCAGGCAAGGGTTCTTCGGTCAAAAACTTCAACTTCTTCTTCGCCCTTAACACCACTTTGATAGACTTGGACCAGGCAAGATAGTTCGCACCATTGAGTTTCACCGCTGTAATCGACTTTCCCAATTCATCATTATGAATAACAGTAAAAGGAGAACCACCTCCGCTACCACCACCACTATTAACCTTGCTAGAAGATTCGGTCCCCACCATACTTGCAGATGCAACAGAAAGACGAGATCTGTGAAACCCTAGATCTCACAACGAACCTCAACCGACGACGAATAACTAACGGAGATCTGTAGAAACCCTAGATCTCATAAACGAACGACGAACAACGAACGACGAATGGAGAATCATGAAAAGTAGACGAAAAACAGCCAAATTTTTTTTCGGGGCTTCCGCCCCGAACCCTGCAGTCAGGGGCTACCGCCCCCGAACCCCTGTCGAACTCACGACCGAGTTCGATCGGCCCTGTCGGGGATGGGATGTACAGTATTTACAAATATATGCTCTGATACCAAGTAAAGTTTAGAGAGAGAGAGGAGAAAAGGAAGTAGGGGAAGAGAGAATATGAGAAAGGAGATTGCAAGGGCCTTAAACCCTAAGTTGCATCTCATGTCTATTTATATTGATATGCAATACACCCACAATTACTATTATACCCTCATATGATAAATAACAAAAAAAAATAACTCTAACAAGTGCTTCTGTGGAGTTGCGTGTCACTGTAGAGAAACTCTTGTATGGATCTCAGTGCACCAACTTTTGTAGAGACGAACTCTTGTGTGAGTCTCTACTTTGTGGACCTTCTCTACTTTGTTTTGGCTTCAGGACTAACACTAATGACGTAGTCACGTAATGTCCAAAGAGTGGGTGATTCCAACAAAAGAATTATATGTGGAGATAAGTAGAACCGAAGGAGCCGCCGCTGTTGATGCCGTCTGTATTGCTGATGAGAGGCCACAACCTTTTCACGTCGAGGCCAAGCTGGACATCCCTCCTTCGAAGGTATCGTGAATGCGGAAAAGTTGGAAGCATGGATCGACTAGATGGAGACCTACTTTATCCTTTATGGGTATAATAGCAAGGAGAGAGTCACATTTACACAGCCACACTTTGTTGTGGTGGAATGCTTGTGCGGCTTCAATGAGAAGATGACGTGGGGCTAGTTCAAATGCCTTATCCGTCTAGAGTACTATATCATGGGGTACTTTCAAGGCCGGTGAACGCATTGGCACAATCTGAAGTAGTTTTACAACCAATCGGTACAAGAGTACATAATGGAGTTTCAACGCCTGACACTGACACTAGTTATCTCCCTCAACTTGGAAGACATCATCACCAAGTTCGTGGCTGGACTTCCACAACAGATCCAAAACGAACTCCGATTATACCATAAAATGACATCACTAGTGCTAGCGCTACCGCAATAGAAATTGAAATGAAGAACAAATCCGTCGGCTCGAAGTTGAAGGCTACGAAGGAAGAATCTTCTAAGTCGTACCAAAAGCGTGACATGGAAGGCGATGACAATAATTCTTCATCTTCAAAAAATAATCTATATTTTTAAGTACTGCAAGATTAAAGGTGATTCGAGGATACAATGTTGGAAGCTCCATTGAAGCTAATACCGAAAAGACCGAGCAGCGAGAAGAACAACACCAAGCACGTGGCTATAGTCGTGACAATAGGAGAAGCTGAACGACTCGATTCGGTTCGTAGTGTAGACATGAGTCTAGTGCTTATGACAATGTCGAAGGTGCTAGACCCGAGTCCGTCAACTGAATAAGAAGCTGTAGAATAACTCTACACTCTCAATATTCAAGTAAATAATGAGGTTATCAACGCCACCACTGATACTGTAAGCTTATCTCCGCATGCCTTGTGCAGAGGTTTGTCTTGATGACGATGCCAAATCCTTATCCATTTAAACTGAAGTGAATAACAAAGGACGTGGGGCAAATAATGAATCTCCAATGCGAACTTTGATTTGCAATCATCGGCGCTAGATTGATGAGGTGATGTGCGAGGTGGTTCCACTAGAGATCTGTAAAGTAATCATGGGTAGTCTACCCATCCCTTCCTATACGACCGAGATGCCCACTACCATCGATGAGCTCAGGAGTATGAGCTCACCAAGGACGGAAGAAAATTTAGAAAATTTATCATCACTCGAGAGAGAATCAACGGTCGATTTAGTAAGGACTGCCAAACTAAGTGTCTCCTAATGCTTGCCGAAAATTTGCCTTGGTGATGATTCGCCTGATGTTCCCATCATCGAAGATATTATTGTATGAACACTATCTTTCAGGGAGTGCGAGGATGAGATGACTTGAGTTTTTGGCGAACAACCGAGGAGGAGACCCAAGGGTTACCACCAATCTGAGTAGTGGAGCACATGACCCATCATCCAAGCAAGGCAAAGCTGTCCAATTGGGAAAACTACCAAGTCGAGTTTTCCAACCTTCAGTTCTAGATCTAGCAGGAGCTGGCTCCATATAGAGAGGGGGAGCCATGATCCGGGAGGATCTTTTGGTTGGGATCCTTTCGGTTGGCACCATATTTGGTTGTAACAACCAAATCATGGTAGATAAAAACTGTTTAGATACAATCGTTCCAGCAAATCATGGCAGATCAAGCTGAGATTGAATGGTTGCAACGATAACGATTTTTCAGCCATATTGTGGAAGATTTTTGTTTTGTTTTGTTATTTTGTTGCTATCTTGTACAACCTCTTTATTGCTAGGGAGTTGAGACAGTTAAATTTTACTAAAATAAGGCTATAAGTAGGACCCTTGAGGGCCATTGTATTCAATCAAAATTAAATGAGAACTTGCCTCCTAATTCAAGGAGAGATTTCCACCAAATTCCGCTTCCAATATTCATGTTCTCACTATATACAGATTAGTCTAAGACAGTTTGTTTATTTTCTTTTCTTGTGCATTGCTAATTTGGTCATGTTGCATATGATAATAGAAACTTTCATGGTTGATCTCATCTTGATTCTTTTCACATGCACAACAGGTTCATATCTAATAGTGTTGACAGAACGTGAATGTGTTGGATCTTACATGGGCCATGATATATTCAAAGTTCTATCCTTGCAAATTCTGCCATGCGATCATACCCTTAATAATTCCTCAGCTGAGCAGGTTAGAGAATGCGATTAGCTTCTCCTTATTCTTTTTTTGTTTAACAAACTTTCTGATCTTATTCACTTGCAAAAAACTAACAGAAAAGGATGGAATCTGAGCTTTATGTTCTCCTACGTGCCGCAGAGAAAACTCCTGGTCTATTCTTCTCATATGATGTTAATTTAACACTCTGGTCAGTACTGGTTCCAAATCAATCTATGCACCTTGTGTGCCTGTGATAGAAGAATCTTACTTTCCTGCTGCTCATACAATATATCATTTTCAGCTATCTCATATTATTTTTAAAGCACTATTCTTACTCCCATATACACAGCCCTCCTCGCTCACAGATACGACATAAAGTTACTAATACATAAAGTTAATAATACACAAGTAAATCCATCCTAAGGCGTGACCTATCATTGATGCATCATTATTCTGTGTTTATTCTTGCATTCTCTACCATAATATTTTTCTTAAAAGTTTAGTTACTTTACTAGAAATGATAAGACCAGTTCAGGATATCATCCTTATTCTACTGCTATTTTATTATGTGTTAGCAAGTTTGTGTGGTATTGTACTGTGATATTTGTACTTCCCTTAGGTTTTCAATTATCTTTGCTTTTTCTGATGTATGGAAAATTGGAAAATTATCTATGAATGCAAACATCAATTTTAGGGACTAATAGAATGAGTTGTTATATTATGTCATGCTAGTAATATTACCTATAATCATGAGCAAGTTTACGTGTAGAGGGAGAGAAGATAAAATACCTGTGTTATAACATCTCATGGACCTGTTGATTATGTTAGCTATTATGGTTGAGTAGGTTTGAATTGATGAAGTGAGACAAGAACCTCTATTAGGGTGTCATAGTTTCTTATTTCATGATGTGTCGTAACTCCAGTCCTATAAATGATCACACTTGTAGAGGTACCATACTACCATGTATGGTTCCTAGTTATAGTCCCATGTTAGGGATAGCATCCAAACGTCATAAAAATTGTGGTCACTAGAATACGATCATGGTTGTGGAGGATTATTTCGTAAGGTTGTAACCAGTCCTATATTCCATCAGCCCAACTGTGTGCCTTTTCAGTTTTTGGAGTATAATTCCAATACCTTAATCAAACATGGAGGATTAGTTAGTAGGATCCTTTGGAGATATGTCCATGCATGCTCTCTCTCTGAACTCTCCTGCCATTCCAATAATTAGGCAGTGCCTTCATCTTCCCATTGTGATGTAAGTGTCATGGACCATTACACTAACTATATAAACACGGCTGCTGTGCTATTAATTACTTCCCAGCTTACGGCTTCTTCTGTTCTCCCTCTATAACAGCTCCACTGTTGTTAGTGGCTTTTGCATAGTACACAAAATAGTGAACACTAATGGATAGCCATTAGAATCCCACCCTTACGTCCACCAACAATAAGCACACATGATGAAACTATTTGCATCATCGCACTTGATGTACCGTGTTATATGATTATATGATCTGGAGATATGGCGGAATTGGTTCTTGAGGAATAAATTCCGTATACGCTTAGAAGGAACCTTTTTGCTGCTGTGAAAATGTTGGGACTGATTTCTGGTGGCAAAGAGAGAGAGAGAGAGAGAGAGAGAGAGAGAGAGAGAGAGAGATGATTGTGCGCGAACTTCATCATAAAATGAGTCATTTTTTTGCTCCTTCAGGATGATTTCCTCATAGCAGGCTAAACACAGACTTAATTTCTGTCTCTACCATCTGCAGATGGAAACATAGAGAGCCTACACCGTCCCCCTATTTGGAGTTGTAAATGGCACATATATACTAATAAAAGTTTCCTTTTCTCAGGGTAGGCTTTGGTGTCCTCTCATAATGACTTGATTAGTATTGCCTATGAGATGTACAGGGTTGGCTGTATCCATCCACAAATTTCAAGACAATTATCACGAGCTACACAATGTGAGGCTTGTATGAATGCTATAAGTATCTGAACTTGTTATTAATATTTTTATGACCCATCTCTTTTGGCTGTTCTACAGAGAATAAAGAACACTGTTATTTATTGTTTTGTTTTCTTCTTTTCTTTCTTCATTGAAGAATCTAAGACAGCATCGGCTTCTAACTGAACTGCCAAAATTTGCACCAAACACTGGAAAGTAGTATGATTACTTGTACTTTGGTCATATGTATTTTGCTGTATAGGATTCTCACAGCATTGTCGTCCAAGCTATTTGAAATTTATTATCTATTGTCAAAATTAACTTTGTGATTTCACTTTGGTTTAATATGTGAAATGTGTTAGTAAATGATTCTTACTCATATTTATTATTACAGTGTGCAGAGACTGCATGATTTTGGTGAGGAATCAAAGTTGCTTCCTCTTTGGAGACAGGTTAGTAAAGCCCTATTAAAAGGGTTCCCTTTTGTTTGTATACTACTATATAACTATAGTATTGATGTCAGGTTTATTATTTAAATATTTGTTGAGACACTAGCACATTTAATCAAATAATTGCACTATTGTATCAGTTATTTTGCTGATCAATCATTAAAAGTTTGCCGATCGCTTAGCTTTTCATTCTCAGAAAATGCTGATTGCATGAGCTTTGAACATGACGGCAATTATCAAAAATATTATGCTGTAAGTTGGAGTCAAACTTCTGATGCATGAGAATGCTATATGCCTTATGGAGTCCATATACACATATATGTACGTGTGCTGAAAGTTGGAAGCTAATGGAATAATTTCGTTAGGGCACTCCACTAATATACAATATGCAAAAGTGATAGACAAAATTAGTCAAGTAGAAAATAGCTATCACTAGAAATATCAAGAAAGGTAAAAACCCATAAGTTGCAGCTTAGTTGAAATCAAGCCCAGTTTGGATAGAAAATGTAGAAACTATGAAGAGAGTGACTTGTGGGACAGTCGTCTCACGACTCCCACCAATTACTATCTCAGAATATTCAAAGGTTGGTGCAAATTGATCTAGGAAGAGTAGAAGTAGTGCAAAATCTGAATTTTTTCGGTGGAGAGAGACAGTTCGGAGGAAAAGACGAGGAAAATAAAACACATTCAGATGTGGGACGATCTTCTCTTTTTTTTAGGCTCCACAAATACCCATTCATTATCTCTGGTGTCTTTATCTAGATGTGTGCGAATTGATCGAGGAAGAGTAGAAGCAATGCTGCAAGCTCTGGATTTTTTCGGCGGAGAGAGACAGTTCGGAGGAAAAGACAATGAAGATAAAGCACATTCACATGACAGATGGAGGTTTGACAGTCTTCTTGCCGCCTTCTTGGCAACGAGAGAAAGAGAGTTTGTATGCAAAAGATAGCGAGTTGTCGTCCCCTTGGCGGGGGGGGGGGGGGTGTAACACCCCGTTCCGCTCAAGCGGACTGTCGATTCAAACGGTAAAAGTGCAATGTCCTGACCCGCTTTGCTCAGGCGAGAATACTCGTTTGAGGCAAAGGATATCCAGACTTGTCCCTACAGGATTCCGGCTTAAGCTTTTAGAGGCTCGCTCGGCGTATCGCTCTACCGAGGCGAATCATCGCTAAGGTGGGTGGCTACGGTGAACTTGTCTTTGGTTAGCCAGCACACTTAAAATCTGGAACGATACATGCTAGTCGCTAGGTGAATCACCCCCTGCATGCTAATAAGAATACAACGCACCTAGCTAAGGGAATAATCCCAACTTGTATTGCTTGTGT
The DNA here is from genome assembly GCA_036927795.1 of Iris macrosiphon. NCBI lineage: Eukaryota > Viridiplantae > Streptophyta > Magnoliopsida > Asparagales > Iridaceae > Iris > Iris macrosiphon. The sequence continues at coordinate 9,987,716 of JAYESA010000005.1, read as the reverse complement.
TAGAACATGAAAATGAAATATTGCTTTTATTCAGACCCTCGCATGCTACCCTATATAATGTCGCTCGGAAAGTTCCTTACGGTTTCACCTCTCGGTTTACCTTCGGGCCCGAACCAACGTGTTTGCTTAAGTTCCTTAGAAACGCATGCTTGCCTGCTTACAAATGTCTAACGTTATTCGTATTGTGCATGCATTCTAGTTAGTCAGGAGACTATCAAATAGCTCTTCTGTGCAATTGAACCTGCAAGTATCCGGGATCGTTAGGTCACCAAGGCAATCCCCGAACCAGGGGCACGCATCAAGGCAAGTGAATACTGAACTCAAATCACATCAAGTTTACCTTTGAACGAGAATCCTGTCCATGCTCGTTCATAGCGGAAATTCAAGATTGCACTCGTGTTATTGATTGTATTGTGAAAGATGTGGATTTGGAAAGACCCTGACCTGCATGTCGCGGACAACTCGGAAACGAGGTATAGTTCCACGGACGGTCACCGGGGCACTGGGGCCGATCCGATCCGGATGGAACTTCACTTGTAGTCCATCGTGTACAGGCGAGATGGTTTGTAGCGCATCGTGTACTTTCGTTGCATTCTATTTTGGCCTTGGACTCTTCATGTGCGATCATTCGTGTGCAGGAGATGGTTCGTAGCGCCTCTTGTACTTATCGTTGCGTTCCATTCTCGTCTGCGATCGGTCCTTTATGGCTATGCCAGCGACTCATGTTCATATAGATAAGTCATCCTCGCTTAGCGGCTACCCGCGTGCGAGTCATTGCATCGCATCAATGAACAACTGAACACCTGAACGATCATGATACAACGACTCTCGTGTTGCATGTGCTATTGCCTTGGTTTTCATATATTCTGCTCGTGCTTGAATTAACAATGTTTGCCTTGGACAGGGAAGGTCAAATGGTAAGTTGGTAAGTCTCGCCGTGTTTCCTCTTATATCGTACGGCGCACTGCCACACGAGTTAGGCTATTCAATATTTGCATGAAACTGATCCTAAGGCAACTAGAAAGACAACTTAATAGTTGGTGCACGGAACCTATATTACGTGTTTGGATTTGTCGAGCGGACGAGTAGCCTCCCCACCAGTGCATTCAATGTACAGATAACCCACCAAATCGTTTGCAGGGTGCGGAAGAACCTCGTTCGGTGCGGATGCCTCCATCGTGCGTGCTAAGGCGTGGAGATCACTCCGGAGCCTTGGAGCGTTGCGTCCGGAACTGAAGCACATATACAAGACATAATGTTGGAACATTGCCTGAACATCGCCTGTACAATCATTCCACAATTGTAGCCACTTGGCATGCTTTTACTGTTTCAGAGAGAGATCTGAGCGAATTGTAATCTCGGCCAAGCGCCGCCTGTAACACTTGTTTATATCAATAAAAGAGTTGCTTTACTTCAACTTGTGTTATTCAATGCTTCCGATATATATTGTCGACTCAGTGAACTTGTTACCAAATCGCCTATGCGTTTATAATTCCGCTGCACTCGGACAATCTGTGCGACTCTGTGGCTTTGAACTCTTACCGCCAACCAATGAACCACGGCCTTGCACGGGCGTGGCTCATGCTCGTGCGGCATCACGCCCGGATGGGTCAAAGCGATCGTTCCGCGGGAGCACTGGCGCGGTGATTCTCGCCTAGCGGGAACGACCGATTTAGCCTGCGGGAGATCGGGGCGTGACAGGAGGGGAGTTAAATGACAGGGTGAGTGAGTTGTGGGCCAGTCGTCTCACGACTCCTACCATTTACTGTCTGTCTCAGAAGATTCAAAGGTGGGTGCGAATTGATCGAGGAAGGTAGAAGCAATGCTGCAAACTCTGAATTTTTCGGTGGAGAGAGACATCTCGGAGGAAAAGAAGAGGAAGATATAAGACACATTGAGATGTCGGATGGAGGTTCGACAGTCTTCTTTTTCTTTTATGCTCCACAAAGACCCATTCATTATCTCTGGTGTCTTTATCTGGATGGGTGCGAATTGATTGAGGAAGAGTAGAAGCGATGCTGCAAACTCTGAATTTTTTCAGCGGAGAGAGACATCTCGGAGGAGAAGACAAGTAAGATAATGCACATTCACATGTCAGATGGATGTTTGACCGTCTTCTTTTTTCTTTTAGTCTCCACAGTCTTTTTTTTAGGCTCCACAAAGACCAATTCATTATCTCCTATATCTTTATCCGGATCCTTTGATGTGGCAGTGACGACGACATCTCCATAGGATCTTATGTGAGGACAAAGATCTCTACTTGATGAACATTGCCAACCTCCACAACCATATCTATGCCAAACTCCATGCAGATTTTCATGGCAAAATTTCTGTGATACCCTTAAATCACCCACTAAGTTCCTGTCCATGTGAGCTCGTACTGCTAACTGGATCCGGAGAAGTGCCGGTAGCCTTTGTACCGAACCCACTTGTGTACCTCAATGGACACTCCCACATGTATAGATTATATTAGAAAACAAATGAAGAATGCTTCATATTTTATTCTTTAGCCCCAAGGCTGGTTTAAATAGAAGAAATACAATCAATGCCCATCCTTGAATCAAGGAGAACATTAAGGAAAAAGAAAACTAAATGAAAACAAATTTTTTCTCTAATAATGACTAATAAGAAGAGGAAAGAGAATCACGGGATTCTCCAACACCCCCCCTCAAGTTGGTGCATAGATTTCTATCATGCCCAACTTGCTTACCAAATGATCAAAGATGGGTCTTGCCAAGCTTTTGGTTAAGATGTCTGCAGTTTACTGACTAGAGGTCACAAATGGTAGACATATGATTCCAGCATCTAATTTCTCTTTTATGAAGTGACGATCAATCTCAATATGTTTGGTTCTATCATGCTGAACCAGGTTATGGGCTATGCTTATCACAGCTTTACTGTCAGAATATAACTTTAATGAAAGCTCAATTTTCATCTTAAGTTCCTCCAGGACTCTTTGAATCCATAGTCCTTCACAAATACCCTGAGCCATAGCTCTAAACTTGGCTTCTGCACTGCTTCTTGCTACAACTCCTTGTTTTTTGCTTCTCCATGTCACAAGATTACCCCATACATAGGTACAATATCCAGAGGTTGATCTTTTGTCTGTGACTGAACCTGCCCAATCTGCATCAGTGAAGATAGACATATTCCTTTCACTAGTCTTCTTAAAAAATAAACCCTTTTCGGGATTGGCCTTCAAGTATCTCAGTATCCTATAAACTGCCTCAAGATGTTCCTCATAAGGAGAATGCATAAAATGACTCACTACACTGACTGAGAAGGCGATGTCAGGTCTAGTGTGAGACAAGTAAATTAGCTTATCCACCAACCTATGGTATCTTCCGGTGTCAACAGGAACATTTTCTTCTCCCCAAAGTTTTGTATTAGAATCCATGGGGGTATCGGCTGGTCGATAACTACTCATTCCTGTTTCTCGCAATATATCGAGAATGTATTTCTGATGTGAAACCACAATTCCTTTCTTCGATCGAGCAACCTCCATACCAAGAAAGCATCTCAAGGATCCTAAGTACTTGATTTCAAAGTCTGTAGCAAGTCTCTCTTTTACTCTTATCATTTCAACTGTATTATCTCCAGTGAGGACAATATCATCTACATAAACAATCAAGGCAGCAAATTTCTCATCAGAGGAGAATTTGGTGAATAAAGTGTGATCAGCTTGTCCTAGAGTGTACCCTTGGTTCTTCATAGACTGAGTAAATATTTCAAACCAAGCTCTCGGAGATTGCTTTAAGCCATAAAGAGACTTCTTCAACTTGCATACCTTTGATTCGAATTTGTCTTCAAAGCCAGGAGGACTATCCATGTATACTTCGAAGGCATTTTTAATATCCAACTGATTTCGAGGCCAATCCATTTTTAACATCCGCAAGAGATAAAAGTATTCTGGCAGTGTTCAATTTTGCAACAGGAGCAAATGTCTCTGAGTAATCTATGCCATATGTTTGAGTGAAACCCTTAGCCACCAAGCGAGCCTTATATCTTTCAACTGACACATCTGAATTATACTTCACAGTGAACACCCACTTACATCCCACAGTCTTCTTACCAACTGGTAGTGTCATGACTCTCCAAGTTTTGTTCTTTTTAAGAGCTTTCATCTCCTCAATACAGCTTCCCTCCACTTTGGAACTTCTAGAGCATCCTGTACATTCTTTGGAATCTCTACACTAGACAATTGGGAGGTGAAGGCAGAAAAAGATGAAGACAAGTTTGAATATGATATAAAATTGGGCATAGGATATTTAGGGCAAGATATAACAGGTTTTCTAACAGCTATAGGATCATCTATATCAGGATACCTGATACGACTCTCAGAAACAGAGATAGATTTACCTTTTCTTTTCTTAGGAGGTTGATTATTCCCCGGTTCAGATTCATGGCAGTGTTGAGATATGGACACATCCCCTTCTTTATGGTTCTTTCTCACAAAAACCTTTCCTTTCCAAGTCTTGTTTCCTACTTCAAACCTGTTCTCTTTAGATGACTCATCATTTTGTGGCATTTCAATTAGTTCATCATTATTACCTTCTTCAAGATTCTCATTGTTTTTTTCATGAGAAAGTGTAGGCTCAGATTCATCGAGTTCCTTACTCATAGCAGGAGTAGGTTCAAATAATGGATCATGGCCATTTTCTGTTGGTGCAGAAGTACAAGTCTTAGAATTTTGTGATATAAGCATGGACAAGTTATTTAAAAAACTTATGTGCTCAGTTTGAAACGAGTCTTCCTTTAAGTTCCCCCCCGAAGATGAGTATCATCAAAAAAAGGTTTGTTTTCAAAGAATGTGACATCTATAGTGACAAACATTTTCTTATTTTTTGGATCAAAACATTTATAACCCTTCTGGGTTGGAGAGTACCCTACAAAAACATATTTTATAGCATGTGGTTCGAGTTTGCCAATATTCTTATGTTCATGAACAAATGTTGTGCAACCAAATTTTTTTAATGTCAAATCAGTTGAAACACGAGTAACAGGAAAACATTCTTTGAAAATATGAATTAGAGTTTGAAAATTAAGAACTTTGGAGGACATTCTGTTAATTAAATATGCAGCAGTTAGAATTGCTTCACCCCACAAATAATTTGGTACTTTATCTGAGAAGAGTAAAGCTCTAGACACCTCCAATAAGTGTCTATTTTTTCTTTCTGCAACTCCACTTTGTTGGGGAGTATTAGGACATGAGCTTTGATGCACAATTCCATTTTGAGAAAAAAAATCACCCAAAATTGTGTTAAAGTATTCCCCGCCATTGTCACTTCTAAAGACTTGAATAGTTGTCTGAAATTAATTTTGCACCATTTTAAAAAAGTCCTTTACAGCCTGACAAACATCGGATTTCCCCTTTAATAAGTACACCAAACTTACTCTTGAATGGTCATCTATAAATGTGAGAAAGTGTACTTGTACGGTTAGGGCCCCAAACATCACTGTGAATAATAGAAAAATATTTTGATGCTTTATAAGGCTGTATTGGAAAATGGGAACGATGATGTTTTGCAAATTCACATGCTTCACATTTAAACAAAGACAAATCTTTATTACGAAATAACTTAGGAAATAAGTATTTTAAGTAACGAAAACTAGGATGACCTAATCGTAAATGCCATAATATAATGTTGTCATCATTATTCGAAACAAAAAAAGACTCAAAGTAGGAACTTATCGGTTTGGAAGGTAATTGTGATTTAGGTCCAATGTCGAAGTAGTAGAGTCCTCCATTCTTCTTAGCACTGCCAATCATCTTCTCCGAGTTCAAATCCTGAAAGACACAGTGAGAACGGAAAAAGTTAGTTTGACGATTTTTTTCTTGGGCTAATTTACTGACATACATTATGCTTTAAGAGTCAACATCGGAGACAACACAACTGAACCTTTACCTGCAATGGCTGAAAAAGAGCCATATGTGACTTTTATTTTTTGATTCCCTGCACAGGGACTATATAAAGAAAATAGAGTAGTTTCACTTGTCATGTGATCGGTTGTACCTGAATCTACTATCCAAGTGTGGTTGAGACTGACACTAAGGAGAGAAGAATTGCCTTTTTGTGCTATAGAGCAAGAAGGAGTATGAGATTCGAGAAGTTTGAACAGTTTGTCTAGTTGTTCCGTCGTGAGTGAAAGTTGAGTTGAAGAAGATTGCTGCCTTTGATCTGAATTACTAGCCTGGAATACACGACCCTCGTTACCACCTTTCTTCTTCTAGTTCAGAGGCTTGCCATGGAGCTTCCAACATGTTTCACGCGTATGCCATGCGTGTTTGCAGTGATCACACCAAGGTTTGTTCGACTTCTTACTTTCGTTGAAGTTCCTAGTGGCCAGAGCCGAGCCTTCAGATTTTGAACTTTGAGGTACCTTACCCATCATGATTCCTTGTCGTGCCTTCTCCCTTCTTATTTCTAAAAAGTTTCACGAAGGGTTGGCAGTAGTATCTTCCCCAAAATTCTGTCTCCATTGCCGCCGCCATCGCCACGGCCAGTACCGCCGCCAGCACCGCGACCAACGCCTCCGCCAGTGCCGCGACCAGCACCACCACCATCACCACGGCCTGCTCCGCCTTCTATTGTGGAGGAGTCGTCATTGTTTGTTGAGACGGTGAGAGCTTGCAGCCATCTATTGGAATCGGCCATTGAGAGCCTAACCGAGTTGGAGAAACGGGTTTAGGAAAAAAACCTTATAAACCCTAGGTTAGGGAACTTGGCTTTGATACCATATTAGAAAACAAGTGATGAATGTTTCATATTTTATTCTTCAGCCCCAATGCTGGTTTAAATAGAAAAAATACAATCAATGTCCATCCTTGAATCAAGGAGAACCTTAAGGGAAAAGAAAACTAAATGAAAACAGAAAATCTTCTCTTATAATGACTAATAACAAGAGAATATTCTCTAATAATGACTAATAACAAGAGGAGAGAGAATCACGAGATTCTCCAACAGATTATCCCTGAGTCTATTCAAAAACATATTCAAACCCCTTATATTTCAAAAGGACAAATTACCCCAAAATCACTAAAAAAATGCTTTTTACTGGCAATATGAGAAGGAGATGAAACTCAACTAAAGGTTTTGAATTTGGCTACATTGATAATGTGATTTTACTTACTGATACTATCCTGTACCACCTCTTCAGTGCTTCTCTATTAGCCTCATATTCTATATGTTCTGATCATGGACTGTATAGGGAGGGTTTATTTGTGCACTTATGGCTTTGCAAAGGTTGCTTCTCATTGCTATGGGATTTTAGTATGTGTTGGATAGGAAAGGGGGTTATAATTGTAGTCATCGGGACAGATAAAACATTTTCTGGTGACTTCAAAGAGCGACTTGGTGATTTGCTTTTGGTTGAATTATTAGGAATCTGACTATTGTTGTTTAGTTCAGTTGGAGTTAGACCTGGTCTGCTCGACTCCAAGTCAGGTCAGGTAAGATCAAGTTAGGTCAAGATCTGTTCTCTCAGGTTGTGACCTGGTTGCTTATAAAGGATTGGTTAGCTACATGCACATGCTAGCAAAATATGGAGGGGATGTACTTGAATTCTTGTTAATGTCAATTTGACTTGCAATTGCAAAACTTTGTATCGTTCTATCAATTGAATCAACAAATATAGGGGTCATATACAAATAGATGATTATAATTATTTTACATGCTCTTCAAAAAGCATTCTATAGTCATTGTTACTTCTTAAACTTTAATCTTGTGGTCCTATTAGGATTTGTGTCTGTTGTTTTCTAGCTGTTATAATTTTTATGCTGATCCCTTTGACCACTTTTTCATACAGGCAGACCCTAGATTCATGTGGAACAACTACATGTTGGAAGCACTTATTGAGAAAAAGGTGAGATATATTTAAACATTATTCCTTAAATGTCAACTTCTCTAGTGATCCATCTTTTGTCTTTTTATTGTTCCATGACCTGCTGTTTATGACATTCTGTGGTGCAGATGGATCAGTACTTGCTCCCTGTGATCCAAGGAAATATCCTCAATTTGGTTCACATTGTGCACTTTAACTGCTTTAGCATAAAGGCTGTTTATTTTTTAATTTCTCCCTGTTTTTTATGCCTTAACTGCATAACAGGTTATCAGAATTTTCAGGCTGCTGTTGGGACAAATATTGTTGACGTTACTCTTATTGCACGTAGATGTACACGGAGGACAGGTTATAGTTGCTTCTGCCTACATATGCTCTTAGCTCGGATAGGGTTCTGATAATTGTTTTATATTTAATGGATGTCAGAAGAAAGAGTTCAATAATAGAAGTCCCACTGGAGTTTTTGTTCCAGCTCTAAACCCTGATTTGTGGACGTCCGTTGATTCTTATCTTGTAAACAACTAATGAATGTCTAACTAAAGCTTCTTATATGAAAGGTACCCGAATGTGGAGACGTGGAGCTGATTTAGATGGCTATGTTGCAAACTTTGTTGAAACTGAACAGATACTACAATCTAATGGATTCACAGCTTCTTTTGTACAAGTAAGTTTGTTGAGATTAGTGATTTCTATTTTGTCAGACTCCAGATTGACTCCTCGATTCCGGAAGTTCTGACATAGAGCTTGTGTGTGGATAGCAGAACGAAATCATGCACATCTACCACTTAAAATACAATAGGTATATTTATGCAATCCTTCGGGTGCAGGACTTAACCTTTTACACTAATCATGCCATGTGGACTGGGGATGTCTGCATAGGATTTATTTATTTATTTATGGTGGTGGTGGGGGTTGGGGTGGGGGGGGGGGGGGGGGGGGAGGTGGGCACATGCTCCATCTGTAATTTAGAAACTCGTGTATTAATATACAGTGCCCCATCTTAATAAAAAATCAAGTCTATCCCAATTAAAATTTCTCATACCAAGTTTGATAAGTTGGGTTTCCTAGCAAATGGGTCTTGTTTTATCAAAAAAGAAAATCTATTAGCTCCTGATTTGTCTCTCTTTCACGATTGGGAGAAAATTGCAATTTGCTTCCCTTTTTGATTTTTCAAGATCTTTTAAAATTTATCAAATCTCAGAAAAAGGTTTGTGGCTCTACTTTTATATTTACTAACAAATTTCCTTTCATGCAACCTGCCTCCTATCTGGTTTTGGCTCTCCTGTTAATTATTTTGCCTTATATTTTTTTCAAATTTAAACTTAAATCAAAATTGCAAGATAGACATAATATTAAAGTAAATTATTTTGCTTGAAGAAACAAAAAAAGGCTAAGAAAGATAAAATAAATACTAGCATAAATGTGTCTTTGTATGTGTTTGTGTAATACTAGGGTTGTGTCCATATATAAAGTGACTTTGGCAAGTTTTATTTATTATAATTCAAGGAAGGTGTTATTGCTCTTCAAAATACCCATTTCCATTTTCTTTTCTTTACTAATGCATAGTGCTGGCTCCCGCTCCTGGTTGATTTTTGGGGTTGGGGGAGGGGGGGGGGGGGGGGGGGGGGGTGGTTGGGGGAGGGTAATTGCCGCATTTATGGATTTTGTTTTATAACATGTTTCTTTTGTAAAAATTTATTTATTTATATGAGATGGTGGAAGCAATTTATCTGTTCATCCTATTGTAGTTCTGTTGTTGGTAATGACGTGATGCAGAAGCAATTAACTCTGCATTGCATTCAAGAGTTTGTCGGACTTACTGTAATCGGAGTGTTAAGCAAATACATTTCGCTTGTGTTCTTATGCTCTCCACATTTTGTGTTGTTAAGGGCACACAAGGAAAGTGTAGTTTATAATTGCTTCTTTAGACAATGTAGTTTCTGTGATAGTTGTGCCTTTAGACTCTGAAAGGATATAAACAGCCCCAGTTATTAACTTAGAATTCTATCATACTAGTAGATATGCTAAAGAATTTTTGCAAGTTATTCCTATGCCATATTGAGACGGGAGTATAAGATGGATACTGTAGGTATCAATCAGCATCATAAATCAATATTGCATAACAGAAGAGTGATGATTCATTCTTTTGATATCTTTATCAGTTACCATTATCTGGTTTGCTAATTTTTTGTGGTAAGCTCTAAGGAGCCGTGTAAGGCTTATTTTAGTGCTTTATTCCAAAATTTCCACTTTTGGTGTACTTGTTTCAAATTAAACCTTTATATTTCCTTTTGCTGATGGAGAAAATTGAACAATGTACTTTAGGATTCAAGTTGAAAATTAAATATAATACAGGTATGCTTAGTGATTTGTGTTCAATTGACTTTATTTATAAATCTCCTTTATGTTGAGGGTGAGCAAGAATGCAAAGTTAAAACAATAATTCCTACTGGGTCGTCTAAGACTGAAAGGACATGAAAGTATATAAGCTCTCTTTATTGGCAGTGTTATTTTAATTAAGATTTTGTGTTAGTTTGATGAATTGTTTAATAAAATAAAGTGTCATTGTCTACTTTAGCGTTACTCATCGTAGAATATTCCTGAATCCTATTTATGCCTTCTGTTTTATGTAGTTCAGCAATGTTCGATGTTTTAGTTTTGTGCTTTCTCAAAACACTGTACTCTAAGTGATTTTCTGAAGATTCAAGTCTTACAGATTGTGATTGACTTTACTTCCTGAAGGTTCGAGGATCTATACCACTTTTATGGGAGCAGATTGTTGATTTGACGTATAAACCAGGCTTTCAAGTTGTGAGACCTGAGGATGGGGTGTGACTTTTTGAGCTTCTTGCTCTCCATATTCTGTTATAGATTTTCTATTACTTTCCCACTATGCCATGTATATCTATATTGTACTAGTTTAGCTTGTTTGAAAGCAGACATGCCTAACTATATGTTAGTTTGGTCTTTTGCAGCCTAAAGTAGCTGAACGTCATTTCTTTGATTTAGGTAAAAAGTATGGATCTGTTCTTGCCGTTGATCTGATTAATAAGGTAATTCCTCCCACCATGCCTACCCGCTGATTGTTTCTTATATAATCTCTATCCTCTTTCCTGGGATCGTATTTGTTCTCAGTCTGACATATAATCTTCCTCATAGATGACCACCTGGATACCTCCCCTAGAGTGGACATTTACAATAATTGTCTTATTTCATTCTCTGTTGTTAAGGGTTCATGTCTGACTAAATAATAATGAGACAAGTTTGATTGATATGTCTAATATTCTTCGTCGAAGATGATTCAGATTTCTTCTTCTCGGTAGGATAGATAGATTAAGGATGTTTTAAGTTAATAGTCTTTGTTGTAAGGAAATAGTAGTTACCACAAACGTTGTACCAAAGTTTGTTACTTTCAAATGAGGTTCATAAAAAGCATAACTTATGTAAGATGTGTTTCATGATCATAGCAGCTATTCTCAAGTATTTATTTCATTTTACTATCAATCAAACTCTCAAGACTAAACGAGTGCCCCATTAGTGGAGAAATAGTATTGTTACCTATATATAAAAGTAAGCGAGATATATACTAATTATTGGGAATCAATCTTATGAAACATACAATGAAACTTTGAGAAAGGATATTGAGCTAAGATTAAAAAGATAAATAAGTATTTATGCCGCTGATCAATCTGGTTGTATGCCAGGAAGGTCTGCGGTGAAAGCTGTCTAGTTATGATATTGATCTACTGCACATTATTCAGTTTTTGTATAACCACATTATTTACTCTGGAGGTAATATTAATATATAGATAATTACTTATATTGCATTCATGACTAACAAAAACCTTAGATTGTATAACCACATTATTCAGGTTTTTGTCTGAAACTACATGAGCTCTTCTAGATGCAGTAGATGATGTATTTGGTACAACAAGGTAATGGCAAAATCTTGCTACCTTGTGAAGGTATCTTTTTCGGACAACAAATTGACAAGGACATCCTTATATCTATTAATAGTCATGTAAGACATAGGTTTATTGATAAATACTTGATATTGTTTACTGCAAAGTATTGCACTTATTTTATTGAGAAAATTTCTAGATGGATAATCATATCGCATTTGGAGCATTTTTTATGTGTTTGATGCACTGCTTATGGAATGCATTTTCTGTCTATATGCCCATACTCAACCATGCTCCTTGATGCATGCCTCCACTTGTGGATTATACTACTGATTATTTGACTATTGTCTTCTCACACACATCAGCATGGTAGCGAGGGACGCTTGGGTGAGAGATTCGCAAATTCTATGCAGCCTATTCTTAGTGATAACATACGGTATACAAGTTAAATTTTGGAATTGGTCATCATATTTTTCTTCTCAGCTAATTGTTTCTTTGTTCTGAAGATATGTCCAATTTGACTTCCATAAGATTTGTGGCCATATCCATTTTGAGCGTCTCTCTCTTCTTTATGATCAAATTGAAGATTATCTCAAGAACCACAGGTAAGGATCTTCATTGTCTATTTTAGTGAGGATATGAAACCTATAGATCGTTATTTGTGCCCTTTGATCTTTTTAACTGTGCACTATCCTTCATTTATTACCTTTTTGATGTGAATGTTGTATTAAGCATGCATGAATTTGAACTTTTGCAATTTGTCACAATGATTTATTTGGATATTTTGTAATATCTTGTTGTGTGTATGCTTGCAACGTGGATTCTCTATTTGGATGTGTGTGTGCAATCATGGTTTACAATTATCAAAACTAATGAAATGGGTCGTCATTAAAAGGCAGGTGCCTGGGCGCTCAAAAGGTCCTAGGTCACCTGTAAGTGGAATGCCTAGGCGGAATTATGAACCCTACCTATATTTTTCTAAAGTAAAGTGGGAGAACTTAGTATTTGATAAATAATTTATTCTCATACTCAAACCCTTTTATATAAAACTTTTCCTTTTTGTTAATAGAAAGTCGTGTTCATGTAACTTTTATGGTGACATGGTCTACTATATTAAAGGAGATTAAAGGAGACTAAGTGATGTAGGACAAGAACTAAAGGGAATGCTAGGTTGAATGATGCATATGGTTATAATCAAGTACACTGATGCAAGAACCCTAGACAAGATGTTAGATGCATACAACTATGTTAAGTGCACCCAGTTATTAATGTGATATCAATTTATAGGTGCTATCGTAGTAAAAATGGGAGAACATAGTATTTGATGAATTACTTTTCTTTACTATCCATTGTTCTTTAATGTCTCGGATCTTAAATTTGTATTGACTGATATCGTAATAGGGTTGATTGGCTTTTGATGGCGTACAAAGGATGAAAATGGGGTAGATGCACAATCAAAACTTGTCAAATCAGAACCCGGAAGCTGACTCTTCTGCGCTTCAAGCTTTTCTGTTTAAGATTTGATGATCAACCACACTTCAATGCCTTGGATCTTAAATTCGTATTGAAGGTACACTAATTTGGTAATAGGGTTGATTGGGTTTTATTGGTGCGCAGGGGATGAAGATGATTCTCATATTCAAGGAGGAAGGGGACATTTTTCGAGTCGCTGTAGGCTACAAGAGGACGATAGGACATGTCAGGTTGCTGTTGACCGCAAGAGGAAGATAGGGTGATGGTTGTAGGATTACTTATGCAGCAACCGGAGAGGAAGGATGCTAGCAACGGTCGGATAGGTGTTGATGGTTGTTTCCGTATTCAAGGAGGAAAGGGGTTGCTGTCATATTGCTCTAGGCTGCAGGAAGAAGATGGAGTATGCCAGTCGGCACACCGACTACAAGAGGAAGATAGGGTGGTGGTTGTACTTGTAGGCTGAAGGATGCAACAACCAGGTTGATGATGCTGGCTAAAATTGGATCTGCAAGAAGGAAAGGCCAATGGGCCTGTGGGTTGGCAGCAACACAGGAAAGAGGGCATTTGTCGTCAGGTTTCTCAAAGAGGTTGTCGGGTGGCTGAAGTAAAGAACGGAAATAGATGGATATCCTATTGCTATGTGAAAGAAAGATGAATAAGTTAGGGTTTTCTTATTTCACACCAAGTATTGGATTTTGGGCTTCACATACAATTGGAAGAAAATCAATCAAAAAATCTCAATTCTTCATAACTGATCATAAAGGTCTGATTACAATTCATATATATAGACTTAATAGACTTAGGAAATAAGTCCCCAAATAAACAACAACACAACTTTATCCCAAATTTTGTTGTTGACTATTTGAATCCTTTTCTTTCATTCAAGCTATGTTAAAAGTCATGTCTGCTGTAACGTCAACAAAAACACAAAGCAACTCCTAAATAAAATCCTCAAATAACGAAACTTATAAATAAAGCAAAATTTGCGAACCAATTAAAACATGACCCAAACACCAAATATACTCTACAGCTCTCTGGTGCCAATTTGACTGGATCTCAATCCACATAACCCAATCATGTAGATTTCCCATGTCCCAGATCCAAAACCCCTAAAAGAGAAAGAGGTAAAGGGAGGAGGGACCACTATGGCAAGTTGATGTCAACCTCCAATACTAATTATTGTTGGAGAGACCACACCGTCGGTCACCGCTACAAGTACATCTTCTTCTACTTGTTTTACTCTTGGTATGAACAACAGACAATGAAAACTTTGCTGTTCCGGCGACAACCACCTACGGTGGTTGTTCGTGTTGTTGCACTTGTCGCCACCATTGCTTGTATTTTTGTGGTCATTTCATCCGCCAGTGAATATTGATGGTGTGTCGCACCTGTTGCAGCCACAAACTATTTTGAGTACAACGTCGCTACATTTATTTTGTTCATTTTATTGTTTTCTTTGTAATAGTAGTTTTTATTTGCCAATGTTAGTATTGGAGTAAATATAATATTTAACTCTCAACCCTGACAACTCTAGAGTTTTGGTGCGACGAAGGGACTTCAACATGGCATTAGGTCAACCCAGGTTCAAATCTTCTCCAACACAAAATTTAAGCAGATTCTATCAAAATAGCTCGTGTTTGGCGTTCTGTGAATTTTGTTCTAAATTACCGAAAGAAACCGGTATGAAAAACTAAACACAAGGTTTGAAGATGTTAAAAGCAGGGTTCTAGATCAATTTGAAGACTATGGAGATATAGAAAATAAATAACCCATCCTTGGAAGTATAATGTAATGTGCTTAGTCTTGCGATTCACAGTGTATATATGGAGGTCAACTACTTTACTGACAAAGTGGGGGACATAAATTAAACGACCCTAAGGGATAAAAAAGGCCCCTATAAACACAAATAGGCTTTTGTGTTCCTTACAGCTCATTATTCTTCTTCAATTGGTCTTGGGGTCCGAATTGCCAATTGGCTATGGGAGCCAACTTCTTTGCTGACAAAGTGGAAGAGAGAACATAAAGCTCATTGGAAATATAAAAGACCCTTGGAAGTAAATATGAACTTTTGGCTTCCTTGTTGTCTATATGTTCACTTTGTCTTCGGTTTCAAAGTGAATAAGCGATGGCTACCCCTAGCTATAAAGATTTTTAAGTTACAAGTTAATTGATCCTTGTTTAGAGTTATAACAAACTTTATATATAGCACGCTCGTTTGAAATGAAAGTGACAATGACCCACGTTCCAAATGAGCATATTTGGTTCCAAAAAAGTGATCTCTAGTAGTCTACCCCTATCATTTCCCGTTATATTACTATATAACAAGTGGCGTACCTGTTCCTGTTCCGATCCTTGTTGCATAAGGTTTTGCGTTCTACTTATACTTGATTCGAACTACATGGGCTTTTGATTCAAAGTGAATAAGCGACGGCTAATCCCTAGCTATAAATATTTTTAAGTTACAAGTTAATTGATCCATTGTTTAGAGTTATAACAAAATTCATATATAACATGCTCGTTTGGAATGAAAATGAGAACGTCCCACGTTCCAAATTAGCATATTTCGTTCCCAAAAAATGTTCTCTAGTAGTCTACCCTATCATTTCCCGTTATATAACAAGTGGTATATGTGTTCCCGTTCCGATCCTTGTTGCATAACGTTTCACGTTATAGGTATACTTGAATTGACCTGCATGGATGTGTTGGAATACTATAAATATTTAACTCTGTTTGAACCCACAACATTAGAGTTTTGGTACAATGACACAGATTAATAGTGTATACATAGTAGTAGTAGTAGTAGTAAGGGGATGTGAGGCAAGGATTTTGAACGAAACCAATACAATTTGTTCGTTTTGTATCAGTTCGGAACTCTTTGATCTGAAAGACACTACACATCTTAGTTATCCATGATCTTAACCAAAACTTAAAAAGAAATCACATCCATTTCATAAAAGAACCTGACTCTTGTTGCTTCCATGTTGGAGTTAGAATTGTTTTGCATCTACATGTGGATTTCATGTTTTCACCTATAATAAAACATAGTAAGAAAATTATATTACTTTAACTTCGAATTTAAACTATATAACTTTATTTAACTACTAAATGCATGTTCTTTAATTGATTGTAAAATTATATACTTTAGATATTAAATAATATAAATATAATTTCTAATATGTTAAATATGTGTAAATTACTTGGATAACTGATCAATTTGCGGTTACTCATAATTTGATTTAGTTATTATCATATTAAGTGAGTAGTGGCAATAAATTTGAAGATATAATGGATTCAACAATGTTGTTATATGTGCTAAAAATAGCAATGTTATGAGAACCGGACCGAACCGGCCGGCCCAATCTGATTAACCTTGAACCGGCAGGCTGGTCGGTTCTTTAAAACTGCATAACCTTTTCTATATGAACCTCTATTGAACCGCTAAACCGTTGAAAAGAAAAAATTGGTTTAGTAGGCCCCACCATGTCGTAAAATATGCCTGAAAAGAAATAATTGGTTTGATACTATAAAAATGAGTGGGATTGTCATTCCTTTTCACTCTTTGGCTTAATGTGTCACACATAAATGCAATTCCATGTAGTAAAATATATCATCTTATCTCTTTGTCTAGAGTCTAGACTCATGATAGTCTATGGGAAGTTGGCGGATGCTCCTTGGTTGCACGAGCTTAAACTGAATATCCTTTTCCAAAGGGTAGATCTACCTACCTGCCAATTTGCCGCATAGATTTTATAGCATGACCCTTTCATTCTCATAGCTATCTTGACTGGAAATTTGACACAAACATAGAGAATTGACATCAAGTCGACAAATGGTCATAAAAGCTCTTGTCAAATCCTTTTGAAGCTTTCTTATGCTCCATAGCCGATCTCATTCTGATGGGATAAGGCTCGGATGATGACAATTGTAGAAAAGCAACAAATGTATACCACTCTTGCAACTACTCCGTATGGTTTGGCTTTTGACAACTCACTTCATATTTGGAAGCATTCTAGTGCATTGGCATATTAACGGAGATGTAATGTCTACATTACATTGCTCTTTGACTAGTTCTGTAGCATCTGACAATACATCATGGTGCTGAACTATTCAAATTTGTATCTTGCGATATACTATATTTTTAGGAATAAGATCAGATCTTACACATTTAGACATGCTGGCATTCCGTTACTCATGCATGATATACAAACCGGGAACTTTTGTTGTGCAGTAAAACACCCCCAAAACTCATAGTCGGTACCTAATACGAAGGACAGGACCGGACTGGTTCAAGAAGGTTCATATGCAGCATCTCACGAGAAAATTTAATTATCCAGAACCTTGTGGCACCATGAAAGAAAATGAATATTATATTTGAATTAGATGTATCTAAATTTTATTCTCTCTAAAGCATATTCCTGTTTATATGTGATTTTTTTTATAGTATAGAGTTTGGGTTCACAGTTTAGTGTTCTTGTTAGTTATCTTCTCAACAGCAAGTCGGTTTATTTTTCTCCCACGTACTATTGAATTTTCTTCATTCTCTTTTCTGCAATGTAGGTACTTTTTGATAGACATGAAAAGAGAGAAAGTTGAGGAGCAAACAGGTGTAGTAAGAACAAATTGCATTGATTGTTTAGACCGAACTAATGTTACACAGGTGATATATGATTTTTCATTTTGAAATACTGTTTGTACATGCATTTGTTTTTTGTTAATTTTTTCTGAATGTTTCGTATTTCATTAGTTATACCAATTTCTACTGAAAGATTTGTTTCTGCATGACATAAACAAGGATATTGACCTGTTGCAATATTTTGTTTATAATTTGAGACATCTGCCCTTATGATTAGGTAAGTGAACTAACACAATCTAAAATACTAATTTAAACTAAAGGGATCTCTAATCAAATTGGGGAGCCATCTAAACTATTTATATTTTGTTCTATATATGAAATATTGTTGGTCTAACTATTACAATGCCCATTTCTATAAAAAAAAGAAAAAGAGGAAGAAAAAAAGAGAGAAAAAACTGAAACAAAATTTGTTTTACGTAGTTATCTTAGATCTGACATGTTGAGAAGTTGGCTCAACTTAATGGACTTAATTCATTAATGTGGTGAAGAGTACATATCTATAGGCAAGGGTGTGCTTCCATTCCTTGAAGTTTTTCCGATATGGGACTAAAACAAAGAGCAAAACTAAAAAAATTCTAGGCCATACAAGAAATAAAAACTAACTTCTACACTCCCCCGTAAACTAGGGCGTAGTTATCGAGAGCTCCAAGCTTGGACAAGAAGTGAAGATAAAGTGGATGAGGCAAGACCTTGGTGAGAATCCATGCACATTCCTTTGGAGAATCAGTATCTTATTGATTCCTTATAGCTATGCACATTCAATAGATCCATATCCGTGCAAAAAAGGTTTATGTAATGTTATTTATGAACTACTATCTGGAATCAGTAAAATTAGTATATTTGTATCTTATTATTTTCATATTTTACTACTATATCAACCAAATTGGTATGTGGGTCCGTATGACAATTGTCATTGTGCATATGTATGCTGGTATGCTTCGTACTTTCTAACCGTCAACATAAATCCAAAAGAAACCTCTTACTTGTGGGGCCTAATCTTTTATTTTACGTGGCTATAGCCATACTATCTTAGTTGGTTATTCATCACCATATTGGTGCATCTCCTACAACTTTGGAGCCCTCATGTCATGCTTATCCCTCATGGTTTACGATCAATTCATCTTTCTCATTTCTGCTAAATTTGTTTGTTTGTTGCGGTTATGGAAACCATGAACATGACTTTGACCATATGCTTATGGGGGTTTGATAGGTTTTATTGTCTCCAATAATCAAATTCGAAATATGATTGGCAGGCCTTAGAGACCTCAAGGCCTCCTTTCCTCCCAAAACCTCATATTTCATTCTCTTAAATTAAACATCGTATTAAACATCATTCTCTTATATTAAACTTCATCCTCTAAGAATGACACCATCTCAGCCGTTCATCATAACACAAAATTAACTTCTAAATTGGCCTGGGCCTATCTTATCGACATTTCATTCATCAAATACACCAAAATTCGGAACTGTGAATGTGGACAAGTTATTCTTTAAGATCTGTTTCAAATGATGAAGTTAACTCTAATAGGACTGCTCTTTCCTGCCTAGGAAGCATGGATCCGGTCGGCCAAGCACCTCCCTGTCAACTGGTCAATCCAGATTTGACCACGTTGCAGTAATAAACAAGCCATTAGTCATATTATGTCAGTTGTTGTATTATATTATATTTGGTCTACAGGAATTGTGATCCTTCTTTCAGTCTCTAGCAACCTAGCAGCAATATCTGCGATTATCGATTTAGCAAATATAGCTAAAGGAGGGCTTCAGTATGATCCTGATTGAGGTACACAAAATGAAAGCTGGTTATGAACCAAATATTTGAATTTGACACTTCCACAGTGATGGAATACTTCTCATTGGGTCATCTTAAATTAACTGCTAGGGGGTGTCGACCGGTGCGACAGCTTGTTGTTTATGCGTATTCGAGTCTCAGAAACTGCCTCCATATATATGGGGGTAAGACTACCTACATCTTGACCTTCCCAAATACTGCATAAGTGAGCCGTGCGGTACTGCGACACCCTTTTTAGGTCAACTTAATTTCTTTCTACATTGTCTTTAGATCATAGTTTCCAGTATCGATCGATATCGATATGATACGCTGACACCGATTCCGAGTCGATACTGACCGCTATCGATAGTGATTGATATCGACGTTCAGGGTCTCTTTAGTCAATTCGGCTAAGAAAACTAAACAAAAAAAGACCAATAGCAAGGGTGTAAAAGCATGTAATTGAAGAAGACTTATTTATCGCAGCTAAAATCAGTAAGGGTGACTATTATTTCATTCAATTCAAAACTACTAAGAAACAACATAAAAAGTATTTAAATTATGCCTAATGTATAAAATGTTTCTTTAATTTTTTAAATAATTTATTAAAAAATATTTGTTTTCCGATACCAAAAATTCAATACTCCGATCCAAAACCGCTGATACTATTACGCCCCGATTTCGTGAGATTGATAGTCGTCCCCCCGGACGTGATGCCGTGCGTGCTTAAATTGCGCAACGCACAAGGCCATGGTATTTGATATAACGAGCACATATTCAGAGTACGCAGATAATTGAACACAATATTGAACAAGGGAAAAGTTCTCTTTATTGATAATGGACATCATTTACAAACTCTTGAACAAGTATAGAAGGTTGCTGCACGGGCTTACAAAAGCGGACACTTACCATGACCTTCCCTGCCACGAAGACATAGTTAGCTTGCACAGTTTAAATATACGAGGGGGGAGGGGTCACTGGCATGATGCTATAGTGGACGAAGTAGTCTTGGGCGAGAATGGTGTGCAACGCAAGAAAACAGGGCGTTACTAGACATTCCACCCGATTAAGGAGACTATCAGGGAGTTCCGTCCGGATCGGATAGGTGCCAGTGCCCCAACGACCGTCCGCAGGAACTAAGACCTTGTGCACAAGTTATCCATGACCAAACGAAGTCTAAACTGAGTCATCAATCGAGGCAGTTCAAGACAAAACAGACACGAGACAAATAACATGGCAGGATCTAATTTGCATATTCTTCCTGTTCAGTTTATTGCATAGTAAAGTGTGTTATATACATAGCACAATAATAAAAGAATATGTTCTAACTAGAATTGAAACACGATAAAAGAACATTCTAAGCGAGCTAGCATGCAACAGTATAATCGTTCACAAGTTGGTTTGACAAGCTTAAAGTATTCCAAGTCTATTCCATATTATCTTGATATCTATTTAGTTATTATGGTATCGTTTGATCGGAACAATCAAGAGAGCAAGATTATATGTGTGAAGACCTGGAAAAAGTGCTAGCTAATCGGGACGGTATCCACTATCAAGTTGGTGGGGGAGAGGAAAGGAAATATGTGCTTCAAGACTCCGCTCGCACAACACCTACTGCACGATCACCTGCATTGCCACGAACAGACGACGAATACCTCATCTTCTCTTTCACCCAAAATCGATACGAAAACGAAGTTCAATGAACGAAAACAATGAAATCATCGAAACCGTACAAGAAAACGCAAACTTGAAAACCAACTCGAAAGTACGAAAGCAACAATGCGACAGCAAAAACTAGGCAAAGAAACTTGCAGGGAGAGGTCCCTCTTGACTCTGCCGCTAAGCCCGTCCTTGGGACACGGTCCACTGAATATGGGAATCGATTCCGAAGAAGCCAATCCATAACGAGTGCAAGTTTTTTGAAGTATATACTACCAGATAGCATTAAAACATTATCATTGAGAACTTCTGACAGATGACCATAGCCATCAAAATATCAAAGCTATAGTAGATGCAGAGAAGCTTGTGTGTTTAAATTATTCAGTAATGCTTGATGTGGCACACACTTTTCATAGTCATCATTAATCATGGCCACCCTTCTCTTCCGGAGCATAGAAAATGGCGACTGTTGGGGACATATTGTCCAGATATGATTTGGACAGGTTGTTTGAAGTATATAGTACCAGATAGCATTAAAACATATCATTGAGAACTTCTGAGAGATGACCATAGACATCAAAATATCAAAGCTATAGTGGATGCAGAGAAGCTTATATGTTTATGCCTCAAGTTCAATTTTTTTTGTCTTGGTGTCACTATCTGCAACATTTGTGATCAGCAGTAGTGCAAGTTGTTAGAATTTTTCCTTCGATTGCTGTAAACAAAATAACAGAGTTATTACCGGTGTCTGGGGAAGTCATGTACGAAGCATTGCCCTAAGAGATTATTCGAGGTCTATGTGCAGACTTGTTCTCGAATCCTCCTAGAGGTTAAACCCTCCGTGCTACTGGCTTATTCTCACTGAACACAGTTTCGAGAGAGTGACCCGAACTTAGCTATTGCCTAAAAGAAGATTGAAATGAAGAATTTGGAGAGGTTGAAATGGAAGAAGTTTTTGTAGGAGGAAGAGACAAGGGATTTTGAGAGTGAGAACTTCTTTTTCTATCTCCTCCACAACACAAAGGAGCCATGTATATATATAGGTGCCATGTCACAAACCAATATATCAATGGTCCTTCAATAGAATTTAATAGGAATACAAGTGTGAATAAGGGGTAATAATGTGGCCGTTTAGGGAGTTAAAGAAATGGCCCTTTATGGATTTTAATGTGAATAAAGGGGGGGGGGGGGGGGGGTAATAATATGAAGGAAAGTTGTTTTTTTTTTCAAAGTTCATTCAACACAAGTATGGTAGTTGCATACTACATTTGTAGAGGATACATATGTATCTGAACTCTGAAGCAGCAATGCCAGACTAACAGTAAAGAGACCTGGATCTTACCTGAGTTTATGGATAACAGCATACAGCAAAAACTCCTAAAAGGCAAGGCTGCCTGATACCAATTTTTGATTTAAACCTAGAATCATAAATGTACCAAGATCCATTCTTAGGTTTTTCCTCTATTCAACTGTTAGCTACAGGAAGGAAATAATAAGCAGGGAGGAAGGAGAATCAATGGGAAGTACTAGCAGAAGGCTAAAATTCGGTTGTCGGGCACCCATGTATTTGTTACAGCCCATAACGTAGGCCGCTATGGTAGAAAGCTATACTGAATACAGAACATCAACTCATGACAGCACATTGCCCTACAACCCTTGTGTAAATGTCAACTTGATCTATAATTATATATTTGAACCAAAAAGTACACTGAGTTTCATATCTTTGTTAAAGATACTATTGATTTGTTTTCTGCATATGGTAAAACGATAGTCGTCTTTTTGCACTCTTAATCAAATTATCTTTGTTTTCCATTATAATTTGGTTTCAGAATTAAATATCAATTACACTATTTCAAAAGTGATATTCAAATTTGTGCTTTGCAGAGCATGATTGGAAGAAAAATGCTGGAAAGACAACTCAACAAAATTGGAATTTTCGACTCTAATGACTCCATTGGCGCATTTCCATTTTTTGATGCAAGCTTCAAAATTTGTATGGACAAATAAAATTATTCATACAAGTCTTTTCTGAGTTCATTTTCTGCACAGTATTGAGCTGGCTCAACACTATGCTTTACTCATTATTTTTTACCTGTATCATGATGATGTTATCATGAAATTGTTACTTCAGTGTGGGCCAATCATGGAGATGACGTAAGCATCCAATACTCTGGAACTCCTGCCTTGAAAGGAGACTTTGTCAGGTACTTTGTAAATTATTTTTGCTTTATCTTTATCGACTTGTATATGTTCACATAACCAGGATCACAGTTTGCAACCACAATTTACATATTGATCTAATACTGCGTGGTTACACTTGCAAGTTATAGTCAGTAGAAAAGAGGTCTTTTGTACAAGTTTCTTAAATCTTCCTTATCTAGAGTTGGGTCCCCAAGTCTTTATTTTGGCATCATTTATCTATATATATTTATTTTGAAATTAAAAAAAAGGGAGGCCTGACCATATTTTATTAGATTAATTTCCATTTCTTTCTTTCTGCTTGTTCTATAGGGTGGTACATGAAAAAGTAGTCAAGTTGGCCTTTTTTGTTTCTTTCCATCTCAATTTTCTTTCTGAAATTATTATTATGTGTTGCAAAAAGAGTATGATGATAACTGGAGATACTAGTGGCCCAGGTTGGCTCAGGTTAGTAGTGGACCCAGACCTTGACCCATAATCCTACAGATCCAAGGGTCAGGCCTAGGGCCTCTAGAGCTGTAGCCTAACCATTTGCGTAAAACTCGGTCTGGGTCTGGTAGGGTTCATGTAACCCGGACAGTGTCTATTTTAAGGACCAGGTCTACTTTGTGGATTGGACTCTCCAAAACTGAGTCCAGTGGTAAAACCCTATGTTACTTGGACTCGGGTACGGGTGTCGGGTATCCAAGAGTCGGACCTTCAAACCCATAATTGAATGACACACGGACTCGGCAAAAAAGGATCCAAATTTTGGATACGGATACGGGGATATGACTAAGATTTTATAAAAGACGATATGTAATTATAAACTAGTAGTAAACTTTATTGAACTAGTTGAATAAGTCCCTAAGGGACCATCCCTTCCCCTACTACTTTACTACCAATGTACCATATTAAAATAAACAATCTATTTCACTACCACATTAAAATAAACTATCAACTTCACTACCAGTCTCCCGGTTGTCACCTTGAGGGATCCGATTGTCTCCATGGAGGATCGAATATGGATCCCATACCCATACCCATGTCCTATCGGGTCGACACGGGTACTTCTTCTTAAAGTGGAGAATCCGGATAACATAGGTAAAACCTTGCCAAGTCCAGTCCGGAGTCCGGGTGCTTGAGTCCAAAATGCACCACTAATGATAACCAGCTGATCCTTGGGGTATGCTTTAAAATATGAGAACAAATGAGGATTCCTGAAATGTAGGAGGTGACGTCAATTGTGAACATGAGAAAATAGTCTCATATGGTTTAGAGTCTAGACATGTGGAACTTAGACCGATAGATGCATTTAGGTTAGGAAGAAGCTTGGAACGAAAATAGAGTATATGAAAAATAATTTCAACCAGAAGTCTAAGAGCAATGAGGAGTTCATATAGATTGACAAAAGATATTAAGAGTCATAGTTTTGGCATTTATGTTCAATCGTTCATTGTGATGAAGAGATTGAGAATGATGTCATGCATAGAATTAAGATAGTTGAATTAGAGGAATCCTTCTGGAGAACTTTGTGATGGCAAGATACCTCTGAAGTTGAAATTTTTTTATAAAGACTTCTATATGACCAGTCATGCTTTATGGATCAGAGTGTTTGGCAATTAAGAAACATCATGTACAGAAATAGGGTGTTTGCACTGTTAGAGTAGCACAATGATGTCAGGCTTGTCAGGAATGCCAATAAAAGAACATGTCATCATGTCCTGCGGATATTATTATTCCTCATTACACGTCTTAATCTTAAATCAAAACAAAGAGGAACTAAAAAGGAAGGGCGAAGGTTCATAACTTGTAGCAGTTATTGGTCCATTATTGAAGTTTGAACCAGTGTGTTATGGAAAGGTGGATGCTGCAAGGTAAAATGATGGTGAATGCTAGGAAAATTAATCGAGGATAAATTTTGGAGAATGAATGACTGATCCTATTTCTCTGTAAGACTAGTGAATTATGGGATAGTTTTTTTTTTTTCCCCTTATGAGAGGGAATAGTTGATTCCCCGAAGTTTTGACAATGATTTTGCTGCCATATGATGAAGTTCGGAGTAAGAATCTTCTAACAAAACCGTAATCAGTGAGAAGTGCTGCTAAAATTTTGTGTTCCTCTTGCTTTTAGGCCTTAAAGTCTTGATACATCAATGATCTAATAAGTAACTGGAATAGTAGATGAAGTATATTAAAAACAATTATTCATCTGTGGATGTCAGCCATGGTATTTCACAATTCACATATTAATTGTACTCCACATCTTCCCTCCCTTTCTTTCAGCTGTGACACAGTATGTTATAATTCAAGATCATCATCATCATCCAAGCCTTCTCCCATCAGGATTGGGTCGAGCATGGAGCATAAGAAAGCTTCATACAAGATTTGACATAGTTTAAAACCGGTTGTCGACCTGACGTCAACCCTCTATGTTGGTGCCAAATTCGTAGCTAAGGTGGCTATGAGCATGAGAGAGCGATGTCATAAAACCTAGGTGACCAGTTGCCATGTAGATAGAACTACCTTTTGGACTGCAGTTTAAGCTCATGTAACCACAAATAATTCAACATATGTTCAAAATAAGGGCTGGGATCAAACACCACAAATACATATTAATTGTGATCCACATCTTTCCTTCCATTCTTTCAGTTGGCACAATATGTTATAATTAAAGTTAAGGTTCAAAATATGGGTTAGGAATAAGCACAATGATAAATATATTATCAAGCTCCAAATATAAAAAGTAAGTGAAATCCAAGAAGTCTACAAGAAACTCTTTCTTTAACCGTAAAAAAATCCAAGGCTTGGGCCTTCCTTTCTTTGTCTATAAAAACTTTTCAGTTTAATAATTGTATTACAGATTAGGTATATTATGATGGACATACAGCTGCATGTAATTAAACTATTTGGTTTCGTGGAATATCAATTTGGAGTATCTTATTGACCACAACTTTATAGTTCACATTTATTTGTTTGCCAGGTGCGGTAATCGAACAATTGAAGGCATCGTGAAAGATTTATGGAATGCGTCAGCTCGATATTACCTGAACAACTTTGCAGATGGGACTAAACAGGTACCTAAGTTAATTTGAAATATTGCTGGGCAGCGTGAAAGATCTAAATGAAACCCTCAAGATTTCGTACTTTATGTGACACAATAAATCATATATTGTTGACTTATTGCTATATTCTCATGATCTCAATTTAGTGTTTCCCCTTTGCTTTACTTCTTTTCTGAATTTAATTGTAATTTTGTAACTACGCTGAAAAGGTAAAGTTAAGGCTAGTTGAGTTGTACTTGGTGAAGTAAGCATTAGGATTGAAGTAAATTTCTATTGAGCTTTGCAAGTCCTGAAGATAAATAACTACTATGTTTAATTCATTCATTGAAATTGTAACAAATAAAAAAACAGCGCCTGAAAACCGAATGATACAATTTATGCAGTTAAACCATGTTTCATGTCTCCGTGAAAGTTGACCCAAAATGGAAAGCTTTCTACTTACAAAAGTAATACATAGGTTAGAGGGAGGAAACGACATACGCATTATCATCAATTTAAATGGTGTACATGATTGAGCTGATTGATTTCATCATTTCTTCAGGAAACAAAACTGAAAATAGGGAGGGGGAAAGTGTGTGTGTGTGTGTGTTGGGGGGGGGGGGGGGGGTGTTGTAAAGCAAAATAGGTCCTTACTAGAGCAGGATTTTAGAGAGCAGAACTCCTAATGGGAATAGTGGATTCATCTATTATGCCCTGCTATGGGACATCATGGAGCTCCGTTTTCGTGCATGCATTTCATTTCAAAGTGGGCTTGAGGCAAGGGACTTTTCTATCACACTAGTCAGTCTAGTCCTTTATTTCATTTCAGATGATAATGAATCTGCTAACTGTCTCCGGGCGAGGGTCTCGCTCCTCTATTTCAGTCCCCACAGAAACATGCGTGAGGGGATTGTTAAGGTGCAAAACTGCATTCTTAACCATAAAAAAATGTGAATCTAGTATTTTTTAGTGTACATCATCTAAACATCTAGAAACCAAAGAAACTGATTGTTCTTATTTACCTAATGTGAGAAACTTTAAATTGATTTTACGGCCATTTAGTGTAGGTAAACTGATTAAAAAACATTCCATTTTCGTTTGTAGGTATTTTGGGTGACGTAGGCTATATAAGCAGCGTGGATTATCAATTTGAATTCTAAGTCATGCAATATGCAATGTCAGGATTCATACCACCTATGGTGCAACCGGAGGGGATATGGCTTGGCTATGGGTATTACCATTTCTGTATTTGTTTTTTAAGTGATGGTTACGGATACAAATTTATTTCAAAACAACATCGGTATCAAAATTTCTCAAAACCAGATACTTAAGACCAAGGTTCAAAGTATCGGTATCGGAATCGGACCTTCCAATGAGTATCAGGATCGGCGGTATCAGTAGTATCGGCGGTTTCGGATCGGAGTATCGGATTTTTTGGTATCGGAAAGGAAACAACTATTAGTAAATTATTAACATTTTAGAAAATATATTTTATACATTTATGCATAATTTAAAGTATTTTTAGTGTTGTTTCTTAGTATTTTTGAGATTGAATGAAATAGTAGTCACCATTGTCGATTGATTTATATGCGATAGATAAGTTTTCCTCATTTATATGCTTTTACAGCCTTACTATGCTTTTACGCCCTTGCTAATTGGTCTTTTTTAATTCAATTTTCTTTGCCGAATTGACCGAAAAAGAGACATCTAATGTCGGTATCAGTCAGTATCGGGTATCGGTCGGTATCGGATCGGGACATGCCAAACGGTATCGGTATCGGCCGTATCGGATCGGTATCGGCCGATACTTCAAACTATGCTTAAGACATGCCAGATATAAGAGAGAAAACAGACAATGGATAAACCAAATTTGAATTGGATATAAAGATGAAACAAATATGAGCATGAATGAATGACTAAAAAGATAACCTTCAGAATATAGGTGTAGATCGATATACATTTTTTCTACAATAAGCACACTATCTAAAATCGGTTTGAATATGCAAGCTAATAAAAAATGAGTCATGATAACTCCATGCCTTAGTTACTTTATGAATTACCCTTTAATACACTCACATGAGTGTGTATTTAGCTATCTGGGGTTTATTGTCAAAACCCAAATTAACCCAAAAGCCCCACATGATATTATTATTTTATTAATATATAAAGCACGGTACTTCAAAAATGGCACCATACCCATATCCGGTAGGTCTCTGTAACTTGATACACAGCTAGGGTCATTTTAAACCCGTTGACCAGTACCCGTAGTCGTAGCATTTATGTTTAGAGTTTTCTCAAACCCTTTCCCGGACCCTCTCATCTTCATCTTGTTCACCAAAAATCCTCTTGTTCACTGAACTTTCTCCATGCAGCCATCGTTGACTTCCAAAGCCATCGTTGACTTCCAACGCTAACCTGCTTAGAGTGTGAGCCAACAAATCCCTCTTCTTTACACAACTTTCACCCGTGTGGCCACCATCCACCTCCAATGCTAACCTGCTTAGTGTGTGAGCCGCAACGTCTAGACTTTGTTGTCAAATCCACCCAACCCCTCAGCACCTCTACCCCACTCCGCCCCGCCATCGATGGGATCTCATGTGAGTTTTATTCTGCAATGTTTTACTCTGACTTTGAACTCTTTTTCTTCTTTTGATTTATTTTATGTTATTAATTTCATCTATTTTACCGAATTCTCTTCTACTTTTCTATTTTGCTTATACTCTAGATCTTTTTTTAGGTTCATTGTACTCTCGCCTTACGAAGTGCCTATCATACCTAGTATTCATACCTGTATTGGTGCTTCATACATTATACTTGGTTAATTGTTTAGAATTTACTACCTTCTTCTTACCCTCTACCACTGCTTCTGCCCTGCTCACTTGCCGCAACTGCTTAGACTTTTCCTGTCTTCCTCATCCCACTCCACTACTGCTGCAGTCCTGCTTACACTCTAACACACATACAGTCTTCTATTCTAGCTCACCTTCTAACACACATACAGTCTTCTATCAGTTTCAGTTTCTTGCAGTCACCTGCACACTGCTTAACCATTCTTCTTGCAAATGAATACTTGTATACACTCACGCTCATGTACCCTATTGGTACACCCTTACCAATCTAGAATACTCTCTATAGGGTACCTACCCCAGTCTTGACACAATCTACATAAGGCACTAGCTCCTATATGTGGCACTTAGATGATACTCTCAAACCAGGTTATTCATGTATCTCATCTATACTTAGTACACTAGCCACTAGAATGTTTGTACTCTAAACCTTCTTAATACTTGAGGTACTTTGGATCTTAACACTAAGGTACTCCTCATATCTTGACATCTAGTGCAAACTCATATCTTACACCTAACAATCACCCTAGGTTATTTACCTGTATCTGTTATCAATGTACATACATAAATACCTCCTACCCACTATGACACTATGATATCTCACTGGTACCATTATACCCATCATACGGTTCATATTCCCTCACTTCCAATACGCTAGCAAGGTGCTCACACTACTGAAACTTACTCCTATACATGTTACTTCTCTTCTCATTGTCTAATACACCTGCGCCTTATGCTCCATGACTCATCCCTTATACGTCCTACCTCAATATCGCACTGGTACACCTAGCTATTATTATCACCCACAATAATTCTTACTGAAATCTGATTGACACATATCACATGTTACTTATCTAAATCTTGGTACACCCCCAATACTTGCACTCTCTAGACACTTTTGGTACACAGACACTAACTTCTTAACACTCATAACAACTCATCACACATACTACTACCTATACTAATGCACAACTTCCACATGTAGCTCAAGTCCTACTACCTAGCACAATACATTCTAATACCATCATACTCATCTATACACTTATGTGTATCACTCTATCATGGCTCACTCTCTAATACATCTCATGGATACACATCTCTACATAACCAAGTATCAAGCACCAATAGAATAATGAGGCTCTATTAATTTCCAAAATAATTTCATGATATTCAATTGCTACTTGGATCACTCAACTATATGACCCTATATCCATCTAAAACATGTATGATGACATGATACCAATACCTAGAATCACAAATGGGTATGCTACTCTCTCTTACAACTCTCTTATTTCTAATACCAAGGTACCAATCACTAACTATACTCTGACACCAACATTAGATCCATTGTTACAAATGTACTACGCTTCGAGTTACTTCTAGGCTTATACACTGATACCTGATGCTCATATACCCAACCAAGAACCACCCTCAGACTCACAAGCTACACTCCCTACAGCCAACACCAATACTCAACTTGACACAACCTATCTGCAAGTTACCAAACCACTGCACTATCCAAGGAACCTCAGAAACTATTGAAATGAAGCTCTATGAGGAACTGGACTAGAGGAACTAAGGATATCCCTGAGCTAGGGAACATGATGGAACAAAATTCCATAATAACATGAGTGGAATGATAGAGATGATATGATAAGAACAATTTAAGATACAATCTGATAATTATATACGTCTATCTGAAATTATGTTACCCAGAATCCTCGCCACGCTAGTGAGCATAGCTGCGATAAACTATAGAGTCCATAACCAAGGTATATACCTCTCAAATTATGTTATCTAAATTCTCGCGTTGCCAGCTAGCATGGCTGCGAGATCTCTAGATTCCATAACCAATATAAGTATATCCCAAAATCGATGTTTTTGCCACACCAGCTAATATGGCTGCGATAAACTCTAGACTCCTTAACTAAAGTAGACATTTATCTTTTTCACTGTCCTCATCAAAATATGTCATCAGAATATACCCTAATTCAGTCCATAAAATTTATCTCGATATAAGAATCAAAGTCAACAACGAACTTCAAAAATCAAATTCAACAACAACAAGTGAGAGTGAACGGAAACAAGTGAAAACAAAATTTGAAGTAGAGTTTATAGTAAGATTCTCAAGGGCCGTCTCAGGAATCTCTCAGGGAATTCTAATTTGTGATTGAGTATTCTCTCATCCTATATCCTATATCCTATCGCAGGCTCACAGTAGTACAACTAAGCCGTTGCACTACCACGACATCACACTAGTTGCGAAACCTGACCTGCATGGGTCACCATAAAAATGTGTCACGACCCGCACCTGCATGATCGGACACGAGTACGTGGGTACGTCCAGCCTACACTGCAACATCGGCTGTAGAACGTTGTCTAGGTCATTAATATCTAGCTATCAATCTTACTAATACAACTAGTTCTATCATATACTCAATCACCATAATCTAAAGGCAGAATAGATAAGAAAGATAAACCAAAGGAAAGAAACTAGACATAATATGGAATAAAATGTATATGATAGATCTCTACAATTGTCACCCCAAGGTCCACAGTGTAAGAGCAGTCTTGTCTATAGAATCACTCTGAAATCCCGAAATGTAGAACACAACAATCACTGAAAAATGTTATCCAATCAGGATTTGAGTGAAGCACACCTATAACTGCAGTTCCAATAAATGATAAAGACTATGTAACAACAAATAGAGAGAAATATAAGAAAAATAGTACAAGAGCAAGAAATATACAAGATATGGAATGCTGTAAATAAATACAAGAGTAATGAGTATCATATACCAGAGACAAGAAATACAACTAGCTAAGTGAGCGAGTACTAGCTTCAACATGTGATCGGTTTGAGAACTTGTACAAGGATTAGAGCCTGGTTAATCATACGTGCGGTGTATGATCAACACTCACAAGGACGTGCACAAGGAGGGGTATGATCACATATCTACACTAACACTCTTCGCCCCCGACTGGTATAGTGGATCCAACAATGACACGCTACGACACGGAATTCTATGAGAAGGGAGCTAATCTTCTCATGAATCGGCATCTATACATGTACAAGAATCACAAGGCATGCACAAGAGTCACAAGTCTTGCACAAGATATACCAAGATACACAAGGAATAAAATCTCATGACGGGATCCGAAAATACCAATCCGTGTAACCATGTGTCAAGAAATCAAGTATATCTATACTAGATACAAGAAACATAGAAGATATCATAAATGAAAAACTGTCAGAGAATGTACTCACCTGAGGTCCGGAGCAATGAATGTCAAACTGTGTCCGTATCGGTGCCTCACAGACCTATATATGAAATTCTATGTCATTACAGTGTTTTGGAATCATAAACATGCTATACTAACTTGAAACTAGGTCTCTAAATCAATACTAGGTCCAACTAAGTTAAACTAGGTCAAATCTAGGTCAACACAGTCAAACTAGATCATTATCTAGTTTCTAGGTTGATTTTACCTATTTACAAGGTTTATAAAGTTATACTAGGTCTTAACAAGTCACTATTTGATTTTTATGTGCTAACTAGGTCAAACTAGTCAATACTAGTTAATACTAGGCCAATAATAGGTTTATAGGCTATAGTAATAAGTTACTAGCATATATTACCCTAATATATACTTCTACCTATAATTTTTAGCAATACCTTGGCCTATAGCTATTTATCTTACCCCGTATAACGGTATCTTAACCTGTATCACACATTTACCTAATACCTTAGCCCGTATCTCAAATACCTTAACTATTAGTCAATACCTTGGCTAAACTAGGTTTTAAAGTCATACGAGTTAGCTATGATATAATAATATCATATATACTATATAGATATACTAATATATATCTAACACTTAATACCTAGCCAATACCTTAGTATTACCTCATTACCTAGCTTTTACCTTAGTATTACCTCATTACCTTAACCAACACTTTAACGTATTATCCTGTATCCTAGTTTCTAGACTAATACCTTAGCTAATACCATTATCTTGACCAATATCCAATACCTTAACTCATACCTTGGTACCTAACCCATTATCCAAGCTAGACACTATCCTTACCATGGTATCTTAATCCAATACCTAATATCACAACCTTACCTTAGTATCCTAGTATTACCTCATACTAGTTCTAATATTTTGGTATATTGGTATTCTAAATACCTTGATACATCCTACGATATCACACTCTAATTTACCTCACACATATCCCACTTGTTTGTACATGGTATCATGGTACCACATTAGGTATCATATGATACAACCCCTAAGATACTAACCCATGACCATAATCTACACTTACCTTACATCCAAGATACTCACCCTACTCTTGACATCTTAATATTACCCATTATCTAGTTCTAATACCCAATATCTTAGTATCTTGACTACTACCTTATCCTCCTAGATACTTACCCAACTAACTCTAATACTAATACTTATAAGATACCTTACTCAACCACAATACTCACTTACCCTCACTCATGATACTTGAGTGTCATGATACCAATATCCTCATGGTACCCAAGTATCACACTAGTACCTTGTCCCAAACTCTAATACATTGACACATAACTTATCTATACTTGGCTTACTTGATAACCACTTGTATCAACACTAACACGCACACTAACTAACACCTATTACCTAACACTTATATATATATATATATATATATATATATATATATATATATATATATATATATATATATGCTTGGCAACCTATGATACCTACACTCACTTGATATCCATACTACCTAGTCTCATAGGATACACAAAATGCCTATGTCGTATAGTCAGTTCTCTACTTGTAACCAATACTGCATCTATTAGACCTATTCAATAAATTCTAGGGTTAAAGTATGTCGTAGTCCTTCGTATTAGCTTTTCGAAACTTCAAACAGATCGCATTTTCGTCTCCGGAAGCTCTCGAAATCGCGAAAACATCGAAACGCGTTCGTCATTCGGACACCTGACACTCAAACAGTTTTACAGAAAGTTTCAGAACGAATCTGGCCTATTCATTTATATATTTGGAAAGCTAACTTCGATACGGTTCTTTTAAAAAAAAGTAGATTAATCGGAGTCCTGAGTTAGGAGTTATGACATTTCTAAGTTGCTACGGATGCTAAAAACGAGGCTGAATACTATGACAAATTTGGTTGTTTTGGACAAAAGAACACATATATACATCCAATTTACCAATTCCACCTATACGTATTATGGCGTATCATGATACGGACTCTACGCGTCCAATTTTGGACACTGAACACCTTCACACCATCAAATAAACATCAATAGTCCTCATTAGGACACAATACACACACTCAATGGACACAATTGTGATTTTTTCCAAATTGAGCCCCAAAATTATGACACAAACTTAGATCTACCAAATTGAGGGCTCCTGGTGCCTAGATCTACCATTTGGAAGTCAAATCTAACCATATAAAGGTTCCTACATGACCATTGGGTGTTCCTAACCATGAATTTGATGAAATTGAGAGAATTACTTAGTGTTTTGGTAGTCTCTTTAGAGAATTTCGAATTTGGACACAGAAGGGATGTGTCGGACACGATCTCCTAGAAAACTCCTCTCCTATGGATCTTCTTGTGCTCTCCAATGCTCTAGGCCTTCATGATGGTGAGAATGAGTGTAATTGAAAGTGGATTGAGTGGAATTGATTGAAAATTGGGTTTGCTTGGGGAAGAAGAAGCTTTGAAAAAAATGAGGCTAATGAGTGAAATGAAATGAATGAATGAGCCCTAAATTGAACTTATCTCTTATAGTAAGGTTTGGTCATACCAAAATATCAAGTTTGCCCTTCTCCATTTGTCATGAATGGAATCTAATTAACTAAATGAAGGAATCTCTACAACTAAGAGGAATATTCTATTCATGACAACTAAGCTTAATTAATTCTAATTACTAAAGTCATGACTAACAATAATTAGCACTAACACTTGCAAATTCTAATTGGCTAGCCACTAACTAACACTAATATAATTCTAGACAATCACTAATATAAAATAATATATAAATTTTTTAACAATTACCAAAATATCCCTATGGTGGAAAGTGGTAGTTACAGCTTTGATAAGAGCCACCTCTCTAACACACTTACTACTTTCATGATGGAACATAACTGAAAGTATCTGAACTACTATATATATTATAATATTATTAGAACATTGAAACCATTGGGCTTATCCTCCCTCTAGTATTGCAGGGCACTGAGTTTGAATTATTGTACATATTACTTCAACCTAACTCAGTTACTCAAGTAGTCATAATAAGCATACTAAGGATTGAACTGTGTTTTAGTCAAATTGACATTCTAGAGAGCTGGGATAATATTATCATTTTTCAAGATTGGAAACACATAATTGGGTGGTCACCTTTCAATGTTTATATTTTCTGATCATGCTGTTTTGCACCATTGTCCATTACTTTGTCTTTTACTAATTGTGAATTTGGACCTCGTATTTGTTGCATTCTTTACTTTCGACCCACTGAGTTTCTTTTTATTGGAAATTGGTTTGTTAATAGTCAGTCCTACATTTTTTTGTATGTTGCAATTCAGCGAAATGTATGGATTATTCCATTATATATTATAAAATGTAATCCTTATGAAATACTTTTAATGTTTTTTGCATGGGTTTTAAGGATGCTATTGACCTACTACAAGGGCATTACATTGTCTCTGTTAGTCGAGATTTGGCTTTGCCAGCCCAACCAGGAGGTCTTGAGGCAATTGCTGTAAGTATATGCCATATTGTCTGTTGATTCATATATCCAAGCCTATAAGTTGATATTGTATTCTTTATCTTTTTAAGCATGTTTACCTCATCCATTTTCCAGATTTGTATTTACCTGTTTTAGTAGGAAATTATAACTATAAGTCACTGCTATCGTCTGTAATTGATGCCTGTATAGGATAGGAAGTGAAGGAGCCATAAAGTTGGAACACATATATGTTGTTTTCTTGGCTGGATGACGTGATGAATGCCACAATGCTACAAATAACTGCTACAAAAATCCAATTATTTACCCAGAAATTTTCTTGGCTTTTATGTTTTTATTGAATGGCCAATGCCTAAATGCGATAATTCGTGTAAAGCTTATCACATTTAGTTAGTAAACAATGAAGCTGCCCAAATTCAATTCTTTTCCCAGTATTGTAACTGCTTCTTGCCCGAGTTAATCTAAAATAAATTGGATTCAACCAACTTTTGAAACTATTAATATGCAAATTGTGTAACATGAGAAATCAAGGTGTCACAATATGCTAGTTCCTGATCTGCATAATAGAAACCGTTACTTCTATTTGAAGGATTTTTCTAGTAGATGTGGGAATGATGTCCCCAGTCTGTCTGTGCACTGGGGGCATTATCATCAGAATTAGTAGTGAAACAGGCATAGAGATACTATACAAGGGCCATTATTCTTTTGATTTTGTGGCCTGAGACATTGCATTTGATCTCCGTATTTCTCTACTATTCTAATGTGAGCAAGTTCCCAGTGCCTAACTTAAATCCAGTGTGATGTGCTGATTGCGTCAACCAGTAGTGGTGTATGCTACAATCTTGAGAATGTCCTTAATTCTATTCACAATTTTTTATCATGTCTTTCACTTATTAGACATGTTTGAAACTATTTTTTTTATCATTTATTTACAAATTAAATAAATGGTGTGTTTTTTCATTTAAAACTTAGATTGTGTATTAAGAATATTAATACAATAAGTGGCATTTTTGTCATTCAGCAACTACATGCGACGAAGAGTCAATACCACTGCCGATATCAAGTGATATGGTTTAACAAAGGCAAATATTTATCATACTGAAAAATAGATCAAGTGTCAACAACATAAATTATTTGGAATATCAAACCTTTTGAGGGAAATATATGGTTTTTTTCTTAGTGTGTTCATGGTGCGTTGTCCAAATGCTTGTGAAATTTAGTTTTCTCATTTTGTCATATCATGTCAGATTGTGCTCCACGTGTCATAGTCTCAATAATCATAAGAATGATCCTGGGACCTGGTCATGCTTAGGATTAGATAGATTTCAACTGCATGCGGATAAAACTAAAGTATTACATTGCAGAATAAGAGGAA
The DNA here is from genome assembly GCA_036927795.1 of Iris macrosiphon. NCBI lineage: Eukaryota > Viridiplantae > Streptophyta > Magnoliopsida > Asparagales > Iridaceae > Iris > Iris macrosiphon. Next base: position 9,950,223 of record JAYESA010000005.1, on the reverse strand, counting down.
GGATCCATGTTAGGAGATTCAATGAGGGTGAGGGTTATCCGCATGTTGGTCAAACAGCCATTGACATCCAAGAATAGTATCTACATTATCCATGGATGCTATCTCGCACAAAACATTGTTGCTATTTACCGTTGAAATTTTCTGTTTACACAAGTTACATAACAAAATATTGATTAAGACTTGCTTCCATCTAGAAATTGACGTTCTTGATGTTTATGCACACAAAACAGTTGGCCTGGTGTCTAACAAATTATACACAGCCAACGAGTCATTAACATATCATGTTCCCTCAGTTAATCATGTCCGAAGGTATTAGTACTCCTGAAGTGTCAACTTTGTTTCTTCATCCATGAGTCATAAACATATCATGTTTCCCAGCCAAACACAATAGCACTTATAACAATAGGACCTACCAATTTTCCTGTACAAAGATCTACAATATTTTGTTTACAAAGATCTATAATAGCTTAGTAGTTGTTCCCTGTTTCTAAAAGCTCTATTTTCTCTTTCTTATATGGGTCATAGAGCTGCAACAGTAGTAACTCAACAAAGATACATGCTATTAAAGCAATATTACAGTTAATTTTTTTCTTTAGTCTAGGCAATTACATGATAAAAAAAGAGGCAAGACGTAGGCAATTTTTCATTGGTGTGCTTCTATAGGAACAAACATGGGATTTTTCTCTTACCAGTATATTCCTTTATTTTATATGCATGTTGGGGGCTGATGCTTGACTATACTTATGAACTGTAAGAATGACTAGGCGTTTCTTTTGTTTGCAGTCTATGAAATTGGCTTCAGCACTGATTTTGACGGGTCTCGTGTTTGCAATGATATCGCTCAGACGAGGTGAATAAACTTGCAACTTTGCAGATTATGTTATCCAGAAATACAGATTATTACTTTATGAAACGAGTCAACCGACTGTTCTGTTTTCTGTGTAGGAATTTTATCTTTTTTGTTTAGTGTGAAAGCATCTGAAGCTCATATGATCTTGCCATACACTATTAACTGTACAAATCTTTGTTTTCCTTATAGCAATTTTTTTGCTTGGTCGAGTCTAGTTACTAGTTTCTGAACTATTACTTCTGTTTTTGCTCAAGTAATTTCTTTTATTGGTTTGAAGCATTTGAAGCTCATATGATCATGCTATGACACCAATTAACTGTAAGACATCTTTGTTTACCCTTTAGCCAGCCTAATAGGCATATCCTAAGAATTAGACTCAATATAAATATTGTTGTACCTTCGCATCAAGCTGGTTTGAGCCCTTTTTCCCAACCAAACACAAGCAACTGAAAGAGAACTGACATTTCTGGAGAATCTTATTTTTTGATGTAATTTTACTACCCGTGATACTTGGTTCTTGAGCCACCATACTTTAAAGAATATGCTTTAACATATTAAGACCGTCATGTTTTAACAAATAATTTGAACACCCAATTGTTTTTTTTCCCCTTGTTTCAACTTCAGAATAAACCCCATTGATATATTTGATGTAAATGTGCATTATTTACCATACTTTTGATGCATATCTGAGCTTTTGTGCATACCTCTTATGTTTCTCAGTTTTTTTTGCCTCTGTAACAATTGTTGTAATTTTTAGAGTTCGTCACAATTGGCTTCGGAACAACCTTATAATTTGAAAACCATACAGCTTATTACTTGAATTGCTCTCCTAAGAGCTGAATGAAAGAAAAGGATCAAACAACCGACCCCAAACTGTTGAGATAAAGGCGTTAGTTGTTGTATAAGACCGACTAGAATTGTGGAAACTCCTTGCAATCAGTGCTCCAAATATTATGAAGATTTAATTATCTAGGGACCATCTGACATGATTCATTGCATTGGCAGCTAGAAATGATTGGCGCCATCTACTGCTCTTTCTGGTTTGGGCGGGCTTGACTCTGGGAATTGGATCATTTGTGAGAGCCAACGGTAAAATATTCACCAATAGACCACATCTTCTTAAATCACGTCACTGAAGTAAATTGGGTAGAGGCATCTGCGGTAAAAGGAGCATCCAAAAATTGGCTTGTGTCTGACACACCCTGGTAGCTTCATTTAAATTATTATCGTACTTTTTATTTTGAAAGTTACTATTTTTTTCATTGATTTGGATATTTTTGTAAGGTTTCATCAATTTTGATGTATGATACGTACCATGACATTTAGCAAGCGACAGTCATGTTTTGGCCTGCAGTTGTGAGTTATAAGATTGTTTAATTATAGTTTACTTCAATTGCATGAAAAAGAGCCTTCTTGCTACCTGCAGTTCAAATTTTGCAGATTCTAATTCATTTCTTGGTTTGGCTGAGGCATTGTAAGAAACCTTGTTGTATGTTTGAATCTGACGGCACGGAGAAGAGGTTGTTCTTCTTCCTGCTTTTTTCCCCCTTAAAATTCTTTCACAACTTACCTTCGTAATTGTTAGATGTCAATGTATCACGACAATTTTTTTTTCCCCCCTTTTTGAAGATGGCTATTTTGTGTGTTATTAAGTTGGCAGTTATAGGAGTTGCTGTCTCATGACGCATGTTAACTTTTGTTGACCTATACTAGAATGAGTTTTTGTTTATATGTATTTATAACAGGTTTGCTACTAGAAAGCATTACATAACTGAAAATTGATTCTTCATTGATCACCGAGGATATGTTTTGCTAAGTCTAACAGCTTGGTTATTAGATTTCTAATGTTGATAATCATCAGAGGTAGATTTCACTGTAAAACTGTGTTTGGTTGCTAAGAAAGTGAGGGAAATAAAGGAATATGAAACTCAAATCTCATTTTTATAAGAAACAGTTTCATTTCCTTTTCTTTCCCCTCACTCGCTACTACTACAAACACCAGCCTAATTGTGCGAGAGAAGCAGTCTTGAGTTTTTTATTAATTCAAGAACCGGCACTACGAAACCCGGTTTGTGACTGCAATTATCTACATCTATATATGTCTACGATATGAGTATCTTCATTATTCATTGTCTACTTGGTGATTGAAAGAAAATTTCTCGAGAGATGTAGTCATTGGTGGCATGTTATTGTTCAGTTTAGCAAATATCTTATTATATCTTAGTTAATCCTTTTTTCCCAGTTAGTCGATTAATATTTACCGATAGGTTGAGGTAATGGTACTGGTTAAAAGAAATCTTTGAGATTTCCTAGTGGTGCGGACGATTAGCCATTCGAGTCAAAGAAATGAAAAAAGAAGGGAAAGCGCGATGAGAGGCTTTAAAGCTAAAATCAGACAACATGATGAATTATATTCAATAAAGCGTATTAGTGTGCAACAGAACGTTGAAAGGCATGGTGTTTAAGAAAATTCAGGAACATCTCTATTTGACGAACCTTCTGCATGTCGATTAGAAGAGGGTACAAGTATATTACTTGATGGATGTGACACAAACTGTAGAAAAATTGATTTTATTAGAGGAAATGATAGAACTTGCAGAACATCTGATGATGGTGGCTAGAAGTTGTAACACAGGTTGATAGATTGGTACAAAATGAAACTGATGTAATATATACTTTATGATCAATATGTGAGGAATATTATTAGGATGATTGGTGTATTCCTAAAAATAATATCAAAACTATAGATGCAATTTCTGGAATTGAGGACAATATTATTTTAGTTGTTTATATGGCTCGTCAGTTTGCAGATAACACTTTTATAAAAGATACTTGATCTTATATGAGAAAAAACTACAAATATGTAAATTATTGCAAATTATAGATAATGAAATGATCACAAGGGAAAAATATGTGTATGAAATTCTCATAGATAAGAAGATAATGAGCATGGTGAATATATTTATGATGATGGACGGTGGAAACTTTTAAGCAAATATTAGAAGGGTGGATTTATCTTACTTCTTACTACGGTAAATTCTGAACATCACTTAAGACTGAAGAGACGAGTATAACAAAGACATGAATTCCTTTGTATTAGAATAAAGATTTAGTATCTTTTATATATATAGTTGTGTAAATATATAACGCAAAGGTGTACTAAAAGATGCACAACATACATACTCAGTATTATAAGATGACAAAGGTATGATATTTATAGATAGAAAGCTTCCATTCCATCTAGAAATTCAGACCCCAGCTCCAGGTTCAGTTCCAATTGTTTGCCTATGCCATCATAATACATATTGCAGCATATTGATATTTGCAGTCCGCAACTAGCTAGCTTCTCACCTCAGATCTTTCAAACTCAAAGGTGTTAAGAGAAAAATACTTGGTTTCAGTAACAATAATGAGAAGATGAAGGATTTTTATTAAAATAAAGAGAACGCAACTCTCTTCAAGGTCGAGAAGCTCATGCAACTGATCTCTTCAAGGTGGAGAAGCTCATGCAACTCTCTTCAAGGTTGAGAAGCTCATGCAACTGACGAGTGCCACGTTGCACGAGCCGTGCGGGCGGAAGGAGAGCACGAAGGGCGGGTCCTTCGCGTCCCTCCACGCCCCCCCCCCCCCCCCCCCCCCGGAGCCCAACGTCAGGACCTCGCAGAACACGTTGCAAAGCGCGGAGCGGCGCGGGTGGAAAACCAGCACCTTGCAGTACTCTCGGGTGGACTCGGCGTAGCCTATCGCTGCAACGATCTCCCTATCGACGTCGAAGAACGCAAAAGGGTCGCGCACGGGATGCTCGACGCCGTTGTTCATTTGTTTGTTCATTTGTTTAACATGAACTCCCTATCGACGTCGAAGAACGCAAAAGTACTCTCTTTTATTTGTTCTAACATGCTCTCCCGTTGCGGGGTTCCAGATGCACATCGTGCAGCGGTTGTACAGGCACACGAGGCCGCGGCACGTCGACGCCTTGCTGAAGTAGGGCTTCATGTCGAACCAGAAGTCGGCAATCGAGTCAATCAGCCACCTCCTCCTTCCTTGATCTTTGCTCTTCTTCATAGTGTGAAGAAACGAATATGCTTTTCGTCGTATTTAGGAATTACCACGAGGAGCGTAAGGTTCCGTTCGGATCTCCGGCAGTGGAGTTGTAGGAAGTTGGATCGGAGAGAAGAGCATACCATGATTTGGAGACACAACGGAACTTGCAGAGGGTCTTGACAGGAAGCCATGGAAGGATCTCGAACATGAGGAGGTCAGAAGAGAGGCAGCTTCCCGCCATGACTCTCTTAGATGATGATGCCATCATAAGAATAAGCAAATAAAAGTATTGCCATTATTTATCAACTAGTAAATTCACGTTTATTATAAAATAAATATTTATATAATATTATTTAAAATAATTCAAATATTTAATATATTTGGGAAAAGATTTGTTAAACAATTTAAATTTTTTATTTTTTTAATTTAGTTTTTAAATACTTTTAGTTCTTATATATATATATATATATATATATATATATATATATTTGTGCGAAAGAAAATAAAAGAGAGTAATTTTTTTTGTATTTTTTAATAAATAGTGGGAATTTATAAACGGTTTACACGACTAAGAGTAAAAAAAATAGTTCAAATATTTAATATATTTGAATTAAGATTTGGTAAATAATTTAAATATTTTTAATATATTTTTTCTTAGAATTAAAGTAAAGTAAAGTTTGCTAGCTAGCTAATATTTATCAATACAAGGAGAAGAAGGGCATAATAATATTACTAATTGAAATATGTATAAATTGATTATGGCCTATCTTAAACTAACTTTCATCTTATCCGTCCAAACCGTTAATAAATAATGAACTAATTTAATTTTAAAAAAACTAACGGGAGATTAAAAAAAATCTAAAACTAATTTTCTTCTCATCATTCGTAACCCACTCTTTTCTTCACGTAATTATTAATTATTAATCCTCAAGTAATTAATAATTAAAAAAATTAAAAAAAAATTAACTACCCGTGTACGTGTTTTTCTTACATAGAAACATCTTTACATCATTAGAATTACCTAAACATATATTCAAATATATATAAAGATATATATAAAAAATTGTGGAGGGGCCTCTCAAGTTAGATATATATAAAAAATTAGATACATTTTTACAAACATTATATATATATATATATATATATATATATATATATATATATATATATATATATATATATATATAAAAAGGCCTATACATATATATATATATATTTGGCTCTATCTTAGCCTTGCTTCCCGTGGCGGCTGGCGCTTCCCTCTTCTTCCCCCGCGGGTGGCGGAGGCCTGGCTGGCCTTGTCGTGCCTGGCGCCGCTGATCCCCCCGTCCTCCGCTCTTTCTGATGGCTTTCAATCCGTCCTCTGCCTTGCGGAGACCGTCCCTCCTCTCTTCCCCATTGCGTCCGGCGGTGCGTCGGTCGCCTCCTCCAGGTCGGCCTCTACTCGCTCTCCTCTCCCTTCAACATCCCCCTTCCCCTCTTCCTTTCTCTCGGTTGAGGCGGCCCCCTCGAGTCCCCGTCTGATGGCAATCCTTCCGTCTGCCGCTCCGACGGGTCATTTCCTTCAGGCGTTCTCTCAGGTACAGCGTGCTGGTTTTTGCCCATATCTTAGGGTGACGCGTCCCCCACCTCGAGGGACGCCTCCGGCTGCTCCGGGCCCTCCCGCTGGTTTGGCCTCTCCGAGGCTGGTGGCCGCTTCCCTGGCCTGTTCTTTCCGCGATGTGGTCGTTGGGCGTGGCTCGGCAGCGGCGTCTACCTGTGCTGTGGTGGAGCCTCCGCGCTCTGTGACGGAATTGGTATTGTGGCTTCATCGTCCCTTTTTTGTCGAGGGTATCCTGGAGATATCCTTCGATGAGGTGGATGTCGCCATCCTGTCAGCTCCACTGTGGCTTGCCTTAGTTGGAAAATTGTCGCATTCTCGTCCGCCTATGGAGGTAATACGGCGTGTTTTCTTCGACCTCAAATTTGCATGTCCTGTGTCTGTATGGTTGATTGATGCAACCCACATTCTCATCCGACCTCAACTTGAAGAAGACTATCTGCACCTTAGGTCGAAGAATATTTGGCTTTTTGCAAAGGCCTCTGTGTTCTTGTTGGCGTCTTGCTTGGACGAGCCTCTCAAGTTAGATAGAGCTACCGAATCCTTGATCTGTCCGAGCTGCGCTCGTGTTCTGATTGAAACGGACATTAGTCGTCCGCTGGTGGATCACATTCGAATTCGGCTTCCCAAGGGCCGCCTGTATCGCCAACCCGTACTTTTTGAGCAACCTCCGGCCTATTGCTCCAACTGTCGTTATTAAGGCCATTCTTTCCTTACATGTAAAAGACCCCAGGGGCCCCGCTCTCCTGGTCAGGGGCAGAGTAATTTCCTTGGTGGAACTAGCTCGGCTCTGGTCGTAGTCACAGGGAGGAGTCTGCCTTCACCTCCGTCTTCTTCGCTTTCTGTGGTGAAGGACGCTCATGCACAGTTCGTTTCTTCGGTTGTTCATTCGGAGCATGTGTGTAGTTCAATTGGACAGGGCATTGCGGCTGTCGCATTTGCTGGGACTCTGGTTTAGGAATTAGCCTAGGTAGAGGTATTTCCGTCTACATGCGTAGCAGCTTTGACTTTGGCTGAAGGGACAGGTTTTCCCTCCAAGTTGGCGGACCCCGCAGTTGATGTGGGAAAAGGCGATTGCTGGGCTCTTTGGTGCTCCGCAGGCGGAGATCTTACTGGGGATTGATGTAGTGCCCCGTTTCCCCTATTCGGGGAGCGCAGCTAAGAAATACTTGGTATCGTTCGACCGGGACAGATTAAATCAAGATTCTTTTTTTATTATTGATTGATTTCTTCGAAATCAGGTCCCACATTCAGCGGATTGTGCCTCAAGGAAGGACTCGGCGGCAGAGTCGAGAGGGGCATTTCCGTTGTGCTGGTTTCTTTGCCCATTTTTTAATGCCGCTTGGTTGCTTTCTTGTTTGTTTTATGACTTGCGTTTTCTTGAACGGTTTCGATGTATTTTATTGTCTTCGTTCTTTGAATTTCTTATTTCATATCAAACCCTTGGAGACCGAGGCAGGAGATATTGAGCATCTGTTGGTGCGTGCAGGTGATCGTGTAGGCAACACGCAAGCAGAGTCTTAAAGATCTCCCTTTCTCTCTCCCGATTCACCAACTTGTGAGTGGCTTTACTTCCGATTAGTGCCCTTCTTCCAAGTCTTCCTTCTTAATAATCTGACTCGTTTGTGCATTCCTATCAACGATACCATAATAACAAAAATCGAGTTAAAGAAAAGAAGAAGTAGACTTGAAATACTTAATGCTTGTCACATGCACAAATTTACCGTACGATCACTTTATTGCGTGCTTGTCTGCTATGCTATGCTTAATTATGTTTCAGTTGTAGCTAGAACTTATTTATCTATAACTGTTCAATGAGTAGTGCAAATTGGAATATGATTATTGAGCAAGGTAGCCTATACTATGGAATATGCATGAAGTTTATTTTCTTATATTGCCTTGAAGTGCTTCATTTGATAACTCAGTTTGTAGATAATGCATGGTCAAGGACAACTTGTGCACAAGGGTAGAGTTCTATGAACGATCGTCGGGGCACTGGGACCGCTTCGCTTGGGTAGAACATTTGCTAGCTGAAGTCCTAGCACAGGATGAATCGGGACGTCCGCTAAAGACTAGCTACCCGAGACGGAAAGACAGCCGACCATCCTTAGTCCGACCAGTGACATGCTATGTATATTTAAACTATGCAAACTAATTATGTCTTCGTGGCAGGAAAGGTCATGGTAAATTTTGTACAGGTGGTTCAAACGGTGCAGGTAAAAGTCACCGAACGGTGACATATTTTGTTATGTCATTTTATGCTGAACTAAGGCAAGATAGAAAGATCACATAATAATAATGTTGCATGTTCACATGAATACGGTATCGATTTGGTATGTTGGGTTAGCTTGTCCTCACTGGTACTTTTTGAAGTACTGACTCTCGTTGCAGCAGGTTCCCCGAGCCAAAGCGACGCGGCGAGGAACTGAAGCTCCCCCTGACCCTTTCACTGATCTGTCGCTTTCGTGTTTGTGACTTTTGGAGCACAAGTACATAATATCAAGGAGCTCGCACATACCCTTTTGAAGCTCCTAGGCGATGGTGCTAACACGCACCCAAGGTGGTTTGCTCTTTTAAAATATTAGTAAGGGATGTAATGTATAGATCGACTATCTCATTTTGCTTCCATATTGTAAGCCCATGCGGCATCCTTTTTAGTTTTGAGTCAAGGGTCTATAACAAGATGTTCATTATCAATAAAGAGAACTTTTTCTACATTCCAATGTGTGATATCTCATTTGCGTACTCTGTTACATATGTTTCTAAAGTATATCATTATGCCTAGGCCTTATGCGTGCGTGCCTTACGGGCGCACTGTGTCACACCCGGGGGGACGATTATCGATTTAGCAAAAATTGAGGCGTGACATATTGCTATCAGAGCATTGCTTCTGATCCTTTGACCTTCGTGTCCGAAGAGTTTTCTTGAAACGACCATGTCCCTCCTAGTTGAACTCTTGAATTCACTTGGCCAAAATGAGATACCTTCCATACTATAAGCCCATAATATGTTTTGAGACTGATGTAAGTTACTTTTCTTTCAAGGAACGGTCTCAGAGCCAGATGCACAATCGTAGGTAGTGGCGCAGGTGCAAGGGAGCAGTTTTGGTACTTCGGACAGCTCAGAAAGTCAACCACCCGTGCCCTCTGTTGATCCGTTCGAGCGGATGATACGTTTGATGGAAATGCAGTAGAGGCAGACAGAATTATGTCAAAACCAATTCGAGTCCAGGATTTAGGCTCAATTTCAGGCGCAACGGACTCAGGCCGAGGCACAACAGAAGCAAATGAAAACCCTACAAACGATTGTGACGACGCTCGTCGCCAATAACCATTCTGCATCAACTGCCGCCGCGATAGTGCTAGTTGTAGCCGAGACCGCGGGACTTCAGGGTTCTCAGGAACCTCCGCCCTCAGACGAGAAGGGTTCCATCCTACAAATATCAGAGTTTAAGAAGATGTGTCATGCTACCTTCAAAGGGACTGAGGACTCCACCATGGCGTTAGATTGGCTGGTTGAGCTAGAGGATCACTTTGAAGTGCTTCACATGGATGAGATGAAGAGAGTTGCTTGCGCTCAGCTCCAGCTTCGTTTAAATGCACATGATTGGTGGAATGTGCACAAACAAGCTATCTTGAGTGAAGATGATAAGACGACTATCTCTTGGCCCGTATTCCGTAAAGCCTTCGAAAAGAAGTACATTCCACAGCCGTCCGTCGCGAGAAGGAAGACGAATTTACACATCTTCAACAAGGAGATATGATAGTGCGGCAGTACGCCGTAGAATACAACAAGCTTACAAAATTTGCCAAGTCTCATCTCTGTGACGCCGAAAGTCGAGCTCGAAGATTTGAAATAGGACTGCGACCTTCTATTCGTGTCCACATCGTCATCCCTCAGTACCGTACCATGCAAGAGTCTCTAAACCATGCCCTCTCCCTAGAGCCATAGTACCCCCCAGTTTGCATCGGCGCTGTACAAAATTTCTATCACAAGCTCCCTAACAACACGGGAGGTAACAACGCGCCAAAGCATCCTAACAATGGCGGTTATCAGGGTGAAAACCTGGGGAGGAACAATGGGATCCACTGTGACAAGTGCAATCATGGCGGACACCTTGCTAAAGACTGCCGTATACCAAATGGAGGATGTTTCCGATGTGGTCGCCCTGGCCACATGCAGCGGGATTGTCGGGAGGGAGGACCAAACCAACAACGACGACCATATTGTCTGCCTCTGGATCAGGGTCAAGCACCTCGAGTGAACCAGACGGCACCCCAGAACGCTCAAGGCCGGGTCTATGCTTTGACTCAGAAAGAGGCGTTCACATCAAACACGATGGTGTCAGGTATATTACTTTTTAATAATGTACCTGCTCGAGTATTGTTTGATTCTGGTGCCACACATAGTTTCATTGCGACAAATTTTTGCCACCGAGAACATATTTCCTATGACACCGCTAATCCTAAACTTTAGCGTCAGTACTCCATCGGGCGTGGATTTGCCGGCTCGCTTAGTTTGTCGTGAAGGTAACATTTGCATCGGAGGAAGAAAATTATCTCTTGATGCGATAGTCTTAGACATCAGGGACTAAGACATCATTCTGGGGATGGATTGGCTCGGCTACCATTGATTGTGCGAAAAAGAAAGTCGTATTTTGTCTACCTGGCGAGATCAAATTTTTTTATGCGTGCAGTCCACTGTCGAAAGCGCCAAATGCCTGCATGGTGATCACTGTAATTTTTACTCGACGGATGATACATTTTGGCTGTGAAGGGTACTTGGCGTCCGTTCGAGACACTCAACAAGATTGCGCAAACGTAAAGTCTACTTCCGGTGTGGCAGATTTTCTTGATGTGTTTCCAGATGAGTTGCCCGGCATGCCGCCCGACCGAGAGATATAGTTCACTATTGATACATTTTCAGAGACTCGACCGATTTTCAAAGCTCCGTATCGAATGACCCCGACAGAACTAAAAAATTTAAAGGTCAAGTTACAAGAATTGTTATATCATGGGTATATTCGTCCGAACGTGTCTCCGTGGGGCGTGCCTGTATTATTTGTGAAGAAAAAAGATGGCTCGATGCGGCTTTGCATCGACTATCGTGAATTGAATAAGACCACTGTTCGAAACAAGTACCCCTTCCCAGGATCGATGACCTCTTTGATCAACTACAAGGTGTGACAATATTTTTAAAAATTGATCTTCGTTCGGGTTATCATCATCTCAAGATCAAGCCAGACGACATACCGAAGTCAGCCTTTCGCACTCACTACGACCACTATGAGTTTTTGGTAATGTCATTCGGACTGACCAATGCCCATGCCGCCTTTATGGACTTAATAAATCATATGTTCTGGCCATATCTCGACAAGTTTGTAGTAGTGTTCATTGATGATATCTTGGTATACTCGAAGAATAGGGAGGAACATATAAAGCACTTACAGACCGTGCTACAGACTCTTCGGAACAATAAGCTATACACAAAACTGAGTAAGTGCGAGTTTTGACTGAGCAGTGTATCTTTTCTCGGACACATTATTTCTGCGGAAGGTATTTTAGTCGATCCAAAAAAAGTTGAAGCCATCATCGAGTGGAAGCGGCATGCATTCATCAGTGAGATTCGAAGCTTCATCGGACTAGCGGGCTACTACAGGCGTTTCGTGAAAGACTTTTCCAAGTTAGCATCACCTATGACTCGCCTCATACAGAAATGAGTCGTATTCGAGTGGTCCACCGACTACGAAGCATCGTTTTAAGAGTTAAAGCAATGCCTCACCTTTGCTCCACTACTTGCACTACCAGATGAGACATCGGGATTCCAAATATTCAGCGACGCGTCTGGGCAGGGCTTGGGGTGTGTACTCATGCAGCAGGATAGGGTGATAGCTTACGCATCCAGACAACTGAAAAAGTATGAGAAAAATTATCCTATGCATGACCTGGAACTAACGACAAATGTATTCGCACTAAAATTGTGGCCACACTACCTCTATGGAGTGGCTTGCCGAATTTACATTGATCACAAATGCTTGAAGTACCTATTCACCCAAATAGATCTTAACCTACGACAGAGGCATTGGCTAGAATTGATCAAAGACTATGACTTGACGATCGAATACACACCTGGCAAAAGAAATGTTGTAGTGGATGCGTTGAGTCGAGTGTTTGCGGAATCCCTGTCCGTTGATCACAGGTTACAAAGAGGCTTTGAGGAAATGGGCATTGAACTCCGAATTCGATACCTCGGCCCACGAGTTGCTCAGATGAGATTTATACCCAACCTGTCAGAGAGAGTCACATCTACTCAGAGGGACGACCCATTCCTAAGAAAAATGTGCCCGTTGATCACATATTCTAGCGGGAAAGGCGAAAGACTTTGCTGTAGATAAGAATGGAGTGTTGCGAGTGAAGGGAATGCTATACATCCCCAATGACGCAGAACTCAGAAAGGAGATCCTTGTGGAAGCTTACTATGCACTCTACATAGTCCATCCAGGGAGCACGAAGATGTATAAAGACATTTGTACTATTTTCTGGTGGCACAGTATGAAGAGAGATATGGCGCACTTCATGTCGCAATGCATAACCTGTCAGAGGGTGAAAGCAGAACATCAGAGACCGGACGGAGAGATGCAGAATCTTGCTATTCCGAAATAAAAATGGGAGCACATAAGCATGGACTTCATTGTTGGCTTGCCAAAGACGCAACGGGAGAACGACGCAACGGGGGAACGACGCAATCTAGGTCATCGTCGACCGGTTGACCAAGTCAGCACACTTTATTGCCATTAAAGTTACTTGGAGCATCGATCGCCTCGCCCAGACCTACCTTAATGAGATAGTTTGGCTGTACGGAGTGCCGGTTTCTATAGTATCGGATCGGGACGGACGATTCTTATCACGTTTCTGGGAAGCCTTCAGTCAGCGATGGGGACTAAGTTAAAGTTCAGCTCAGCCTACCATCCTTAAACCGGTGGCCAAATAGAGCGTGTGAATCAGGTACTCGAAGACATGCTGCTTCTTTGTACAATCGATTCAAAGTCAAGTTGGGGACGTCTACTACCATTGGCCAAATTTGCATACAACAATAGTTATCAGTCCAGCATCCAAATGGCTCCGCACGAGGCTTTGTATGGATGGAAGTGTAGGTCACCGATCTGCTGGGATGAAGTTGGGGAGCGTCAAATCCTTGGGCCGGAACTAGTTGAACAAACAGTCTAAATTGTTTGATTGATCCGAGAGCGACTAAAAGTAGCACAAAGCCGGCAGAAGAGTTATGCCAACATTTATTGTCGACCCCTTGATTTCTTCGAAGGTGACCATGTGTTTTTGAAGGTCTCGCCCATGCGAGAAATTATATAAGATTTGGAGTAAAAGGGAAGTTAAGTCCGAGATTCGTTGGCTCGTTCGAAATCCTCAATCGAGTCGCTCAAGTTGCCTATCAAATTGTATTGCCACCAACCCTGTCAGACGTGCATGATATTTTTTATTTGTCACAGCTTAGGAAGTACGTGCACGATCTGAACCACGTGGTAGATTTTGGTTAGTTGGATCTACAGGCAAACTTGTCGTACGTCAAAGAGCATGTTCAGATCTTTGATCGGAAAGAGAAGTAGTTACGGAACTGTGCAGTCTCGCTTGTGCACGTTCTTTGGCAGAACCACGCGGTCGAGAAGTTAACCTGGGAACTCGAATTGGACATGAAGAAAAAGTTTTCCTCATTATTTTCTTAGGGGTAGGTTCTATTCCTATATTTCGAGGACGAAATTTTTTATTAGTTGGTTAAGATGTAGTGCCCCGTTTCTCCTATTCGGGGAGCGCGGCTAAGAAATACTTGATATCATTCAATTGGGACAGATTGAATCAAGATCCTTTCCTCGTTATAGATTGGTTTCTTCGAAATTAGGTCCCACATTCAATGGATCGTGCCTCAAGGAAGGACTCGGCGACAGAGTCGAGAGGGGCCTTTCCGTTGCGCTGGTTTCTTTGCCCATTTTCGAATGCCGCTTGGTTGCTTTCTTGTTGGTTTTGTGACTTACATTTTCTTGAACGGTTTCGATAGATTTTATTGTCTTCGTTCTTTGAATTTTATATTTCGTATCAAACCCTTGGAGACCGAGGCAGGAGATATTGATCATCTGTTGGTGCGTGCAGGTGATCGTGTAGGCGACGCGCAAGCGGAGTCTTAAAGATCTCCCCTTTATCTCCCCCGATTCACCAACTTGTGAGTGGCTTTATTTTCGATTAGCGCCCTTCTTCCAAGTCTTCCTTCTTAATAATCTGACTCGTTTGTGCGTTCCGGTCAACGATACCATAATAATAAAAATTGAGTTAAAGACAAAAAGAAGAAGATGTAGACTTGAAATACTTAATTCTTGTCACATGCATGTAGAAGCATGAAAAATACGCTGGCAAAAGCTACGCGGCGTATTGATACAGAGCAGCGCAAACAAAGGCCTTCAGTGCCATCAGGCGTAAGAGCTCAAGGGTGCAGCGCGTCCAAAACCGCTTCGGCGTAGACGGGACCCCCCCCCATCGCCTCCAGGGCGTAAAAACTCAGCCGCTCTCAAAGCAGCGTTAAAATAGCGTACGAGGAACGCTTCGTCTTCCCCGAAATAAACCTGTCAAGTCACGCAGTGAACCTGGCCTCTGACTCCTGACAAAAAGTGCTGCATGGCGACCCAGACGACGGCTGGAAACAGGCACAGACCCCTCGGGACGCACACCACAGTATGATGGCGGATCCCTGCATTTAATTCAGAGGATTGTGTTAAGATACCACCGAACCGTCGTTTACTGACGTCCCCTCAGCATAAACCGCTCTTTTTCGCACAGAGGGATACGCTGCATTGTTTTATACAGGCAGGCATAAGCCGGTTTACGCTCCGCAGTAGATAAACCGCCTGCCACGTCAAAAGCTGCACATCGTACGGGGCTCGAGGCACGTCTCTACGTCTAATTGCACGGAGCGGTGACAGGTTCAGTCAAGGCACGTCTCTGCAACGGATGCACAGAAGGGCTGCAGACCTTCGAAACACGTCTTCGCATTTAATGCACAGGATGATGGCAAATCTCTGTAGAAGATTTGATTACATCTTCGAAAGCCGTGATTCCGGCTAAGACGTCCCCGTCAGCACTCGGGCACGGTACGCAGCGGCTTCTACGCCCATTCAAGACCTGTGCCCCTTCGGCTCTCAACGCCTCTCCGGCTTCAACGCCTGTCCGGTTCCTACGCCTATCCGGCTTCAACGCCTCTCCGGCTCCTACGCCTATCCGGCTTCAACGCCTCTCCGGCTCCTACGCCTATCCGGCTTCAACGCCTCTCCGGCTTCTATGCCTATCCGGCTTCTACGCCTATCCGGCTTCTACGCCTATTCGGCTTCTATGCCTATCTGGCCTCTGTGCCAGGGTGACAGTCATTTGGCTTCTACGCCAACCGTTTCTACACACGGGATACCTACCTGCGTGGCTCTTACGCCGTGATCTTCGTAGCAATAGTACGCGTTGTGTTCTCTTAGTTGGACCCGCGTCATACGCTCATTCAAAAGATCATCCATACGCAGGCATTGGTTACTTTAACCGTTGTGTAAAAGGGTGTTGTACTTCCCACTCCTCGATTTTTATACCGACGGAGTGGTCACTGTCACCAAAACTCTATAAATAGAGACCCCTATCAATGGGGAAAAAAGGAGGAGAGAAAAAAAGAATTATCATCCAGGAGAGAATTATCGTCCAAGGAGAGAGAGAGAGAAAGGGAGAGGGAGAGAGAGAGAGAGAGAGAGAGAGAGCCCGGAGAGCAGGCAAAGAGCAGGGATCGACGACCTTGGCCTCGTGCGTCCAACCTCTTCTGCAACCTTCGAAGCTGCTACCTGTCTTCCACGGCACTTCTTCAACATCGTGTGGTCCAAGGGCTAAAGTGATCGACCGCAGATCAGACACCTATAGCAATTTATACCCAGATTAAATAAATTGTACTCCCACATCCTCGTATAGGATTACATTGTACAAGTTTGTTTGTAAACAGAAGGGCGCGGGTTTCGCATAAACCCCGTCATTGAAATACAATTTCATTCCTTTCGTTTAATACCACAAACAAGATGGCGACTCTGCTGGGGACATCTTTCTCTTCTGACGAGGAAGTAATTGCTCAACACGATACGGTATCCGTGGGAACCGTGAAGAAGACGCTGGTCGTTCATTTCGACCAGTCAGCCTACGAAGACATGCTTCGAGCCGGGGGTAGCTCTCGCCCTCTCTCCGTCCAGGACAAACAGGAAGCTGCGCAATGTGTGGATGCCCAAGACATCCTCTACTATTCCTGTGGACTCTCCGATCTCTCCGGACTCTCCGATCTCTCCGATCTCTCCGGACTCTCCGATCTCTCCGATCTCTCCGATCTCTTCGGCCAACGAGGTTGTAGCGACGCTCCCTCCGTGCCCTGCACGTAAAATTCAGTCTCCCGCTACGCGCGGTACAGACAAAACTTTGGGCGAAGCCTTAGCGCTAACCCCGAAGAATCCACTGCGCTTTACGCGTAGGAAACAGTCTCCCGCTACGCGCGGTAAAGACAAAACTTCGGGCGAAGCCTCAGCGCTAACCCAGAAGCCTTCACTGCGCTTTACGCGTAGAAATCTGCCTCCCGCTCCGCGCGGTACAGACAGAACTTCCGATGGTGCCTCGGCGCCAAGACGGAAGTACAAATCACGCTCCATGCGCAAGACAACATCTGACCTCTACGGAGAACCAGATGAACGCTGTGATCTCCGCAAGTGCAACGACAAGTCTGGGGGTAGTCTCCCTCGACAAAACCGAGCAACATCCAAAGCTGGGGGTAGAATTCTCTCAGAATCTGAAGATGATGCAACGATGACGATCTTTCCAGAAGACCATGGAACTCAAGCATCAGGAGCCCGAAGGCCAAAAGGGACTTTCTCCTTCAATGAAGATGACATCAGTGGAATCTTCAATACGTTGATGAAGGAAAACAAACTTCAGCTTCCCAACATCAGATACCCTGAGAGGGCTGGCAAAATTGATAACCCAGATTATTATCTCTTTTATCGGTACATTCATCATCCTACAAAGACATGCTATGTACTAAAAAAGAGAATCCAGGAGTTGATCGATGCCAAGGTCATCACTCTGCATCTGTAAACGATGGTCCGACCATCGATTATCATGTTCATATTACCTCTGATATCGGTTGTCATCTCAACTCAACACCCGTACTTAACTCTAAGTACGCCAGTGGTGTTGAGTCCACAAAAACTGCTACGTCCATGTTACCTCTAGCAGGGCTTGTCTCAAACCTATTGCTTGCACTTAGGTGCGCAAAAAGTGATGGGTCCACAAAATCAGCCATGTTCATATTACCTCTGAGCTGTAATCCCCAGCTGAGTTTGTTATGTTCATATTACCTCTGAACAAACCATCCTGGTCCGACCATCGATTATCACCTCTGATATCGATCGTCACTTCAACTTAACACCCGTACTAAATCTAAGTACGCCAGTGGTGTTAGGTCCACAAAAACTGCTACGTCCATATTACCTCTAGCAGGGCTTGTCTCAAACCTATTGCTTGCACTTAGGTGCGCAAAAAGTGATGGGTCCACAAAATCAGCCATGTTCATATTACCTCTGAGCTGTAATCCCCAGCTGAGTTTGTTATGTTCATATTACCTCTGAACAAACCATCCTGGTCTGACCATCGATTATCACCTCTGATATCGATCGTCACTTCAACTTAACACCCGTACTTAACTCTAAGTACGCCAGTGGTGTTGAGTCCACAAAAAACTGCTACGTCCATATTACCTCTAGCAGGGCTTGTCTCAAACCTATTGCTTGCACTTAGGTGCGCAAAAAGTGATGGGTCCACAAAATCAGCCATGTTCATATTACCTCTGAGCTGTAATCCCCAGCTGAGTTTGTTATGTTCATATTACCTCTGAACAAACCATCCTGGTCTGACCATCGATTATCACCTCTGATATCGATCGTCACTTCAACTTAACACCCGTACTAAATCTAAGTACGCCAGTGGTGTTAGGTCCACAAAAACTGCTACTTCCATATTACCTCTAGCAGGGCTTGTCTCAAACCTATTGCTTGCACTTAGGTGCGCAAAAAGTGATGGGTCCACAAAATCAGTCATGTTCATATTACCTCTGAGCTGTAATCCCCAGCTGAGTTTGTTATGTTCATATTACCTCTGAACAAACCATCCTGGTCCGACCATTGATTATCATGTTCATATTACCTCTGATATCGGTTGTCATCTCAACTTAACACCCGTACTTAACTCTAAGTACGCCAGTGGTGTTGAGTCCACAAAAACTGCTACGTCCATATTACCTCTAGCAGGGCTTGTCTCAAACCTATTGCTTGCACTTAGGTGCGCAAAAAGTGATGGGTCCACAAAATCAGCCATGTTCATATTACCTCTGAGCTGTAATCCCCAGCTGAGTTTGTTATGTTCATATTACCTCTGAACAAACCATCCTGGTCCGACCATCGATTATCATGTTCATATTACCTCTGATATCGGTTGTCATCTCAACTCAACACCCGTACTTAACTCTAAGTACGCCAGTGGTGTTGAGTCCACAAAAACTGCTACGTCCATATTACCTCTAGCAGGGCTTGTCTCAAACCTATTGCTTGCACTTAGGTGCACAAAAAGTGATGGGTCCACAAAATCAGCCATGTTTATATTACCTCTGAGCTGTAATCCCCAGCTGAGTTTGTTATGTTCATATTACCTCTGAACAAACCATCCTGGTCCGACCATCGATTATCATGTTCATATTACCTTTGATATCGGTTGTCATCTCAACTTAACACCCGTACTAAATCTAAGTACGCCAGTGGTGTTAGGTCCACAAAATCTGCTACGTCCATATTACCTCTAGCAGGGCTTGTCCTCAAACCTATTACTTGCACCTAGGTGCGCAAAAAATAATAGGCCCACAAATCAGTCATGTCCATATCACCTCTGAACTGTATTTCCTTGGAGAATCTGCCATGTCCATATCACCTCTGAACAGGCTTTCCAAGATTCTGACCATCGATTATCACCTCTGATATCGATCGTCACTTCAACTTAACACCCGTACTAAATCTAAGTACGCCAGTGGTGTTAGGTCCACAAAATCTGCTACGTCCATATTACCTCTAGCAGGGCTTGTCCTCAAACCTATTTACTTGCACCTAGGTGCGCAACAAGTAATAGGCCCACAAAACAGCTATGTCCATATTACCTCTGAGCTGTAAACTCTAGTAAGGCCTATCACGTCTATCTCACCTCTGATAGTACTTTACCTACAAAAACTTGGCCAAAGCACGTTCTATCATGTCCGTATGACCTCTGGATAGACGTGCCCTGCTGAAGTTTACCGAGAGTTTATCACGTCCATACTACCTCTGATACCACTCTCGCCCTAACCAAGTCTCGCATTAATAGTCGGATATGATTGGGTGCTACGTCAAACCACTACCCTCAAAAGACGGACAGTCAGCGAATTCGAAATTTTTTTCGCGCAAGACAGTTCAGCAGTTCTACGCTAAAGGAGCTTTCTACGCTCGACAGCAACAGATCTACGATTTTACGCTCGCAAGCTACAAGTCTATGGTTTTTCTCGCCCGGATGCCTTTGTGCTCGGTAGCTTTTACGCTCGAGAGGCGACAAACCTACGGCTTTACGCTCAGCAGATACCAAATCGATGATCTCACGCTCGGTGGCGCTCAGTTTACGCTCAGAAGCAACAGATCCGCAGAACTTCACGCTCGAAGAAATTCTCTTTTCAGGAGCTACAGATCCACAAGTCCTACGCTAAAGGAGCTTTCTACACTCAACAGCAACGATTCTACGGCTTTTACGTTCAAGCAGCTATAAGTCTATGGTTTTTCTCGCCCGGATGCCTTTGTGCTCGGTAGCTTTTACGCTCGAGAGGCGACAAACCTACGACTTCATGCTCAGGAACCACAAGTCTACGACTTCGCGCTCAACGGTGTTTTACGCCCAGACGCTACATGCTGAGGATTTCGCACTCCGCGACCTTCCCCAATAAATCCGCCATAAAGGCCGCACCGACCGTTTCAACGCTCCATTCAGAAACGTTTCGAGTCACGAGGGGCCATTCATGCTTCATTCAAAGCGTTTCAAATTCCAAGGAATTTAAAAGCTTTGAAGGGGGTCTTGTAGAAGCATAAAAAATACGCTGGCAAAAGCTACGCGGCGTATTGATACAGAGCAGCGCAAACAAAGGCCTTCAGTGCCATCAGGCGTAAGAGCTCAAGGGTGCAGCGCGTCCAAAACCACTTCGGCGTAGACGGGACCCCCCCCATCGCCTCCAGGGCGTAAAAACTCAGCCGCTCTCAAAGCAGCATTAAAATAGCGTACGAGGAACGCTTCGTCTTCCCCGAAATGAACCTGTCAAGTCACGCAGTGAACCTGGCCTCTGACTCCTGACAAAAAGTGCTGCATGGCGACCCAGACGACGGCTGAAAACAGGCACAGACCCCTCGGGACGCACACCACAGTATGATGGCGGATCCCTGCATTTAATGCAGAGGATTGGGTTAAGATACCACCGAACCGTCGTTTACTGACGTCCCCTCAGCATAAACCACTCTTTTTCGCACAGAGGGATACACTGCATTATTTTACACAGGCAGGCATAAGCCGGTTTACGCTCCGCAGTAGACAAACCGCCTGCCACGTCAAAAGCTGCACATCGTACGGGGCTCGAGGCACGTCTCTACGTCTAATTGCACGGAGCGGTGACAGGTTTAGTCAAGGCACGTCTCTGCAACGGATGCACAGAAGGGCTGCAGACCTTCGAAACACGTCTTCGCATTTAATGCACAGGATGATGGCAAATCTCTGTAGAAGATTTGATTACATCTTCGAAAGCCGTGATTCCGGCTAAGACGTCCCCGTCAGCACTCGGGCACGGTACGCAGCGGCTTCTACGCCCATTCAAGACCTGTGCCCCTTCGGCTCTCAACGCCTCTCCGGCTTCAACGCCTGTTCGGCTCCTACGCCTATCCGGCTTCAACGCCTCTCCGGCTCCTACGCCTATCCGGCTTCAACGCCTCTCCGGCTCCTACGCCTATCCGGCTTCAACGCCTATCCGGCTTCAACGCCTCTCCGGCTTCTATGCCTATCCGGCTTCTACGCCTATTCGGCTTCTATGCCTATCTGGCCTCTGTGCCAGGGTGACAGTCATTTGGCTTCTACGCCAACCGTTTCTACACACGGGATACCTACCTGCGTGGCTCTTACGCCGTGATCTTCGTAGCAATAGTACGCGTTGTGTTCCCTTAGTTGCACCCGCGTCATACGCTCATTCAAAAGATCATCCATACGCAGGCATTGGTTACTTTAACCGTTGTGTAAAAGGGTATTGTACTTTCCACTCCTCGGTTTTTACACCGACGGAGTGGTCACTGTCACCAAAACTCTATAAATAGAGACCCCTATCAATGGGGAAAAAAGGAGGAGAGAAAAAAAGAATTATCATCCAGGAGAGAATTATCGTCCAAGGAGAGAGAGAGAGAAAGGGAGAGGGAGAGAGAGAGAGAGAGAGAGAGAGAGAGAGCCCGGAGAGCAGGCAAAGAGCAGGGATCGACGACCTTGGCCTCGTGCGTCCAACCTCTTCTGCAACCTTCGAAGCTGCTACCTGTCTTCCACGGCACTTCTTCAACATCGTGTGGTCCAAGGGCTAAAGTGATCGACCGCAGATCAGACACCTATAGCAATTTATACCCAGATTAAATAAATTGTACTCCCACATCCTCGTATAGGATTACATTGTACAAGTTTGTTTGTAAACAGAAGGGCGCGGGTTTCGCATAAACTCCGTCATTGAAATACAATTTCATTCCTTTCGTTTAATACCACAAACAATGCACAAATTTACTGTACGATCACTTTGTTGCGTGTTTGTCTGCTATGCATATACTTAATTATATTTCAGTTGTAGCTAGAACTTATTTATCTATAACTATTCAATGAGTAGTACAAATTGAAATATGATCATTAAGAAATGTAGCCTATACTATGGAATATGCATGAAGTTCATTTCCTTATATTATCTTGAAGTGCTTCATTTGATAACTTAGTTTGCAAATGATACATGGTCAAGGACAACTTGTGCACAAGGGTAGAGTTCTACGAACAATCACCGGGGCACTGTGACCGCTTTGGCCTGGGTAGAATATTTGCTAGCTGAAGTCCTAGCATGGGATGAATCGGGACGTCCGCTAAGGGCTAGATACCCGAGGCAAAAAGACAGCCGATCATCCTTAGTTCGACCAGTGACATGCTATGTATATTTAACCTGTGCAAACTAATTATGTCTTCGTGATAGGGAAGGTTATGGTAAGTTTTGTACAGGTAGTTCAGACGGTGCAGCTAAAATTCACCGAACGGTGGCACATTTCTTATGTCATTTCATGCTATCACATATATAAAAATTAAACTAAGGCAAGATAAAAAGATCACATAATAATAATGTTGCATGTTCACATGAATACGATATCAATTTGGTATGTTGGGTTAGCTCGCCCTCACCGGTACTTTTCGAAGTATTGACCCTCAGCAGGTTCCCCGAGCCAAGGTGACGCGGCGAGGAGCTGAAGCTCTCCTTCCAACCTTTCATTGATCTGGCACGTTCATGTTTGTGACTTTTGGAGCACAAGTACATAATCTCAAGGAGCTAGCACATACCCTTTTGAAGCACCTAGGCGATGGTGCTAACACGCACCCAAGGTGGTTTGCTCTTTTAAAATATTAGTAAGGAATATAATTTATGGATCGACTATCTCATTTTGCGTCCATGTTGTAAGCACGTGTGGCATCCTTTTTAGTTTTGAGTCAAGAGTCCGTAACAAGATGTTTATTATCAATAAGAGAACTTTTCTACATTCCAATGTGTGATATCTCATTTGCATACTCTGTTGCATATGTTTCTAAAGTATATTATTATGCCTAGGCCTTGTGTGCGTGCGCCTTACGCGCGCACAGTATCACGTTCGGGGGATGATTATCGATTTAGAGAAAATCGGGGTATAACAACCGAGACCAAGGGGGTGGATGATTCTGCTGGTTTCGTCATCCCGCGGGAGCCCCCTGACCGCAGTCCCACCCCGTTATTGGTCCAGCACCAGTCTGTGCTCCTACATGGTCTGTAACTGTCTCCCCACCCAGCATCTCCACTCCTAAGGTGTCAGTTTCTTCAGACCTTGGGGTCCCTTATGTTCCACTTCCCTTGATGGTAGGATGGGTAGGCACGACGTCGACTGCCTCTCCTCCGGTGGCAGTAGAGGCTTCCCTTTATCCAGGGCTCCTGGGTCATGCACGCATGTTGGCTTTGTGCACTTGTCTTGGGCGGATGAGATTAAGCTCGAGGAGGGAGAGATCCCTGGTGTTAATAGTCCCCTAGACTCTCTCGCTTTTATGATAGATGTCTTTTTGGTATCTGTCCTAGTAGGGGGAGCGATGCACAACGGGCCTGAGCCAAGCGAGGGCCTGGTGGTCTCGGTGGTGGGCGCTCACGCTCTTTCGGTTGGGTCAGTGGACCCAGCATCGGCACTTGTGTCCCCTTTCCCGTGTCACTCCAGTTGGACAGATGAGGTAGAGAAGAGCTCTCCGTGTCAGCCGCTAGCGCCGTCAATACTGCTCTGGTTAATGGCTCCAAGTTGGTTGGCGGCATGGGCTCCACGCTTACACAGGACAGAGGTCTTTCTTTTTCCGGTGTTAAAGTTGTAGAGTATGAAGATGGAACTAGTCCTTCAGGTAAAGGGGGTGTGAAGGAAGGGGGTGTTGCTCAAAGGAGGGCGGAGCTTGGTCCGATTAGTAAGGAGGTCAGTCATCAATAATTTGAGGTCCAGGGCAGACAAGTATACAAGAGGTCCAAGAATCCTACTAGAGCAATGCTACATCATATTATGAATCTGCATCCATCCTCTACCTCTAGATACAGAAAGTCGGCGAGAGCTAGGTCCTAGGCAAGTGTAGAAGCATGAAAAATACGCTGGAGAATTATACGCATAAAACCCCCAAGCACGCGTAAAACAAAGCTTCAGCATTGTATGGCATAAAACATGACTTCAGAGCTGTCCGCGTAAAGCAGCGCTTCAAGGTTGTTTTGGCGTAAAAGGTTGCTACACCTCCATCCGGCGTAAACTATGTCTGCCTTTAATGCAGCATAAAGTTGTACGAGGAACTCTTCGTATTCCTCGAATGAACCTGTCAGACAGAACAGTGAACCTGACTCGTGACAAAGAATACTACACGACGATCGAGAGGACGGCTGTAATGATGATTCTGCACAGAGTCCCAGACTGTCGTTTAGTGGCATATCCTTGATACAAGTCATTTTTACGCATTCAAGGAATACGCTGCCTACTTTACACAGGCAGAAATGAGCGTTTACGCTCAAGATGAGATAAAACCAAATGTCACGTCAAAAGCTGTTTTTCGTACAGAACTCAAGGCACGTCTCTGCAGTTAATGCGCGAGATGGGGAAAGATCTCTGCATTTAATGCACAAGATTTGGTTCTACTTTTAATGACTGGAAGAGCTAAAATTAGGGCTAATATGCTCACGTCACTATCCCTGCATATTACGCCAACCAGGCTATTTTTAACCATTGGAGCACGCCGTATGCTATCTCCTTGAAATACGCCAACCAGGCTATTTTCAACTATAGGAGCACGCCGTATGCTATCTCCTCGAAATATGCCAACTTAGGCTATATTTGCAAGGTACGTGATAAGGCTGTTTGGCCTAGAATACGCTCAAGACCTCAGTCAGGAAGGATAATTGGTTTATTTACGCTGATTACCTATTACCTATGCAGCATCAAGCTTTACGCAGAATTTGGCTTTTACGCCAACAAAACAACTACTTGGCTTTTACGCCAACAAGACAGCTATTTGGCTTTTACTCCAACAAGATAACTATTTGGCTTTTACGCCAACGAGACAGTTATTTGGCTTTTACGACAACAAGATAGCTATTTGGCTTTTTATGCCAACAAGATAACTATTTGGCTTTTACGCCAACGAGACAGTTATTTGGCTTTTATGCCAACCATCTTTACGCGAGGGGCAGTTACCTACGTGGCTTGCATGCCGTGGTCTTCGAGAAACAGTTATACGCGGCACCTCATAATGGGACACGCGTCACACGCGGATTCAGGAGATCATTCAGACGTGGGTAGCAGTTATTATAACCGCCGCGTAAAAGGTGCAACTCTCTCCACTAATTGGCTTCTACGCTGACTGACCAGTTACTGTGACTGATCTCTATAAATAGAGACTTCAAGTCACAGGAAAAAGGGGTCAAGAGGTTAAAAAAAGTCGAAAGAGAGGAGATCAGAGAGAGAGCACATACAGAGAGTGTTGATTGACGACTTTGGCAATGAGAGTTCAATCCCTCCTGCAATCTTTGAAGCTTCTTCTTCTTCTACAGCATTTCTTCGTCATCGTGTGGTCCAAGGGACAAAGTGATCGACCGCATATCAGACTCCTATAGCAATATTTTTCCATAATTATTTTTATTGTACTTAACATCCTCGTATAGGATTAATTATACTTCTTTTTCTTGTTTGTAAACAAAGAAAGGGTTTCGTATAAACCTAGTTTCATTTCTTCTATTTATCATCAAACACAAGATGACGACTCTGTTGGGGACACTTTTTCTCATCTGACGAGAAAATAATTGCTCAACACGATGCTGTATCCACCGGATCAACGAAGAAGACTTTGGTCGTCCAATTCGACCAATCTGCTTATGAAGACATGCTTCGAGCAGGGGGTAGCTCTCATTCCCTCTCTGTCCAGGATAACAGGAAGCTGCATAAAGTATGGATGCCCCGGACATCCTTTACCCTTCCTGCGGACTCTCTCTCTCCGATCAACAATATTGTGACATCACAACCTATACGCTCTGTGCGTAAAAACCCGTCTTCCGTCTGTGATGTGGCAGACAAAGCTTCTGGCAATGACCTAGTGCCAATCCAGAAGTCTAGAACGCACCCTGTGCGTAAAACTATGTCTCCCGTCTGTGACGTGGCAGACAAAATTTCTGACAATGCCTCAGTGCCAATTCAGAAATTTCAAACATGTCCCGCACGTAAAACTTCGTCTCCCGTCTGTGACGTGGCAGACAAAATTTCTGACAAGGCCTCAGAGCCCGTGCGAAAATTTTAATCGTGCCCTACGCGTAAAAATATATCTCCTATCTGTGATATGGCAGATGGACCCTTGTATCACATCAAGAGAAAACAAGTGGCGAATCTCCCGACTACTAGAGTTGTACGCCACCAAAAGAAGAAGTTGCCCGCTCTTCAGAATACGCGTGACGCTGGAGGCCATTTGAGGGCTCTCCCCGTTTTACGCCAACCCGTGTGAAACTCCAGATTACGCCAGGGTAAGCCCATCTGCGTAAAGAAGACCTGTTTCATAAAAAAATACGCTCCTCATGGATCATGTGCTACTCACATGGCTGAACTGCTCTACTCATAGGCAGAGAAAGTGTTCTGGTTCCTAATCTCCATAGGCCCACTGATGTAAAAAGGCAGAATAAGCCTTCTTCTTCTTCTTCTTCTTCTTCTTCTTCTTCTTCTTCTTCTTCTTCTAATATCGCTGATTTGCGTGATTTCTTGATCCAGAAACGCAAAGACAAGGGTCAAAATCAAGATTTAGCGCCCCTAACTTCCAAGCATAGAGAGATCATATGGGAAGATGTGTCAACATCTAATGTCGTCATGACATATGGGCCACATGAAGATTCTATCTTTATTGTTCCACCAACTCGCAACGACCAGCATCAAATAATCTTCGGTCGAATACGGAATAGACCAATTGTACAAGAAGAATCTCGCGAGTCAGATGTTGGAAAAATCCAAATCCACAGATATAGCCCACAGGCTTTAAAGATTATACAAAGCATGGGTTATGATTTGAAGTTGAAACAAGGCCTCAACTATGGAAAAGGCAGACGAACACCGTTGCATGGTAATCCTTACTGTCAACAAACTCGTTTTGGGTTGGGGTATACTGCATCTCATGCAAACTCCAAACCTCCAGAGTCTGATCCTGTAATACCAGAGGCAGGTCCTTCTAAATCAACTTATGTGGACAAACGCTACGACATGTCTGGGGGTAGTCTCCCTCGACAAAACAAAGTAGCATCCAAAGCTGGGGGTAGAATTTCCTCTGAGCCTGAAAATAATGCAACTATGACCATCTTTCCTGAAGACGATACGACTCAGGCATTGGAAGCCCGAAAGCCAAAAGGTACCTTCTCCTTCAATGAAGATGACATCATTAAAATCTTTAATATATTGATGAAGGAAAATAAGCTTCGGCTACCCAACATCAGATGTCCTGAAAGGGCTGGCAAAGTCGATGACCCAGATTATTGCCTCTTTCATCGGTACATTCATCATCCCACAAGGGCATGCTATGTACTAAAAAAAAGAATCCAGGAGTTGATCGACGCCAAAGTCATCACTTTGCATCTATAAACAAGGGGACGATCACTGCAAATTGATTTCACTTTAACGTGACAATTTGCTCCCTCAAGAAGTACCGGATGATGAGTCCCTAAAGTTTTCCCAGCGGATTCTTCAGGTCTATCCCCACTCAGCAAAATCACTCCACAGTGAGTTTTTCAGACACTAGTTCAGGTCCATATTACCTCTGAACTATTGTCCAAATATTTGTTTCTCCAGCTGAAACTGCCATGTCCATGTTACCTCTGACCAGATGTATACCTCCATCCCCAGTGGAGTCAAAACTCAAAAGTTTATCATGTCCATATTACCTCTAATATCGCTTGTCATCTCAACTTAACACCCGTACTTAACTCTAAGTAGGCCAGTGGTGTTAAGTCCACAAAAACTGCTACGTCCATATTACCTCTGGCAGGGCTTGTCCTAAACTTATTACTTGCACTCTCGTGCACAAGAAGTAATAGGTCCACCAAAAACTTTTCTGTGGAATATCCGCAATGGAAACAAATTGTTCATGTCCATATTACCTCTGAACTATCCTCATTTTCCTCAACGAAGAAAGAGTCAGTCCATGTTCATCCCCCACAGAGTCATATTTTACCGCGTCTATATTACCTTTGTCAGGACTTGTCTCAAACCTATTACTTACACTAACGTGCGCAAAAAGTAATGGGTCCATAAAAAAATCCCCTAGCAGGATGTCTTTACCAGCCACAAAATCTATCACGTCCATACTACCTTTGATAGGGCTTGTTTCGAACTTATTATTTGCACTCAACGTGCGCAACAAATAATAGGTCCACCAAAGATCCTCTAGTGGGATGTCCTCAACAAACCAAAATTTGCACAAACAATCATAAAGAAATGAAGGGTCCTTATATGATTGCAAATGGCACTTACAGATTAGCCAAGTCTAATAAAAAATTTGATAATGGCTACTATCAACTGCAAATTCCTGAAGAAGTACTATACTTGATCTTCTTTGCTTAACAGAGTATGATGAAGATCTTATTCTGACGATATCATGCACAAATGTTAGCTGGATCATATTCTATCAGATTCATGTGACCTCTTAATGGATATGCTTAACTAATTTGTAAACCTATCATGTTCATATTACCTCTGATAGTGTTTAGTATACAAATTTAGTTGGATTATATTCTATCAGGTTCATATTACCTCTGAATAGATTTACATTCAGCAAAACCTTAACGAAAGTATGTCATGTTAATGATACCTCTGATATCACTTTTATCTTAGCCTATCACATTCTAAAGTGATGGGTCCACAAAGTCAAAAAATGTGTCTTTATTATCTCTGAGAAATTACAAGAGAAACAAAAAGGTACATCATTGGGGAGGAGCAGTTAAATCCCTAATCTGTCGCGCCAAAGCAGCCATCCTCTCATTTCTGGAGTTCAAATACTGTTGCGAGCCCGTGCCAGCCTTGCTTCATCGTCACTCAAGCGAGATAGTTCAGACCGAGCATTAACAAAACCGGCATGGATGACACCCGCATGTGCCAAGTTCTGCTGAGCTGTATCCATTTGGCCCTTTAGCATATCACGAATTGCCGACGTCTTGAGAGCCCGCTCCCTTGCCTGAGCGAGTTCAGCTTCCAATTCTCGGACCCTCGCTTCATTTCCCTCATATTCAGCCTGGCACTTTGCTAGCTGAGGAATAACCTCCACCAAGACAGCCTGCCCTTCATCTATCTCTTGCTGCTGTTCCTGAATGGATTTGTTTAAAGATTCTATCTGCTCAGCAAGCTCTGCAGTCAAGGAGTCATACTTAGCTCGAACCAGAGCGTCGATGCTACCTCGAGATAGTTGCAAATACTCGTTAATAGGTTATTCTAAACCATTAACTATTTGCTCTAGCGCATCAGCTCTTTCAGCATCACTGAAATTTCTAATCTGCGTTATAGGGAGATTGGAGGACATCTTCAGAGCATCAAAATCTAGGTTCTTCTCCAGCACATCGATATCAACTCTTTCAAAGTGAGATAGAATATGCTAGTGTATTGATCCACTAGCATAGCAAAGCTCGAATGGACGCTGGGAGTGGCCTCAATATCAGTAAATCTTCCTCCAGGAATGACTGCAGAGGAGGTCGCCACGGTTGTTGCTTCAACAGATGGCACGACAAAAGAAGAGACACCAACAACAGTTGAAGTTGCTGGTATACTCGACGAAGGAGGCATGGACGAGATGGTGGGTTCATCCTCCTCTGAGGTTATTTGAACTCCCACTGGCGGGATGACACCCGAGAATGTTGCAAATGAGAGATCGGCAGTTTCAAAGCATGCTTCTTCGACGTCGATCACTACCGTTTCATTAAATGGATCCGCAACAAAGTCAAAAGTTGTGTCAACTCCACCCTCCCCAGAGATGTCTGTCACGACCCGCACCCGAAAAATTGGGCATGAGTCGTGGGTACGTCCAGCCTACGCCGCAGCATCGACGGTAGAACGCTGTCTAGGTTAACTAACTAAATAATAATCTCACACAAAAATTGGCCATGACCTCTCCAAAAGGAGGGCAACCACACAAACAATATAAACCTGTCAAGATCTCAACTCCAAACGGAGGAGCAAATATCACAATGATAATCAAGTACTCAATCACGAATCTAAGCACGATAAGATAACACAGAGATCTAACAACTATAAAGTCTAACCAACAACAACTACAACATCAAATAATAATACAACAATATCCAAAATAATAGACAAACAAGGTCTCAATCCAAAACCGGAGACAAATCCGGTGCTAAAGCTAATAAAAATAACAACAAGGTCCCAGTGATCCCGGCTACCAACCCGGAAATCACCCCTAAACTAGAGGGTCCCTGTCTGCACCATCGACAGGCTCAGGTCCATAAAACGTCGGACACCAATCCTCCGGATACTCTGAAAAATATATCCAGTCAGGACTGGAGCAAGTACATCTCTAACAGCAGTTCCATTTAAATGATAAAAACTATAAAACAGTTATAGCAAGTAGCAAGAAGAATAAAGCAAGTATGAAACAAGGAAATATGTATAACTGGTGCATAAAGGTAAAGATGCATGGATATCAGAGCAAGATAGTAATAACTGCAAGATACAAGAAATCTAAGCTAAGATCAAGTCCGTGCACATGAACGTGTAGTGAGTCCAGCATGAAAAACATGTAGTGAGTCAAGTCCAGAAACATGTAAGTGAGACCAGCAAGAAATGCAAGTGAGTCCAGACTATAAAGAATGAACTCGGTGTCTTTGAAATACTTGTTTCGACATGTAAACGGCTAGGGGTAAGTACGGCTCACCGCGCACTGGGTGCGCGGCTGCTATCATTCCAGATTAGACCAGAGGGAGTGATGCTTGATGATGCCAGATAGGAATGTTTACATGTCTACTCGAGTATTTCTCCACCCCGACTAATACAAGTGGATCCAAGACCCGACACGCAAATCAAGATGAGTCCAGCCTGAACATGAATGATGCCTGTAGGTGATGCCAGTAGTGATTCCAGAATAGAGGCCAAAAACATGAAATGTATGTGTCGCAAGTAAATGAATCCAGAAATATCAATCAGTGTCCCGTGTTGTGCCAGAATAATCAGATGATACTATACTAGAAGCTGAATCATAATAATCATCAAATAATGAAAACTATCAGAGAATGTACTCGCCTGACGTCCTGAGCAACTGGCGATCCGAACTGGTGTCGCAAGGACCTAATACGAAAAGCAAGGTTAAACAGGGTTCTAAAGAGTTAAACAGATATAAAATAACTAAAAATAGGCTTCTAGGGTCGTTCTAGGTCAAACGGGTCAAACCGGTGAAATCTGGGTCAAAAAGTCAACTCTGGGTCCAAAAAGTCAACTCTAGGTCAAAACTAGGTCAAAAGTTGACTTTGGCGGTCAACCGAGTCAACTACAGTCAAGTCTGGGTCAAACTAGGGTGCTCCTGAAATTCTAGGTCAAACCGAGGTCATTAAGCTAGAAAACTCACAAACTCGCCTCCTTGAGATACCGGGATACCCTCGGTATCCGATACCTCAACCTAGGCTACGCACCTCGCCTATACCCTCTAAAACCTATGCTAGCACGCGTAAATATATACACATATACATATAAAAATCACTCAAATACTATTCCTAGGCTATTGCTCAAAAACTCCGCTCGAAACCCAATACCTTGGTTATCTTAAGGTATTGAAATACCTCGGTATCTCAAGGTATTGAGATACCGCTCTAAACTCAACCCGACTACCCCTCTAGCTAACTAACATGCATAAACATATATATCTAGCTATAATCTAGGCTAAAATATAGATATCTAATACATATAGGCATATACCTAGGTATCTACACCCAATACCTTACCTTACCTTACCTTACCTTACCTTACCTTACCCTCAAATATATATATATATCTATACCTAGATATCTAACTATCTATCTAGCTATGTATATATCTATATATATATCTATGCATATAGATATGGATATCTAACTATCTATCTAATATTTAGCTATCTATCAATCTATCTATCTATCTAAACATTTATCAATCCGTCCATCTAACATCTATCTATCCATCTAGCTACCTATCCATGGGTTTATATAGATATCTATCTATCTATTTATTTCTAGCTATCTACTTACCTAACTATCTATGTATCTCTTTACCTATGAATCTATATAACCATCTATGTACCTATTTAACTATCTATCTAAATATCTAACAATCTATCTATCTATATATATATATATGCATACCCCTCTCTCTCGCATTGCTCCTCACCTTGCTGCTGCTCCTGCTGCTGCAAACTGCTGCTGTGGCTGCTATGCTGCTGCTAGAGCTGCTGGTTATGCTGCTACTGCTGCTCCTTGCTGCTGCACCTGCTGCTGGTGCAACTGCTTGCTGCTGCTGCAGCTCCCTGCTGCTGGTCCTGCCCCCCCCTCTCATCTCACATACACACACACACACCCCTATATATATATATACATATATATATATATATCTATATATATATAACTAGATATCTATATATATATTCACACTCATCTACACACTCTAACACACACACTAGTACACTCACACACTAATACACACACACACTCACAACACTATCAACACACACACATAAGCACACACATATATCTATACATATATAAACACACCTCTATATATATATACACACATATATATCTACACTCATATATTTATATATATATATATATACACATACACACTCACACACTCAAACATAAATACATATACCCTCACACACACTCACACTCACACACCCTCACACACACTCACCTACACACTAGCACACACTCACACAAGCACTCACCTACACACATACACTAGCACTCACTAACACACTCACAAACACATAACCACACATATATATATAAAAGAAATATATATATATATATATATATATATATAGGAACACACACACAAATAAATATATATATAGAGACATATATACACAAACACAACACTACCACAACGATGCACACAACGCTCACAACGCCCCACCTACGCACGCCCAACGACCCCGACACTCACCAACGCCTATAAATATATAAAATATAACTCAAAAACTCTAGCACACACTCCCCGATACTAACCCAATGCGCGCACAAGCCCGAAACGAGGAAACCAAGTCGAAATGGCCGTTCGGTCATTTCGACGAACACGTGGTGCGCCGCTCGAAAAACCTCCTGAAACGCACACCAAACGAACTCGGAATTGGCCCAAATTTTACCCACGCGTCCTAAACTATGTCTAGATCCTAGAAAATGCGCTCCCGCGTCGATTCTAGGCCCGTGGAGGAAACGCACACGCACTTAGAATCGGCGACGAAGAAAAGCCCCAATTTCGCCCGAAACGCCCGTTTCTCCGCGACACGGCTTCCCGTGTCCGAACGGAGACACGCAATCACCCTCAAGACACCTGACAACGTCTACCTAGGTCCATCTAACCTAGGGCATCACCCAAAATTGGGCCAAATTCGGATTTCACCCGAAATTGACACAAAACCTAGTGTTAAAGTCTCCAAACACTACCCAACTAGTTCCAACTTCCTCCCACGGGTAGCCTAAGGGTCTAGGAAGGTTCTAAAATATTAATTACACTATAAAAGAGTAATTACAAGGGGAAATTTAGGGTTTATCTCTTGGGAGTTGGAATCCCAAGCAAAAATTTCC
The DNA here is from genome assembly GCA_036927795.1 of Iris macrosiphon. Lineage (NCBI taxonomy): Eukaryota > Viridiplantae > Streptophyta > Magnoliopsida > Asparagales > Iridaceae > Iris > Iris macrosiphon. The sequence continues at coordinate 9,915,988 of JAYESA010000005.1, read as the reverse complement.
AAAATGCTCCAAATCCACCTCAACTAGCTTCCAAGCTCCCAAATCTAGCTCCAACACCAAATCTAAGCTCTACCCACCTAGGTTAGGGAAGAATGTAGGGTTAGGGTTCACAATCATGGAGAATAGAAGAAGAAAGAAGAGGAAAATGATGCTTACTTGAAGTTGGGAAGAAGAAAGGAAGAAGAATGAAGAAGAGAGGAAGAAGAAATGAAGAAGAAGAAAATAGAACAAAGGGGAAGGGGGCTGCTGTGAAGCACGGTCTGGGAGGGGTTTTTGGGGCCGATCATGGTAAATATAAGGTTACACTAATCACCAAATGCCCAAAATGCCCTCCCAACTCTCGGTTTTGGGTTCTGGGTCCAAAAACACTCAAACTAACTCCAAATCTCTCCCACTAACCTTCTAAAAATATAATAAATATTCTAAAACCCAAAATAAGTCTCACAGGGGTGTGGGCTGGGTCGGACATGGGTCCACTAGGGTCTGACATGGGTCCAGGCTAGCCAAAATCCTAAAACAAACAATAAAAATATAATACAATCAATAATTAAATATAAATACAATTAAATATAAATAATCCACAATTAACTAAATTAAAAATAAAAAAAATACCCGGCTCTGGAAATGGGGTGGTGACAAGCCTATCCTCCTTAGAAAATTTTGTCCTCGAAATTTAAAGTCAATCACACTCCTCTAGGTCAAACCCCCAACAATCACAGTCAAGAAATTTTACCTAAACAACATGCAAGATCAGGGTCCTACTGGTCGTTTTATCACAGTCTCAATCAGGGTTACTACACTATCTACCACAGCACAAGAAAATCTAACAGGTACTAATGAAGCACACCACAGGAATAGAAAAGGACAGGAAGAAGAAACAAGAGACAGACCTGCTAACCCGACATCCGTAGCATCGGCCTCCTCGACCGTCAACGCATAAGCCCTGCCCTGCTGGGGTGTATCCCTCTGCTGGTGCGGGGCATGATGCTGTGCCACAGATGGCCTAGCTCCAACTCTCTGATCCTGTGCTCCACCCAATGGAGGTGCAGTAGGGCAATCTCGTATCTGGTGAGCGGCGGATCCACAGAACAAACACACCTTCAGCCTCCTCCTACAAACATCCCAGGTGTGTCCTGCCTTCCTGCAGTAGGCACAAGTGGGCACCCTCTGATCCTGACCCTGTTGCGCTGCCTTCTGCACATAGGGACGCTTAGCTGGTCCCGCACTACCACTGGCACTGCCTGAATCATCCCTGCCTCTCTTGGACTTGAGCTCCAAGTCATCCTCTGCTCTCTGAGCATCTCCTACTATCTGCTCAAAAGTTGCCTCGCGGTCGCTCCTGGTCAAAGACTTGACCGCCATAACCAAGCCCTTGCGAAACTTCCTCGCCTTGGCTGCCTCACTCAAGCCATCTACAAATCTGCCCAGACGGCAGAACTCCGCTGCGTACTCGTCCACTGTCATGCTCCCTTGGACGAGTGCCTCGAACTGGCTCTCCAAAGTACTGAGCGCCACATCTGGGAAAAACTTCTCCTTAAAAAGCCTCTTAAAAGCCTCCCAAGTAAGCCCTGGCACCGCAATCCTCGTATCTGTGCGATACCATGTCAAGGCGAGGTCGAACATCTGACTGCCCGCTGTCTCTATCTGCATGCTGTCTGGAATCTGCGCCAGCCTGAAGATGCCCTCAATCTGCTCTATCCAGTCATCCGCGTACAGGATACCTTCTGTACCACGGAACTCCTTAGGCCGCATCCTCTGAAAGTCGATAATATTGCCCGGCCTCGGATGCTGAATCTGATCTGCCTGTGGCTGAATCTGTGCCACCCTATCCACTGCTGTCATGGCCACCTGGTGGGCGTTCTCAATGCCCAGCCTCATCACATCCACCTGACGGTGTTGCGTGTCCATCATCTCCCTGAAGAACGCAAACAACTGTGCGGCATCTACTGGAGCAGGAAGTGGTGGAGGAACCACCGGAACGACTGGGGTAGTCCTCGGATCGACAGGTGAAGGAGGATCCCCGAAAGAAGCAGATGCTCCCTCAACCGCAGGAGTGGTGAGTGGAGCGGTAGCAGCTGCCTGAATACGAGCTGGACGAGAGGTAGCAGACCTCTCAGTGGCAACTGCTGGAACGGTACGATGGGATCGTGTCTTCGGAGGCATCCTGAACACAGATCAAAAGAAGTCAATACGGTGCAAGATACGATATCATCAAAGAAGGACAGTAATATTTCAAAAGAAAGCAATTTCAGAATAATTAGATTGGAATTGTTCCTAGTCGTGATTGAGTACACTCTCATCCTAGATCCTAGATCCTATAGCAGGCTCGCAGCAGTACAACTAAGTTGTTGTACCACCACGACATCGCACTAATTGCGAATCGAGACCTGCATGGGGCCGCCACCAAAAACGTGTCACGACTCGCACCCGAAAAATTGGGCATGAGTCGTGGGTACGTCCAGCCTACGCCGCAGCATCGGCGGTAGAACGCTGTCTAGGTTAACTAACTAAATAATAATCTCACACAAAAATCGGCCATGACCTCTCCAAAAGGAGGGCAACCACACAAACAATATAAACCTGTCAAGATCTCAACTCCAAACGGAGGAGCAAATATCACAATGATAATCAAGTACTCAATCACGAATCTAAGCACGATAAGATAACACAGAGATCTAACAACTATAAAGTCTAACCAACAACAACTACAACATCAAATAATAATACAACAATATCCAAAATAATAGACAAACAAGGTCTCAATCCAAAACCGGAGACAAATCCGGTGCTAAAGCTAATAAAAACAACAACAAGGTCCCAGTGATCCCGGCTACCAACCCGAAAATTACCCCTAAACTAGAGGGTCCCTGTCTGCACCATCGACAGGCTCAGGTCCATAAAACGTCGGACACCAATCCTCCGGATACTCTAAAAAATATGTCCAGTCAACTGGAGCAAGTACATCTCTAACAGCAGTTCCATTTAAATGATAAAAACTATAAAACAGTTATAGCAAGTAGCAAAAAGAATAAAACAAGTATGAAACAAGGAAATATGTATAACTGGTGCATAAAGGTAAAGATGTATGGATATCAGAGCAAGATAGTAATAACTGCAAGATACAAGAAATCTAAGCTAAGATCAAGTCCGTGCACATGAACGTGTAGTGAGTCCAGCATGAAAAACATGTAGTGAGTCAAGTCCAGAAACATGTAAGTGAGACCAGCAAGAAATGCAAGTGAGTCCAGACTATAAAGAATGAACTCGGTGTCTTTGAAATACTTGTTTCGACATGTAAACGGCTAGGGGTAAGTACGGCTCACCGCGCACTGGGTGCGCGGCTGCTATCATTCCAGAATAGACCAGAAGGAGTGATGCCTGATGATGCCAGATAGGAATATTTATATGTCTACTCGAGTATTTCCCCGCCCCGACTAATACAAGTGGATCCAAGACCCGACACGCAAATCAAGATGAGTCCAGTCTGAACATGAATGATGCCTGTAGGTGATGACAGTAGTGATTCCAGAATAGAGGCCAGAAACATGAAATGTACGTGTCGCAAGTAAATGAATCCAGAAATATCAATCAGTGTCCCGTATTGTGCCAGAATAATCAGATGATACTATACTAGAAGCTGAATCATAATAATCATCAAATAATGAAAACTATCAGAGAATGTACTCGCCTGACGTCCTGAGCAACTGGCGATCCGAACTGGTGTCGCAAGGACCTAATACGAAAAGCAAGGTTAAACAGGGTTCTAAAGAGTTAAACAGATATAAAATAACTAAAAATAGGTTTCTAGGGTCGTTCTAGGTCAAACGGGTCAAACCGGTAAAATCTGGGTCAAAAAGTCAACTCTGGGTCCAAAAAGTCAACTCTAGGTCAAAACTAGGTCAAAAGTTGACTTTGGCGGTCAACCGAGTCAACTACGGTCAAGTCTGGGTCAAACTAGGGTACTCCTGAAATTCTAGGTCAAACCGAGGTCATTAAGCTAGAAAACTCACAAACTCGCCTCCTTGAGATACCGGGATACCCTCGGTATCCGATACCTCAACCTAGGCTACGCACCCCGCCTATACCCTCTAAAACCTATGCTAGCACGCGTAAATATATACACATATACATATAAAAATCACTCAAATACTATTCCTAGGCTATTGCTCAAAAACCCCGCTCGAAACCCAATACCTTGGTTATCTTAAGGTATTGAAATACCTCGGTATCTCAAGGTATTGAGATACCGCTCTAAACTCAACCCGACTACCCCTCTAGCTAACTAACTATGCATAAACATATATATCTAGCTATAATCTAGGCTAAAATATAGATATCTAATACATATAGGCATATACCTAGGTATCTACACCCAATACCTTACCTTACCTTACCTTACCCTCAAATATATATATATCTATACCTAGATATCTAACTATCTATCTAGCTATGTATATATCTATATATATATCTATGCATATAGATATGGATATCTAACTATCTATCTAATATTTAGCTATCTATCAATCTATCTATCTATCTAAACATTTATCAATCCGTCCATCTAACATCTATCTATCCATCTAGCTACCTATCCATGGGTTTATATAGATATATATCTATCTATTTATATCTAGCTATCTACTTACCTAACTATCTATGTATCTCTTTACCTATGTATCTATCTAACCATCTATGTACCTATTTAACTATCTATCTAAATATCTAACAATCTATCTATCTATATCTATCTATCTATCTATCTATATATATATATATATATATATATATATATATATATATATATATATATATATATATATATATATATGCATACCCCTCTCTCTCGCATTGCTCCTCACCTTGCTGCTGCTCCTGCTGCTGCAAACTGCTGCTGTGGCTGCTATGCTGCTGCTAGAGCTGCTGGTTATGCTGCTACTGCTGCTCCTTGCTGCTGCACCTGCTGCTGGTGCAGCTGCTTGCTGCTGCTGTAGCTCCCTGCTGCTGGTCCTGCCCCCCCCTCTCATCTCACATACACACACACACACCCCTATATATATATACATATATATATATATATACATATATATATATCTATATATATATAACTAGATATCTATATATATATTCACACTCATCTACACACTCTAACACACACACTAGTACACTCACACACTAATACACACACACACTCACAACACTATTAACACACACACATAAGCACACACATATATCTATACATATATAAACACACCTCTATATATATATACACACATATATATCTACACTCATATATTTATATATATATATATACACATACACACTCACACACTCAAACATAAATACATATACCCTCACACACACTCACACTCACACACCCTCACACACACTCACCTACACACTAGCACACACTCACACAAGCACTCACCTACACACATACACTAGCACTCACTAACACACTCACAAACACATAACCACACATATATATATAAATAGAAATATATATATATATATATATATATATATATATATATATATAGGAACACACACACAAATAAATATATATATAGAGACATATATACACAAACATAACACTACCACAACGATGCACACAACGCTCACAACGTCCCACCTACGCACGCCCAACGACCCCGACACTCACCAACGCCTATAAATATATAAAATATAACTTGAAAACTCTAGCACACACTCCCCGATACTAACCCAACGCGCGCACAAGCCCGAAACGAGAAAACCAAGTCGAAATGGCCGTTCGGTCATTTCGACGAACACGTGGTGCGCGGCTCGGAAAACCTCCTGAAACGCACACCAAACGAACTCGGAATCGGCCCAAAATTTACCCACGCGTCCTAAACGATGTCTAGATCCTAGAAAATGTGCTCCCGCGTCGATTCTAGGCCCGTGGCGGAAACGCACACGCACTTAGAATCGGCGACGAAGAAAAGCCCCAATTTCGCCCGAAATACCCGTTTCTCCGCGACACGGCTTCCCGTGTCCGAACGGAGACACGCACTCACCCTCAAGACACCCGACAACGTCTACCTAGGTCCATCTAACCTAGGGCATCATCCAAAATTGGGCCAAATTCGGATTTCACCCGAAATTGACACAAAACCTAGTGTTAAAGTCTCCAAACACTACCCAACTAGTTCCAACTTCCTCCCACGGGTAGCCTAAGGGTCTAGGAAGGTTCTAAAATATTAATTATACTATAAAAGAGTAATTACAAGGGGAAATTTAGGGTTTACCTCTTGGGAGTTGGAATCCCAAGCAAAAATCTCCAAAATGCTCCAAATCCATCTCAACTAGCTTCCAAGCTCCCAAATCTAGCTCCAACACCAAATCTAAGCTCTACCCACCTAGGTTAGGGAAGAATGTAGGGTTAGGGTTCACAATCATGGAGAATAGAAGAAGAAAGAAGAGGAAAAGGATGCTTACTTGAAGTTGGGAAGAAGAAAGGAAGAAGAATGAAGAAGAGAGGAAGAAGAAATGAAGAAGAAGAAAATGGAACAAAGGGGAAGGGGGCTGCTGTGAAGCACGGTCTGGGAGGGGTTTTTGGGGCCGGCCATGGTAAATATAAGGTTACACTAATCACCAAATGCCCAAAATGCCCTCCCAACTCTCGGTTTTGGGTTCTAGGTCCAAAAATACTCAAACTAACTCCAAATCTCTCCCACTAACCTTCTAAAAATATAATAAATATTCTAAAACCCAAAATAAGTCTCACAGGGGTGTGGGCTGGGTCGGACATGGGTCCAATAGGGTCTGACATGGGTCCAGGCTAGCCAAAATCCTAAAACAAACAATAAAAATATAATACAATCAATAATTAAATATAAATACAATTAAATATAAATAATCCACAATTAACTAAATTAAAAATAAAAAAAAAATACCTGGCTCTGGAAATGGGGTGGTGACAATGTCTTCACCTGAAAAGAAGACAAGAGAAAGTTAATATCAATTGGATGTTAATTTTCATGAAGAAAATATGAAGACAATATTTATCCATGGCCGATGGCATGTATGTTGCGTCTGCAGCTTGTCTAGCTAAACCATTTCTTAATGATGCTAAACAAGCTGTCATACCTGGGGAAGAGGGTGCACCAACTGACGTTTGAGGAAATTCATCCCAGTCATCACCCAGATCCACTCGAGGTTCCTCGAGTGGAATCTCGCTGAAAATACTTACAAACGAAGGAGGGGTTACTCCCGTTATTGGTCTGGATAAAGGTATATATTGATTCTGAATATGCTCGGTCTTGAATGCGACCTCGAAGCACTACCAGTAGCGGTAGTAGCGGCAGCGATCGCGGACAAAGAATCTCCAGCACTGTCAGCCGGAACTGTGGAGGTTCCCTCTCTAAAAGGCGAAGGACCTCTGATCAAATAATCATCCCCAACTGGAGAAATAATAGGCTCGCTCCTAGAAGCTCCCTTGGTGGAAGTCTTTTTAGGACCTCTGACCGTTTTCTTCTTACGGGGGGAAGGCACTTTCAGAGTGAAAGCCTTCCGTTTATTGGAGATAACGAGAGGCTCTGCTGGCGGAGCTATTACGCCTCTCGGTATTATCAATAAGAACTCGTCTGCACCAGTAGGGTCTTCACCTTCATCAGATAAGACAGACGATATCTCCTCCCTTCCAATGGACCTATGGGTGGGCATCCTGAAACTTTCATGCACATCAAAATCACGATGGAAGGTGTTGATGGACGCATAAAACTGCACGTACGAATGAAGAATGCGCAACTCCATAGAGAGAGAAGTCGCGGGCACAGCAAAAATTGCACCTGTATAACCCGTAATAAAATATCGCCATCCTCTGGCTCCATCAATAAGTCCACCTTTGGACTTGAAGCTGGTTATGGGATTCCCCATATGCAACTGGTCGTACCCAAATTGACTGGCGAACCGGCTGGGCAGATAAGGCTCCAAGTAGCAGTGGTCCTCACTTCTGTACAGCAGGTGGGAAGGTCTAATGCAGACCAACCAATAAAAGGCTTCAGGAGAAAGAATAGTTCTCCCTTGACCTGCATCCTTAAGTTTCGTCCCCTGTTGATTGATATGTACAGGAGGGACGATACAGAAGAGCTTCTAGCCATGGGCAAAATTTAATGCTCGCCGGCAATCTATGACGCTCGCCACATTCCAAAGAAAATTCTTGTAATTCAACAAGAAGTTATTTCCCGAACCGCTTGCAGGACCAGGAGACATCACCTTGGTGTTGTGAAGGATTAACCATCCCATCAGGTATAGGAATGGTAATTCCACTCGGGGAAATCCTTCACGCTGCGTATCATCAGCTAACAGCCCATTAGTAATGGCCCTCAGGCCAGCTTGTATTCTACATACCATGGCAGGTAGCAAGCCCAATCTTGCTCCAAATACCAACCGTACTACGGGCCATAAGGTGTTGCGATGAATGCGATCCGCAGACGCGATTCCAGGCACTACCCATCAGCGTAGCCAGACAGAGAGGAAGCCAGCCAGTTGAGCCTCCCTTGACAGAGGCTTGCGATAATGCCTCATATAACTGAAGGCTTTAGTGCCTGCAGAATAACCCCCTATCTCCTCATCCAGAATATAATCTGAAGCCCCTGCGTCTTCAATAAGGCCATCGACCGTATTGGCATTAAGCATGCTCAGGAGGTTCAAGGGCTTATCTCGGCTATCTACAACCTTGTCCGGCTTAGCATTTCTGGCCTGATGGAAGAAGAGCTAGGATACCCATTTGTTGATATGGGCCAAATCAGAAGGCTCTTTGTAGAAGGTGGTACAGGCAAGGTAGTGGCTCATCAGCTCCTGGTACACTGCTACTGCCCGAGGGTTTGTATCCCTCAGCTCCTTGTTTGTGGGAACGTACTCTTCATAAGGAGTGTCTCCTATTGGCAGCTTGGAAATCTCTGTCATCTCATGAAGGGCTAAACCCAACTCACCTAGCGAAGTAGCAAAAGTCCCAGTGAGCGAGTTGTTTCGCTCCATCAAGGCTAAGAATAAGTTAGGGTTGACAGGCAGCCCAACACTAGTGTCGCTCACAGCCGCAAATAAACCAATACTTTCCAGCTCCGTCTGGAAGTGCTTCAGGGCCCAGGCAGTTAAACTGGCCCATCGAAGATTCCCAGGACTAAGCCATCCACTGGTCCGAGGGTTGACCTTAGGGTACACTCCTCCCTGCCCCATAAAGTCATTGTAGAAAGTCTATATTTGAACCGGCTGGATCAGTGAAGTATCCTCACTCGAGACGCTACCCGGCAGTAATCCCCTAAAAGGCATAACAGGGCCTGAAGGACTGCTCATATAGGCTCCTTGATTCAATCCTTTGTTGTACAAGATCTTCCCTGGCCGCCCATGAAGATCTGGAGTCAGATTCCACATCATCTTCCTAGGATGTGTGGCATGGAAGAATCCCGAGATAGGGTAATCTCTAGGCATCCTGGGTAGATACATGACCATGCCCTCAGCAGTAAACACCCCCTTCCTAAAAAATCGTAAATACCCTTTTATTTATTTATTATTAATTAAATTGTAGTAATTAGGCCTAAATAGGAGAAATAGATTTTTAATAATTTTTATGTTAGGTGTTCGGGCACTTAGAGGACTTATGCGACCTTCAGGAATTTTTCGGAATTTATTCCATGTAGGAGACCCCTTGAGCAGTTGCTAGCCTAACGATGTGCAATACCCTAATCTATAAATTTTCCTATGAGTATATATATATATATATATATATATATATATATATGTATGTACAAATATATACATATGTATATATATTTTATAAAGAAAGAAAAGAAAAGAATTAAATAATACTAAGTATAATACTAGTATAATAAGTATAATAATAATAATACTAACTAATAATAATAGTATAATAATCACTCTTAGATTACTCTTAGAAACTTACAGCCAGCCCTTATTTCCTATTATTACCAGTAATAATAATAATACTAATACTAATAATATAATAATAATATACTTAGTATTATTAAGCCTTAGGAATCCTTAGTATTATTAAGCCTTAGGAATTCTTAGTTTACTAATCCTTAGGAATTCCTTAGCTACCATTCCCATTCAGTTTGCATATTCCCTTGCTGCAAACCATCCGCCTATTGACTTTTGCCTTCAGCCCAATTACACGTGAACCCGCTAGCACTTGATTCAGCGGCCACCCGCGGAATCCGATCTCTCCCCCTCTCTCTCCTAGTATATATAATATATATATATAATAAACTCTCCAAAACCCTAACTTAAATTCTCAGACTTCCTCTTCCCATCTATAGCCGTCACCGCAGCCAGAGAAGCCTCCCCAAGCCATCCAACCATCCCGTCGACGCCGACATCGCGAACTGCAGTCTCCCACTCGAGGCACCTTCGCTCCGGCATGTTTTTCCGTTGACTCGCTCATCCAAACGCTGTTCCGTTTTCATAGGTATGATCTTCCCTCAACCCTCTCCAGTATTTGTTTTATAGTCAACCTCGGAAAACGTGTGCCCCTAGGTGAAAAACAGCGTCCAAAGTTGGACGAGCAGACAGAATTCTGCAATCGCAGAATTCCAGATTGACCACCCATATTGCCGAGTTCGTATCTCCCACCACAGAGATCCGAATTCGGTGATTCTTTTTGATAGCTGTAGATTACATGATCTAGTTTATTTTCTGTATTATAACTTTGTGCTATTAGTCGCTGTGGACAAAAATATATTCGTCACAAAACTGCGCGCACCCACTTTTTCCGGTTTTCCAAAAGTTGGATATCGGAGCGCGCTCCGCCAAACGGGACCGCCCCGCCGTGTGCCAAGTGTACCAAATGGTGCACACAGCATAACGGGACACGTGAAAATTCGTGGAGACTGATTCGGACGCGTGTGCGCGCCGAAATCAGGCCGTATCCGCGGACACATCCCGTGTCGCCACTTTTGTGGAACTCGCGAGTATTTTGTGCACGATTGTCAGATTGCGACGAAACTTGCGCCACTGGACTCGTGGTAACGCGCTGGTCCTGTGACCCAATTTTTACGCATTTCTGAGACGGTTGACCAGATCGCCAATTGGCGGGTCCCACAGTTGACTTTTTGGACCAAATTTTGTTCGGCTCATCGGAATCCAAATTTGGACATACCGTTGGGTTCGTATTGACATCTAGAGTTGTTTGACCTATAGTTTGTCCCATTTAGAGACTGTTACCCTCGGCACGCTTTTCGGTGCAAAGTGGGCCACACGTGGACCCTACTTTTGCCCGAAATTACGGTTTTGCCTCTGTGTCCAAATTGGACGAAAGGGATGTGCTTTTTAGCTATTTTGCTTATTTTGAGAATGTTGGCGATATCTATTTCAGCATCCGGAGACATTTGTTCTGTGGCCATAGCTTCTGGTCCTGTGTATTGGACATCTGGACATGACATTTTGCAGTTTCTTGCCAGGCAAGTATACCTTGCCATTGTACTGTTATTTATATTCCATATGTTGCATGCATCTTTATTTTCTGTCCTTAGTTCATATATTTTAATTGTTATATAAAATGCTCGCGACGGTGACGTCGCGATAGGTTTTTATTTATGTATTGCATTGACCTTGTTCATGAGACTACCCCATTATCATGTAGCACCATTAGGTTTCATTTGATCGTGACACCTATTTTTACACGAGTTGTGAGTCTCATATAGATCACGGACGCACGTATTGACTGATCATCGGTACGTGTAGGACGTGCGTTAGGAATAACTGCTGTTAGAAACTTTGTATGCTAGTAGACTTGGCAGTTATTAGAGGTCCATGGACATAGCCTATTGTAGTACGGTGGTCCCATCCTTGTCCTTGTATGGTTGCAGGATTGGGCTAGGGTACTAAGAATAGGCTATGGACCAAATTGTGTCATGGATGTGACATACTTAGAGCATGGGGTGGGGAGAACAACAAGTACCGCATTTGAGCTCCTTTGTACTTTTTCTGTGACGCCCGGATTCTCCGCTGGAGATACGGGTGGTGATGACCCATATATATACATTGGCGGGCCTCCGCCGTTCAAAAGACGACGTGCCTTTGGGCCCCTGGATCTTCAAAAGAGAACCATGCCAAATCCCAGTTTTCAGCCAGATAGCTCACTTGTGGGAAAAGTTGTTCTTAACTGCATTCACTTAGATGGTTAGGCGACCCCTTTGGATATTTATTTCAGTATTTTATTGGCATGTGTTTAAGTATACTTGTTATGTCCCTCTGAGGACCTGGTCCGCTGCCAGGTGTACCTGTTCTTGAGTATTTGCAGGAGCACAGATTTGGAAGGATATAGATGCTTCGTGGATGTCTTCTCTTCGAGCCGTGATTGGTAGCTGGTACTTATATTGTTGAGTGAGTTGTACTTATATTGTATTTACTTCTCCATTTGAGTTGGTAGTGGATTTGTTTCCATCCAACTATCATCCTTAGATACTTCTTGTTGAGATCTAGTTTCATAGATACTGGTTATTTATTTCTATATGATTTTGGTGGATGAGATTTAGATTATAACCTGTGACTTGTATTACATTTTATACCACTTGTGGATTTTACATTCATATTACAGCGTACGTATGGATTGGTTTCCATATATTGGAGTTGCCATATCCATGCGGCTGGCATGCTTACGTGTCCTAGTCCTACGTATTTTTGGGACTGGGGCGTGACATGTTTTTGTGGTGGCCCATGCAGGTCAAGAGCATATTGTCTCGGTTACGTTACTGTGCCGAGCAAGCCTGCACCTAGGACTAGAATATAGGATCTCATTCACATTGACTATGATTCATCTTCCTCCTATCTGTTCTATTTGAACAATTGTATCTTGCTTGATTCCTGTACTTCCCTAATAATTCTTTAAGTATAGCCTTCTCCTAGAATATAGAAGTTCCTGTTGTTAGATGATAATTAGAGTAGCACACCTATTTAGAATACAACGAGAATATAGAGACACCACTAAGTTTAGAATATCTAGTAAACCCTAGAATTCCTTACCTTTAGAATTGGTTTACCCCTACCCGGATGTATTATGAGGACTTGAGAGTAGTATAGACACTACTAGAGTTAGTTAGAAGGTTACCATATTGTTTGCCCCTAGCATTGAGGAACCCATAGAAAACCAAAACTTAATATTTGGACTGAACCTAACCTTCATAGTTAGATGATATTGGAACTATAAACTTATATCATTATCTTGTTATTAGTAGACAGCACCCTAGGAAGCCTAGAGGAATGTAATCAACACTTCTCCCTTGATCATACCCCGAACATAGCAACTAACACCCCACTCCCCTTAGAGAACCATGATGCTATCTAGAGCCCTCTATCTTTATTTTATATATTGTTTCCCTGCGACCATAGCGCTCGCTATTTTGCGACGGCTAATTACGTTTTTTTCTCTTCATCTTTCAACTCGTGCCATCTGACACTTCGGATAGTAGGCCAAGTAATTTTATTCTTTGTTAAGGGCTCATAGTTTGCTAGGCTTATAGTTGTAGCCTTGAGTGTGAAATTTTTATGCTTGGTAGTTAGAACTTGATAAGTTTAAGTTGTTTTGTAGATTGTGACCAATGATTAACCCTTAGTTTTTAAATCGTATATTTGTACCCTCACCTCGATACAAGTTAGACCCTTCCTTCTTGACGGCCAGTAACTCTTCTATCTTTACCATTGACACTTGCTTATAAGTGCTATGACTAAGACTTAGGATGACCATTACCTACAAAGGATACCCTAATCAATACCAAGATTTTTCCTCATATACCCTAATAAGGAGTTTCTGTTTTATTTATATGTGCAAGATTATTGTGTAGGACCCTCTTAAGACTGTCACCGTATTAGTTAATTCTTATAAGTTGGGTAGTATACCTCACCACCTAGTATCATATAGCTCTTGTGATCCATTGATAAAGTGTAACTGAATGGCAGTAAGTGTATGCTAACATAAGATGATAGTGTTTATCCAGACTATAGAACTTAGAGGCTCATACCCCTACTTTGTCGACTATCGACTTAGACAAGGAATTAATATGATAACTGTAGAGATTGTAGAGTCTTTTGTTATTGTTGCTTATGTTGTGTTGTTTTTGCAAACTTGAATTATTTGTAACTTCTCTCATCATAATCCAGCGTATCTATAATCTTTGTACTACCTTGACTTATGCTGCTATTATAGCCTAGTTTTGCAAGCTTATTCTTTATCGAGCTTGTTCATGACATGTATTATTGGAGTACTACACTAATACATTTCAGAACCAGTGTATTAAGGTCTAGCTAGCCTTAGTGCGCTTGGTTCGCCCTTCGTAACGCTACTTTACGTGGATTGAGATATGTAGTGATTAGTAGACGAATATACTTGCCCTAGACATGTCTGACATATCGTATCGGTTACATGACCGTACTAATACGAGCATGTGAATAGGAACTACCAAAATAGGATTTTAATCCACAACTGCTTTGACAATTCCCAATTGAATTCTTTAAACGCCTTGATCCCAATACTTCTATTCTACTACGCTGCCCTTGAACTCTTTATTATTGATCTTCGTCTTCCCCTATTTCGGAAAGACGAAACCTCGTGCTGGGTATAAAGTTTGATACACAGAGAGTACTAGATATACCCCATAGGCCGATCACATACTTGAGGATTATTCTTTCATAATTAAGGACATATCATATGTGATATGATCGGCGTTGAAGTTTCGAGGATTGAACGACATGAGTAAATAAATTAAGGGATATTTCTTAAGGTATATAGCCTTAGGTGATAAGTGGGTAAATTCTAAGTTGGGTAGTAGTGCATTGTCAACTCGGGAGGAATTTCTTTTAGATTATGATCGAGTAAAACTAGATTGGGAGAGGTTCAAGCCATTGTAATTTTGAGAAATTTAGAAGGATGACTAAGATGATGAGGATCAATGAATTGATATTGAGGACCAAATATTTATACCTTAAGTGCATGAGTTAAGTTTTTGAAACAATGATGGTAGAATCACCAATTTGAATTTAGAGGATAAATATAGAATCTTAGACTTGAATATTGGTGGACTGCATTTAAATTATTTTTCAATTTGGTGAATTGAATTAAGAATTAAAATTTTGGTTAGACGACCTATTTGAAATAATGAGGGTGTGAATGGAATTTAAAGAGTTGAGACATACAAAATTTTATAAGTGAAAATGGGAATATATTGGACTCAAACCACTTCTAAAGGAGATTATGATAGTTAGAGATCGTGAGAAAAAAGTTATATGAGTATGTAAATCTTGGAGATGTTATGTGGATATGGATAATTTGAAACAAGGGGAGAAGAGATAACCATAGGTTAAATTTTGATTGAAGCAGTGGACATCTTAACCTAGAAGTGATTGCAATGGATATGATTAGGATTTTAGTTATCGGAAGAAGATTGCGACTGACTTGCCTCATTGTACCTAAAGATTAACCGATTCCGCCTTATTTTAATTTTGAAGACGACATTGTCTTAAGTTGGCTGAATTGTGAAACCCCCCTCACCTAAGAATTTGATCTACTTGGCTGAGTTAGTGAGACTAAGGCTAGCACGAATCCACTTAGAAATAGAACATGGTATTTTTATTTAGTTTTACAACATGATATCACTTGACACGCCTTACCGTGCTCCGATAATTGGAGTACTACACTAGCCATTGTCTTCCTACAAATTCTACACCCTTATCCTAGACATGCCCATCATCCAATTCTCATCTTTGTGCAATTTTCCAATTGTTGGACGCTTTTATGCAAAGGAGCATTTATGTGTCCACACCATTGGACATGACACATGAAAAAACCTATTTTTCGCTCATATGGATTTTTTTTCATGATGTGCAACGTGCAACATCGCCCACCCCTTTAAACCTAGCCTTGCATTTTAAACAATGCAAATCTTATACCATCATTGCATTCTATTGTGGCTTAATTTTAATTTCGAGGACGAAATTTTTATAAGTTGGGTAGAATATAAAACCCCATTCCTAAAAAATCGTAAATACCCTTTTATTTATTTATTATTAATTAAATTGTAGTAATTAGGCCTAAATAGGAGAAATAGATTTTTAATAATTTTTATGTTAGGTGTTCGGGCACTTAGAGGACTTATGCGACCTTCAGGAATTTTTCGGAATTTATTCCATGTAGGAGACCCCTTGAGCAGTTGCTAGCCTAACGATGTGCAATACCCTAATCTATAAATTTTCCTATGAGTATATATATATGTATATACAAATATATACATATGTATATATATTTTATAAAGAAAGAAAAGAAAAGAATTAAATAATACTAAGTATAATACTAGTATAATAAGTATAATAATAATAATACTAACTAATAATAATAGTATAATAATCACTCTTAGATTACTCTTAGAAACTTACAGCCAGCCCTTATTTCCTATTATTACCAGTAATAATAATAATACTAATACTAATAATATAATAATAATATACTTAGTATTATTAAGCCTTAGGAATCCTTAGTATTATTAAGCCTTAGGAATACTTAGTTTACTAATCCTTAGGAATTCCTTAGCTACCATTCCCATTCAGTTTGCATATTCCCTTGCTGCAAACCATCCGCCTATTGACTTTTGCCTTCAGCCCAATTATACGTGAACCCGCTAGCACTTGATTCAGCGGCCACCCGCGGAATCCGATCTCTCCCCCTCTCTCTCCTAGTATATATAATATATATATATAATAAACTCTCCAAAACCCTAACTTAAATTCTCAGACTTCCTCTTCCCATCTATAGCCGTCACCGCAGCCAGAGAAGCCTCCCCAAGCCATCCAACCATCCCGTCGACGCCGACATCGCGAACTGCAGTCTCCCACTCGAGGCACCTTCGCTCCGGCGTGTTTTTCTGTTGACTCGCTCATCCAAACGCTGTTCCGTTTTCATAGGTATTATCTTCCCTCAACCCTCTCCAGTATTTGTTTTATAGTCAACCTCGGAAAACGTGTGCCCCTAGGTGAAAAACAGCGTCCAAAGTTGGACGAGCAAACAGAATTCTGCAATCGCAGAATTCCAGATTGACCACCCATATTGTCGAGTTCGTATCTCCCACCACAGAGATCCGAATTCGGTGATTCTTTTTGATAGCTGTAGATTACATGATCTATTTTATTTTCTGTATTATAACTTTGTGCTATTAGTCGCTGTGGACAAAAATATATTCGTCACAAAACTGCGCGCACCCACTTTTTCCGGTTTTCCAAAAGTTGGAGATCGAAGCGCGCCCCGCCAAACGGGACCGCCCCGCCGTGTGCCAAGTGTACCAAATGGTGCACACAGCATAACGGGACACGTGAAAATTCGTGGGGACTGATTCGGACGCGTGTGCGCGTCGGAATCAGGCCGTATCCGCGGACACATCCCGTGTCGCCACTTTTGTGGATCTCGCGAGTATTTTGTGCACGATTGTCAGATTACGACGAAACTTGCGCCACTGGACTCGTGGTAACGCGCTGGTCCTGTGACCCAATTTTTACGCATTTCTGAGACGGTTGACCAGATCGCCAATTGGCGGGTCCCACAGTTGACTTTTTGGACCAAATTTTGTTCGGCTCATCGGAATCCAAATTTGGACATACCGTTGGGTTCGTATTGACATCTAGAGTTGTTTGACCTATAGTTTGTCCCATTTAGAGACTGTTACCCTCGGCACGCTTTTCGGTGCAAAGTGGGCCACACGTGGACCCCACTTTTGCCCGAAATTACGGTTTTGCCCCTGTGTCCAAATTGGACGAAAGGGATGTGCTTTTTAGCTATTTTGCTTATTTTGGGAATGTTGGCGATATCTATTTCAGCATCCGGAGATATTTGTTCTGTGGCCATAGCTTCTGGTCCTGCGTATTGGACATCTGGACATGACATTTTACAGTTTCTTGCCAGGCAAGTATACCTTGTCATTGTACTGTTATTTATATTCCATATATTGCATGCATCTTTATTTTCTGTCCTTAGTTCATATATTTTAATTGTTATATAAAATGCTCGCGACGGTGACGTCGCGATAGGTTTTTATTTATGTATTGCATTGACCTTGTTCATGAGACTACCCCATTATCATGTAGCACCATTAGGTTTCATTTGACTGTGACACCTATTTTTACACGAGTTGTGAGTCTCATATAGATCACGGACGCACGTATTGACTGATCATCGGTACGTGTAGGACGTGCGTTAGGAATAACTGCTGTTAGAAACTTTGCATGCTAGTAGACTTGGCAGTTATTAGAGGTCCATGGACATAGCCTATTGTAGTACGGTGGTCCCATCCTTGTCCTTGTATGGTTGCAGGATTGGGATAGGGTACTAAGAATAGGCTATGGACCAAATTGTATCATGGATGTGACATACTTAGAGCATGGGGTGGGGAGAACAACAAGTACCGCATTTGAGCTCCTTTGCACTTTTTCTGTGACGCTCGGATTCTCCGCTGGAGATACGGGTGGTGATGACCCATATATATACATTGGCGGGCCTCCGCCGTTCAAAAGACGACGTGCCTTTGGGCCCCTGGATCTTCAAAAGAGAACCATGCCAAATCCCAGTTTTCAGCCAGATAGCTCACTTGTGGGGAAAGTTGTTCTTAACTGCATTCACTTAGATGGTTAGGCGACCCCTTTGGATATTTATTTCAGTATTTTATTGGCATGTGTTTAAGTATACTTGTTATGTCCCTCTGAGGACCTGGTCCGCTGCCAGGTGTACCTGTTCTTGAGTATTTGCAGGAGCACAGATTTGGAAGGATATAGATGCTTCGTGGATGTCTTCTCTTCGAGCCGTGATTGGTAGCTGGTACTTATATTGTTGAGTGAGTTGTACTTATATTGTATTTACTTCTCCATTTGAGTTGGTAGTGGATTTGTTTCCATCCAACTATCATCCTTAGATACTTCTTGTTGAGATCTAGTTTCATAGATACTGGTTATTTATTTCTATATGATTTTGGTGGATGAGATTTAGATTATAACCTGTGACTTGTACTACATTTTATACCACTTGTGGATTTTACATTCATATTACAACGTACGTATGGATTGGTTTCCATATATTGGAGTTGCCATATCCATGCGGCTGGCATGCTTACGTGTCCTAGTCCTACGTATTTTTGGGACTGGGGCGTGACAGGTAATCTCTAGGCATCCTGGGTAGATACATGACCATGCCCTCAGCAGTAAACACCCAATCTTCCTTCTTGGGCTTAGTCTGGGATTGTTTGTCGATAACATCCCCGAATAAGAAACCTGGTTTCTTATATTCAGTCTCATCTATGTATGTCAGAGGCTCCCCACTGATCATACTTAGCAGCATTCGTTCTCCTTGGGATGAGATCAGAGTTCCCCTTTCTTGAGGATACTCATTTCCAGAAATCGGGAATGTCATATGGGACAAGTCCTCCAGATAGTTTGAGTTCAGCATCCCGGCAGCAGAGCCCATCACTTCAGCCAAAGGAGGGATCTGCAAGTCTACTGCAAAATGCAAGAAAATAAGTCAGTTTTTACGCTAGACACTACACTCTTGCAGGATACGCCAAAGACTAACAGTCTGAACTTTTACGCCGGACTGTAAAAACTTGAATCTTACGCTGGAATCTATTTTCAGTACGTAAAACTCAAGGTTGGCATTATACGCCAAGATCTAACAGTCTGAGCTTTTTACGCCAGACTGCCAAAATTTTAGTTTTTACGCCAGAATTTAAATCCAGCGCGTAAAACTCAAAGTTTGTAGTATACGCCAAATTTTGACAGTCTAAATTTTTACGCCAGACTGCCAAAATTTAGAGTTTTTACGCTGACACATTAGGAATATGGGCATAATAATAAAACATCTCTGTGCATCATCTTCCTCGAAAAGGTTCTTAGCACAGAAGATGACCTTGCGCGTACACGCACAACGTGTGCGAAGAGTTTTTTCTCTCGAAGCCTTTACCTGTAATGTCCGAAGCACAGCTCGACGGTGGAGCACTGCGTTCAGATCGGGACTCGCTCAGCCTAATGGGGGTTGCTCGTGCTTGAGCAGTGGAGCGAGATGAGGAAGCGACCTTCTTTCCCTTAGCAGTGGAAGCCTGTTTAGGTGCCATGGCGAATCTGAGTTCTCAGGAAAGAGACGAAGAATAAAGTTTTTTTGGAAAGCTAAGATTTTGCAAAGACAGATAAAAGGTTTCTCTTTCAAGACCTTGGGCTATTTGTAGAGTTCGGATAACTCTTCGAATCCCTAACCAAATTCGATATTTAATAGTCGGTTATGATTTGGGACCACGTCAGCCTATCACTTGAAAAAAGAAGACGGACAGTCATGCTGTGTAACGAATCCAGATTTTACGCTCAGAGGCTACAAATATACGGTTTTACGCTCAGAAGCTTTTACGCTCAGAAGCTACAAATCTACGGTTTTACGCTCAGAAACTTTTACGCTCAGAGGCTACAAATCTACGATTTTACGCACAGAAGCTACAGACTTATGGTTTTACGCTCAGAGGCTACAAATCTACGGTTTTACGCACAGAAGCTACAGATCTATGATTTTACGCTCAGAAGCTAACAGATGCTATGGTCTATGACTTTTTCGAGAAGGCCAAATACAAAAATTTACGCAGAAAATACTCCTTTTTGGCTACAAAATATTCCAAGTGCCTGAAACACACAGAGGTCAGCATTGAAGATGACTCTTCTTCTTGGGCCATTGGAAGTTCATTCGAAGTCTAGTCAGAATCTTTTACATCTAAGTTCAAGTATGGTCTGTTTGGCGGACATTTCTTGCCCTATTTCGAGGGATTTTTGGGAAAACCATTCTTGAAGATGATGGTCTGAACAGAAATTCTTCGTATCAGAGAAGTGACAGTTCAGAATTTTTATGCGACTCCTCGTCCAAAAATAGCACGACAGTTGGATCTTTAAGACAACTTAATGCTAAAGAGCTTTTTTACGCATCTTCCGTTACGCGTAAAAGACGGGACGTGACCAGATAAGCATTTAGCAGAGTCAGCGTAAAATTATTCAGATATGTCAAAGATGCACATTATCAGACTTCCTCACAGCAAATATGGCAAATCAGCAATGCGTAAAAGAAGACAAGTTTATTGATCATGATTACATATGATAGAAATCCAGTTTACAAAGAATTTTTCATTTTCATGATTACATATGATGGAAATCCTTTTTCTACAAAGGATTTCTCATTTTTATTTAAGATCGCGCCGAGAATCTGTTGTGCCAGGTTCTCATATTGGTGGAGATCTTTTTCTTCATCTACGGCACTTCATCGGCTTCTGCGGTCGATGAACAAGAAAATAATTAATGGTGGGAGGATACAAAACTGGGCCTGCATTATTCAAGACCACCCTCCATACACCATGGCAGCTACGTCCTAGAATTGTGTTAGGGATTTAGACCCAACACAATACTGGAAGACACGGCCAAGCTGCCCACCAGTGTCCAGCTCTATAATAGGGAAAAATACAGCTAGCAAGTTGTGTGGTCCGATGAGACCCTTCCCGAGCAAAGGAAGCTATGATATCCTTCCATGATCCATCGTTGCAGAGGATATTTGCTCGAAGACGCCTCTTTTTACGGCTCCTTACATGCTGGAAGAGCATGATCTTCTTCCTCAGGTCAACCCAATGGATCTCGACAACCATCTCTTTTGGCGAAGGAAGTATGGAAAGACAGGTTCACTCACTTGCCTTTATATAGGCAGAAGAGAACACATCAAATCCCAACAACTCCCTAAAAATCGTCGAGAAATCAGCCTCGCAGAACGAGTCAAATTTGACCGTTTTATGCTTCATTCAAAGAATTTCAAATTACGAGGAATTTAAAAACTTTGAAGGGGGTCTTGTAGAAGCATGAAAAATATGCTGGGGAATTATATGCGTAAAACCCCCAAGCACGCGTAAAACAAAGCTTCAGCGTTGTATGGCGTAAAATATGACTTCAGAGCTGCCCGCGTAAAGCAGCGCTTCAAGGCTGTTTTGGCGTAAAAGGTTGTTACACCTCCCTCCGGCGTAAACTATGTCTGCCTTTAATGCAGCATGAAGTTGTACGAGAAACTCTTCGTATTCCTCGAATGAACCTGTCAGACAGAACAGTGAACCTAACTCCTGACAAAGAGTACTGCACGACGGTCGAGAGGACGGTTGTAATGATGATTCTGCACAGAGCCCCAGACTGTCGTTTAGTAGCATATCCTTGATACAAGTCATTTTTACGCATTCAAGGAATACGCTGCCTACTTTACACAGGCAGAAATGAGCCTTTACGCTCAAGATGAGATAAAACCAAACGCCACGTCAAAAGCTGTTCTTCGTACAGAACTCGAGGCACGGCTCTGCAGTTAATGTACGAGATGGGGGAGATCTCTGCATTTAATACACGAGATTTGGTTCTACTTTTAATGACTGGGAGAGCTAAAATTAGGGTTAATATGCTCACGTCACTATCCCTGCATATTACGCCAACCATGCTATTTTAACCATAGGAGCACCCCGTATGCTATCTCCTCGAAATACGCCAACCAGGCTATTTTCAACTATAGGAGCACATTGTATGCT
The DNA here is from genome assembly GCA_036927795.1 of Iris macrosiphon. NCBI lineage: Eukaryota > Viridiplantae > Streptophyta > Magnoliopsida > Asparagales > Iridaceae > Iris > Iris macrosiphon. The sequence goes on along the minus strand of JAYESA010000005.1, from coordinate 9,893,402 downwards.
ATCTCCTCGAAACACGCCAACTCAGGCTATATTTGCAAGGTACGTGATAAGGCTATTTGTCCCAGAATACGCTCAAGACCTCAGTCAGGAAGGATAATTGGCTAGTTTACGCTGATTACCTATTACTTATGCAGCATCAAGCTTTACGTAGAATTTGGCTTTTACGCCAAAAAAATAGCTACTTGGCTTTTACGCCAACAAGACAGCTATTTGGCTTTTTACGCCAATAAGATAACTATTTGGCTTTTACGCCAACGAGACAGTTATTTGGCTTTTACGACAACAAGACAGCTATTTGGCTTTTTACGCCAACAAGATAACTATTTGGCTTTTACGCCAACGAGACAGTTATTTGGCTTTTATGCTAACAATCTTTACGCGAGGGGCAGTTACCTACGTGGCTTGCATGCCGTGGTCTTCGAGAAGCAGTTATACGCGTCACCTCATAATGGGACACGCATTACACGCGGATTCAGGAGATCATTCAGATGTGGGTAGAAGTTATTATAATCGCCGCGTAAAAGGTGCAACTCTCTCCACTAATTGGCTTCTACGCCGACTGATTAGTTACTGTGACTGATCTCTATAAATAGAGACTTTCGGTCACTGGAGAAAGGGGTCAAGAGGTCAAAAAGAAGTCGAAAGAGAGGAGATCAGAGAGAGAGCACATACAGAGAGTGTTGATTGACGACTTTGGCAACGAGAGTTCAATCCCTCCTGCAATCTTTGAAGCTTCTTCTTCTTCTACAGTACTTCTTCGTCAAGGGACAAAATGATCGACCGCAGATCAGACTCCTATAATAATATTTCTCCAGAATCATTTTTATTGTACTTAACATCCTCGTATAGGATTAATTGTACTTCTTTTTATTGTTTGTAAACAAAGAAAGGATTTCGTATAAACCTAGTTTCATTTCTTCTGTTTATCATCAAACAGCGAGAAGTCTATTGGTGTGCTCTATTGTGGTCTTTGTCGAGAAGCGCATTATAGTGTTTTGCAAGTTGCATTTTGCCAGATTGGTCGTTGTCGGCCATCAGTCGTCTGTATCCCTATGACTAGTTATCAATAAAAGTTTTATTTCTAATATAAACAAATAATATATTCCTTGTTTCTCTTTCGATATCTCATCTTGACTACCTAAATAATGTAGCACAAGAATTGTTCTTACATATATAATTAATTAATCTTCTTTGTGAGTTCTTTTCCCAAAATATATGGACGCATGAAGCTGGTAGGACAAGTAGGCACCGAGTTTTACCACGGATAATTCGGTACCATTCAGATTCCAAACGCCCCTTTAATATATATATATATATATATATATATATATATATATATATATATATATATATATAGTAGTGAATTCATGTACATGTACTGTTGCACACAAAATTTATGTATTATAAAAATAAATTCATGATAATATTAAAAAAATAGATAAAAATTTAAATTATATTATAATATTTTAAATATGATTTGAATATATTTTAGCTATTATTTGATATAATTTTTTTTAAATTTTGAATATATGTTTAATTAGATAATACCTTGTAGTTAGTTTAAATATAATTTAAATTTTAAATATACTTTAGGATTTATTATATGTTCAGGTGGTTTTTAATTTTTCTCTCAACTATGCAAGAAAGAAACGGTAGTTAAATTTTTTATTTATTATTTATTAAGAATTGATAATATATATATAACATACACACACGAGCTATATCTCATGGAGATGGTACTAGTCTTTCGAGTGATGGGGTTGTGAAGAAAGTGGGTGTTGCTCAAAGGAGAGCTAGTCCGATTAGCGTGGAGGTTAGTTACCTAGAATCTGAGGTCCAAGGAAGGCAAGTATACATGAGGCCCAAGTATCCTAACAAGCAATGCTACAGCATATCATGAACCAGTTGGTCAGAGATAGGCCCTAGGCGAGAGGTCTATTATGGTGATTTTTAGTGTCGAGAAGTGCATTGTAGTTTTTTGCGAGTTACATTTTGCCAGTTTGGTCTATGTCAGCCCGTAGTATCTTCTGTATCCCTCTGACTAGTTATCAATAAAAGTTTTCATTATATATATATATATATATATATATATATATATATATATATATATATATATATAGGAACAAGATAATTGTTTTATAGACTCCTGCCCCGAAGGCCTACAAACTCGGCTCGAATGCCATACTCCAAGCTCGAAGGCCCGCGCACCCGCATCCGGCTCGCACTCACATTTATTCTCCCAAAGAAAATTAAATGTGCTTTCCCCCGTTGCTCGAACCTGCAACCTCTTGGGGTGATATACATACGGTTTGGACATCTCATTTTTTTGAGCCATTTTCAGGCTGCATTATATATATATATTGTCACTACCCAATTCTAGAAATAGGGTTTTTTTTTTATTTGATAAATAGTGTATTGTATTTAATTATTTATATTTATAATTAATTAGTGCTTGTCTTATTTTTATTTTGATTGTTTTAGGGTTTTGGCTAGCCTGGACCCATGTCAGACCCTAGTGGACCCATGTCCGACCCAGCCCACACCCTTGTGAGAATTATTTTGGGGCTTAGAATTATTATTTTATTTTTAGGAGGTTAGTTGGAGAGATTTGGAACTAGTTTGAGTGCTTTTGGAACCCGGAACCCAAAACCAAGTCAATAGGGGCATTTTGGGAATTTGGTGACTTATGTACCCATTTATTTGCCAAGGCCGGCCCCTACCTACCCCCACCCATGGGATTCCAGCAGCAGCCCCCTCCCCTCTTTGCATTCCACTTCTTCCACTTCTTCTTCTTCTTCATTTCTTCTTCTCCACTTCTCCTTTCTTCTTCCTTCTTCTTCCAAGTAAGCTTCTCTTCACTTTTCTTCTTTCTTTCTTCCATTCCTTCTTCTTTAAGCTAACCCTAACCTAGCATTTTCTCTAACCTAGGTGTGAGGAGCTTAGATCTAGTGTGAGAGCTAGATTTGGTGGCTTGGAGCTTGAGGGAGGTGATTTCTAGGGGTTGTGAGACTTTGGCCTTGGGATTCTAACTCCCAAGAGGTAAAACCTAACTTTCCCCTTCCTAATTATTTTTGTGTAGTATAATTAGTGTTGTAGAACCTTTCTAGACCCTAACCCTACCCGTAGGAGGAAGTTGGAACTAGTTTGGGTGAGTTTAGAGACTTTGACATTAGGTTTTGTGTCGAATTCGGGTGGAATCCGAATTTGGCCCAATTTTGGGTGATGCCCTAGGTTAGATGGACCTAGGTAGATGTTGTCGGGTATCTAGAGGGTGAGTGCGTGTCTCCGTTTGGACACGGGAAGCCGTGTCGCGGAGAAACGGGCGTTTCGGGCGAAATTGGGGCTTTTCGTCGTCGCCGATTCTAAGTGCGTGTGCGTTTCCGCCACGGACCTAGAATCAACGCGGAACCGCTTTTTCTAGGATCTAGACATCGTGTAGAGCACGTGGGTAAATTTTGGGCCGATTCCGAGTTCGTTTGGTGTGCGTTTCAGGAGTTTTTCCGAGCCGCGCACCACGTGTTCGTCGAAATGACCGAACGGCCATTTCGACTTGGTTTCCTCGTTTCGGGCTTGTGCGCGCGTTGGGTTAGTATCGGGGAGTGTGTGCTAGAGTTTTCGGGCTATATTTTATATATTTTAGGGTATTTGTGAGTGTCGGGGTCGTTGGGCGTGAGTAGGGCGTGTGGTTTGAGTGTTGTGTGCGTGGTTGTGTTGGTATTTATGTGTGTCTATATATATATATTTATATATATTTGTATGTGTGTTTATGTATATATATACTTATATATATGTGTGTATTTATATTTATGTACTTGTATATGTATATGTCTATGTGTATATATATATATCTTAGAGTGTGTGAGTGTATTGGTATATATCTATGTATATATGTATTTGTATTTGTGTGTATATATATATATATATATATATATATATATATATAGGTGTTTATATATATGTAGCTAGGTATATATATTCATGTGTGTGTGTGTGTTGTTATGTGTTTTAGTGTGTGTGTGAGTGTGTTAGTGTGTGTTAGAATATAGAGTTGTAGGTGTGTATATATATGTATCTAGTTATATATATATAGATATATATATGTATGTATATATATATATATATATATATATATATATATATATATATATATATATATATATATATAGAGTGATATATAGGTATATATATAGGTGTGTGTGTGTGTGTATGTGAGTTGGAGGGGGGGCCAGCCACTGCACAGCAGCAGCAACATGGGGCAGCAGCAGCAGCCATATGAAGCCAGCAGCAGCAGTAGCAAGAGCAGCAGCAGCAGGATCAGCACAAGCAGCAGCAGCAGCAGCAAGCTCTAGGCAGCAGCGAGGTTAGTAACGAGGGGTGTTGGCGAGGGATAGGTAATAGATAATAGTTAGAGTATTAGTTAGATAGATCTAGATATTAGAGATATATATCTATATATTTATAAAGATAGATAGATAATAAGATAAATAGATAGTTAGATAGCTAGATAGCTATTAGTTGATAGATAAGTTAATGATAAGATGGATAGGTAGTTGGATAGATTGATAGATATATATGCTAGATTAATAGATAGATAGAGTATTAGATAGATTAGATAGATAGATAGATAGATATCTTGATAGGTATATATGTATATTTTTAAGAGTTGGGTAAGGTAATGGGTAATGGGTATATATGTGTGGATATATATGTATATAGGTAGATACCTATTTAGATATATATAAATATGATAGGTATCTATATTACCTAGCCTAGATTAATAACTAGGTGCATAATTAATAGCTAGATAGCTAGTTAGAGGGCTTTAGAGCGAAACCTCAATACCTTGAGATACCGAGGTATCTCGATACCTTGAGATATTCAAGGTATTGAGTTTCGAGCGGGGTATTTGAGCATTAGCCTAGGAAATACTTTGGAGTGATTTTTATATGTTTGTATATATATAATTACGCGTGCTAGCATAGGTTTTAGCGGGTTTTAGCGGGGTGCGTGGCCTAGGGCGAGGTATCGGATACCGAGGGTATCCCGGTATCTCGATTAGGCGAGTTTGTGAGTTTAGTAGCTTTATGAGCTCGGTTTGACCTAGAATTTCAGGGGCACCCTAGTTTGACCTAGCTTTGACCAAATTTGTCTTCGTTGACCGTAAAAGTCAACGTTTGACCTAGTTTTGACCTAGAGTTGACTTTTTAGACCCCGGGTTGACTTTTTGACCCGATTTTCACCGGTTTGACCCGTTCGACCTAGAATAGCCCTAGAAGCCTGTTTTTAATTATTTTATATCAGTTTAAATGCTTAGAACCCTGTTTAATTCTGCTTTTCACATTAGGTCCTTGCGACACCGGTCCGGATCTCGATCCTCATCAGTTGCTCAGGACATCAGGCGAGTACCTACCTCTGATAGTTTCCATTTCATGATAGCGTTTATATCACCTGTTCTAGAACTGTAATACTTGATTCTGACACATTGTTACACGAGCTGGTACTAGTGGATCCCGTCATGAGATGCTATCCCCCTTACCGTGTTCAGCGGATACTCTATCACGTGTATTTCATCATGTATTTCGGGTATTGATTCTCATGTGCTATCATGTGCTTATTGTGCTCTCGCCTTCGTGTGCGCGAGCTATTATCATGTACGTAGCGTGTTGTGGTTGGATCCAATGGTATTAGTGGGGGGGAGTAGTGAGTTGGTTATGTGATCAAAGCCAAACAGTATTCATGTGTATGTCGGTTATGCAACTCACGCATAACGGAGTTATCTTAGTGTTTTTCATGTGCAACCTAAGCCGATCACATAACGAACTTGTGCTCAAGGCACTTAGCTAGTATTCATGTTTCTCACCTGCAGTTACTTTTTTACTACTTGTATCGTTCTCCAGTTTACATTGCAGCTACTTATTGTGCTCCAGCATATATTTATTTCCTGTGCATCTTGATTACTTTTCTATTGCTCGTCATATACACCTTACCATGCATTTGGAGTTGCTTTCAGAGTTATGTACTTCGCTCCAGTCCTGACTGGGCATATTTTTTCCAGAGGATCCTGAGGACTATTGCCCTACGTTCTACGGGCCTGGTGTTGACGACTGTTGTGACCCCGTGATCGAGGAGGAGTGCGCCGAGGAGACGCCGATAGCATCCTAGTTAGCTAGGTGGGTTTCCTAGGTTGTTTCCAGTGGTTTGTATTTTGGATGACTGTACTTATTCTTTTGTTGCTTGAGATATTGTAGCTATTTGTAGACTTGGACTGTATTATTTTGGATTGTCTTGCTCTCTTGGTTCTGTTTCTTTGTTTATATCATATCGTGCTTATTTCTTCCCCTAGATTTTGTGATTGAGATTTATATATATATTGCGTGGTTGCCCTCCTTCGGGAGAAGATTATTTTGATATATATATATTGCGTGGTTGCCCTCCTTTTGGAGAGGTCATGCCGGATTTTTTTCTGTGAGATATAGATAGATATGGTTGACCTAGAACGGACCTTTACAGCGTTCTACCGCCGATTCTGCGGCGTAGGCTGGACGTACCCACGACTCATGCCCGATTTTTGGGTGCGGGTCGTGACACGTTTTTGGTGGTGGCCCACGCAGGTCTAGTTTTTAGGTTACCTGCAGTAGGATATAGGAGATAGGCTGAGAGAGAGTGTACTCAATCACAACTAGGACCCCTCCTAATTTTTCTTGCTATCTTAATTTTTCCTGAAATTATTTCTTTTGCAATATTACTGTCCTTCATTGATGTTATCGTTTCTTGCACTGTATTGACTTCTTTTGATCTGTGTTCAGGATGCCTCCGAAGACCAGATCTCAGCGCACCGCCCCAGCAGCTGCCACCGAGAGGTTTGCCACCTCTCGACCTGCTCGACTTCCGGCAGCCGCTACCGCTCCACTCGCCACTCCTGCGGTTGAGGGAGCGTCAGTTTCTCTCGGAGATCCCCTTACTCCCATTGATCCGAGAGCCACCCCAGTTGTCCCGGTGGTACCTCCTCCACCACCGCCTGCGCCAGTAGATGCTACGCAGTTGTTCGCATTCTTTCGAGAGATGATGGATGCGCAGCACCGCCAGGCAGATGTTTTGAGGATGGGCATTGAGAATGCTCATCATGTGGCTATGACAGCGGTCGACAGAGTGGCTCAGATCCAGCCACAGCCAGAGCAGGCCCAGTATCCTAGGCCGGGTACTATTATCGATTTTCAGAGGATGCGGCCTAAGGAGTTTCGCGGCACAGAGGGGATCCTGTACGCCGACGACTGGATCGAGCATATAGAGGGCATTTTCAGGTTGGCGATGATCCCAGCCAGCATGCAGATAGAGGCAGCGGGCAGCCAGATGTTCGACCTTGCCCTCACTTGGTTCCGCACGGATACGCGGATAGCAGCTCGGGGATTGACTTGGGAGGCTTTCAAGAAGCTTTTCAAGGAGAAGTTCTTCCCGGATGTGGCTCTCAGTGCCTTAGAGAGTCAGTTCGAGGCGCTCGTCCAGGGGAGTATGCTAGTGGATGAGTATGCAGCGGAGTTCTGCCGTCTGGGCAGATTTGTTGAGGGGTTGTCAGAGGCAGCGAAGGCGCGGAAGTTCCGCAAGGGCTTGGTCATGGCGGTCAAGTCCTTGACTAGGAGCGACCGCGAGGCGACCTTCGAGCAGATTGTCAGCGACGCATAGAGAGCTGAGGATGATTTGGAGCTGAAGACGAAGAGGAGCAGAGATGCTTCAGGAGCAGGTAGCAGTGCAGGCCCAGCCAAGAGGCCATTCCAGCAGACCCAGCAGCACCAGGGTCAGGGTCGGGCGCCCTTCCGGCAGGCGCCCCAGCAGCAGAGGCAGGGTCAGCAGCAGGGCCAGAGGCAGCCCATCGTTTGCCCTTTCTGTAAGAAGCCAGGGCACGGATGGGACATATGCAAAAAGAGGCTGGGCAGATATTTATTGTGTGGCGCCGCAGACCACCAGCTGAAGGATTGTCCTTCAGCGCTTGCCCGTACAGCTCAGGGCGGAGGAGCCGCTCAGAGGGCACCAGCCAGAGCACCTGCAGCGCAGCAGAGAGGACCGCCTTTGCAGACTCAGCAGCAGAGGTTCGCCCAGCACCAGCAGCAGCACCGAGGAGGACAGCAGGGGCGAGCTTTTGCCCTGACAGTGGACGAGGCCGAGCCAGTTGGTGACGTTATCTCAGGTTCTGTTCTTCTTGATTCCGTTCCAGCACTTGCTTTATTTGATTTCGGTGCTTCCCATAGCTTTGTGTCTGTATCTTTTGCTGTTAGACACCATCTTGTTACTGAATCTTTAGCTAGACTCTGCAAGATCACGACCGGGGGTGGTATCATCCTAGTCCGTGATGTTTGCAGAGACCGGATAGTTACCTTGGGAGGCCGGGAGTTGAGTGTGTGCCTACTCGTAATGCCACTTCCGAGCTACGATATTGTACTCGGGATGGATTGGTTGAGTACGCATTGTGCTAGTATAGATTGTCGTGGAGGCAGAGTTTTGTTCAGTCCGCCAGGTGAGCCAGAGTTTCAGTTTGCCAGAGGAGCTGCGGAGCAGACCGAGGGAGTCTTCTGCGGAGCCCTGGTGGTAGAGCCGAGGTCGCTACATCCACTGATAGAGGATTATATGGATGTCTTTCCGGAGGAGTTGCCAGGGTTACCTCCGGACAGAGACGTGGAGTTCTCTATAGACTTGGTGCCAGGCGCGGAGCCGATATCCCAGCACGTCTATAGAGTCAGCAACAGTGAGCTGATAGAGTTGAAGAAGCAGGTGGATGAGCTACAGGACAAGGGATTTATCAGATCTAGTTCTTCTCCATGGGGTGCTCCGGTACTTTTTGTGCCAAAGAAGGATGGGTCGATACGGATGTGTATCGACTACAGGGATCTGAACAACCTCACAATCAAGAACAAGTATCCGCTGCCGCGTATTGATGATCTATTTGACCAGTTGAGCGGAGCGAGGGTATTTTCCAGGATTGATCTGAGGACAGGCTACCACCAGGTGAAGGTCAGGAAGGAGGATATTCCGAAGACAGCTTTTCGGACCAGATATGGACAGTATGAGTTCTTGGTGATGCCGTTTGGGTTGACTAATGCCCCGGCAGTGTTCATGAATCTGATGAACAAGGTGTTCCATCAGCATCTGGACAGGTTTGTGGTGGTGTTTATAGATGACATCTTGGTGTATTCGAAGACCCCAGAGGAGCACGAGGAGCATATGAGGATAGTGCTGGAGACTCTCAGGAGGGAGAAGCTTTATGGAAAGCTCTCGAAGTATGAGTTCTTCCTTGACAAGGTTGAATTCCATGGTCATGTGGTGACTGGAGAGGGTATCTCGGTGGATCCGAGAAAGATCAGGGCAGTAGAGGCATGGAGTGCTCCGAGTTCAGTAGCCGAGGTCAGGAGTTTCTTGGGACTGGCAGGCTATTACAGGAGATTTGTTCAGGATTTTTCTCGGATTGCAGAGCCGTTGTCCAGGCTGACTCGGAAGGACGTGGAGTTTGTTTGGTCAGAGGAGTGCCAGATCGCCTTTGATGAGCTGAAGAGGAGGTTGACGACAGCTCCAGTGTTGACGTTGCCATCAGGTTCTGGAGGATTCACTATCTATAGTGATGCATCGGGGAAGGGACTGGGTTGTGTGTTGCAGCAGAATGGGAGGGTGATTGCCTATGCTTCTAGGCAATTACGTCCTCATGAGAAGAATTACCCTACCCACGATTTGGAGTTGGCAGCGGTCATCTTTGCTCTGAAGTTGTGGAAATACTATTTATACGGAAAGCGTGTGGAGATCTTCACAGACCACAAGAGCTTGAAGTATGTATTTACCCAAAAAGAGCTGAACATGAGGCAGAGGAGATGGTTGGAGTTGATGAAAGACTTCGACATATCATTGCAGTATCATCCAGGGAAGGCGAACGTAGTTGCGGATGCATTGAGCAGGTATCCGGTAGCTATGTGCCTGACTACAGATCATTATCTTCTGGCAGATCTAGAGAGCTTGGGCATTGAGGTGATAGTGCCTGGAGTTGAGATGCAGATGTGGGGACTGCAGATTCAGTCAGAGTTGGTAGACCGGATCAGGGCTACATAGTTTGAGGATGAGTCCCTGAGGAGCATCAGGGAGCAGGTTCAGATGGGATTAGCAGATGACTTCACCATTGCTGATGATGGTTCTTTGCGGCACGGTACCAGGTTGTGTGTGCCGAGTGGGTCATTGCGCGAGGAGGTTCTCCAGGAGGCGCATCGATCCCAGTATTCTATGCATCCAGGTGCCAATAAGATGTATAGAGATCTGAGACAGCATGTATGGTGGTACGGGATGAAGCGGGAGGTAGCACGCTTCGTATCCCGATGCTTAGTGTGCCAGCAGGTGAAGGCGGAGAGGCAGAGGCCAGGAGGATTACTCCAGTCGCTACCCATTCCGGAGTGGAAATGGGAGCATGTGACCATGGATTTTGTTTCTGGACTTCCCCGTTCTCCAGGCGGAAAGGATGCGATTTGGGTCATCGTGGACAGGTTGACCAAATCGGCCCACTTTCTACCATTCAAAGTGGGTACATCTATAGAGCGACTAGCAGAGATGTATTTACGCCAGATAGTCAGACTGCATGGAGTTCCAGTGAGCATAGTATCAGATCGGGACAGTCGCTTTACTTCGCATTTCTGGAGGAGTCTGCAGGCTAGCTTGGGCACCCAGCTCAAGTTTAGTAGTGCGTATCACCCACAGACAGATGGTCAGTCAGAGAGGACCATTCAGACACTTGAGGACATGCTTCGCACCTGTGTTTTGGATTTCAGAGGCTCTTGGGAGGATCACTTGCACTTGGTAGAGTTTGCTTACAACAACAGCTACCAAGCCAGTATCGAGATGTCACCTTTTGAGGCATTGTATGGACGGAGGTGTCGTACTCCGTTGTCATGGGATGATGTAGGTGAGAGAGATTTGCTTGGCCCGGAGATGGTGGTTGATGCTGCGGAGAAGGTCAAGCTCATTAGAGATAGACTTCGGGTGGCGCAGGACAGGCAGCGGCATTGGGCCGATAGCCACCGGAGACCTTTGGAGTTCGAGGTATAGCTTAGAATCTAGATTTTGTTCTTGTGTTTGCTTGTGATTGCTTATTTTAGACTAAGTGCAGAGACCTTATTTGTGCTAGGTTGGAGATCTGGTGTTCCTGAGGATTTCTCCGATACGGGGCACTATTCGCTTCGGTGGAGGCGGGAAGCTTAGCCCATGTTTCGTCGGACCCTTCCGTGTCCTTGAGAGGGTCGGCGTCGTGGCGTATAGGCTTGAGTTGCCGCCTACGCTGGAGGGAGTTCACGATGTGTTCCACGTGTCGCAGCTGAGACGGTACGTGGCGGATCCCAGTCACGTATTGGATCACTCGGAGATCGCTGTGGGCCCTACTCTTAGCTATCCAGAGCAGCCGGTGGAGATTCTGGATCGGCGGGAGAAGGTGTTGAGGAACCAGACTATTCCCTTGGTTCGCGTCGCGTGGAGGCATCACTCTCCAGGGGAGTCGACCTGGGAGAGGGAGGATGAAATGCGCGAGCGATACCCCTATCTCTTCGAGCCCTGAGGTATGGTTCTTTCTTTGCATTCCTGTCCTACTTTCGTCTTTTAATTTCGAGGACGAAATTATTTTAAAGAGGGTAGACTTGTCACTACCCAATTCTAGAAATAGGGTATATTTTTTTTTATTTGATAAATAGTGTATTATATTTAATTATTTATATTTATAATTAATTAGTGCTTGTCTTATTTTTATTTTTATTGTTTTAGGGTTTTGGCTAGCCTGGACCTATGTCAGACCCTAGTGGACCCATGTCCGACCCAGCCCACACCCTTGTGAGAATTATTTTGGGGCTTAGAATTATTATTTTATTTTTAGGAGGTTAGTTGGAGAGATTTGGAACTAGTTTGAGTGCTTTTGGAACCCGGAACCCAAAACCAAGTCAATAGGGGCATTTTGGGAATTTGGTGACTCATGTACCCATTTATTTGCCAAGGCCGGCGCCTACCTACCCCCACCCGTGGGATTCCAGCAGCAGCCCCCTCCCCTCTTTGCATTCCACTTCTTCCACTTCTTCTTCTTCTTCATTTCTTCTTCTCCACTTCTCCTTTCTTCTTCCTTCTTCTTCCAAGTAAGCTTCTCTTCACTTTTCTTCTTTCTTTCTTCCATTCCTTCTTCTTTAAGCTAACCCTAACCTTGCATTTTCTCTAACCTAGGTGTGAGGAGCTTAGATCTAGTGTGAGAGCTAGATTTGGTGGTTTGGAGCTTGAGGGAGGTGATTTCTAGGGGTTGTGAGACTTTGGCCTTGGGATTCCAACTCCCAAGAGGTAAAACCTAACTTTCCCCTTCCTAATTATTTTTGTGTAGTGTAATTAGTGTTGTAGAACCTTCCTAGACCCTAACCCTACCCGTAGGAGGAAGTTGGAACTAGTTTAGATGGACCTAGGTAGACGTTGTCGGGTGTCTAGAGGGTGAGTGCGTGTCTCCGTTTGGACACGGGAAGCCGTGTCGCGGAGAAACGGACGTTTCGGGCGAAATTGGGGCTTTTCGTCGTCGCCGATTCTAAGTGCGTGTGCGTTTCCGCCACGGACCTAGAATCGACGCGGGACCACTTTTTCTAGGATCTAGACATCGTGTAGAGCGCGTGGGTAAATTTTGGGCCGATTCCGAGTTCGTTTGGTGTGTGTTTCAGGAGGTTTTCCGAGCCGCGCACCACGTGTTCGTCGAAATGACCGAACGGCCATTTCGACTTGGTTTCCTCGTTTCGGGCTTGTGCGCGCATTGGGTTAGTATCGGGGAGTGTGTGCTAGAGTTTTCGGACTATATTTTATATATTTTAGGGTATTGGTGAGTGTCGGGGTCGTTGGGCGTGAGTAGGGCGTGTGGTTTGAGTGTTGTGTGCGTGGTTGTGTTGGTATTTATGTGTGTCTATATATATATATATTTATATATATTTGTATGTGTGTTTATGTATATATATACTTATATATATGTGTGTATTTATATTTATGTACTTGTATATGTATATGTCTATGTGTATATATATATATCTTAGAGTGTGTGAGTGTATTGGTATATATCTATGTATATATGTATTTGTATTTGGGTATATATATATATAGGTGTTTATATATATGTAGCTAGGTATATATATTCATGTGTGTGTGTGTTGTTATGTATTTTAGTGTGTGTGTGAGTGTGTTAGTGTGTGTTAGAATATAGAGTTGTAGGTGTGTATATATATGTATTTAGTTATATATATATAGATATATATATGTATGTATATATATATATATATATAGAGTGATATATAGGTATATATATAGGTGTGTGTGTGTGTATGTGAGTTGGAGGGGGGGGCCAGTCACTGCACAGCAGCAGCAGCTGCTGCCCCCAACAGCAGCAGCAACATGGGGCAGCAGCAGCAGCCATATGAAGCCAGCAGCAGCAGTAGCAAGAGCAGCAGCAGCAGGATCAGCACAAGCAGCAGCAGCAGCAAGCTCTAGGCAGCAGCAAGGCTAGTAGCGAGGGGTGTTGGCGAGGGATAGGTAATAGATAATAGTTAGAGTATTAGTTAGATAGATCTAGATATTAGAGATATAGATCTATATATATATAAAGATAGATAGATAATAAGATAAATAGATAGTTAGATAGCTAGATAGCTATTAGTTGATAGATAAGTTAATGATAAGATGGATAGGTAGTTGGATAGATTGATAGATATATATGCTAGATTAATAGATAGATAGAGTATTAGATAGATTAGATAGATAGATAGATATCTTGATAGGTATATATGTATATTTTTAAGAGTTGGGTAAGGTAATGGGTAATGGGTATATATGTGTGGATATATATGTATATAGGTAGATACCTATTTAGATATATATAAATATGATAGGTATCTATATTACCTAGCCTAGATTAATAACTAGGTGCATAATTAATAGCTAGATAGCTAGTTAGAGGGCTTTAGAGCAAAACCTCAATACCTTGAGATACCGAAGTATCTCGATACCTTGAGATATTCAAGGTATTGAGTTTCGAGCGGGGTATTTGAGCATTAGCCTAGGAAATACTTTGGAGTGATTTTTATATATTTGTATATATATAATTACGCGTGCTAGCATAGGTTTTAGCGGGTTTTAGCGGGGTGCGTGGCCTAGGGCGAGGTATCGGATACCGAGGGTATCCCGGTATCTCGATTAGGCGAGTTTGTGAGTTTAGTAGCTTTATGAGCTCGGTTTGACCTAGAATTTCAGGGGCACCCTAGTTTGACCTAGCTTTGACCAAATTTATCCTCGTTGACCGTAAAAGTCAATGTTTGACCTAGTTTTGACCTAGAGTTGACTTTTTGGACCCCGGGTTGACTTTTTGACTCAATTTTTACCGGTTTGACCCGTTCGACCTAGAATAGCCCTAGAAGCCTATTTTTAATTATTTTATATCAGTTTAAATGCTTAGAACCCTATTTAATTCTGCTTTTCGCATTAGGTCCTTGCGACACCGGTCCGGATCTCGATCCTCATCAGTTGCTCAGGACATCAGGCGAGTACCTACCTCTGATAGTTTCTATTTCATGATAGCGTTTATATCACCTGTTCTAGAACTGTAATACTTGATTCTGACACATTGTTACACGAGCTGGTACTAGTGGATCCCGTCATGAGATGCTATCCCCCTTACCGTATTCAGCGGGTACTCTATCACGTGTATTTCATCATGTGTTTCGGGTATTGATTCTCATGTGCTATCATATGCTTATTGTGCTCTCGCCTTCGTGTGCGCGAGCTATTATCATGTACGTAGCGTGTTGTGGTTGGATCCAATGGTATTAGTGGGGGGGGGGAGTAGTGAGTTGGTTATGTGATCAAAGCCAAACAGTATTCATGTGTATGTCGGTTATGCAACTCACGCATAACGGAGTTATCTTAGTGTTTTTCATGTGCAACCTAAGCCGATCACATAACGAACTTGTGCTCAAGGCACTTAGCTAGTATTCATGTTTCTCACCTGCAGTTACTTTTTCACTACTTGTATCGTTCTCCAGTTTACATTGCAGCTACTTATTGTGCTCCAGCATATATTTATTTCCTGTGCATCTTGATTACTTTTCTATTGCTCGTCATATACACCTTACCATGCATTTGGAGTTGCTTTCAGAGTTATGTACTTCGCTCCAGTCCTGACTGGGCATATTTTTTCCAGAGGATCCTGAGGACTATTGCCCTACGTTCTACGGGCCTGGTGTTGACGACTGTTGTGACCCCGTGATCGAGGAGGAGTGCGCCGAGGAGACGCCGATAGCATCCTAGTTAGCTAGGTGGGTTTCCTAGGTTGTTTCCAGTGGTTTGTATTTTGGATGACTGTACTTATTCTTTTGTTGCTTGAGATGTTGTAGCTATTTGTAGACTTGGACTGTATTATTTTGGATTGTCTTGCTCTCTTGGTTCTGTTTCTTTGTTTATATCATATCGTGCTTATTTCTTCTCCTAGATTTTGTGATTGAGATTTATATATATATTGCCTGGTTGCCCTCCTTCGGGAGAAGATTATTTTGATATATATATATTGTGTGGTTGCCCTCCTTTTGGAGAGGTCATGCCGGATTTTTTTCTGTGAGATATAGATAGATATGGTTGACCTAGAACGGACCTTTACAGCGTTCTACCGCCGATTCTGCGGCGTAGGCTGGACGTACCCACGACTCATGCCCGATTTTCGGGTGCGGGTCGTGACATATATATATATATATATATATATATATATATATATATATATATATATATATATATATATATTAAAAATGGTAATTTTATTCAAACTTCATAAACCAACTAATTACAACTCTCATAACATGTATTGTACATTCGATTCTATATTATGCTATATATCCAATGGGGATAAGATTTGTCCTTCAAATATGCACTTATTTTGAGCCCATCATACATACCAGACACTAGCAGCTAATCTGATACGACCTGCTCTAAACCATGTCCTTTCCTTGTTTCGACTCGATGAGATATCATCTAACTGCTCTTGAAATTCCTTCGTACTAGTATGCCTTATATGCATTAGGTCATATTGTGCTGACTAGAGATACCAGGACGTGGCACACTAAAAAAATAAGTGATTGAATGATTCTGGTTCTCTCTGACAAAGGACGCAAGTGGTCGCCTGATTGTGAATCCCCAACCGAACCAACCTTTCTATAGTAAGTAGCCGCCCCTTGATTGTCTTATACATGTGAAGTTGCATCTTATTCGCAAGTCCTTTCACCCATATGAATTCTAACTTAGGAGTCGTTGGATGTGTAGTGCATGACTAGTGTTAAGCTACCCTGGCGTCAAATACTCCTGTAGGCGATCCATCCCATACCCATGTGTCTACCACATACTCCCTATCAACCGGAATCTGACGTATCTCTGCTGCAAAATGTCGAATGGGATGATCGTCAACTTGCCAGGCACCATCTTGCAGTATGTGGCTGACCAGCTCCTCACCCCCTCTATAGTAAATGTCTGCCATCCTGCTATGTCAATGAGACTACGGTGCGCCACCCACAGATCCCTCCATAGGTGTGTTGTCTGCCCATATACGATGAATCGGGTGATATAAGGCAAAACAATTGGTTTGGAATGCAGAATATATTTATAAACCATCGAGTAGTTATTATCCATTCTGTGAGTCCAGAATTTGTCATGCTTTAAGTACCTGTTGCGCATCCACTCCGCCCAAAAATATCTACCTGTAAGAAATCTCTATGTCAATTTCATCTCCGCTACTTTACGCAAAGAGCCCATTGAGCGCAGGCCCACCCTACCTTCTAACTTTGGCTAACATATGTAACTCCATGCGATGGTATGGATACCCCCCTCCAAATAAAATTGACACACAGTCTCTCCACTTTGCGGGTTGTTGTCGCTGGGAGGAGTATGGTCTGGAGCCAGAAAGATACTATGCCAGAAATCACTGACCTACCAACTCAATCCGACCTCCGAAGGATAAGCACTGAGCTTGCCACCCTTCGATACACCTCTGCACATACTCTATAAGACTCTGGCAGTCCTGAGCACGCCCATCATTTATGGTCAACGAAAGTCCCAGGTATTTAACTGGGAGATTGCCTTTGTCCACCTGTAATGTAGCAGCCAGCTCCTCTTGGTTATTGCAGTGCTTATTGAAATAAACCTTGCTTTTATCTCTGTTCATCTGTAGTCCCAAATATAAACCAAACTCCTCCATAAGTCTTACCATATTATGAAGCCCTCTGATAGACAGAACCAGAAAGACCAACAAATTATCTGCATAAATAAGGTGTGACACCATTGGAGTGACCTCCTTATATAGCGGAATGATCTGCTTTCTCTCCACTGCTAGATCCATAAGACATAAAATACTCCATAACCACTGTAAATAAATATGGGGAAAGAGGATCCCCCTATCGCAGGCCCCTATTGCTAGAGAAATATCCATGTGGCTGTCCCTTTATAAGTACTGAAAATGAAGGCGTAGTGATACATTCCCGGATCAAACCCACCCATTTGGGGTCAAAACCCATCCCATCCATTATGTGAGACACAAAGTCTCGATTTACGGTATCATAATCCTTCTTCAGGTCCAACTTCATACATGCCTTGTCGCCTCCAGGTTTGTTGAGGCCTCTGACCATCTCGTGTGCCAATAAACTATTTTCTACAATCAATCTACCTTTGACAAAGGCTGTATGGTTTAGAGAAATAAGTTCTTGCATGACCTCTTCCATCTTTCGACACATTACTGAAGTAATAATCTTGTACAGATAATTACAACAGGCAATGGGTCGGAACTCTGCCAGCGTCGTTGCACCCTCTTTTTTGGAAATAAAAGTAATAAATATGTTATTTAATTCTTTAAGCAATATCCCATTTTCTAAAAAATTTTGCACCATGTCAACAATTTCAAATTTAATTTCATTTCCATGTACTTGGAAAAACTTACTGTTGAGATCGTTGGGGCCTGGTGCTTTGTTAGGATCGGCATGTCTGACCACCATCTCAATTTCCTTCATGCTAACATGGGCGAGGAGTCGCTGGTTCCCTCTTGGCATGACTCTCTTTTTGCATATTATCTCCAAAAAATCTGCCCGGTAGTCAACTTGGTTGTATAGATTTTTGTAGTACTCAATCGCCTCCTTCTGGATATTCTGGTTTATTATAGCTTCAGTACTCGCCTCATTTATGATTTTGGCAATATTATTTCGATGGTGCCTTGTATGAATGATGTCGTAGAATAACTTGGTACAACGGTCACTATCCTTTAACCATAAATATTCTGCACATTGGGCCAGGTGCACTTCCTCCCGCTGCTGTAGAACCCGGACGAGGTCCAGAAGGGCACATTCTAAACTAGCAGCGATCGGGTCTTGGGGGGAACAACCGAAGGATGTCTTGAGTCTCCTGCAGCGAGGTTCGCGCCTGGGCCAGATCGTCTGGCGACGCGAAAGCCTGTCATGCTCGCAAGCCTCTTTTCACGTTCTTCAGCTTTCAGGTTAGCCGGAACTGCACGTTACATTGTACGACAGTAGCAAGTTCTCTTCTGACGACCTCCTCATAGCCCAGAATCATAGGCTATGCATTATTGAACCTGAATGGTTTGCCACGAGTGGGTAGATTAGCCATGAGACAAACTAGGATTGGCGAGTGGTCACTTGTGTATGAAGCCAGGCCCTCTGCAAACGACAGAGGATAGGTCATAAACCATTGACTATTACCAAGTGCCTTGTCTAATTGACAAGCGATGCGGTTACTAATCGCCCGGTTGCTCCACGTCCATACATGCCCTGCTCGCTCTAAGAATTTTAAACTAGCCTGCATTAGGCATTGTTGAAAATCTGCAAGAATGAAATCAAGAACCTTGCGCCCTCCAACCTTCTCTTGACAGTATAGAAGAGCATTGAAGTCCTCTACTAGAAGCAAAGAGAGGTTGAGTTGGACCTCTGCAATGATACTCAGACGGATGATACTCTTCCATAGTAGCCTATGAGGACATCGATCATTGTGCTTGTACATGGCTTCGTAGATAGAGGAAAAGCCACCTATATTAGAAAAATAGCAAGCGATAAGTTAGTCAATTTTGAGAATAAGGTTACCTTTCCAGGCTCTACTATCCCACATCAGCCAGTTTCTTGCCATCCCACATATATCCAGGTTAATGAACTACTCCTAACCCGCTAGCGTTCTCCTGGCAATCATCCTATCAAATTTGATTTTTGTCTCCAAGAATGCCATGATGGAACTCTGAGTCTTCCTCGTAACTTCTTTAATGTCCCTCCTTCTACCTAATGAGCATGCTTCCCGCATGTTCGATGTTAGGATGTCTATTAAATATTCAGGTTGGCGTAACCATTATCCTCCTCTAAACTTACCATGAGGTCATTGGTGAGTTCGATCCGAAGCCCAAGCGACGCCGCTATATCCATGCCCTCCTCACTATGGTCTGCTCTAACTAGAAGCTGCCACTTGGGGTTATCTTCGCACAATATCACTGCCTCCATAGTGCTGCCCCCTTATTCCGGAGCGGCTTTATCTTCTCCCTTATTCCCTGATTGATGGCATTTCCTAGCAGGGGTATCTCTTTTGTCTGTCTCGACCATCTTCGCCTATCGCCGCGTAACCATGGAATGTTGCCCTACGAATGGGACCATCCTTCCCTCAAACGAGACTCCTGAATTTTGCTCTTTGCCTATAACTGGATCTTTCATCGGGGCCCGTTTGCCCAGATTACTCGCCTGTGTTGCTCCAGTATCCATTGACCTCACATTCTGTGTAGTTGCCAAGGCCAGCCCCGTTGTCATGTCCCAGAACCAGAATACTGGAGAGCGGGGGCAGAGAAAGCCAGCTACGTATACCAGAGTACTCTATACCCTGAGATACGGTCACGACTGTCTAGACATGTGAGGGTTTACTCTACAATCCATCAGGAAATCCTGGGTCAAGAATCCTAGGTGTCTCAATCTTAAGCAAACAACAAGTTTACAAGATGTATGATCACTAACATATAATATTAAGGCATCCCAAACTATACATACCCAGATGATCATGAAGCTAGTACACATCTCTAGCTATAGTCTAGAATATGCTTTACATATAGGCCCGTAATATCATGCCCCAGTTTCGCAGAATTGATTTATCCTCGCATTCAGTTTCACAGAACCATTCGTCCTCGCTGGGCATGATGCCGTACAAGTCTGGGGTTGCACTTGTACAAGGTAAGAAAGTGCACTTGTGTCAAAAAACGTTTGTAAATAGTTCCACAACACAGCATCATATTATAAAGCACACATTTGTATAGGAAGTAAAAATAATTCTTTTATTGATTCATTGCAACAAAGTACAATTTTCTCAGCTCCAAAATGGAAATGCCTGAACGGCTTATATAGCTTTTGCATAAAAGAAAAGACTGATAGGATGACATGAAATAATATTCTTATCCCATACATTTTTCCCCTTTATTACATTCTTGAAAACTTGAAAGCAACAACTAGAAATCTTTGAAATACTTTGAAATAGGAAGAAGCTTGAAAATACTGCAACAAAAGCTTATCTCCCTTGAGCGCCCATGGTATCTCGGTCACCTGGTTTGCCCACCGAGACGTGGGTCAGTACTCAACTTTTACTGGTGAGCAAAACTGGCCCACTCACCTAAACAAATACTTCTTAATTAGCAACAATTTATATAGGCAAAAATTAATATAGGCAACAGTTCATGTAGTGAAATATATAATCTTTGTATATATGGAATTCTTATCCTGGCCAATGTCCGTTCCTGTATAATCTACATAATTTTTCTTATCGTCCCTGCATAAGACATCATTAGTATGCAACTCAATTCCACTGGATCATTTGTTGTGTAGCACCACGATGGACATACCGTATAGGACTTTGATGGGCATACGATGCGCCATTCAAAGTAGGTAATAAGTCTCAATGAATGTCCGCTTATGTCATATCCTGATCCCGCAAGGGTCGATCATCCTCGCTTAGATCATTTGCGGAACCGATCGTCCTCGCTTGGGCGTGATGTCGTACGAGCCTGGAGTTGCGCTCGCACAAGGCAAGAATGTAAAGTGATATAAATTCATTTGAAACACAAGTTAAAAAACACATTCACAGATAGTTGAATACAAAGTATAGGAAGAAATATGCTTTTCATTGATAATTCAGAGTAATTTACATACAGTTTACATTTAATGCACCTCTCGGTCACTTGGTTTGCATTACAAAAAAAAACTCAAAGGTAGGGCACGCTCTATCAGATAAGCCTTGTCGTCCGTACATTACGCCCTTGTATAGATTGAAAATCTACGCATCCAAAATGTACTAGCTTCAACTATACTTTAAAGTAGAAGAGCTTCTAATGCCTTCTCGTCTATCCCCTAGCGTTTCACACCCTGAGTGCCTGAAATGTTTGCCCACAACATGGGTCATTATTCAGCTTGTACTGGTGAGCGGGATGAACCCACTCACCTAAATCAACACTTGCTTATTAGGGGCGAGCATGCATTAAAATGATCATGCTATTAAGAAACTAAGTGAATTCAGTTCATATCAGTTGCATGATTTTAGAGGAACAAATAACGTTGAACCCATAAAGCACATCGGTCACTTACTCAATCGATGCGCGCCTTCTCTGTACCAAAATACAAGCATACTTACCATATGCACAAGACAATAGATTAGCATGTGTTATATCTATATGCGGTCATTAGTGTGATCGACACCATGGCGACAAGGTATTGTGGTACGTCCTGTCAGCCCGGGTAGCTGTAGAAGCATAAAATATGCTGGGAAATTGTCCGCATATTTTATAGTCAAAACCTCCAACATACATGAAGTCCCTCCCTGCGTAAAACAGAGCTTCAAGGTTGTTTGACGTAAAATAGGGCTTCATAGCTGTCTGCGTAAAACAGAGCTTCAAGGTTGTTTGGCGTAAAATAAGGCTTCAGAGCTGTTCGCGTAAAAAACAAAGCTTCAAGATTGTTTGGCGTAAAATAGGGCTTCAGAGCTGTCTACGTAAAACATAACTTCAAGGTTGTTTGGCATAAAATAGGGCTTCAAGAGCTGTCCGCGTAAAGCAGAGCTTCAAGGCTGTTCTGCGTAAAAGGTTGCTATACCTTCCTGCATAAAGTTTAAAATACATTATTTTTAATGCAGCGTAAAGTTGTACGAGAAACTCTTCGTATTCCTCGGATGAATTTGTCAGTCAAATCAGTGAACCTGACATTTGACAAAAGTACTGCACGATGATCGAGAGAATAGCTGTGATGATAATTTTGCACAGAGACCCAAGTTATCATTTTGTGACATATTTTTGATACAAGTCATTTTTACGCATTCAAAGGAAGAAAAATGGAGTCTTCTGAATACGCTGCCTATTCTACATTGACAGAAATAAATTTTTACGCTCAAGACAAGACAAAATCAGATGCCACATCAAAAGCTATTTTTTGTACAGAGCTCGAGGCATATCTCCGCATTTTATGCACGAGATTGAGGCATATCCCTGTATTTAATGCACGAGATTTTGTTCTATTTTTTAAATTTGTCATGACTAGGAAAACTAAGACTGTGACTAATACGCTCACATTACCATCCTTGTATTTTACGCCAACCAGGCTATTTTCAACTATAGGAGTACGCCGTATGCTATCTCCTCGAAATATGCCAACTCGGCTATATTTGCAAAGGTACGTTGATAAGGCTACTTAGCCCAGAATACACTCAAGACCTCAGTCGTGAAGGATAATTGGTTATTTTACGCTGGTTATCTATTATTCATGAATTATCAAGTTTTATGCAGGGGCAGTTACCTACGTGGCTTGCATGCCATGATCTTCGAGAAGCAGTTATACGCGTTACCTTATAAAGGGATATGTGTCATACGCAGATTCAGAAGATTATTTGAACGTGGGTAGCAGTTGTCATAATCGCAGCGTAAAGGAGGCAATCTTCTTCACAGTTTGGCCTTTTACGCCAACAAGACAGTCATTTGGCTTTTACGCCAACTAGGTAGTTATTTGATTGATCTCTATAAATAGAGACCCCTGGTCACAGGGTAGGGGGAAATTGGTTTTGGCTGACAACTTTGGTAACAAGAATTTGATCCTACTTGCAACTTTTCTTTGGCCGGCTTTTGCCTTCAGTTCAGATAAAATTTGAAGCTTCTTCTACAGTACTTCATCATCATCGTGTAGTCCAAGGAACAAAGTGAACGATTGCAGATTAGACTTCCATACCAATACTTCCCCAGAATCATTTTATTGTACTTAATATCCTCGTATAGGATTATTTGTACTTTTCTTTTTTCTCGTTTGTAAGCAAAAGTTTCGTATAAACTTTGTTTATCCAAATAAAATGGTGACTCTGCTGGGGACGTTTCTCCTTTGACGAGAAAGCAATTGCTCAACACGATGCTGTATCCATCGGATCGACGAAGAAGACTTTGGTCGTCCAGTTCGACCAATCTGCCTATGAAGACATGCTTCATGTAGGGGGTAGTTCTCATTCCTCCTCTGTCCATAACAACAGGAAGCTGCGTAAAGTGTGGATGCCTAAGACGTCATCTACCCTTCCTGCAAGTTTTCATTCACTGATCAACAAAGTTGTGATAACACAACCAACACGTCCTGTGCGTAAAACTTTGTCTCCCGTCTGTGATGTGGTAGACAAAACTTCTGGCAATACCTCAGTGCCAATCCAGAAGTCTCAAACACGCCCTGCGCGTAAACCTTCGTCTCCCGTCTATGATGAGGCAGATGTACCCTTTGATAACATCAAAGGAAAATAAGTGACGAATCCTTCAACCTCTAAGCTTTTACTCCCACAAGAGAAGAAAGTTCCCACTTTACAGATTACGCGTGATGCTGAAAGCCGTTTGAGAATTTTCCCTGTTTTATGCGAACCTATGCAAAAATCTAAATTACGCCAGGATAGGTCTGTCCGCGTAAAGAAGACTCGTTTCACGGAAAGATACACTCCTCAGACAGATGATGGATCATATGTTACTCATATGGGTGGACTGTTGTATTCCTATGGCAGAGAAAGGGTTATGGTTCCTAATACACATTCCTACTGATATAAAAAGGCAGAATAAGCCTTCTTCTTCTTCTGGTAATCTCCCTGATTTACGTGATTTCTTGATCCAGAAATGCAAAGATAGGGGATCTCCTAATATGTCTATCACACCCCCTAGAAAACATTGTTGTAATAGTCATAAAGTTATAATTAACTGTTGCTGTTCTAAAGCAAAACGGTCAGTGTTCGACCGATTGAACTATTCTTTGTCATTACAGGAAGAAGAATCAACATTTGCTTCAGTAAACATGGCTTCGCATATTCCTAAAGGAAGGTCGAGTTTAAGACGTCAGGATAGGTCTGTCCGCGGCTATTCCTGATGCACCACTGTTGGCCACCAATGTTAAGCTGCTATTGTTGAACCACTATTTAAGTCAGTGAGTTAAGCTGCTATTGTTGAACCAAGGCTCTAGTATCAACTCGTTACTGCTGAGCTTCGAACCTTTCCTGTTGGGCCTCATATCGATTATTCTGATTCTCAAACATAGTAACCAGTCTATCGATTTGGTCATCGCTCATGCTCACTGCACGCGATGTCCCTTGGTTACCTATTTTAGTCATCTTGCTGCAAAATAGAGTAGCTTGCATTAGTCTCATAATGCATTATGGACTTATTGCATGAGACGCTGGGTTTTTATACTTTTCAAGATCGGGACATTAACACCTTCGATTTACTTGTATATATTCACAACCATTTTCGAAATTCGGGACTTTTGAAACCACTTGAAAACTTATATCATATTTTGAAAACTATATTTGAAGAGGCTAAGGACGTAAAGCCGTGCTCTGATACCACCTATCACGCCCCCGTCATGTAAGGGCCGATCATCCTCGCTTGGTCCCTACGGAACCGTTCGTCCTCGCTTGGGCGCGATATCGTGCAAGCCTAAGTTGTACTTGCACCAGGCATAGTACCTTTATAAGACACAAGTTAGACAAAAATATACATATATATAGACACAAGATTCAAAATGTAGAGAACCAAAGTTGAACCCATTTGATAGGAACACAAAATACTTCCTTTATTAAATACTTGAAGATTGGATTACAATGTACTTGCTTGGCTGAGTTACAAAATATGCCATAGAAGGCTTACAACTTTTTTTACAATCTCAAAACTAGCTGCAACACCCATATATTATATCCTTTTAGTAGGAACAAAATTAAAACAACTAGCTGAAGAAAAGTTTGCACACATGAGAGAAAAGCTAAGAAAGCAGCACGAGCACGGTCCCGCTGGAAGGATGCGCTAATACTGGTCCAGAATTCTCGCCAAACTCTCCCTATCAGAACCTGGAGATTTATCCACAAACGTAGGTCAGTACTACCACATGTACTGGTGAGCGACCATGACCAAACTCACCTAGAAATCCACACTAAGTAAACATGTGAAGCTAGCATTATTAGGTGATCTTTCTAGTTGTCTAGTTTCTTTAATAATTCATGCAAAAAAATATAAACAATAGATAGACTATTCATATGATAAGTTTTTTCCACGGTCAAGCGGTTATCCCTGCAGCAGACACACAAGTTAGCAATAATTTGCATATATAAATATAATTTATGTATCAATCTTGGTATCAAATAATATGTATGCAAGAAGGTAAACCTAATATGCGATCTAACTATATGATGGCCCATGAGTTGCCCACTGATGGACAACAACACCCCCTAGATCCCATAAGACCGGAACATCAGGGTGCTCTCACAATCTCCTCCGGACCGACCGATTCCTAGTGCCCCAAAAATCGTTCGAGAGACTATTTACCATGTGCACAAGTTGTCCGAGACCAATGTATGACAAGCAACATTCTATCAGATAAAACTATTAGGATGCACCAAATATGAACAAGGATATCACTATCTAATAGCCACACCCCCTAGATCCCGTAGGACCGGAACATCAGGACGGGCTACTAGACTCTTCTCTTTTAATCTTTTACACGGGACACAATCACTAACCATAAAAGGTTTTAATACACGATTTTATGGCGTAGCAGGTGAGTAAGAGAAAAACATTAACTGAAGTAAAGCAGTAACTTTCTATACATTTTTGTATGCAGTACATTTCTTTTAGCATAACTTGTAGTGGATTAACATAGAACTAATGAGCATGCAACTGAGTAGACCAGCGATCATTTTATTAGACGTACAGACTAAAGTATTCATCGAAGGGCTTAAACTACTTACCGATTGAATTAAACGAGAGGATGAAAAGCCTTATGCAACGGTCACTCCTTGGTTATGCGTCCTAAAATTGCAACAATACTTGGTTAGCATCCTTCGATCTCTTTCCCTTACGATTTGAAAAGAATGCGTAAGCGAGAAAAGAGAATCATGAAAACCAAGTCATCGAAAGCAAGACAAAATACAAAGCAACACAAAATCAAGCAGCAAAACAACCAACAAAAACTCTTGGACTCATTTCAATAGAAGCCGTTCCATCAATTTGAAGGTTTCATTATATTTCGTCCGTGTTGATTTGGCGATAAGGTTTCCCCGAGACTCGATTCTCAACGGAGTCAAAGTAACAAGTGTTCCATAAGAAACCCGCTAGGAGCGGAGCATTACATGAATGACAACCTGAAAAAGGATGTTATGAACCGAGAGTGTACGTCGAACATACATGCTTTTAAGGCAGTGGTACAGAATGAGTATTTCACACCGCAAAGTGCTCAAGAAAAGGCATCGGCTTCTCAAAATCCTCCTGCAAAAAGATACCGCGATGGCGAGAAGAAGATCGATACAGATGAGAACCCTGAAAAAGTGTGCAGTTACTGCGGTAGTCACGATCACACTAAAGAAGCTTGTCGCTTCCTCAACATGCTATGCTTCAAATGTGGACAACCAGGCCATGAACTCTGAGATTGTCCAACTAGGAGCTACGTACCATAAAATTGAAATGACAATGCAAAACGTGGATATAATCAGAATCCTGCCCCAGCTCAAGCCAAACAGACGATAAGGGCTAGAGTATATCAGCTAAATATTAAGCGCGATGTGAGCGGACACGATATTGGTGAGTCTGATTCCTTTGACCTCTTGATGCCTTAATCTTTGACTCCTTGATCTCTTAAGTTTTGAGGACGAAACTTCTTCTCATTGGGGTATTATATAATGTCCTACTCCTAGCGGGTTACTTATGGAACACTTATTACTTTGACTTGGTTGAGAATCGAGTCTCAGGAAAATCTTACTGCCAAATCAACATGGATGAACTGCAATGAACCCTTCAAACTGATGGAATGTCTTCTATTAAAATGAGTCCAAGAGTTTTCGTTGGTTGTTTTGCTGCTTGGTTTTATGTTGCTTTATGTTTTGTCTTGCTTTCGATGACTTGGTTTTCATGATTCACTTTTCTCGCTTGCGCATTCTTTTTGAATCATAAGAGAGAGATCGAAGGATGCTAACCAAGCGTTATTACAATTTTAGGACACATAACCAAGGAGTGACCATTGTATAAGGCTTTCCCATTCTCTCGTTCAATTCAATCGGTGAGTGGCTTAGCACCCTGATATTTTGGTCCCACGGGATCTAGGGGGTGTTGTTGTCCATCAGTGGGGGTAACTCATGGTCCATCATATAGTTAGGTCGCATACCTATTATTTGATACCAAGATTGATACATAAGTTAGATTTATATATGCAAATTATTGCTAACTTGTGTGTCTGCTGCAGGGATAACCGTTCGGCCGGGTAAGAAATTATCATATGCATGGTTCAATTATCGTTTATGTTTCTTTGCATGAATTATAAAAAAGAAACTAGACAACTAGAAAGATCACATAATAATGCTAGCTTCACATGTCTACTTAGTGTGGATTTCTAGGTGAGTTTGGCCACGGTCGCTCACCAGTACATATTATAGTACTGATCCACATTTGTGGGCAAATCTGCAGGTTCTAGTAGCGAGAGCTTGGCGAGCATTTTGAACCAGTGTTAGCGCATTCATCCAGCGGAACCGTGCTTGTGCTGCTTCCTTAGCTTTCCTCTCATGTATACAAGCTCTTCTTTTGCTTGTTGTTTTGATTTTTAGTCCTACTACAAGGACATAATGTATGGGCGTTGTGGCTAGTTTTGGGTTTGTAAAAAGGGATGTAGCCATCTATGACATATTTTGTAACTCACCCAAGCAAGTACTTTGTAATCCAATCTTCAAGTATTCAATAAAGAAGTATTTTGTGTTTCTATCAAATGTGTTCAACTTTGGTTCTCTGCATTTTTATTCTGTGCCTATATATGTATATTTTTTTTCTAACTTGTATCTTGTGCAGGTACTATGCCTGGTGTAAGCGCAACTTAGGCTTGCACGGTATGGCGCCCAAGCGAGGACGATCGGTTCCGTAGGGCCCAAGCGAGGACGATCGGCCCTTACGGGACCGGGGCGTGACACTAAGTTACCTAAAGACTTCTACCGGTCTAAGAGGATGGTGAGATCACTCTGGATGGAATATGAGAAAATTGATGCATATCGCAATGGGTGCATGTTGTACTAGAAAGACGATAAGGATAAAGACGGGTACAGATTCTCTGGTGCTGATCGCTACAAGGCCACTGCTAGAGGAAAGTCTACCTGTGCATGGAAGCCTACCGATTCGATACACTATTTGCCTTTGACCCACGGTTGCAGAGGTTGTTTATGGTGAAGGAGACTCAGAAAACATGAGTTAGCACAGGTGGTAACAGATCGAAGGAGTATTGGATCATCCATCCGATAGAGAAGCATGAAAGCACTTTGATCGAGAGTATCCAGATTTTGCTTCAGATCTGCGTAATATCATATTGGGGCTCTCCTCTGATTGTTTTACCCCATTCGAACTTTTGGGCTTCCAGTATTCATGTTGGCCTGTAATCATCACTCCGTATAATCTATCGTCTCAAATGTGCATAAAGACTCCGTATATGTTCCTAATCGTTATTATCCCGGGTCTGAACTATTCGAAGAGCAACATCGATGTGTATTTAAAGCCTTTGATAGATGAGTTGAATTAGCTGTGGGAAGTAGGTGCAACATGTATGATATTTCTAGAAAGCATAATTTTTAGATGAGTGCAGCACTTATGTGGACCATCAACGACTTTTTGGCCTATGGAATATTATCGGGATGGAGCACTCATGGTCGTCTCTTATGTCCATATTGCATGGACCGCACTAAGGCTTTTCGTTTGAAACACGGAGGCAAACCATGCTTCTTCCATTTTCATCGACAGTTTCTGTCGAAGGATCATCCGTACAGGAGGAACATGAATGCTTTTCGTGCGGGCGTTGTTGAGAAAGCCAATACACCGCCAAGGTGGCCCGGATACACGATATGAGAAGAGATAAAAGATTTATCAAGTGCTATCAAAGATCCTGCTAAGGGGCACAAGTGTGACGGATTTGGTCGTACCCATATCTGGATGAAGAGGAGTATATTCTGGAATCTGTCATATTGGAGCACCAATATGATCAAACATAACCTTGATGTCATGCATATCAAGAAGAATGTGTTTGATAACATAATTAATACTGTAATAGAGGTAAATGGGAAGATGAAAGACAATCCGAAGGCCAAGTTGTACTTAGAAGAAATATGTAGACGTCCTGCGTTGCATTTGATAGAGGAGGGGAATGGAAAGTTAAAGCAGACTAAGTCAATTTTCTCACTAGAGAAAGAGGATAAAGGGAGACTTTGTAGGTGGATTCAGGGTCTAAAATTTTTAGACGGGTACGTGTCAAACTTGAGAAGATGTGTCGACCTCAAAGAGAATAAACTGGCGGGTATGAAGTGCCACGATTGTCACGTATTCATGGAGAGATTAATTCCGATTGCATTTTAAAAATTCTTACCACAGGTTATTTGGGATCCATTGACAGAGCTCAGCATATTCTTCAGAGATCTTTGTTCTACTAAGTTGCTCGTCGATCGTCTAGAAAAGCAAGAGAAAAATATTACGGTAACACTGTGCACGCTCGAGAAGGTGTTTTCTTCTGGATTCTTTGACTCCATGGAGAATTTGCCAATTCATCTTTCCATGAGGCACGTGTTGGTGGTCCTGTCAGTTATTAGTGGATGTACCCGTTCGAGCGGCATCTGAATCACCTAAAGAAAAAAGATAAAAAATAAGTCAAGGGTTGAGGGCATCACATTGGTAATGCTTATGTTCTCGAGGAGATTACAAACTTTTGCTCGACGTATTTCAAACCTCATATTTCTACTAATAGAATAAGAGCTCCGAGAAACGACGATGGATATCAGAAATCTAATGATGCAATACTGAAAGTATTCAATGCGTCTGAAAAGCCTTCAGAGAAAATGAAGAAGAGATATTTGAATGACGACAAGCTAAGAGTTGCTCAGTTGTATATATTACTCAATTGTGACGAGGATGAAGTGGAGAAGCTAGAGGGGTAAGTAATTAATACGTCCATGTTTACGTCATCTCAATGCAATAGTATAAGCTAATATTATGCTACTAATCAGCGGTTGCTTCATTATTTTTCAGCACATATAATGATAAGCTGAGGTCGGCTAGACCTTACATAACATACGAATAAGTAGAACAAGAAATGAGACATCATTTTCCTTCTTGGTTGAGCACATATATAAGGAGCTCGCACTACTAAAAATTGTAGGATTAGCGACATTTTTAGCGACGTCAAATTTAAACGTCGCTAATATTGAATATATCAGCGACTCTGAAGAATAACATCGCTAGACGTCACTGTTTGGCGACAAATAGCGACGTCTAGCGACTATAATTCAGTTTTTTAAAAGAATAGTCGCTAAAAGTTTATTTAAGGTCGCTAAACGTTGCTGAGTTATATGATTTAGCAACGCTAAACGTCGCTGAGTTATATGATTTAGCGACGTATTTAGCGACGTTATTTCTGTATATAATTAGTGACGTTATTTTTATATATAATTAGCGACGTATTTAGCGACGTCATAATGTCGCTAAATAATTTATTAGCGATGTAATAATTTTGTGTCGCTAAACGTCGCTAATTTATTTTATTTTAAGTCGAATTTCTCTTCCCCCCATTTCTCGATCTCTCCCAAATTTTCAAAAAAAACCCCTCCGTCAGCTCCTCCTCCCTCCAGCTCTCCTCCTCCCTCCGGCGTCCCCTCCTCCCTCCCGGCGACCCCCCTCCGGCCGCGTCCTCCCCCTTCCGTCGTCAGATCCTTCTTCCTCCGGCTCCCCTCCTCCCTCCGGCGTCCTCCTCCCTCCGGCGGCTCCTCCTCCCTCCGGCGTTCTCCTCGCAGCCCGCTCCCCTCCTCCTCACTCGGTGAGCTAGCTCCTTTCTCTGTCTCATTTCTCTGTCTCTCTCTCTCTCTCTAACACGACACAACACGACACGATACGATACGACACGATACGACACGATACAACATGACCCTAATATTGACACGAACACCCGGACCCTAACCCTAACTCGAACACACATACATACACGACACGACACGACACGACACGATATGACCCTAATACTGACACGGATACACTAACCCTAACCCTAACTCGAACACACACACACGCACGCAGATTAGGTTTTGAGTAGGGACTGAAATCAGTAGACACGACACGACTGCAGAAGAAGTGTGAATGTGAGGGACTGCTCAGTTAGTGCTCGGGTTCTTCAACTATTTCAGGAAAGGAGTATCAGATATGTCTGGGGGTGTATAAGTCCAGTGAGTGACTGATACCTAGAGGCACTGTGCAGTATCAGACATACAACTGATACTGTGGTATCAAGCACTATTTGGGGTTAGTGTGGTGGGGATGCAACTGGGTTCTGTCCACATTGGAAAAACTGGTATGCAGGCAGTAGGGTGTTTTGGTGGACTGAATACAGTAAGAAGGAGATGCAGATATGTGCAGGTTTGAGGAGGGGGTAAGGTTATTACAGTGCATTAATGTCACGCCCCAATCCCAAAATATCATAGGACTGGACACGTGGCAATGGCCAACAGCACACACCGATGGACAAACCCAATTTAATGGATCCATCGGGGCATGCTTAAGCTGTATTACAACTATCAGGGTCTACTATTCTCATCCACAGAATGAATATAACAAGTCAACATAAGGAAAATAAATCATCAACAATAACATCAAATCACAAGTAATGTAATCGGGGAACAACCCGATAATCAAGTCTGATACAATTGTTCTTTAAACAAGAAAGTAAATAACATCACTGACTGAGTATGGAAGAACATATACTCAGAAAAATCTATGGCAATCACCTAGTCCTCGGTTCCTGGTTCTGCTCCAGTACCTGCTCCTGAACCTGCTTCTGCTCCTGCTAAAGCACCTGTCCTGTAAACCTTAGAGTGGATCTCCTCTGCTAAACCTGGGGACATAATCCGGATCCAGGTCCTCAGGGGACATAGCAAGGTACAAGAAAGCTCAAGCCAAAATAAATACAGTGCAGAAAATAGATGAGTAAACAGGGTAATACTAAATAACCAGCTAAGTGAAATGCAAGATGAGAGCATCACTAAAACTCAGGCTGAAACCACTACAAGCTCTGTGTCGGGGAGCCGGTAGCAGTGATATCACTAGTAGAGTTGTAAACTCCCTCACCCAAAATAGGTATTTTGTGTATATTTTATATTATTATATTTATTGTAGATGTTGAATTTATTTAGAGTATTCTCTTAGTTAATTAGAAAATAATTTTTTTAGTATATTTACTTATATAAATATTTATTTAGAATTATTTTTATGCTATTTTAGATTATTGAGATTTTTTCATAATTTTTAGTTAATTAAAAACTAGTAACACTAATTTTCTAGAACTTTGAAAAATTTATTTTATGTTCAAACTTAATTAAAAATATTCTAAAATTTTATTTTAGGTTCTAAATAGTCAAATATATTTTCTAGAATTTTCTGAAAATTTTCTGAATACTTTTAGTATTTATTGGGAGTTATTTAGACTAATAACTAATTTTTAGGACTTGTAGAATTTATTATGCAAGCTCAGGAATATAGAATGGACCCACGTTATTTTTTAGGGTTTATAATATTATTATATATTTTCTAAAATTATTTCAGAATTTTTGGAATAATGTTAGTATTTATTTTTAGTTAAATGGATAAAACTAATGTTTAGAGCTTATCCTAATTATAGTAGTAAACTTATAAATATAAAATTGTCTCAAATATTTTTTTAGAATTTATAGGTTCAAAATATATTTTATGTAATTTTTCCATATTTTTATGATTATTTTTAATATTTATTTGGAGTTGTTTAGATTTAAAATGACTTAAATAATATTTTGATAAAGGCAAATCAAAAACAAATAATATAACAAAAATCATCCAATCAGATTCTGACATGTGTCAGCTTATAAATATCCATTCAGCTACAGGTACATCCCTATATATATATATATATATTATTATAACCCTAATTATCCCATTATTTTAGAGAGAGAGAGATTTTGGAGAATTGCCATATAGGGTTCCTTCATCTTCCACAAGCCATTGCGCATAGCTCCGGACTCCAAACGAGGTCTAGTTTCTTGCGTTAGAAATATATTGAGGTTAGATTTCTTATTATATAATTTATTTTATGAAATTATGAGTATTAAATTCTGGAAAATTCGTAGAGCACAGCATGTCCGAAAATAGACGTGATTTAATATTTTCGCGAATTCGGGAGAATCAGAAATCAGAATCATGAACCGTTTAAAGTTTCGGAAAGTTAATGTCAAGATCATTAACATATATTTTTCTCAGAATTTAATTCGAAGTATTTATATACTGTTAATTCTGTAGAACTTCTAGGTTAGAATTTAACCATCGGTGCACAATACAAAATTTGTATGTGCCATAATTTCCAAACGAATATGAATTCGGACGAGCCGTAAATTCTAGAATATTTTGACGCTAAAATCTATAGAAAATAATGCATGAAAGTTGAGTTTGTGTCGGTTGACTTTTCGGTCAACAGATCGCCTCGATTTGCGTGCCATGAGTTTCGAGTTGATAAAATTTGGTTTCTTTGGACAAAATTTAGTAATTAACATAAAAATCAGAATAATAATATTAAAATAGGATTTTAGAGTAATTATGCCAGAATTAAATAAATTAAAATAAATTATCTTTTGACGTGATAAATTTGTAATACATAGGCTATTTGGACTGTGACTTGGACTCTGATTCATACCAGCAGCAGGACCCCAGGCAAGATACCTTGCCAAGTTGTTTACAGTATTTTGCATGCTTAGTATATTTCTATATATTTATTTCCTTTCTGTTTATTTATTGCATGTGTAGTTTCTTTCAGTCATACTATATATTAGATATGTTGACACGCACATGGCACCTAGTATCATGAGAGGACAATAATTAGGCGTATGGGCTTTTAACCACTCTGGTAAACCGTAGTATATAGCTCGCACTACGGGCGTGTGTCACGCTGGTCGCTACCCCCGCGGTATGTTAATTTCTGGAGTCTCGCTGGTCGCTACCCCCGCGGTATGTCGATTTCTGATGTCCATTGACGTGTGTGTGAGTTGTGAGGTAGATCGAGTAGCCTACCCTTGCCCATACGTCGAAAAGTTGTCCTCATTTGCATTCATATAGATTGTCTTGTACAGCGTACTTATTATTTTCAAATAATATACATGTTTACTGTATTCAAATTGGCTCGTATTTTCTGTATCTTGTTACGTCCCTCTGAGGACCTGGTCCTCTGTTAGGTGTATCTGTTCTTGAGTATTTGCAGGAGCGCAGATTTGGATGGTGACATGTGATCCGAGGATGTCTTCTCTTCGAGCCCATGTTCGTTAGCTGGTATTCCTATATTGTATTTGTTGTGTTGTACTTTTCCATTCGAGTTGGTAGTGGATTTATTTCCATCCAACTATCATCCTTAGATACTTCTTATTG
This sequence comes from Iris macrosiphon, assembly GCA_036927795.1. NCBI lineage: Eukaryota > Viridiplantae > Streptophyta > Magnoliopsida > Asparagales > Iridaceae > Iris > Iris macrosiphon. The sequence continues at coordinate 9,858,394 of JAYESA010000005.1, read as the reverse complement.
AGATCTAGTTTCATAGATACTGGTTATTTATTTCTATATGATTTTGGTGGATGAGATTTAGATTTTATCCTGTGACTTGTATTACATTTTATACCACTTGTGGATTTGATATTCATATTACAGCGTACGTATGGATTTGGTTTCCATATATTAGAGTTGTTATATCCATGCGGCTGGCATGCTTACGTGTCCTAATCCTACGTATTTTGGGACTGGGACGTAACATGTTTTTGTGGTGGCCCATGCAGGTCGAGAGCATATTGTCTCGGTTACGTTACTGTACCGAGCAAGCCTGCACCTAGGACTAGAGTATAGGATCTCATCCACAATTGACTATGATTCATCTTACTCCTATCTGTTCTATTTGAACAATTGTATCCTGCTTGATTCATGTGCTTTCCTAATAGTTCCTTGAGTATAGCCTTATGCTGAGAATATAGGAACCCCTGTTATTAGGATGATAATTAGAGTAGCATACCTATTAAGAATACAACGAGGATATAGACACACCACTAAGTTTAGAATATCTAGTAAACCTAGAATTCCTTATCTATAGATTGGTTTACCATTATCCCTTGATGTATTATGAAGATATAAGAGTAGTATAGATACTACTAGAATTAGTTAGAAGCTTACCATAATGTTTGACCCTAGTATGGAGGAACCAATAGAAAACCAAAAGAGAATATTAGGACTGAACCTAACCCTCATAGTTAGATAGTATTGGAGAACTGTAAACTTATATCATTGTCTTGTTATTAGTAGACAGCACCCTAGGAAGCCTAGAGGAATGCAATCAACACTTCTCCCTTGATCATACCTCGAACATTCAACTAGTATACCACTCCCCCTTGGAAAACCATGATGCTACCTAGAGCCCCTCTATTTCACATATTGTTCCTCTGTGACCTTAACGTTCGCTAATTGTACGACGACCAAAATTACGTTCTTCTTTTCTTTATCTTTCAACTCGTGCCACCTGACACTTCTGATAGTAGGCCAAGTAATTTATTTTTTTGTTAAGGACACATAGTTTGCTAGGATTATAGTTGTAATCTTAAATTTTAAAATTGTGTGCTTAGTAGTTAGAACTTGATAGTTAAGTTATTCTTGTAGATTGAGACCTGGTGCTTATCCCTTAGTTTTAAATTGCGTAACTTGTACCACACCTCAATACGAGTTATATTTCCTTTCCCTTGAGGCCAGTAACTGTCCCATTCTTACTATTGACACTTGCACTATGACTAAGAGTTAAGACGACCATGACCTATGTAATATAAGAGGATACCCTAACAAGTACCAAGACCCCTTCTCGAAGACCTTAACAGGAGCTTCTACGGTACCCTTAAGACTGTCACAGTATTAGTTTATTGTTTTAAGTTGGGTAGTATACCTCACAACCTAGTATCACATAGTCTTTTGACCTATTATTGAAGTGTGATTGAACAACATTAATTGTATACTAGCATAAGACGACAGTGGTTATTCAGACAATAGAAGTTAGAGGTCCTTGCCCACATTTGGTCGACTAGCGACATAGACAAGGAGGTTGTATGATAACTGTAGGGATTGTAGAGTCTTTTATTATTGTTGCTTAGTTGTTTTATTTTGTGAACTTGAATTAATTTGTACCTCCTTTCATCATCATCTAGCTTACTTATATTTGCTGCACTATCTTGACTTATGCTGCTATTATAGCCTAGTTTTGCAAGCTTACTCTTTTATCGAGCTTGATCATGATATATGTATTATTGGGGACGCCTACTAATACATTTCAGAATCAGTGTATTAAGGTCTAGCTAACCTTAGTGCGCTTGATTCGCCCTTCGTAATACTACTTTACGTGGATTGAGATATGTAGTGATTGGTAGACGAATATACTTGTCCCTAGATATGTCTGAGCGGATCGTATCGATTACATAACTGTACTAATACGAGCATGCGAACAAAGAATTACCAAAATAGGATTTCAATCCACAACTGCTTTGACAATTCCCATTTGAATTCCTTAAACTCCTTGATCCCGATACTTCTATTCTATTACCTCACCCTTGAACTCTTTATTATTGGTCTCCGTCTTCCCTTATTTCGGAAAGACGAAACCTCGTGCTTGGTATGAGTTTAATACACAGAGAGTACTAGATATACCCCGTAGGCCGATCACATACTTGAGGATTATTCTTTTGTAATTAAGGAAATATCATATATGATATAATCGGCGTTGAAGTTTTGAGGATTGAATGACATGATTAAATAAATTAAGGAATATTTTTCTTAAAGTATATAGCCTTCTGTGATAGATGGGTAAATTCTAAGTTGAGTAGCAGTGCATTGCCAACTTGAGAGGAATTTCTTTTAGATTGTGATCAAGTAAGATTAGATTGGGAGATTCAAGTCATTTTAATTTTGAGAAATTCTAAAAGAAGGATTAAGATAATGAGGATTTAACGAATTTTAAAATCTTGATATTGCGGACCAAATATTTATACTTTGAGCACATGATTTAAATTTTGAATATTGAAGGATGAATCATCGATTTAAATTTTGAGGATAAATATATAATTTCAGACTTGAACATTGGTGGACTGCATTTAAATTATTTTTCAATTTTATGATTTAAATTAAGAATTAAAATTTGATGGTTGGACTACCTATTTGAAATATTGAGGATGTGAATGGAATTTAAAAAGTTGAAGAATACAAAAAAAAAATTTATAAGTGAAAATAGAAATAATATTGGACTCGAATTACTTCTAGAGGAGATTATGATAGTTGAAGATCGTGAGGTAAAATTTGATATGGGTTATTTAAATCTTGAAGATATTATATGGATTCAATTTAAATTTGGATATTGATAATTTGGAAAAGTAAGAAGAGATTACAATAGGTTGAATTTTGATTTAAACAGTGGTTATCTTAATTTTGAAGTGATCGCGATAGATTTGAATAGATTTTGTTATTTAAATTTTTGGAAGAGATTGCGATTGACGTACCTTATGTACGAATGTGAAGGATTTAACAAATTATGCCTTATTTTAATTTCGAGGACGAAATTGTTTTAAGTTGGGTAGATTGTAAACTCCCTCACCCAAAATAAGTATTTTGTGTATATTTTATATTATTATATTTATTGTAGATGTTGAATTTATTTAGAGTATTCTCTTAGTTAATTAGAAAATAAATTTTTTAGTATATTTACTTATATAAATATTTATTTAAAATTATTTTTATGCTATTTTAGATTATTGAGATTTTTTCATAATTTTTAGTTAATTAAAAACTAGTAACACTAATTTTCTAGGACTTTGAAGAATTTATTTTATATTCAAACTTAATTAAAAATATTCCAAAATTTTATTTTAGGTTCTAAATAGTCAAATATATTTTCTAGAATTTTCTGAGAATTTTCTGAGAATTTTCTGAATACTTTTAGTATTTATTGGGAGTTATTTAGACTAATAACTAATTTTTAGGACTTGTAGAATTTATTATGCAAGCTCAGGAATATAGAATGGACCCACGTTATTTTTTAGGATTTATAATATTATTATATATTTTTTGAAATTATTTTAGAATTTTTGGAATAATGTTAGTATTTATTTTTAGTTAAATGGATAAAACTAATGTTTAGAGCTTCTCCTAATTATAGTAGTAAACTTATGAATATAAAATTATCTCAAATATTTTTTTAGGGTTTATAGGTTCAAAATATATTTTATGTAATTTTTTCATATTTTTATGATTATTTTTAATATTTATTTGGAGTTGTTTAGATTTAAAATGACTTAAATAATGTTTTGATAAAGGCAAATAAAAAACAAATAATATAACAAAAACCATCCAATCAGATTCTGACATGTGTCAGCATATAAATATCCATTCAGCTGCAGGTACATCCCTATATATATATATATATATATATATATATATATATATATATATATATATATATATATATATATATATATATATATATATATATATATATATATATATATATATTATTATAACCCTAATTATCCCATTATTTTAGAGAGAGAGATTTTGGAGAATTGCCATATAGGGTTCCTTCATCTTCCATAAGCCATTGCGCATAGCTCCGGACTCCAAACGAGGTCTAGTTTCTTGCGTTATAAAGATATTGAGGTTAGATTTCTTATTATATAATTTATTTTACGAAATTATGAGTATTGAATTCTGAAAATTTCGTAGAGCACAGCATGTCCGAAAATAGACGTGATTCAATATTTTCGCGAATCCGGGAGAAGCAGGAATCAGAATCATGAACCGTTTAAAGTTTCGGAAAGCTAATGTCGAATTCATTGACATATGTTTTTCCCAGAATTTAATTCGAAGTATTTATATACTGTTAATTCTGTAGAACTTCTAGGTTAGAATTTAACCATCGGTGTACAATACAAAATTTGTATGTGCCATAATTCCTAAAAAATTTGAATTCGGACGAGCCATAAATTCTAGCATATTTTGACGCTGAAATATACAGGAAATCATGCATGAAAGTTAAGTTTGTGTTGGTTGACTTTTCGGTCAACAGATCGCCTCGATTTGCGTGCCATGAGTCTCGAGTTGATAAAATTCGGTTTCTTTGGACAAAATTTAGGAATTAACATAAAAATCAGAATAATAAGATTAAAATAGGATTTTTAGAGTAATTATGCCAGAATTAAATAAATTAAAATAAATTATCTTTTGACGTGATAAATTTGTAATACATAGGCTATTTGGACTGTGACTTGGACTCTGATTCATACCAGCAGCAGGACCCCAGGCAAGATACCTTGTCAAGTTATTTACAGTATTTTGCATGCTTAGTATATTTCTGTATATTTATTTCCTTTCTGTTTATTTATTGCATGTGTAGTTTCTTTCAGTCATACTATATATTAGATATGTTGACACACACATGGCACCTAGTATCATGAGAGGACAATAATTAGGCGTATGGGCTTTTAACCACTCTGGTAAACCGTAGTATATAGCTCGCACTACGGGCGTGTGTCGCGCTGGTCGCTACCCCCGCGGTATGTCAATTTCTGGAGTCTCGCTGGTCGCTACCCCCGCGGTATGTCGATTTCTGATGTCCATTGACGTGTGTGTGAGTTGTGAGGTAGATCGAGTAGCCTACCCTTGCCCATACGTCAAAAAGTTGTCCTCATTTGCATTCATATAGATTGTCTTGTACAGCGTACTTATTATTTTCAAATAATATGCATGTTTACTGTATTCAAATTGGCTCGTATTTTTTGTATCTTGTTACGTCCCTCTGAGGACCTGGTCCTCTGCCAGGTGTATCTGTTCTTGAGTATTTGCAGGAGCGCAGATTTGGATGGTGACATGTGATCCGAGGATGTCTTCTCTTCGAGCCCATGTTCGTTAGCTGGTATTCCTATATTGTATTTGTTGTGTTGTACTTTTCCATTCGAGTTGGTAGTGGATTTGTTTCCATCCAACTATCATCCTTAGATACTTCTTATTGAGATCTAGTTTCATAGATACTGGTTATTTATTTCTATATGATTTTGGTGGATGAGATTTAGATTTTACCCTGTGACTTGTATTACATTTTATACCACTTGTGGATTTGATATTCATATTACAGCGTACGTATGGATTTGGTTTTCATATATTGGAGTTGCCATATCCATGCGGCTGGCATGCTTACGTGTCCTAATCCTACTTATTTTGGGACTTGGGCGTGACAAGAGTGCCTAGCTCTGATATAGTGTCACGCCCCAGTCCCAAAATGACGAGGGACTGAGCACGTGCGCAGTGGCCAGCAGCACGCACCGATGGACAACTCAATTTACTGGATCCATCAGGGCATGCTTAAGCTGTAGTCTAGCCGTAAAATGTTACAAGTCTCAGGTATTTCTAATCTCATCCACAGAACAATACAGATTAATGCCAAAAATATTACAATGGAAATAAATAAGCAATATTAAATAAGGTTATCTCGGGAAACAATCCGAGAATCAGTCTGTTACAATAAGGAAATAGACAGGAAATAAAATACTGGAAATGAAAATACTGAGTGTGAAGCCGGTGCTCAGGAGAAGTCTTCTGCAACTATCTCGTCATCGGTTCCGGTTTCTGCTCCAAGGAGTGCTCATGTACCGTACACCTCGGGGTAGTTCTCTTCAGCTATACCTGGAGACATAGTCCATTCCAGGTCCTCAGGGGACATAACAAGGTACAAAAAATACAAGCCAAAATAAATGCAGTGCAGCAATAAAATAAATAGCAGGGTAAATATGTAGACCAGCTAGTGATATGCAAGTGAGAGTTTTAGTCATACTCAGGCTGAGACTACTACAGGATCAGTGTCGAAGAAACCATAGCAGTATTTTCTCGAAGGGCCCGTAAGGAACCAAAGCTCTGTATCAGAGTCTAAGGCACCGCCAGATAAAAGTATTTATATTATATTATATTCAGCCTTGATATGATAATACTCTTCCCACCCCATGTAATCTCACGTCACAGTTCCAGAAAATATCAGGTACAAGTCACGCAAGTTTGAACTAATGCAATGAGTCAGGCTAGAATCTAAGCATGTAAACTGGAAATAATATAAAAATGTAGCCTATACAGAATTACCAGGTATATCTCAGGCAATTCCGTCACATGAAGGGTGTCAGGTATCCTGGGTTGAGCAGTTAAACAAGTTACATATGAATCTACAAGAAATTAAGTAAAATACTATAACCAGAAATATCTGAGAATTGGCAAGCTTTACTTGCCCACTGATGTAAAGCTAAGTCCAGGAAATAGGTAGCAAAGTTGCAAGTTTTGGTAAGGTACACTTGCCTGTAGTTCCGGCTATGTTTGCAGTTCTGACTTTGGCGGAAATTGCAGGCGGTACTCCGGTTGCTGAAACAAACATCACCATCAGATCCATAAAATATCAATCAGCTAGAAATGCCTGTCCTTGGGTCCAATTTGGAGACAAGGGCAAAACGGCAGTTTCGGGCCAAAACGGGGTCCACCGGTGGGCCCGCTTTGCACCAAAAAATGCGTCCGGGTCAAAGGTCTCTAAATTTACCAAATTCAGTGTCAACAGGTCAGAAACGCTGATACGAACCCAACGGAACTTTCAGAATTGAATTCCGATGAGCCGAACACAAAATCGCCCATCGAGCGGGGCCTGTGGGGCCCACGACACGCGATTTCGTCAACGTTCTCAGAATCGAACCAAACTTGGCTCACAGGACCAACGTATCGCTACGAGTCCGATGGCGCAAGTTTCGTTTCGATCCGACGTGTGTGCACAAAATTAGGGTGAATTGCAAAAAAGTCAGATACGGGGCGATGTCCGCGGATACGCATTGATTCCGGTGTGCACGCACACCCGAATCGACTTCTGTGAAATCCCGCACGTCCGTATCAACGATGCGCACGTATCTGTGAAGACCGCGCGCGACCAAGTCGTCCCGTTTGGCGGGACGTACTCAGTTCCGGGGTGAAACAGGGTCTGGTTTTTTCTGTTTTTGGATCGCGGTGTACGATCACCACAGGACGCGATGCCCCGAGCGGTTTATCCGGGCACCGAGAGGGTCATACAGGCTTCATAACGCAATTTGCGGAACCAAAAACAGAGCTACGAACAAAAAGTTACAAGTACCTGAAGGAGACCAGAAAAATAGGGTCGAATCGTGTCCGACACGTGTCCGACTCGTGTCGGACACAGGGGAAGAATCTAGGGTTAGGGTTTGGGTTTGCCGGAGGCGGGGACGGCGGCTGGGCGGACGGGCGGCTGAGGCGGAGGGGCTGGGGGCACGCGGCGGTGCCGGCGAGACTAGGCGGAGGCGGCGCAGGTGCCGGAGGCGGCCGGAGCAGCGACGGGGGCTGCGGGCTGCTGAAGAGGAGGAAGGAGGAGAGGGAGGCAGCGTTGCTGGCCGGAGGAGGCGGGGGCGAGGGGGGCGAGGCGGTGGCGTCTCTCGGCGGAGCTAGGGGGGTTGAGGCGTCGGCTGCCGGAGCTAGGGTTCAGGGGAGGTTCGGGTTTGGAGGAGGAAGAGGGCGGAGGGGTAGGGTTTAAGTAGGGTGGCCGGAGGGGTGAGGGGGCCGAGACGGGCGGCGCGTGGGGTCGTGGCGGTGAGGGGCCGGCCGGAGCGGGCGACGCGCCGGGCGGGGCGGCGCAGGACGCGGGGACAGGGGAGAGGGGGTCAGCCGGGCGGGTAGCGGGTCGGGCGGCGGATCCGACCCGACCCGATAGGGGAGTGGGCTGGGTTCGGGTTCTGGCTGGGCCCGGTGGGCCGGGCCCAGTGGGCCGCGGACTGGGTATTATAAAAATATAATAATAATAATAATAATAATAATAATAATAATAATAATAATAATAATAATAATAATAATAATAAATAATTAAATAATTAAATAAATAGATAAAATACTTTTTAGGTGTTTTAAAAATAGGTCTGGGGTCCGATAAATTCCAGAAAAATTGCCCTAAGTCCAGTTTTTCATTTTACATCCAAAAATATTATTTTCATAGTATTTTAATATCATTTATTATCAATTAAAAATTATTGAATAATTAAAACCCTGTTTTTAAATTACAAAAAAATTTCAGAAAAATCCAGAAAATTGTGAAAAATCCAGTTTTTAAAATTTTAAAAAATCAGGGGGTTTACATATAGAGTCTGAGGCCTCACAATAAATATAACACTAGTAGAGTGCCTAGCTCTGATAAGAGTCTAAGTCCTCACCATAATAAATATATATATAAATCAGCTTGTAGCCTTTGTGTCTCTCCCCACCCAATGTAATCACACGTCTCATGTCCATGACACGCAAGATCAAAACTAATGCAACAAGTCATAATATGAACTAAGAATATAATGTCTATGTCAATCCTGCATCCTACACAGAATCACCATGAATATCTCAGGAAGATTCTGTTTCATGATCTGTGTCAGGTGTCCTGGGTATAATGTACTTGATATGACAAGTACGAGAATGTAAATGTCACGATATCCATCTCTAGTTGACCTTACACAACCCCGCGTACGGTGTTGGCACCCGACTATTAATCGAAAGCTAAGTAAGTCAAACGGCCCTAGGTTTAAGCATGTACAACAGTTAATTAAGTCAAGTAATTAAGTAACAATACTGCAGAATTTTGGCAAGGTACACTTGCCCGGGTTTCCGGCTCCAATTGTAGCTCTGGCTTCAGCGGGGATTGCAGGCAGTACTCCAGTTGCTGAAACAAACATCACCATCAGATCCAGAAAATATCAATCAGCTAGAAACGCCTGTCCTTGAGTCCAATTTGGAGACAAGGGCAAAAATGATAATTTCGGGCAATACGGGGTCCAAATGTGGGCCGCTTTGCAAAGAAAAATGCGTCAAGGTCAAAGGTCTCCAAATCTGTCCAACTTAGTGTCAACAGGTCAGGAACGATGATACGAACCCAACGGAACTTCCAGAATTGGATTCCGATGAGCCATTCTCAAAATTGCCCGTCAAGTGGAGCCTGTGGGGCCCACGACACACGATTCTGTCAACGTTCTCAGAATCGAACCAAACTTGGCTCACAGGACCAACATATTGCTACGAGCCCGATGGCGCAAGTTTTGTCTCGATTCGACATGTATACACTAAGTTACAGCGAGATACAAAAAAGTCGGATACGGGACGTTGTCTGCGGATACGTACTGATTTCGGTGTGCACGCACATCCGAATCAGCTTCTGCAAAATCCCGCACGTCCGTATTAACGACGCGAACGTATCGGTGAAGACTGCATATGATCAAGTCATCCTGTTTGGCGGGGCGTACTCAGTTCCGAGGTGAAATAGGGCATTGATTTTCCTATTTTATGATCGCGGTTCACGATCACCACAGGACGCGATGCACCGAGCGGTTTGCACGGACACCAAGGGGGTCATGCAGGCTACGCGATGCAACTGACGAAATCGAAAACAGAGCAGCGAGGAGAGAGAAACGGGTACCTGAACAGGGCTCCAGAAACGGCGTTTTCTCATGTCTGAGTCGACACGACACAGTGAGTCGTGTCCTGACCGTGTCTGATGCTAGGGTTAGGGTTCTGGGTCTGCGGCGGCCGGAGCTGAGGCGGAGGGAGGTCGGGGGCAGCGGGGCAACGCTGGCCTGAGGCGGCGACTCGGGGCTGGCTCTTCGGCTGAGCTGCGCTGCACGGCGAGGCTGCGGCGAGGCGGGGACGCTCGGAGCTGCTGCGGGTGATACGGGGACGACGCCGGCAAGGGTGGCTGGGCCGGGAGAGGGTGGTGGAGGAGCTGCAGGTTCTGCGAGGAGGAGGTAGAGGAGATAGCCGGCGGGGCTCGGGAGGTCCAGGGCGGAGCTGGGTCACAGGCGGCAAGGGAAGTGGCCGAAGAAGGAGGGGATAGGGGGTTTTATAGTCGGAGAAGAAGGCGGAGGGGCGGCCGGTGCGGGGGAGAGGAAGAGGAGGGGCTGGTGGCCGACGTTCGGGAAGCTGGAGGGGCGCGGGGAAGCGAACGGGCGGCGGCGGCCGGCGGAGGGGAGGAGAATAGTCGGGCGTTCGTTTGGGGGAGAAGAGAGGGCTAGCGGGTCGGGCGGGTCCAAGCGGGTCGGGTCCTGACCCGGATCCGACCCGTTAAGGGGTTGGGCCGGTTCGGTCTATTTATTGGTTCGGTTTGGTTTAATATGGTTTAGGTAAACCGGTTTATTTAATTAGGTTAAATTAATCAATAGTTTTTAAGGCTTTAAAAATCCATCCGGGATCCAATAAATTCCCGGAAAATTACCCTATGTCTCGATTTTAATTTTACACTAGAAAATATAATTTTCATCACATATTAATATTATTTAATATCATTTAAAAATTAGTTAATAATTAAAACACCTGAATTTAATTACAGAAAATCTCAGAAAAATCCAGAAAATTGTGAAAAAATCCAAATTAAAATTTTTTGAAAATCAGGGGGTTTACAATTAAGCACTGAGTTCAGTTGCAGTTTGGATATGGGGTTACAACAACATTGGAGCTAGGGTGCAAGGGGTTTGTCACTCCCCAGTCCCAAAATATGTAGGACTAGGAATACGTAAGCATGCCAGCCGTATGTATATGGCAACTCCAATATATAGATACCATAATACACACGTACGCTGTAATATGAATATTAACTCACATGTGGTATATATATATATATAGTCGCAAGTCACAGAAATACTAATCTCATCCACACAATAAGTCATAGAAAAGAAATAACTAAACTAGAATAATGAGTCTGAGTAATCCAAAATAATAGTCGGGTGGAGACAAATCCACTAACAATGACTATATCAATACTAAAATGAGAGAGGAGTATAAAATCTCCAATATAAAATAAGATGATGATATAAAGGTGTCAGCAAAGCGATCCATCGCTAGAGATAATCAAAGATGCTCAGAAGGTAAGACCTCCTCGGAAGAGATAAGTAGTAAGTCCTGATCCGTGCTCCTGCGAATAGTCAAGATTGTCTACACCTGAAAAGGGACCAGGTCCTCAGAGGGACGTAACAAGATACATAGAAGCATGCCAATTTGATGTAGTAAACATGCATAATAGGTAGAAAATATATAAGTACGCTGTACAAGACAATCTATATGAATGCATAATGAGGACAACTTTTTAACGTATGGGTATGGGTAGGCTACTCGATCTAAATCTCACAACTCACACACACGGCAGGGACATCACAAATTGACATAACGCGAGGGTAGCGACCAGAGCGACTCCAGAAATTGACATACCACGAGGGTAGCGACTAGAGCGACACACTACCGTAGTGCATGCTAGATACTACGGTTTACCAAAGTGGTTATAGCCCATACGCCTACTGATTGTCCTCCCCTCCCATGATACTATGTGTCAAGTGTGTGTCAACATATGTATAGTATATATAATTATGACTGAAAGAAAATACACATTCAATGAATATACAAAAATATAATAAGCATGCAAAGTACTGTAAGCAATTTGGCAAGGTATCTTGCCTGGCAAGAGAGCTGCAAAGTTTAACGTCCAAGAGTCAAGAAAACAGGATCAGAAACTATGGCCTCAGAATGAACGTCTCCGGATGCTGAAATAAATATCATCAACATTTCCAGAATAAGCGAGATAGCTAGAAAATACTATCTTTCGTCCAATTTGGATACAGGGGCAAAACGGTAATTTCGGGTCAAAACTGGTCCACATGTGGGCCACTTTGTACCGAAAAGCATGCCAGGTGTAAAGATCTCTAAATGGGACAAATTATAGGTCAAACAAATTGTAAAAGTCAATATGGAATCAACGGTATGTCCAATTTTGAATTCCGGTGAGCCGAACACAAATTCGTCCAAAAAGTCAACCGAAGGGCCCGCAAATAGGCGACTTGGTCAACTGTCTCAGAATCGCATAAAACTTGGGTCACAGGACCAGCGTGATACCATGAATCTAATGGCACAAGTTTTGTCGCATTCTGACGAGCGTACACTAAATGGTGCGGTATTTTGCAAAAGTTGCGATACGGAGATTTTTCGCGGATACGGGTTGATTTCGACGCGCACACACGTCCAAATTAGTTTCCGCGAAAGCCCACACGTCAGGGCATACCATGTACGCCTCTTGGTGGACTTGGTATGCGATGAGGCGGTCCCGTTTGGCGGGGCGCGCTCCGTATCACAAGTTTTAATATTTTAAAAATAGTTTTTTATGAGTTTTCAACCTAATTTATTTCTGATTTTAACATAATATAAAATAATATAATTGACAGGAAATAATCTCGGTTATATGGTCTTTACACAGAAAAAGGTAGATCTTGATTTGGATCTCTACGTTGGGAGATATCGACCTCAGAACATAGGTCGTTGGGCAGTTTTATAGTTGTTTAAAATATAATTTTTCCTAAAGTTGGCGTCAATTTTTACCTAGTTAATTATGCTGCTCGATGGAAACTAATACACAGAGTTGGAAGAGGGATAGGTCGTGAACATACCGATGAAGACGGGATCGAATTTGGTCGAGCGATGGAACAAAAATCTACGCGTGAACAGGACTTCGTGCTGTGAATTTCTGCAGTGGATGACGCGAACGTGCGGCGTGTCTGCGACCGGCCAGCGGCGAGTTCTCCAGCGAGGCTCCGGTGGCTGCAGGTGGTCGAAAGTCGGCCTGGGTTGGGGGTGAGAGCTAGGGTTAGGGTTTATATATATATTATATATATAGAGAGAGAGAGGTCGAGAGAGAGAGGGGGCGGGTGAGGGTTTCCCTGGGGCTGGGCCGCGCGGGTTAGCCGCGGGGTGTTGGGGGGGTTTTAGTGTTAGGTGGGTTTGGTTGGGGATTGCTAGCTGCTATTTTGGGAATAGATAGGGGTTAGTTTCTTAGGATTAGTTAGTTTAGTTTTCTTTCTTCTTTCTTTCTTGCTTTTCTTTATTCTATTTCTTTTTTTTTTCTTTTCTTTTCTTTTTCTTTTTCTTTTTCTATTTCTATTTCTTATTATTACTAATTATTATTATTATTATTATTATTATTATTATTATTATTATAACACTTGTTATTATTATTATTATATTATTATAACTATTATTTATTAATACGACTATATATTATTTACATATATAATTAAGGTATATATAAAAAAAATTTGTACCTAAAATAGATTCAAAAAAATCTATCACTCTTCCATAAATATTCCTAAAATCAAAATAATAGTTTTTGTACAACAATTCTAAATGATTAATTATCTAAGTACTTAAATCAATAAATCATATTCCTAATTAACTACGAATTAATATAAATAAATTCAATAATTAAATAATATTAAAAATATAGGGTTTTACAGGTTGGTTCAGATGTGCTGCAGTCAAGGGTTGATGTGTAGTGCTAGCTGTATTTGTTGGAGCTCTAGCTTAGCAAGGTGGGACTGCAGTTGGCAAGGCTAGTAGGGACTAAAATCAGTAGATATCAGGGAGGAGTGTTATTATTAATTAGATTTTGAGTGTGTTGGTGTTTTCTGATACTTGGGTACCAGGTGTTCAATGGTTTCGTCCAAAAATATGGAAGCAATAAATTACTATTGACCTAATCTGCAGCTAGAAAAACTCGAAAGTCAGGAAAGATAGACATCACTGTTTTGACTTGTCCTTCATTTTATTTATCATATTTAAGGGTGCACTCCATTGGTACACTCCATTATTTTAGACACAGACACTAACCCTATCTCTCTTCTAGTTATCTGTCTGAGTTTAGACGCAACCTTACGTATCTGCAATGCACAGAGCTGCACACATCAGTTCTAAGTGGTAGCACAGAGGTACACACTGCTCAGTTGTGCTCCCCCTTGCTGTGCTAGCACAGAGCTGCACACCGCTCTCCCTTCAGTTGATCAATGCCAAATGATGCACACTGAAAACTGTGAACTGCTCTCCCTAGTGACCCGAGCTCATTCAATCACTCAAACACAACCACACTTGAAGGTAGCAGTGAGTATAAGTGCATGTACTATATTTAATGATGAGTATATATGCTAGGACTAGGAGTATCAGTGCATGTACTGTATTTAACGATGAGTATATACTTGAAGGTAATTATATATTCATTTTTGCTACAGAAGTATCTAGAAATGGATATGAATTACTATCTGCATCATCCTTCGTGGATGTACAACCGTCATCCTGATGACATATGCGGTGTGTGAGATGAATTCATTGAGGGTGTACAACAGTTCCTGCAGTTCGTCAAGGCGTTCCCTCAGTACATGGACGGTACCAAAATTAAGTGTCCGTGTATGAGATGTCGCAACTTGAAATATCATCCAGAAGTGGAAGTCACATATCATTTGTACTCGAAGGATTTCACGCCGAATTACTATCAGTGGACCGCACACGAAAAACTTGTGTCTTTAGCATCGGAGTCGGAGCCTTATGTGGAGCCGTATATGGATGTCCACGACCATGATGCTTACGACGACGGATGGATGAACATGGTTTTTGATGCGGCGGGGCCTAGTTTCGATCCGGACAATCATGATGCAGCTGAGGAGGCACCGAATGCCGATGCTGTAAAGTTTATGGAGTTGTTGGAGAATGCAAGGACCCTATTATATCCTGGTTGTGAGGATCATTCACCGTTGGAGGTGGTTACAAGATTGTTGAGCATCAAGTCCAATTTTAACATGTCGCAAGAATGCTATAACCGACTGATGGATTTGATTATAGAGATCTTGCCCGATGGTGCAAAGTTGCCTAAAGACTTCTACCGATCTAAGAGGATGGTGAGATCGCTCTGGATGGGATACGAGAAAATTGATATATGTCGCAACGGGTACATGTTGTACTACAAAGACGACAAGGATGAAGATGCGTGCAGATTCTGTGGTACTGATCGCTACAAGGCCACTGGTAGAGGAAAGTCTGTCAATGCAAGAAAGCCTACCGATTCGATGCACTACTTGCCTTTGATGCCACAGTTGCAGAGGTTATTTATGGTTAAGGAGACTGCAGAAAATATGAGTTGGCACAGGCGAAAACAGATCGAAGGAGTATTGGATCATTTATCCGATGGAGAAGCACGGAAGCACTTTGATCGAGAGTATCCAGATTTTTCTTCGGATCCGCGTAATGTCAGATTGGGGCTCTCCTCTGACGGTTTTACCCTATTCGGACTTTCGGGCTCCCAGTATTCATGTTGGCCTGTGATCGTCACACCGTACAATCTACCACCATTGATGTGCATGAAGACTCCGTATATGTTCCTAACCGTTATTATCCCGGGTCTGAACAATCCGAAGAGGAACATCGATATGTATTTACAGCCTTTGATAGATGAGTTGAATCAACTGTGGGAAGTAGGTGCCAACACGTACGATGTTTCTAGAAAGCAGAATTTTTAGATGAGGACAGCACTTATATGGACCATCAATGACTTTTTAGCCTATGGAATATTATCGGGATAAAGCACTCATGGTCGTCTCTCATATCCGAATTGCATGGACCGTACTAAGGCTTTTCGTTTAAAACATGAAGGCAAACCGTGCTTCTTTGATTGTCATCGACAATTTCTGTCGAATGATCATTCGTACCGGAGGAACATGAATACTTTTCATGCGGGCGTTGTGGAGAAGGCCAATCCACCACCATGGTGGCCCAAATACACGATATGGGAAGAGGTAAAAGATTTACCAAGTGCTATCGAAGAGCCTGCTAAGGGGTACAAGTGTGACGGATTTGGTCGCACCCATAACTGGACGAAGAGGAATATATTCTGGGATCTGCCATATTAGAGCACCAATCTGATCAGACATAACCTTAATGTCATGCATATCAAGAAGAATGTGTTTGATAACATAATTAATACTGTAATGGAGGTAAAGGGGAAGACGAAAGATAATCCGAAGGCCAGGTTGGACTTAGAAGAAATATGTAGACGTCCTGCGTTGCATTTGATAGAGGAGGGGAATGAAAAGTTAAAGCAACCTAAGTCAGTTTTCTTACTGGTGAAAGAGGATAAAGGGAGACTTTGTAGGTGGATTCAGGTTCTAAAGTTTTCAGACGGGTACGTGTCGAACTTGAGAAGATGCGTCGACCTCAAGGAGAACAAACTGGCGGGTATGAAGAGCCACGATTGCCACGTATTCATGGAGAGATTAATTCTGATTGTATTTCGAAAATTCTTACCGTATGTCATTTGGGATCCATTGACAGAGCTCAGCATATTCTTCAGAGATATTTGTTCTACTAAGTTGCTTGTCGGTCTTCTAGAGAAGCAAGAGAAGGACATTGCGGTAACACTATGTAAGCTCGAGAAGGTGTTTTCTCTTGGATTCTTTGACTCTATGGATCATTTGCCAATTCATCTTTCCTATGAGGCACGTGTTGGTGGTCCTGTCGGTTATCGGTGGATGTACCCCTTCGAGCGACATCTGAATCACCTAAAAAGAAAGGTGAAAAATAAGGCACGGGTTGAGGGCTCTATTTGTGAAGCTTATGTTCTCGAGGAGATTACAAACTTTTGCTCAACGTATTTCAAATCTCATGTTGCTACTAATAGAACGAGAGCTCCGAAAAACGATGACGGACATCAGGAATCTAATGATGCAATACTCAAAGTATTCAATTCGTCCGAAAAGCCTTCGGGGAAAATGAAGAAAAGATATTTGAATGACGATGAGCTAAGGGCTGCTCAGTTGTATATATTACTCAATTGCGAAAAGGATGAAGTAGAGAAGCTAGAGGGGTAAGTAATTAATACGTCCACGTTTACATCATCTCAATGTAATAGTATAAGCTACTATTATGCTACTAATCAGCAGTTGCTTCATTATTTTTTAGCACATATAATGATGAGTTGAGGTCGGTTAGACCCTACATAACAGATGAAGAAGTAGAACAAGAAATGAGATGCCATTTTCCTTCTTGGTTGAGCGCATATGTAAGAAGCTTGGTAATTACTTTTTATTTCTGCACTTACAAAATAAATAACTTACTATCGCTACTTTGGTATTTAGGCCGATCGTCTAATAACACCCGAGATTGAATCTATTAGAACTCTAGCCAAGGGATAATTTACTGCCGTTAAAATATGGCCAAGTTTCTGTGTGAATGGGTTTAGGTTCAAGTCAACAAATGCTCCTATCAGAGATAACTTTCTGGATCTTGATTCAACAAAAAATAGTTGTTTGTGTATCAAATCTTCGAACTATAAAGACGTTGATCTAGGCAATGATTTCTTTGGCATCTTACGAGAGATTATGGAGTTGGCATATAATTATGGTACAGAACCTGATAATATCGTATTATTCAAGTGTGAATGGTTCGATCCGATTCAAGATCAAGGTTGGAAAATTGACAAGCATGGACTTGTGGATATAAACTACAAGCTTAGATATCAAGGCTACGAACCATTTGTCCTATCAAGTCAGGCTCAACTCGTGTACTTCACAACTTATCCTAGACGGGGGACAGCGAGGTCGGATTGGTGGGCAGTATGCAAGACTAAAGCTAGAAATACCTTTGACATTGACAAAATAGCTTATCAGGAGGACGAGCTACCTCTTATAAAAAATATTGTAGATGTGGACTCAACAAAAGTTACTCATTACACGAGTAATAATGTAGAAGATATATAATTATTCGAAGAGAAAGACGAAGACGAAGACGAAGTAGATGAAAGTGAGGAAGAGGAGGACGAGGAAGGCGAATAAGATAAATTTTCTGAAGATGATTGAAAATAAAATATTTTGCCTATAGAATATTATTTGATAATAAACGAAAGAAATAAAACTAGGTTTATACAAAACCCTTTCTTAGGTTTACAAACAAGAAGTACTATTAATCCTATACGAGGATGTTAAGTACAAATTTTAATCTGGGTAAATATTGCTATAGGAGTCTGATCTGCAGTCGATCACTTTGTCCCTTGGACCACACGATGATGAAAAAGTACTGTAGAAGAAGGAGATGCTTCAAAGATTGCAAGAGGGAGTGGATGCTCGATGCCAAAATCGTCGATCGCTACTCTCTGTCTGAGCTCTTCTCTCTCTGTTCTTCGATTTCTTTTAACTTTTTCCGACCCTTGTTCCACCTTGAATCTTCTACCCCGGACCTCTGTCAATAGAGGTCTCTATTTATAAGATTTTAGTGACAGTAACCGTCCAGTCGGCATAGAAGCCGGATAGTGGAGAGTATGGCACTTTTTATGCGGCGGTTATAATAACTGCCACCCACGTATAGATGATCTTCTGAATAAGCGTGTAACGCGTGTCCCATTAAGATAATGCGTATAACTGCTGCGAAGATCACGGCATGCGAGCCACGTAGGTAACTGCCCCTTGCGTAGAAAAGGTTGGCGTAGAAGCCAATAACTGTCACCATGGCGTAGAAGCCAAATAGTTGTCAGGTTGGCGTAGAAGCCAAATAGGCGTAGAAGCCTTGTAGGCGTAGAGGCCTGATGCTGCGTGGATAGGTAGCTAGCGTAAAAGATAGCTGATCCTCCTTCTTTGACTGAGGCCTTGAGCATATTTTGGACAAAATAGCCTTATCACGCACAAATGCAAATATAGCCTGAGTTGGCGTATTTCAAGGAGATAGCGTACAGCGTGCTCCTTATAGCTGAAAATAGCCCGAAGGCGTATTTCAAGGAGGTAGCGTACAACGTGCTCCTTATAGCTGAAAATAGCCTGATGGCGTAATATGCAGAGGTGATGATGTGGACGTATTAGCCGTAATTATGGCTCGCCTAGTCTTTGAAAATATAACCAAATCTCGTACATTTAATGCAGAGATCTGCCACCATTCTGAGCATTAAATATAGAGACGTGCCTTGAGCTCTGTACGAAGATCTGCCACCATTCTGAGCATTAAATGCAGAGACGTGCCTCGAGCTCTGTACGAAGAGCAGCTTTTGACGTGGTAGTTCATTTTGTCTTCTGCTGAGCGTAAAAGCTCATATCTGCCTGTGTAAAACTAGGCAGTGTATTCCCTTGTATGCGTAAAAACACTTTTGTATTAGGAAAATGTCACTAAACGACGGTTTGGGTCTTTGTGCCGCACCATCATTACAGCCCGTCGTCTGGATAGCTGTGTAGTACTCATTGTCAGGAGTCAGGTTCACTGCATGATCTGACAGATTCATTCGAGGAATACGAAGCGTTCCCTGTACAACTTCCATGCTGCATTAAAAGCGGATGAGTTTATGCCATAAAGGCGGTATAATACCCTTTTTATGATGAAGCGGCCTAGAAATACTGTATTACGCAGATTATCCTGGAGCTTATACTTTACGCTGTACTAGCGATAAAGCTCTGTTGTACGCCGATGGCTCTGAAGTCATATTTTACGCCGCCCAGCACCAAAATGCTGCGTATAACTCTACAGTGTATTTTTTATGCTTCTACAAATATAACTATATTTTGACTGTAGAATGTACTATTTGACGAATATATGTATTATATTTTGACTGTAGAATATATTATCTATTTAGGCTTGTGACATCACTGGTTATTTACTGTACAATTCTATGAATGCTGTGAGATATGCATAATATTTTGACTGTAGAATGTATTATATATTTGTGTATTTCTTTATTCATCATATGTTGTTATCAGGTATGACAGGACGACGCGGAGGGTTCGGCAGGTCCTGAGGTAGACAGAGTGCCCCTCCAGTACTACCTACTGTTGGTTCCGGATCCTCGTCGCCCAGTACTCCAGTATATCGATCAGTCACATCTCCGACTGCGACGATATTACGTGGCATCACTCCTGGGACGAGTAGTTCCAAGCGTGATAGTACTCCCTCGTCCAGCATTCCTCCTGCTGACGGAACCATGGAGACAGATGAGCATGTAGAGGAGGTCGTACCGACGTTATCCCAACATCAGCGGGATCCTCCATGAGCACCTCCGGAGGAGACGATGACAGAGATTTGGACCGATGGTACAAAGTAAGTCAATTAGATGGTTTAGCATCATATATATCGTGTATTTCTTTATTCATCATATATTAACTTTTTCGATCAAAATAATTATCTCTGTATAGATATCGTTCATCGTCGGTTCAGAGACGCCTGGGCCTCTTTCTGAGGAACAACTATGGTGGCCCTTGGATCAACTACTCTGAAGCTCCGGAGGAGAGGAAGGCGTTCTGGTTTACGCACTTCAAGGTAAAAGTATATTATATAAATCCTCTAATTTATGCATATTATATAACTTATCCGTGATGCTCACTTACTAAATTATTTATTGTAGCAAACGTATTTTTATCCTCCATACCGGGCCGAGTTGATCGAGCGGATGTTTCCTGCCGTTGCCGCCAAGCTTATCCGTGATGCTCTGGATGACCAGAAGGCTCGTGATTGTGCTGGAAACCCAACCCAAGGTTGGATCACGCCTGAGCAGTGGACTGTGATGAGGGCTAGATTCGATGATCCGAGGTACAAGGAAAGGTCTGAGAAGGCCAACGCGGCTAGGCGGAATGCTGCAAAGTGGTATGGTGGCTCGATTTCGATGACGGAAGTCGTTTGGTATATTTTTTATTTAAGATATATTATTTTAATGTAAGTACGATAAAATGGTAGTAGAAAAAAATATTTAATTTTAGTACTAAATAATATATTTTTAACAGGTACAGAGGGGTGAGGATGCAAACATGGTGAGCGTCTTCTTGGCCACCCATCGAAAGGACGAAAATCTCATTGATAAGAGGGCCTCACAGACCTATGTAAGTATTACTTTACTTTGTGTTAATTTTAATATAACTTAGGTAATTATCGAGTATCCAAACTTTTCTAGGCCGAGTATCTTAGGCTGCGTGAGCGGGGACTGCTAGTGCACCTACAGCTGGAGAGGCTGGAACTTCCTCGCAGCCCTCTCCAGCTCCGTCGGCGGACGAGCTGTGGGTGACCGCCGCTGGTGGTCTCCAGAGAGGTACGTACTACGGTACGGGATCCTATGGCGCCCTGGTTGCGACGCAGTCATATAGGGCCTCCCCGACAAGTGCGCATTCCCCACAGCCCTCGCAGTCGTCGGCCAGAGTCCAGGAGGCCGTTGACCGTCAGATTACGTCTCTCCGTGACGAGTTGCTACGAAGGATGGAGGAGCAGCCCCGGTCCCAGCCGCAGGCGGACGATCCGACACTCATCGCACGATTTGATATGCTCGACCGCTGCATCACGGAGCTCCAGGATTTGACAAATGATCTTAGAGCCTCGACAGAGCGCAGCGTGACGGAGCTCCAGGCATCACAACTATCCATGGGCGAGAGGCTGACGATGATGCAGGATTCAATGGTTCATAGCAGTACGAGGCTATTATCTACCATGGATACTTACAACCAGCGACTCGCAGAGTTGGAGCAGATAAGTCCTCCTGGTGCGCCTACATCGACACAGACTCTACCGACGTCACTGCCTTCTCCATCGACATCGATATCGATTTCACGGGAGCAGTATGATATGTTCTTATCCTTCATGCTCGTCGTTGGTCATCCTCCTGCAGATCCGCAGTAGTATGGATATTTACATGGATATATATTTGTTGGATATTTGTATTCTTTGTATTATTTAGGATAAGACTCTGTTGTATGGATATATATTTGTTGTATTCTTTACGACGATATTTGCTGGATATTTTATTTTCTTCAAATTTTATTATATTATTCATATTAAATATATGTTAATTTACCGGTGTTGAGTGTTCAACCCAAGGGGGCCGGCGAACCCAGAAAATTCAACGGAGGGTTGCTCCGGATCTATTTGTACATATTGTGAATTAATAAACTGTAGGAATAGTAGTTTGGAAACAATTCAATATTAAATTTTTTATTTTTTTACTGTATCATTAGCGACATTTAGCGATGTTTAGCGACGTTCTTTCACGTCGCTAAATAACATCGCTAAGTTGCGACGTTACTGTACGTCGCTAATAACGTCGCTAATAACGTCGCTAGAGACGTCGCTGTACGTCGCAACTTGCTGACATGGCAGTATTGCCAGGTCATTAAAGACGTGGCTGTAACGTCGCTAAAAAGTTGTCACGCCTCAGTCCCAAAATACGTAGGACTAGAAACACGTAAGCATGCCAGCCGTACGTATATGGCAACTCCAATATATGGATACCATAATACACACATACGCTGTAATATGAATATAAACTCGCATGTGGTATATATACTGTCACAAGTCACAAATATACTAATCTCATCCACACAACAAGTCATAGAAAAGAAATAACTAAACTAGAATAATGAGTCTGAATACCCAAAAATGATAGTCGAGTGGAGACAAATCCACTACCAATGACTATATCAAAACTAAAATGAGAGAGAAGAGTAAAATCTCCAATATAAAATAAGGTGATGATGAAAGTGTATCAGCTAAGAAGATCCATCACTAGAGATAATCAATGATGCTCAGAAGGTAAGACCTCCTCGGAATAGATAAGTAGTAAGTCCTGATCCGTGCTCCTACGAATAGTCATGAACATCTACACCTGGAAAGGGACCAGGTCCTCAGAGGGACGTAACAAGATACATAGAAGCATGCCAATTTGAATACAGTAAACATGTAATATAGACGAAAAAATATATAAGTACGTTGTACAAGACAATCTATATGAATGCATAATGAGGACAACTTTTTGACGTATAGGCATGGGTAGGCTACTCGATCTAAATCTCATAACTCACACATACGACAGGGACATCAGAAATCGATATACCGCGGGGGTAGCGACCAGCGAGACTCCAAAAATTGACATACCGCGGGGGTAGCGACCAGCGCGACATACTACCGTAGTGCGTGCTAGATACTACGGTTTACCAGAGTAGTTATAGCCCATACGCCTAATGATTGTCCTCCCCTCCCATGATACTAGGTGTCAAGTGTGTGTCAACATATTTATATATAGCATATACTTATGACTGAAAAAAAAACACATGCAATGAATATACATAAATGTAATAAGCATTCAAAGTACTGTAATCAATTTGGCAAGGTATCTTGTCTGGCAAGAGAGCTGCAAAGTGTAACGTCCAAGAGTCAAGCACACAGGATCAGAAACTATGGCATCAGAATAAACGTCTCCGGATGCTGAAATAGACATCACCAAAGTTTCCAGAATAAGCGAGATAGCTAGAAAATACTACCCTTTTGTCCAATTTGGATACAGGGGCAAAACGGTAATTTCGGATCAAAGTGGGGTCCACATGTGGCCCATTTTGCACCGAAAAACGTGCCAAGGATAAAGGTCTCTAAATGGGACAAGTTATAGGTCAAACAAACTCTAAATTTCAGTATAAACTCAACGGTATGTCCAATTTTGAATTTCGGTGAGCCGAACACAAATTCGCCCAAAAAGTCAATCGTGGTACCCGCAAATAGGCTGTTTGGTCAACTGTCTCAGAATTGCATGAAAATTGGGTCACAGGACCAGCGCGTTACCACGAGTCCAGTGGCATAAGTTTCGTTATATTCTGACGAGCGTACAACAAATAGTGCGAGATTTTGCCAAAAGTTGTGATATAGGGACTTTTTGCGGATACGAGTTGATTCCGACGCGCACACGCGTTCGAATCAGTTTTCGCGAAGGCGCACATGTCCGGACATACCATACGCGCCTTTCAGTTTAATTGGTACACGACGGGGCGGTCCCGTTTGGCGGGGCGCGCTCCGTATCGCAAATTCTGGATGTTGGAAAATAGGTTTTTCGTAATTTTTAATCCGATTTAATTCTGTATTTAACACCAAATAAAATAATATAATTGACAAGAAATAATCTAGGTTATGTGGTATTCACATAGCAAAAGAAATTTCTAAGTTTGGATCTCTGTGGTGGAAGATACGAGTCTTTAAACAGGGGTGGTTGCAACAGTTTTTCTGAAATTAAATGACGTAGTTTTTTCTCGACTTGGCATCGATTTTTACCTAGGGTTTAGCACTGAACGATGGAAACTAATATACGAGATTTAGAGAGGGATAGGTGAGGATCATACCGGTGAAGACGGGGTCAAGTTTGGTCGAGCGATGGCGCAGAAAATGAGGCGTGAACAGGGGTAAGTCGATGTGCAGTTGCTGTGTATTCCGGTCGCGGTGCAGGCTCGAACGACGGACGTGGCGGTGGGCTCCGGCGGCGCGGCGGTGGTCTCGGCATTGGCGCTCAGGGTTGGGAGGAGATTAGAGATTTAGGGTTAGGGTTTAGGGTTTACTGAAGTATATATATAGATGTAGAGGGGGTGGGGTTGAACGCGCGTGCGGGCGGGTCTGGGCCGCTGCTGGCTGCTGTTGTTGTTTGGGATGGTTGCGGGTGCGGGTAGGATAGGGATTATAAGTAATGGGTAGGGTTAGGGATTATAAGTAATGGGTAGGGTTAGGGATTATAATAGGTTTATGGTTAAGATTCTTTTTTTTTCTTTTTTTTTTTCATTTCTTTTTCTTTTTCTTTTCTATTCTAATTCTTTTAATAAACTTTATATATATATATATATATATATATATATATATATATATATATATATATATATATATATATATATATATAAATTGAGGAATTTATTTTCGTGTATACAATAAATCTATCAACTGTCCACAAGGCCACCTACATGAAAATAATTAAGGTAAATTAATAATAGCTCTGTAAATCCTCTATTGCACAAACACCTAGAAATAAAAATTCCATAAATTCTATTTCTTTTAATTAGCTAATAATTACTATAAATCAATTAAATAATTAATTAATACGGTTTTTAAAATTAGGGGTTTTATATTCTACCCAACTTATAAAAATTTTGTCCTTGAAATTAAAATAAGGCATGGTTTCTCTATATCTAATCTCACTTGATCACAATCTAAATAATTCACCTCAAGTTGATAATGCAGTTTCTATCCAACTTAGAATTTACCCATCTATCACCTAAGGTTATACCTCTAAGAAAATATTCCTTAAATTATTTATTCATGTTATTCAATCCTCAAAGTTTTAACACCAAACATATTACCTATGATATGCCCTTAATCAATTATAAAAGAGAGTCACCAAGTCACGTGATTATCCTATAGGGTATATCTAGTACTCTCTGTGTATCAACTTATACCAAGCACGAGGTTTCGTCTTTCCGAAATAAGGGAAGACGGAAAACAATGATAAAGAGTTCAAGGGGGGTAATAAAATAGAAGTATGGGGATCAAGGCGTTTAAAGAATTTAAATATGAATTGTCAAGGCGGTTGTGGATTGAAATCCTATTTGGTAATTTCTTATTCGCAGGCTCGTATTAGTACAGTTATGTAACTGATACGATACGCTCAGACATGTCTAGAGGGCAAGTACATTTGTCTAAGAAGCTAAGTCAATTTTTATCTCAATCCACGTAAGTAGTCATGCGAGGGGCGAACCAAGCGCACTATGGTTGATCAGACCATAATACACTGATTCTGAAATGTATTAATGTGTATACCCAATAATACATATATCATGATCAAGCTCGATAAAAGAGTAAGCTTGAAAAACTAGGCTATAATAGCAGCATAAGTCAAGGTAGTTCAGAAAATACAAGTATGCTGGATTATGATGAAAGAAGGTAGAAAATAATTCAAGTTCACAAGAAGGTAAGACTCTACAGTCTCTACAGTTGTCATACTAACTCCTTGTCTAAGTTGTTAGTCGACCAAATAGGGGTATGGGCCTCTAAGTTCTATTGTCTGAATAAATACTATCTTCTTATGCAAGTCTATAGTTGGTGTCATTTAATTATACTTCATCAATGGGTTAAGAGGACTATGTGATACTATGTTGTGAGGCATACTATCCAACTTAGAATAATAACTAATACTGTATTGTCTTAAGGATAAAGTAGAAACTCATGTTAAGGTATACGAGAAAAAGATATTGGTACTTATTTGGGTATCCTATTATAAAACTCCATAGGTAATGGTCATCGTAGGTCTTAATCATAGTGCTAATAGAAGAAAAGGATTAATATTAAGAATGGAAGGGTTAGGTGGCACGAGTTGAAGGAAAAGAAAGAAAATAATAATCAGTCGTCGCACAAATAGCGAGCGCTAAGTTTTCAGAGGAACAATATTGAATTTAAATAGAAAGACTCTAGATAATATCATGGTTTTCTAAGGGGAAGGTGGTTCGCTAATCTCTGTGTTCGAGGTATGATCTAGGAAAATGTTATTTTATTCCTCTTGGCTTTCTAGGGTACTGTCTGCTAATAATAAGATAATGATCTGAATGTATAGTTCTATAATACTATCTCACTTATGAAAGTTAGGTTAAATCCTAATATTCAACCTTGGATTTCTATTGGTTCCTCAATACTAGGGTCAAACAATTATGGTTAAATTTCTAACTAACTCTAGTAGTGTCTACACCACTCTCAAGCTATCCCTAATTATATCAAGGGATAATGGTCATCTAATTTATAGGTATGGGGTGCTAGGGTTCATTAGGTGTCCTAAACTTAGTGATGTGCCTATATTCTAGTTGTATTCTCAGTAGGTGTGTTACCCTAATTATTATTCTAACAACAAGGGTTCCTATATTCTAAGGGAAGGCTATACTCAAGGAACTATTAGGGAAGCACATGAATCAAGCAAGATGCAATTATTCAGATAGAAAAGATTGGAAGAAAGGTGAGTCATAGTCATTTGTGGATGAGATACTATACTCTAATCCTAATTGCAGGCTTGCTCGGTACAATAACGTAACCAAGACAATATGATCTCGACCTGCATGGACCACCACAAAAATATGTCTCGCCCCAGTCCTAAAATACGTAGGACTAGGAACACGTAAGCATGCCAGCCGTATGTATATGGCAACTCCAATATATTGATACCATAATACACATGTACGCTGTAATATGAATATAAACTCATATGTGGTATATATAGTATCACAAGTCACAGATATACTAATCTCATCCACACAATAAGTCATAAAAAAGAAATAACTAAGAATAATCCAAAAATGATAGTCGGGTGGAGACAAATCCACTACCAATGACTATATCAAAACTAAAATGAGAGAGAAGAGTAAAATCTCCAATATAAAATAAGGTGATGATAGAAGTGTATCAGCTAAGAAGATCCATCACTAGAGATAATCAAAGATGCTCAGAAGGTAAGACCTCCTCGAAAGATATAAGTAGTAAGTCCTGATCCGTGCTCCTGCGAATAGTCATGAACATCTACACCTGGAAAGGGACCAGGTCCTCAGAGGGACGTAACAAGATACATAGAAGCATGCCAATTTGAATACAGTAAACATGCAATATAGACAAAAAAATATATAAGTATGCTGTACAAGACAATCTATATGAATGCATAATAAGGACAACTTTTTGACGTATAGGCATGGGTAGGCTACTCGATCTAAATCTCACAACTCACACACACGGCAGGGACATCAGAAATCGACATACCGTGGGGGTAGCGACCAGCAAGACTCCAAAAATTAATATACCGTGGAGGTAGCGACCAGCGCGACACACTACCATAGTGCGTGCTAGATACTACGGTTTACCATAGTGGTTATAGCCCATACGCCTAATGATTGTCCTCCTCTCCCATGATACTAGGTGTCAAGTGTGTGTCAACATATTTATATATAGCATATACTTATGACTGAAAGAAAATACACATGCAATGAATATACAGAAATATAATAAGAATGCAAAGTACTGTAATCAATTTGGCAAGGTATCTTGCCTGGCAAGAGAGCTGCAAAGTGTAACGTCCAGGAGTCAAGCACACAAGATCAGAAACTATGACATCTGAATGAACGTCTCCGGATGCTGAAATAGGCATCACCAACATTCCCAGAATAAGCGAGATAGCTAGAAAATACTACCCTTTCGTTCAATTTGGACACAGGGGCAAAACGATAATTTCGGATCAAAGTGGGGTCCACATGTGGCCTACTTTGCACCGAAAAGTGTGCCAAGGGTAAAGGTCTCTAAATGGGATAATTTATAGGTCAAACAAACTTTAAATATCGGTACAAACTCAATGGTATGTCCAATTTTGGATTCCGGTGAGCCGAACACAAATTCGCCTAAAAAGTCAACCGTGGGGCCCGCAAATAGGCGGTTTGGTCAACTATCTCAGAATTGCATGAAAATTGGGTCACAAGACCAGCGTGATACCACAATTCCATTAGCATAAGTTTTATCATATTCTGACAAGCGTACAACAAATGGTGCGAGGTTTTGCCAAAAGTCGCGATACAGGGACTTTTTGCGGATACGGGTTGATTCTGACGCGCACACACGTCCGAATCAGTTTTCGTGAAAGTCCACATGTCTGGACATACCATACGCACCTTTCGGTATAATTGGTACGCGACGGGGCAGTCCCGTTTGGCAGGGCGTGCTCCGTATTGCAAATTCTAGAAGTTGGAAAACGGGTTTTTCATAATTTTTAATCCAATTTAATTCTGTATTTAACACCAAATAAAATAATATAATTGATGAAAAATAATCTAGGTTAGGTGTTCTTCACATAGCAAAAGGAATTTCTAAGTTTGGATCTCTGTGGTGGGAGATACGAGTCTTTAAACATGGGTGGTTGCAACAATTTTTCTGAAATTAAATAACGTGGTTTTTTCTCGACTTGGCGTCGATTTTTACCTAGGGTTTAGCGCTGAACAATGGAAACTAATCTACAAAATTTAGAGATGGATAGGTGGGTATTATACTGGTGAAGACGGGGTCGAGTTTGGTCGAGCGATGGTGCGGGAAACGAGGCACGGACAGGGGTAAGTCGCTGTGCAGTTGCTGTGTATTCCGGTCGCGACGCGGGCTCGAACGGCGGACGTGGCGGTGGACTTCGGCGGCGCGGCGGTGGTCTTGTCGGCGGCGCTCAGGGTTGGGTGGAGATTAGAGATTTAGGGTTAGGGTTTAGGGTTTATTGAAGTATATATATAGATGTAGAGGGAGCGGGGTTGAACGCGCGGGCGGGCGGGTCTGGGCCGCTGCTGGCTGCTGCTGTTGTTTGGGATGGTTGTGGGTGCGGGTAGGATAGGGATTATAAGTAATGGATAGGGTTAGGGATTATAAGTAATGGGTAGGGTTAGGGATTATAATGGGTTTAGGGTTAAGATTCTTTTCTTTTCTTTTCTTTTTCTTTTTTTCATTTCTTTTTCTTTTTCTATTCTAATTCTAATTCTTTTAATAAACTTTATATATATATATATATATATATATATATATATATATATATATATATATATATATATATATATATATATATATAATTTAAGAAATTTATTTTAGTGTATACAATAAATCTATCAACTGTCCACAAGGTCACCTACATGAAAATAATTAAGGTAAATTAATAATAGCTCCGTAAATCCTCTATTGCACAAACACCTAGAAATAAAACTTCCATAAAATCTATTTTTTTAATTAGCTAATAATTACTATAAATCAATTAAATAATTAATATGATTTTTAAAATTAGGGGTTTTACAAAAGTCGCTACATATGTCGCTGATTTGCGACATACAGCGACAAATGTACACGTCGCTAATTAGCGACGATAAGTCGCTAAACGTCGCTAATCTAGCGACGCATCTACGTTGCTAGAAAACGTCGGTATAGCAACGTTCGGCGACGTTTTTCCTGTCAGTGACTAGCTTAAAGGCGACTTCTGTAAAACGTTGCTAATTACGTCGCTAAAACAAATTAGCGACATTTATTGATCAATTAGCGACGTAATAATTAGCGATGTTTATTGATCAATTAGCGACATTTCTTTACGTCGCTAATTTGACTTTTTCTGTTAGTGTAGGTAATTACTTTTTTGGTATGCACTTGCACAATAAATAACTTACTATCGTTACTTTGGTATTTAGGTCGATCGTCTAATAACACCCAAGACTGAATCTATTAGAACTCTAGCCAAGGGACCAACTACTGCCGTCAAAATATGACCAAGTTACTGTGTGAATGGGTTTAGGTTCAAGTCAACAAATGCTCTGATCAGAAACAGCTTTCTGGATCTTGATTCCACAAAAAATAGTTGTTTGTGTATCAAATCTTCGAACTACAAAAACGTCGATCTAGACAATGATTTTTTTGGCATCTTATGAGAGATTATGGAGTTGGCATATAATTATGGCACATAACCTGCTAAAATCGTGATATTCAAGTGTGAATGATTTGATCTGATTCAAGATCAAGGTTGAAAAATTGACAAGCATGGTCTTGTCGATATAAACTATAAGCGTAGATATAAAGGCTACGAACCATTTATCCTATCAAGTCAGGCTCAGCTCGTGTACTTCACAACTTATCCTAGACGGGGGACAACGAGATCGGATTGGTGGGCAGTATGCAAGACTAAAGCTAGAAATATCTTTGACGTTGACGAAATAGTTTATCAGGAGGACGAGCTACCTCTTATAACAAATATTGTAGATGTGGACTCAACGAAAGTTACTCATTACACAACTAATAATGTAGAAGAGGTAGAATTATCCGAAGAGGAAGACGAAGATGAAGATAAAGTAGATGAAAGTGAAGATGAGGAGGAAGAGGAAGAGGAGGACGAGGAAGACGAACAAGATAAATTTTTTGAAGATGATTAAAAATAAAATAAATCAATTTGGACTTGTGACATATATTGTAATTTGACTATAGAATATACTATCCATTTAGACTTATGACACTAGTTGTTTACTGTATAATTCTATTAATGTTGTGAGATATGCATAATATTTTGACTGTAGAATGTACTATATATTAGTTTATTTGTTCTATCATCATATGTTATTATCAGGTATGACAAGACGACACAAAGCATTCGGCAGGTCCCGAGGTAGACGAAATGCTCCTCCGGTACTGCCTACTGTTGGTTCTAGATCCCCGTCATCAAGTACTCCAGTATATCAACCAGTCACATCTCCGACTGCGATAACGTTACGTGAAAGCACTCCTGGGACGAGTAGTTCCAGGCCTGAGACTACTCCTCGTCCAGCGTTCCTCCTGCTGACGGAACCATGGAGACAGATGAGCATACGGTGGAGGTTGTGCCGACGTCGTCCCAGCATCAGCGAGACCCTCCATGCGCACCACCGGACGAGACGAGGACGGAGATTTGGGCCGACGGTACAAAGTAAGTCAATTAGTTGGTTTAACATCATATATATCTTATATTTCTTTATTTATCATATATTCACTTTTTCGATAAAAATAATTATCTCTGTATAGATATCGCCCCTCGTCAGTACAGAGACGCCTGGGCCACTTTCGGAGGTACATCTATGGTGGCCCTTGGATCAAATACTCTGATACTCCGGATAAGAGAAAGGCGTTCTGGTTTACACACTTCAAAGTAAAAGTATATTATACTAATCATCTAATTTATGTATACTATATAACTTTCTAAATTACTTATTGTAGCAAATATATTTTTATCCACCGCACCGGGCCGAGTTGATCGAGCAGATATTTCCTACCATTGCCGCCAAGCTGATCCGTGATGCTCTGGATGACCAGAAGGCCCGTGATCGCGAAGGAAAACCGATCCAAGGTTGGATCACGCCTGAGTAGTGGACTGCGACGAGGGCTAGATTCGATGATCCAAGGTACAAGAAAAGGTCTGAGAAGGCCAAGGCGGCTAGAAAGAAGGCAGCAAAGTAGTGTGGTGGCTCAATTCCGATGACAAAATATTTTCATTGTTTGGTATATTTTTTATTTCAGATATATTATTTTAATACAAGTACAATAAAAAATTTAGTACTAAATAATAAATTTTTAACAGGTACAGAGGGGTGAGGATGCCAACATGATGACCGTCTTCCTGGCCACCCATCGAAAGGGCAAATATCTCATTGATGAGAGGGCCTCGCAGAACTATGTAATTATTACTTTACTTTGTGTTAATTTTAATATAACTTTGGAAATATGCAAATAAATATCCATGTAGTTAGTAATAAGTACCTTAGACATTAGCAATTATCGAGTATCCAAACTTTTCTAGGTCGAGTATCTTAGGCTGCGTGAGCGGGCGACTACTAGTGCACCTACAGCGAGAGAGGCTGGTACTTTCTCGCAGCCCTCTCTAGCTCCGTCGGAAGACGAGCTATGGGTGACCTCCATTGGTGGTCTCCAGAGGGGTATGTACTACGATACGGGATCCTATGACGCCCTTATTGCGACACAATCCTATAGGGCCTAAACTACAAGTGCGTATTTCCCATAGCCCTCGCATGCATCGGCCCGAGCCCAGGAGATCGTTGATCGTCAGATTGCATCTCTTCGTGAAGAGTTGCTGCGAAGGATGGAGGAGCATCCCCTGCCCCACCCGTAGGCGGACAATGCGATGTTCATCGCACGATTTGATACACTCGAGCGCAGCATCATGGAGCTCAGGAATATGATAGCTGATCTTGGAGCGTCGACAGAGCGCAGCATGACGGAGCTGCAGGCATCACAGTTGTCCATGGGCGAGAGGCTAACGATGATGCAGGATTCAATAGTTCATAGCAGTACAAAGTTGTTATCTACCATGGATTCATACAGCCATCGACTAGCAGCATTGGAGAAGATACGTCCTCCTGGTGCGCCTTCATCGACACAGACTCCACCGACATCACTGTCTTCTTCATCGATATCGGTGTCGATTTTACGGAATCTGTATGATTTTATATCCCTGATGCGCGTCGGTGGTCATCCTCCTACAGATCCGTAGTAGTCCTGGTTATGATAGTTTGCTGGTTGTTTGTGTGAATATTTATTGCATTCTTTACGATGAGATTTTTTTCAGACTCGGTTTATAATTTTAATGTTTCATTTTATTCAAATTTTACTATATTATTCATATAAATTGTATGTTAATTTACCGGTGTTGAGTGTTCCACCGAAGGGGTCGGTGAACCCAGAGAATTCAACAGAGGATTGCTCCGGGTCTATTTATATAAATTGTGAATTCATAAATTGCAGGAAGATTGGATTGGAAACTATTTTATATTCTTTTTTTTACTGGAAATTTAGCAACATTTATATGAGTCGCTAAATTCGTCGCTAAATACATCGCCAAATATGTCGCTGAATGTCGCTAAATTGCTGACATGGCAGTATTTGTCATGTCAACAAAACGTCGCTAAATATGTTACAAAACGTCGCTAAATAGAAAAATATTAGCGACATTTAGCGACACACAACACGTCGCTAATTTAGCTATGTTGCGTCGCTAAACGTCGCTAATATAAAAATATTAGCTACGCAAATATGTCGCTAGAAAACGTTGCTATAGCGACGTTTTGCGATATTTTTTCTGTCAGCGACTAGCTTAAACGAGACTTCATTGAAACGTCGCTAATTACATCGCTAAATTTTTTAGCGACATTTTTATGCCATTTAGCGACATTTTCAGACGTCGCTAATTTGACTTATTCTGGTAGTGATGACAATTTTTGTTTTGTCACCACCTTTGAAAAGTTTTTCTTAGGAGCCAAGCCCATAAGGGGCTTAACGACTCGGGCACGGGCTCAAGGGAGCAAAGTGGCACTTTGTTGGCACACTTTGCTCTTAGCACGTCAGCATCATTGCATGGCGCTGGTGCGCTCCTTTATGCGCGAGTTGCATGCACGATTGGTAGCTCGGACACATTCTTTCTGGCCCATGTGGCCTCGCGCTATGCGACCAAAGTGCTATGCGGCCAAAGCGCTATGCGTCCAGGCGTTATGTGGCCAGGATCTTTGTGGCCAGGCGTTATGCGGCCTGGGGCTATGCAGACTGACGCTATGCGTCCAGGTTTGGATGAGCGAGTCGTATATGGAGGGGACATGGTCTGCTTTGGACAGCGCATACGGCGCATGATTTTCTGTGCCTTCCGGATTATGCGGTGCATGCGGCATGATCGACTACTTTCTGCGTTTGGCGATGTTGTCTGCCTCGTGCAGTACAGGGTGTCAGGCGGCAGAGACAGTGCGAGCGGTGCATGCGGCTCTTACACCCAGATTTTGGGGGATCTGGTCGGTCAACACATATGCGGCCTGGAGTTTCCTCAAGCCGCATAGGTGCTGTTTTTCTCTATATATAGAGGACCTCATCTTTCATTTAAGGATAGAGAAAATAGATGGAAAAAACCGAGAATACCAGATCATATGCGGCACATAGTGTCTCCCTCTCACATGGTGTTTTTCAAGTGTTTTTCGAAGGTGACATTGAGTGTTCCAAAAGTTTATTTGTGAACTTGCTGGTTCCTGGGGGCATATCGTCTGTACCAGGAATCTTACTTTGAGCAACTGTGATTTTGACCACCCCAGTAAGGAGCTTTTTTTCAACATTTTTCTTTGTTTTGTTCTTTCTCAATGTGGTGTCTGCGAACGTAAAGAGAAGAACGTTTTACTTGTTGCTTGATGTAATCTTCATTTTTTTTCGAAGTTAGTTTGTAACTTGTTCTTGGTTCGTGCTTCGTTGGAATCGAGAAATATCAGATAATGAACTCTTGTGTGAATCTCTGATATCGACGACAACTTGGGTTCCAGTAGAGAGCGGACCTTTGGGGCTCGCTAGTAGCTCTGCTATGGCCCGCGTTCTACCATCTTTGATCCGTCTCGGGACTAACAACAAGTATATTTCTCTTTCTGCAAAATATAGTCAAGATATTAATCCTTAAATCCTCTTGTATTCTACCAACTCTAGACACACAACACGAGGAACATAAAACATTTTAGATAGAACTACGTCGGTACTTTAGCCTTCAAACCATTTCTTGATTTTATTTGGAAAAAGAACTACCTGTTTCTCAAACAAAACACACATTTGGAATCCGTAAACTAGACGTCACATATCACCCTCTTTCTATTTCTTTTTTCTATTGCCGAACATATGTGATTATGCTTGTTTTTTAACTATGATGAGAAAAATCATATGTTACAATCTCTCCTTTAGAACACTTCAAAATTTTTAAAAGTCATACTAAAGGTACTCTCTCTAATATCAAAGACAAAATGCTAAGAAGAGGCAAGATTAGGTCCACCCCCACCCCCACCCCTCCCAAAAAGAAAAAAAGAAAAGAAAAAGAAAAGTTAATGCCACTACTTCTGTTTTAAAAATTGTGACAAAATTGTGACAAAATCCTTGTCTCATTTGTGTAGAACATGAATGTCAATTTCCCAATCACATTACCCCTCTTGAGTTTATTTCACAGGGGACCTACATGCCTTCAGATTAGATGACATAGCTACATTCCTAAACAATTCTTTAAAGAAGGCTACATTCCATCTCTCTTTAACTAGCTAGAGAATAATAGGTTGTGGTTAAACTATGTAAATGAGTAGGTAACAGGTATCCCCTTGTTTACTTATTCCTCCTCCTCCATATCCCATGCATCTACTTGGTCATACACTATTGCTAGGGTCCCCACATCAAAGACAACAGTTAATGATAAGAACCATAAACTACCCTCAAAAGAAAGTAAGATCCAATCCTTTCATCCTTAGCCTCATTAGCCCACTACACAACTAGCTAAGTCATATGATAGATAGGATTATAATTTGTAGAGGGGAATCATATCTCTAATGCATGTGATGAGAGTGATGACACCAGCTTGGCTTGACAACCTAACTACCCTGGCACCACAACTTACTATTTGCCTTTTGCCTTGCTCAAGAGATTTGAAAGAACTTTCTATTACATGCATGCATACAAGTACAGTAAGTTAGTAACCAAAGCATCAATCATTGCCCATAAACTAATCTTAAGTGTTCCAATCCCCCAATGCCTTCGCCCTGGCTAAAGACCCACAAAGGAACAACACAGAGAGCTCTAGAATTCCACAATGTTGCAATAAAGTAGACCCTAGTTGACAAGGACACTATTGGTCAATTTGGTCGACTAGATCTGGATCAGCAAGAATAAGTGCATGGGCTAATCAGAGCCATCGGTTCGTCCAGGAGGGTCGAGAGTGATGACCATCGAGAAACTCGGTGGATGTTAGGTCCTGAATTTTATATCATCTTAGAGTTTTAAGTCCTGAATTGTTCAATTAGAAAGTTTAGATCATGGATTTTTATTTTTATTTTCTTTTTTCCACTATAGTCTCACTTTCCAACATGTGTTAGTTGTTGGCTTTGTTCTCATGTTAAGGATATAATGAAAAAATGAAAAACAAAAATAAAAACTCACGGTCCAAATTTTATAATTGTATATATATGTTAGGGCTTAAACTCTAAGCTGGTATAAAATTCTGGGTCTAAACGCTAATTATCCCCAACGTTTCCCTATGAAAAACAGGTATTCTACTTAGGGGAGCTCAATCGCATTGATTGATGGCATGTTTTGTATTAGTAAAATGGTGGCTGGCTGAGCCTTGGTGAGTCTAGGGGAGGTTGGAATTTGCTCTTTGGGAATGTGCTTCCGGTTGTTGAGGGTCTTTGCACATGTGAGGCTTAATTAGTTCCACACGTGCCTGGTAGGTGTGAGCAAGTGATCCGAGGGCTTCCTTTTAGGACAATACAGTGAAACTTCTTCTGAGTTTGTACATCAAAATCCATATGACACATTAATTGTCCCCTTATCTGTACATTAAGAGACCTCTGATTCCCTGATTGCAGTTACTGTCAATTTCCTGACTGTAAGGAACTCATGTTGATTTGCTCAAGTTCTTGGCCAATCCACAACTAACTGTCAGGGAGAAAAAATCGATTTTACTGAGATTTAAGTTATTCTCATGGAACTTCAAAAATGACAATGAAGTTTTATTTGTAGTTTTACTGTACCCCAGATCAGGTTGATAGAGAAATTTTTCAAAAGGAAATCAAGCCTCTCAAATTTAAAATTAGACTGGGAAATTATTTTAGTCCCCAGTGATCATTTTATGAATTATTGATAGGCGCGAGATAGTAGGTATATAGTTGCTGCAATTATTTGTAGTTTTGATTTCGTTATTCTTCGTGCATGTCCTGTTTCTCCGAGATTATTATGCATGCAATAACCTTTGGTTTACCAATAATCCGCATAATGAGAACTGGTTTCATGTGGGTTAATTACTATATATGGTATATTTATCTGATTCAATCAAGTAGCTATCAGTGGCTTCATTTTATTTGAATCCTAACGGTAGGTAAACTACCTTATATATTATAGCCTACAAAAAGACATACTGTATTATTTATTTAATTTTAGAACTAACTTGTTAAGTACATAACCAGCATTAACTGATTAGTACTCAAATAAATTCATTAATAATAGTAATAGTAATAGTAATAATTCATACTTCAATACAACTACTACATCAAAAATAGAGGAAACAAAATAATACTAATCTCCCGTAAACTCCAAACTGTTATTGGTCCCCATGTTTAATTAGTACAGGACACAAACCAAACTACTACCGAACTATTTACAGAAGAACATGTACCGAACTATAACTCCAAATTATCATAACTTCCTTCAAAAAGCTAAAGATCTTTCTTTCTTGATCAAACTTGGCCTTTGATGGTTTTGAATATTAACTCCAACTCCTGCAAATAAAGCTACTGCAAGAACTATGCATCTTAGGCATCATCAATTTATCCTTTTTCTTATTTGGTAATAGACTAGTCCAAAAGTTGGAAACAGAAATAATATTAAAAAGGATTTGATCATCAGACTTAAATTTATTAAAAGAAATTAAGAAGTTGTCTTTTTAGTAAATATAAAAAATATATGAATCTTATATTTCTCAAAGAAGATGCATTTTATTATTTATGGCTTACTTATGGAGAAAGATAATACTTCCTTCTTATAATGGCGTAGTCCATTTTAAATAGGACAAATCTAAACTTTGATCCCACTAACACATTATGGTCAGAACTAACACTTGGATATATAGGGCTGTTACAGTTCACAAAACTTTGGACTCTTGAAAGTTCCTTCCTCACTTAAAATTTTATGTTTATACTATTATTCGGGGTTCGGTTCACTGTTGGACACTTTGCATTTGGCAAAGTAGGATAGCCTGAATATACATAATATGTATGAGTTATAGTATACCGATATCATTCATTAGTTGTATATACTGATCTCATTCATTTAGTTGTTAAACCTCATCCAAAACCCATGATATTATCACTTTTCCATTATATATGCTTATTATTCTTCTTCCTAGTTACTTTTTCACCTTTTGTGTATGAGCAGTACTATTCTGAATTGGTATTGGATTAGTACTTAAGCAATTTATTAGATTTACCTTTTTTATTTTTTATATATTTTTGTTTTCTGTTTTTTTACATGAGTCAGTCCACACCAAGCTCATCTGAACTCGAATGTTGACTCTACTACTAGTTAGTATAGTAGCTAGGCACCTGTTCTTTATCATATCATATTAAGGACCCATTTGTTGTCTCTGCTCCTTACAACTACAAGTCAATGAAATATAGACAAACATACAATTTGGCCTGTTTATTTTGCTGGAGAATTTAGGTCAAAAGATTTAAACATTGAATACTTCTGTAGCAACAGGACAGACAATAAGTTAGACTTTCTATTCCTCCAGGAAAAGGAAAAACAAACAAACAAGATTGTTGTGTTCAGTGCACTTCATCATTAGATCATAAGAACGATTACAGTAGCATCTAAAACAAAGTGAGAAAGGGGAACTCCTTTCTTTACAATCATGATCTTGATCATGTATCCCTCCTCTTAGGCCTTCAATTCATCCTTGGAGAAGCTTACTAGTTAGGGTTTGAGTTCCTTCCTCTATGAGAAGATAAAATGGCGTCGATGGCCTCCTTTACTTGAGTGACTTCCGGAGCCTTCCCACCTTGTTCTGGCCAGAACTCATCAGTCGCCAATACCTACATTATAGCCATAAGTATCGATAGCCAAAATTGTCGTAAAAGAAAACAAACTAAAAAACATAGAGAAACAAAATGACACAAAATAAAATCTAATTATTCATTCTTTTTATTGTTAGAAGTTGGTTCTCACCTTCACTTGCAATTGGAGGAACTTCACATAGCTAATTGCTTTCTCTAACATTGTAACTAAATCAACCTGAAAGAAAAGAAAATACAAACAAAAATATAATTACTAAGATGATGTTACGAGAAGTAAAATACCACAAGAAAAAAAAAAGAAAGATCAAGAAGCCAACCTTTGTGCCGTTGGGCACGAGCTCTTGCAGAACTTTGAGGCGATCGCTGATCCTCTCCCTTCGGTTCTGCAAGAAATGATCATCCTCAGCTAAGTCTTGGCAAGTACCCCCACATTATTCAAAATGATTTACTCAATTGACCTAGAATTGCTAGGATCCTAATCTTAAATCACACCAAAATGGCTACTTTGTCAAACTTCTTACTTGATCGAAATTCCAGTAACTGGAATTCTAGTTAGGCTAAATTGTTCTAATGTCAGTACCATAACTATAGCGCTCGAACGTTTTTGGCAACTTAACTTTCCACTGCTCGATTTTGGCACCCCAATTTTATAAATTGCCATTTTGAAGCATATCAGGACCACTTTAAAAGAATATCCGACAACACACGTATTTAAATTGAGCTTTTGTAACACAAGATATGCTTTTAAAGTGCTCCCGATGTGCTTCATAATTGACGAAAGATGTTTCAAAATAGTAATTTATGAAGTTTGGGTGCCAAAATCGAGCAGTAAAAAGAGTTAAGTTGCCAAAAACGTCTGAATCCTATAGTTAGGATAGCATTAGGATAATTTAGCCTTCTAGTTATGCACGGTGAAATAACAAACCTTTGCTGCAAGGCTCTGTGGGTCCTTGGCAGGAGAAGGCTTAGCCTTGGCCTTCCTATCATTGCCACAAAGTTTCTTGGCAGCTTGCATGTCACCACCCTGCAATATATATATGCATTGTCACATATACTCTTAAAAATCTTCAAAAGGTTTACTACATCACATATATTCTTCAGTTCATTGCATGCCAAGAACTTGAATGAACAATGTTTAACTATTGCTTTACACTTGATTTGTGTTTGTTGGATTAATTTTGTTAAGACTTTGTCCTATTCCTTAGTTGTATTGTGTGGCTGTGAGCCACTTCCTCCATTTTTGTAGTTCTTCACATTTTTGTGTGTGTGCCTATTTAAAGGCTATTCTCTATTAAATAAAGTACACAGTATGGTAAAGAAGCTAAGCTGTGTCCCCTCCACGTGTGTGTGAGTGGTATTTTTTCTTCTTATCATCTTCCCTCTCAACAGTGTTGTAGCGATTTTCAGTTGAAGATATTAAGATCATTACCATGAAAGGCCGCTTCTGAGAGCTGCTTGCCATCTGATGACCACCCTCTTGCAGGAAATCTCCAGTGCCATACGATGAGCTCGGATACAGAAGCCCGAACCGATCCTCCTGCTGTCCATCCACACCGCCATAACCATCCGTCATCTCGAAGCAATTCGTGTCGCGTGTCAACAAGCGAGGGCCCTGGTGGTCCATCATATTGATCCAGGCAGCACATTCTTCCTCCTGATCAAGTTGCGAGCTGTACTTGGCATCCTCCGGCAGTCGGCCTCCTTGCTCGAAGCTGAGCACGGACGGCGAAGAGCTCGGGGGGGCCTTGAAGCTGGCAACGGGCTGAGATTCTTGCAGGTCGAAAAGGGGAGTGATGTGCCCGTCACCGATGAAGAAGTCGAGAGAAGAAGAAGGATCGAACCCCTGCTGCGCACTCTGCGTTGTTCGCTCCCTCGCGAGTGCCATTGTTTGTACTAAGAGCAGGTTATTGCATGGAATGAGTACCAGAATTTGGCACCAATATATATTTACTGGCACTAGAGCTTTGATGAACACTTGCATATAATTAGCTAGCTGTCATGAATGTGTGTTGCATAGGAAGCTGATGGAATGACAAGTAGAGCAAAAGCGTCGCCGGATCTCTCGCTCATGCACGTCTAAGATTCTTCTATACATTATAAAATATTCTGTAAGTGCCCTTCTCTTCTCTTTCTCGCACACCTACATCATGTGATCTTCATAAACTTTGTTTGAAATTCTTGTGAGCTATACCTAAATATTTTGTGGTGGATCTTCTCAGTGTCTGCCTAGTGTGTCACTTGTGTGAATGAAACGACACATCAGGATGTATGTGCATGGTCTGTTTTAAAATCTTCTTCTATTTGTGTGAGCCTTGATCCATGCACTCCTACCTACCATGGGCAATATTTTTGTAGGTTGGTGGTGGTCCACGTAGAAATAAAGTCATAATCAAGAGGGGAATCAGAAATTCCATCTCGGATGGACTTGTTTGGACCGACTTATATAAAAAAGAATATATATATATATATATATATATATATATATATATATATATATATATATATATATATATATATATATATAATACGGGAAAGAATGGGATGGACTTGGAGCCAATGTTTTAAAAACTGGACCGATGAACGAAACAAAAATCTTTGGTACAGGTCTGACCAGAGTTTAACCAGAATTCAAATAGGTCCTTTACGAGAACCAAATGATTTGAGATATGTAAGATATCCACATTTATTTCTTGATTTAGTTTGGTTCTGAGTATGTTTGGTTTGGTTTTACAACTATAAGGTCTCTCAAAATCAAACAAAAAATCAAATAGTCCAAATCATACGTGATAAACTTTTTTGAGTTAAAAGAAAAGAAAAGAATCCACTGGTTTAATTGTGTATTGGTTTACCGGTTAAATTTCTGTTCTGGAAAAAAAACCGCCAATTCTTAAAAAAAAATCCGGCTCAAGTTAGACCGAACCAATTTTTTGACAAAATTCAGTCAGATCCGGTCCAACCATCGATCCGGTCCGATTCTGACAACACTACTTAGAGCTCACCCCAGCCCCTTGGTCGTTCTGTCTCTGGTCCTAATATTTCTTTTTTAATCATACAAGGCAGCCATTGAATTGTTGTTCGATCGCTATCCATGATCTATTTTATCATCAATCCGATCACCATTTGTATTTATATTTTATTTTCTTTCATTGTCCAAAGTAATACTCTTTGGCACCTCCAAAACCGCCTATAAAGTATATTGAGGCATCGTCGATTGAGAACATTATTGCTAATGGTTTCTGCGACCTTGCGGATTGAGAGCGCCTATATTGATATTAATAAATATGTTTGTTGAACCACATAGAGAGCTTTCTCTATGTTCTTTAAGCACATGTTAGAGTTGATAATTAGTAATTAAGCTGTTTCTAGTTTGTCAGTATATGTAGCCTAATGATTACTTAGATGAATGAAGTGCTTATTGGAGAATTAGTTTAAAACTGCGATCGAGGTCTGATGAGAAGCAGTAGACTGTCTTAAGGATGGCATACAAGTAAGTAAATGGAGGTGCAATAGTATATGTTTGGTCAGACTGGGGATGGAATAACAGCTACTCCATCTCATGGTTTAGAAGTCTGAAGGATCAAAGATGTCATTAGAATTAGACAAGAAGAACATGTCTGGTGCTCTTCTAATAAATTATTCAGTGAGTCGGGTTCACCTGCTAATGCATGCACTCATTTTTATGCCATCAAGTGGAGGACAATGAAGATGCATGGTAAATCCGGCTCACTGAATAATTTATTCTTCCTTTAGCTTGTGAATTAACCATATCGATTCCACATTAGTTTGCTTAATTTGTCGTTAGTCGTGCTTCCACTCTACAGTCGGCATCTCATCTGTGTCGAGCTATATAGAGGTATTTCTGGCATCAATGGCTGCTAATCACTGACTAATCCTTCTTTATGTCAATTGAGAAACAATTAAAAGGAAAACAAGACTTTAAATGCATCCTGGGTTTTTTTTTTTTTTTTTGTCATTGATGTTAGATAGCGCACTGCGATGTCCAACCGTATGTATATTGAACAGCACACGTGCACATGTATATGCAATGTGTGTGTGCGTGAGGATGAAAACAATCTTTATTTAACACGAATTGCACCACCTGCCACCTTTACAACATCAATGAGATGTACACAGACTCGGGGGAGGTTCGATACAATACGATACAATACAATACATTCCTATAATTTACTGTAGGGTTGGTTCCTCTATCTGCTCGCTATAAGAGGGCAGGGCCCGGTTGAAGGAAAAATTGGACCCTT
This sequence comes from Iris macrosiphon, assembly GCA_036927795.1. NCBI lineage: Eukaryota > Viridiplantae > Streptophyta > Magnoliopsida > Asparagales > Iridaceae > Iris > Iris macrosiphon. The sequence goes on along the minus strand of JAYESA010000005.1, from coordinate 9,814,890 downwards.
CGCAAAAATTTGAAAATTAACCTCTCATATACATACAAATATATATACACTATTATTTAACTATCTAATTCAAAATCCTCACCCTTGTTTAGGACTTAGAACTGACAATGTAACATTTTAGTGCTACATAACCAGATTTAAAAAGAATACAAAAGTACATGCAATCTCATATGAACAGAATACCTATTATCAAAATTTTTTGTTTTGTTTTTTGAGATGTCCGGTGACACGCACGGAACTTTATGCACGATGTATTGCATGTCATTTGGGTCCAACTGTCCCACACCTCCGCCACGATTTGATTCCGAGACCGTCCGTCTAGCCATGAAGGTTCTACCTCTTCTCACTGACGACAATTCGGTACCTATTATCAAGTTATAACAAACCAAAAAACAAAAAAAATACACTACTTGTCCAGTAAGAAAAAGGTAATTTAATTTGACTTATTATTATAGCTATTACCGAGTATAAAATTAGTGCACTTAATATAAAAATCTAGTAAGAAAAACATGACGATTTGATTCAACTTACTGAATTACTTTTTTGTATCAGATCGATAATTGATCAAACAAGCACCCTCGGATTACAGTGAAATCTTACAAAAATTGGTAAAATTTTGATGGTTGCTGAAATCTTCTTACCAACAAATGAGAGAGAGAGAGAGAGAGAGAAAAAGGAGAAAATGAGAAAAAGAAAAGTTAAAATAATTTCTATATAATTATCTTTGTTGCAGAAATGGAAAAATCGAAACATTTTTTTTTGTTATAGTTCAATCTAATAATATTTTATTTTATTTTATTATTTCATGATGGACTTTCCAATTAAAATATATTTTTTAGTATGTACATTATTTTTTTGTTTCATATGACATAATAATTTAATTAAAAATATTTTAATTTGGAAAGAGTAGTTTGTTTAATAAATCAATTGGAATTATTTCAATTTGGAAAAGAGCTCAAATCTGACACAATAAATTGTTTTAAAAAATATTTAGCATGTAAAGTAATTTATAAATATTTTAATTTAGAGGACCCTTACATCAATTTGAATAGTGTAGACCCACAACAAGCTACCTTAACATCAATATTTTAATTTGACAACACAACTAATTAAGCTAGTTTATCTTAATTCGTTTGACTTAAAAATTGTCGGTACACTTATTATAAGCCGGATTATTTATTTATTTATTTTTAACAAAAAAAACATATTTTATAGTCTGATATCTATGAAAACACTTAAGAGAATTACACGCTCAGCGTGTCCCAAACAAAACGCAAAGAGCTGCAAGAACAAAAAGAGCAAACTCCTATAAAACGATCACCCTATAGAGAATTTGTAGAGGACTTTGGTACGGTTGGATGAAGAAGAACGAAGGTTCATGAGTTGCTGAGGAGTAATTCCGTATTGGTTCTTAGAACTTCTAAACTTAGCCACCTTTCAGGAGCTAGAATCTCCAACCCCCAAGTCGCTGTAGGGACTAGACGACTGCTCAATATCCCTCTACCATAGTGAGGCAATCACATAGCTGGCCTTGTGGTAAGGCCAGCCCTGTTTGTGTGGCCTACATATTATAATTTTCTTATACCCAAAGTTAACTTCTGAATAAGTGGCAACATATAAATTGAATGTGCATGTTTTTTTATCTTATGATTTGTAGCAATATTGAAGATCCATACCATGTGATGTAATACCCATGTTATAAAGTATGTATGGATAAAATTTTATGTAGTTCCAAAATATTTATCCCATTTGATTAAGTGAGTCCCACCTCTAACAATTTTTGAACAATAGAACAAATGATACCATTAGATGGATGGTTTATAGATTTTCAAATTGTATGAAGTTCAAAAACATATGTTATTTAAAACATAAATATCATGATGACTGAAATTGATTTTTATTTACTGTGCAAATCATATATCGAAGACACGGAACACATTTTCTTGTCGTGCGGACATATTCTTAACCAAACATCTCACTCACTCTCACTCACACACTTAACCCTCGAGGAGTCATACGTACGTAGAGAGACTTCCTGTTGGAGTCCAGTCTGGATTTGGTGAATTTTGTAGCCCAAATATGGTCAAAGATTTGATTTGATATAATTTAAAAATCTACATTAAATGTAAGATTTGATTAGATTTTAAATTTATATCAAATATTTAATTTGACTATATTTGGACGTCCATAATTGGCGTTGGGCTATTTTAGGTGGAATATGATTCTTATTTTAAGATTTTCTATTTAGAAAATCATATTATGACCTAAATTAGGATTTCTCATCCTATAAATATAGGAGGAGGGTGGAGGCACAAAGAGATAGCACAAGTTGAAGATTCGTGGTGCTCGTCCACAGAAAACCTAAGAAAAAGTTCATGTTTTGCTCTTAGGACTTCACCATCCAAGACAGAAGGAAGAAAGAGATCTGATCGAGGAGTCGTCACCTTCGCTCAGGAAGATTGCTACGGGTTTGTGAGTGATTTCAATTGTAATATCTTTCTTTTCTTCTTGAGTGTGGTGAGGGAGTTGAATCTATTTGGGCAAAAGGTTCAACATTGATTTTGTCAATCTTGTAATTTTATCTGAGTTATAAAGGTTAGAATTTGTCCAGGTGACATAGCCACCGCCATATACTTGTCTTTATCTGTGCTTGGTGTTCATTAGACAAGGGTTGATTATCTCAAGTGGGTTGGCCTAAAGTTTTTACTGCATGCACTCTCAGATACGGTGTTGGAATGCTTGCAGGGCATGACTGATTCCCAACATATGGTATCAGAACTACTGGTTTTGGTTATGACAACTATGTCTGCGGAGAAGATGAACACTCGTATGATCATCCTCATAGGAAAAAATTAGGCAATTTGTGTAGTGCCCCGCTCCGTGTAGGCACTATGTACAAGTGATATCGCCTTGCTTGCTCGAACAGAAGTCTTCTCGGAGAGTTCCTGACCGATTGATCAATGTGAGTGGGCAAAAATGCATTCTCTGATTCTTGCACGACTTAATAATGAATCTGAGTTTTTGAATGCTTGTTGCTTAAGAAGATTGTTTCATAAGAAGAATGATAGAACCGACTCAGCATGCTAATAAGAGAACTCACATAGCTTGTCATTGAAACGAATTCGTCTGCTTGCTTGCCTAACTAGAGAAATGGGAATGCTTGTCTGAAATGAGATAGACCATTGCTTTGCATAAGAAGGTATAAGAAATATTGCATGCTTAGTTAAACTGACACAGCTATCAATCGAACATTTGCCATGCTAAGAAGATAAGTAAATGAATAGCTCAAATATGTCCCTTTGAATATGCTAAGAAAGAGATAGTTATTGCATGTTAGATATGAATCAATCGTGCTTGCCTTTATATGTTTTGCTTGTCTGTTTGCTATATCGAACTACTATAAGTAAAAATGTGTGAATGCAGTGATTAATAGTACGCCCTGAGGATACGGCCCGCAAGGGTCTAGTGGGGTGTGCTATTAATTATGTGAGAGATATACTTCGTTTGATAAAGATGTGCTTCGTTTGATAAGATGTGTTTTGCTAAGACCGTATATGTTTTGCTTGATCATTGTTTTGCTTGCACAATATATTTATATCATTGCATTGGTCTCGGACAACTTGTGCACATGGTCTTGTCTCTCGAACGATTCCTGGGGCACTGGAAATCGCTCGGTCCGAAAGAGATTTTTGGATCGCCCTGAGGGTACGGCTCGAAAGGGAGTCTAGTGGGGCGATATGTCTATTAGTGTTGTGCGGAACCCATGATGTCACAGCTGCTTTGTCACTACCACATTCCGAAGACAGGGATATTTTCGAATTTTTACAATATTTAATATTATGGTAGTTACAATTAAATAATTGTACGATAATATTTTATTTAAATAATTATGTGTGATGTGTAATTAAATATAGTATTAGATGCAGTGTTCATTTATTTTTAGCTAGCAGAATTGACCTAGAAGCCCAGTAGACGAACACCTGTCGAAATTATAGAATTTTTGTATTTAATTATTTATTTAGAATTTAATTCTTGGAGTTTGTAATTGATTACCGTATTTTATTTAATATTTTTGCGCATTGCCTTTGCTTCGATATTTGGAGCGCTACCCTGACTTTTGTCTTCCAACAAATTTCACAATCTTGTCCTAGACATGCCCGCCTTCCATTCTGCTATTTTTGTAACTCATAATTGTGCTCTCTGTGCATTATTTCTGGCCGCACAAAAATCGTCGCGGACGTTATTTAATAAATTCCTATTTTTGTATCGTTGTGCGTTCTAATTGAAATTGGAGGCAATCTTGACCTATTTTTCGTGTGGCCCAAATTAGGATAATATCCTGTTCTGAGTCTTCTTCATTATTGGTATTGATGACCTGACCTGATTTTGGCCCCATGTACTCCTAATTAATTTTGGAACACAACTTGCATTTATTTCTAATTAATTTGAGGATACCATTTTATCTGATTCTGAAATTCCAATTTAATTCCAGTGCCCTGCTATTTTAGCCCACACCAAACTTACAGCGCCCCCTGACCCTACAAAACACCGGACCCCGAATCGGCCGCCAAATTTTTGTCATTTCATGCATCTGTGCAAATACCCAAATTTAAGGGGCTAATTTGCAAATTTGCATTTTTTGGGTCAACACCTCATTTGTTTAAAACAATGAGGGAGCCTAATAATTATTTAATTAGCTCCTCACCTTATTCCTCCATGAATTATTTTCTACATGACCCATCTAGACCACTCATTCAAGGGGGTCAATCACAACCCTTCATCCCAAAACCTCTCTCCCTATATAATGACATGTTACATCATAAGCCCTAATCCCTAGAAAACCTAGGTAACCACACCCTCCTCACAAGCCTCCACCTCCCCTCTCTCCAACGTAGGGAACCAAGCTCTTTCCCTTCTTCTTCTATTTTTCCTTCTTTTTCTTCTTCTCATTTCTTCTCTTCTTCTTCCTTTTTCTTCTTCTTTAATTTTGGATTTGATTTCAAATTCAAACTCATTTAAGGGGGGGGGGACTTACTGTGCACTTCTCCCTTACTGTGCTCCCCTCCCCGACCCTGTTCCGGCGGCTCCCTCCGGCGTTCAGCCCGGCGGCCAACCGCTGCGACAGCCCCCTGCTGCTCAGCCCGGCCCGACGGCGCTGTGGCTGCCACTTCCTACAGCCGGCCATCAGTCCGGCGGCAACCCGAACTCCTCTTTCTCCTCCTTCCATCTCCACCTATCCCCTCCACCATCTCCACCACCACCATCATCACCACCACGGGAATCCCTCCGGCGACCGAGTCCCTCATCCTCCCTGCTGTCCTTCTCCCCATCTTCGCCATTCATCACTACCACCACCATCAACTCCATTCACCACCACCTTGTAATCACCTGAATTTTTAAGAATTTTAAAAATTTATTTTCTGGAATTAATTAGCAAATTTTCGGTAATTTTTAAACCAGTAAATTAAAGCTGTCTGATTTAAAATGAATTTTTAAATGATATTAGATAATATTAAAATGTGATGAAAATTATATTTTCCAGTGTAAAATTAAAAACCGAGCATGGGGTATTTTTCCGGGAATTTATTGGACCCCGGATGAATTTTTAATGCATTAAAAACTATTGTATAAATTATCGGATTATTTAAACCAATGTATTAAAAGCAAACCAAACCATTTATTTTTAAACCGAACCGGACCGTCCGGTCTAACTAGACCGAACCGCTGCCTAGCGGGTCGGATCCGGGTTAGACCCGACCCGCCAGGATCCGACCCGACCCGAATACCTAAATCCCTAACGCCTAAATCCCTACAGCCCCGACCCCTCGCCTGGCCGGCGGCCGTTTCCGCCGCCGTGGCCGCCGGCCGACCCTTCGGTTCGGCTCCCCTCCATCCGGCGACTCTCCCTCTTCCCCTTCCGGTGAACTTTCGGCGGTTGACCTCCCCCTTGAACCCTATAAAAATCCAGCCGACCACCGGATTTTCCCCCTTGCCTTTCTTCTCCGGTGAGCTCCAGTATTCCGGCGACTTCCTCCCTTCTCCGATCACCCGGCGCAGCACCGCCCAGACCTCCAGAACCGGCCGCCCCATCACCAGCGATCACCGGCGACCACAAGAACCCGTCCATCCCAGTCGAAACCGACGCTGACTACCATACCGACCCGACTCCGGTGTCTCCGACCACCGGTGACGCCGCCCAGATACCCGGACACGTCCGTCGACCTCCGCAGGCCTGAACCCCCTCCTAGCCTTCTCCCCTCGCCACCGGACACACCCTGCCCGGCCACCGGAGTTCCAGAACCCTAAAAACCTAGGGTGGACACAAGACACAGGACTCGACTCAGGACACGAGGACACAAGGACTCGGATTTTTCGGACAAGTTCAGGTACCCATAACTTCCTACTCGTAGCTCCGATTTCCATTCCGTAAGTTTCTTTGCGAAGCCTGTTAGACCCTCTCGGTGCCCGGACAAACTGCTCGGGGCATCGCGTCCTGTGGTGATCGCACACCGCGATCCAAAAACAGGAAAAACTTAGCCCTGTTTCACCCCGGAATCGAGTACGCCCCGCCAAACGGGACGACTTGGTCACGTGCGGTCTTCGCCGACACGTCAGCAACGTTGATACGGACGTGCGGGCTTTCGCAGAAGCTGATTCGGATGTGCGTGCACACCAGAATCAGTGCGTGTCCGCGGACATCGTCCCGTATCCGTGTTTTCTAAATCTCACTGTAACTTAGTGTATACACGTCGGATTGAGACGAAACCTGCACCATCGGACTCGTAGCAATACGCTGGTCCTGTGGATCAAGTTTTGTTTGATTCTGAGAATGTTGGAAAATCGTGTGTCGTGGGCCCCACAGGCTCCACCTGACGGGCGATTTTGAGAACGGCTCATCGGAATCCAACTCTGGAAGTTCCGTTGGGTACGTATCAACATTCCTGACTTGTTGACACTAAGTTGGACTGATTTGGAAACCTTTGACCCTGACCCGGTTTTCGGTGCAAAGCGGCCCACATATGGACCCGCTTTGGCCCAGTAGTGTCATTTTTTGCCCTTGTGTCCAAACTGAACTTAAGGACAGCCGTTCCTAACTATTTCCTATGTTCTGAGACTGTTGTTAATGTTTATTTCAGCTTTTGGAGGAGTTATTGCTGAACCCACTGTTACAAGGACCGCCACTGATATTCCAATCCCAGGCAAGTGTACCTTGCCATAAATTGCCGATTATTAGTTTAATTAGTTCTATTGTTTTACTTTTCTGTGACTATTGTACATGTTATAACCTAGGACCGTATGACATACTTAGCGTCCGATCACAGTCGGGTGCCAACCCCGTACGCGGAGTTGTGTACGTCATTTAGTGATGGATATTCGAGACCCTTTATATATTCTTGTGCTTGTTTATCAAGTACACTATAACCTAGGACACCTGACACCATACATTGGCAGAATCTTCCTGACATATTCAAGGTGATTCTGTATAGGATACAGGATGGACATAGTTATATATTCTTAGTTTATGACTGTTGCATTAGATCTGATCTCACGTGACATGGACATGAGACGTGTGGTTACATTGGGTGGGGAGAGACACACAGGCTACAGGCTGTTCTATACATATATACTACTATTGTGAGGTTGTAGACTCTCGAGCAGAGCTAGACCACTACTAGATATTGCTGCTACCGGCTCCCCGATACAGAGCTTGTAGCAGTCTCAGCCTGAGTACTAGTGTTGCTCTCAGTTGCATTTTCACTTAGATGGTTATGTAGTTACCCTGCTTATTTCATTTACTATTTCACTGTATTTATTTCTGGCTTGTATTATTTGTACCTTGCTATGTCCCCTGAGGACCTGGAATGGATGATGTCCCCAGGTTTAGCAGAAGAGCATTATCCCGAGGTTTACGGGACAGGAGCTGAAGCTGTACCAGGAGCTGTTGCTGAGGGAGAACATAACATAGAAGCAGAGGTGATGGCAGAAGATTTTACTTGAGATTATGTTATTTGTACTCTTCAGATACTTTATTTTGGACTCTTTTGTTCTGGTCGGATGAACCAGTGTTTTAGACTCTTGTCGGGTTGTTCCTCGACATACTCTGCTGAGACTGGACTTTCTTTTATTTGCTGTTGTTCTTATTATTCTGTGTGTGGATGAGATTAGTTTTTGATATGATATTGTAGACCTATATTACAGCTTAAGTATGCTCGATGGATCCATTAAATTGGGATGTCCATTGATGTGTACTGCTGGCCATTGCCACGTGTCTAGTCCCACGACATTTTTGGGACTGGGGCGTGACATGGTTTTTGTGGTGGCCCATGCAGGTCTACGACAAATTGTTTGGTCTCAACTTAGGGGCCAAACAAACCTGTAAAAGGATAGGATAGGCTTTAGGATCTCATCCCTTTGTTGAACGTTTTTGAAACTCTATATCGCATTCGAATTAAGTACTTGATTTTGCATCCTGCTTGACTCTACTAAACGTTCTCATAAAGTTTATTTTGTATGCAGAGAAAAATGGATCCAAGAAGTGGAGATGAAATTCCTTTTACACCACAAGATGCTGTGGTTACCTATGGTGATGGAGTTACACCAGAAAACAGAGGTCAATCCTCTCAGAGTGGACAAGATGAGCAGCATAACTCAAGGTTCAGGCGCGATGATATCCCACCTCCGCCACAGTTCACTCCACAGATGCCTGCCTTCCCACCAGGGCAAGCAATGGACGGGCAGCAAATGTTCCAAATGTTTTATGCCATGATGCAAGCTCAACAACAAGTTCAACAGGAGGCGCAGCGTCAGGAGGCAGAGAACCTGAGAACCAGCCTAGTGAATGCATTGGAGCAGGCAAACCCATAAGCTAGGCGACCAGCGACGGGATCTATCACTGATTTCCGTCAACTCAAGCCACGTACCTTTTCGGGCAAGGAAGGACCAACTGAAGTGCATGAATGGCTCACTAATACACAGCATCAGTTGGAAGCAGCTGAACTTCCGCGGGAGAGATGGATGACTGCTGTCCGAATGCAACTGACGGACAACGCGCACCACTGGTGGCTAGCTGAAGAGAGGAGGCTCGGACATGACCGAGTCACTTGGGAGGAGTTCTCCAGACTCTTCCAAGAGATGTATATCCCAGCTGTTGCTAGATCAGAACTCAGGGACAAGTTTAACCGCCTCATCCAGGGCAACATGACGGTGGAGGAGTATAATGCTGAATTCATTCGCCTGAGTCGTTTTGCCCCTTCTCTAATTCCTACCGAAGAAGAGAAGGCGGAGAAATTCTTTGACGGACTCAGGTTCGAGCTTCAGAGGTTGATTGGATCTGTTGCCCCTACATCGTACAACGACGTCCTTGCGGCAGCACGACGCATGGAGCGCGTCACCAGGAGGGAGTCAAGTCTGAAGCGGCCATTTACCTCAGTACCATCCAAGGCAGCACAAGGAGATTCTGCAAAACGACTCCAAAGGAATCTACCGCAGAGGGCAGCACCAAGAACTCTACCTACTTGTCATTTCTGCGGCAAGTTAGGTCACATTGAAAAGGAGTGCAGACGCAAATTGGGACTGTGCCTGGTTTGCGGATCCAACCAGCATCTATCCAGGGACTGCACAGCACGTCGAGAGGGAGCACCACGACTAGCTCTACCTGCACCAAGGCCAGATTATCCAGCAGTGGGAGCACAGCAGACGGGAGTTGGAGGAGTCAGACCACCAGCTCCAGGAGGATATCAGCCAAGACCTCCATTGCCACCTCAAGCAGCACTATTCCAACAGGCTCGTCAGCAGAGGGGACCAGCACAGGGACGAGGTCAGGCTTTTGCATTGGCTGTTCAGGAAGAAGCTATTGCTGGAGAAGTTATAGCAGGTACCATTTTAGTAGCTTCATTACCTGCTGTAGCTTTATTTGATTCTGGGGCATCGCACTCATTTATAGCTGCTAGCTTCGTAGCCACACATAGAGTAGCTACTGCACCCCTTCCGAAGACTAAGAGAATTCTTACGGGAGGTGGAATTATACCTGTTAGTGATATCTGTAGATCATGCTCAGTAGTAGTCTGCGGAAGAGAGATGCGAGCCCAATTTCTGATCTTTTCTATGCCTGACTATGATGTGGTACTTGGTATGGACTGGTTAAGTCAGTATCATGCTACTCTTGATTGTCGGCTTGGAAAAGTTATATTCAGACCACCTGGACACTCAGAGTTTGAATTTCTTCGAGGAGCTGTAGAACAAGGTGTTCAGCCAACTCTTAGGGTACTAACAGTAGAAGGGGAGTCAAGTTACCCAAGAGTTATATCAGAGTTTGTGGATGTATTTCCCGATGATCTTCCAGGTCTACCACCTGATCGGGAAATAGAATTCACCATAGACTTAACTCCAGGAGCAGAACCTATCACTTCAACAGTTTATAGACTAGCACCTAAGGAGTTAGTAGAGTTGAAGAAGCAAGTTGATGAACTTCTGGAGAAAGGTTTTATCCGGCCTAGTGTTTCACCTTGGGGAGCACCTATACTTTTTGTACCGAAGAAGGATGGAACAGTTCGCCTATGCATTGATTACAGGGCGTTAAACCCTGTGACCATTAAGAACCGGTATCCCTTGCCTCGTATTGATGACTTGTTTGATCAGTTGAGTGGAGCTAGGATATTTTCAAAGATTGACCTAAGATCCGGTTATCACCAGATTAGGGTGAGGAAGGAAGATATCCCGAAGACAGCCTTTAGAACCAAGTATGGACACTATGAGTTCTTAGTAATGCCGTTTGGTTTAACCAACGCGCCTGCTGTGTTCATGAGCTTGATGAACCGAGTTTTCCACCAATACTTGGATAAATTTGTTGTGGTGTTTATTGATGACATTCTGGTATATTCCAAAAGTCACGAAGAGCACGAAGAACATCTCAGAATCGTGCTAGAGACATTGAGGCAGGAGAAGCTTTATGCTAAGCTCAGTAAATGTGAGTTTTGCATGGATAAGGTGCCATTCTTAGGGCATATTATCTCAGGAGAAGGGCTGTCAGTTGATCCAGAGAAGGTTGCTGCTATTGAGACTTGGCCTACACCAACATCAGTTGCTGAAGTAAGGAGTTTTCTAGGACTTGCTGGATATTACAGAAGGTTCGTAGAAAATTTCTCAAGGATTGCGGAGCCAATGACGAAGTTGACACGGAAAGATCAGGACTTTGCATGGACAGAAGAATGTCAGAGGGCCTTTGAAGAATTGAAGAGGCGTCTAACAACAGCACCAGTCTTGACTCTTCCTTCAGGGTCAGGCGGTTTTGTTGTTTATAGCGATGCGTCAGGTAGTGGCCTTGGATGTGTTTTGATGCAACACGGCAAAGTTATTGCTTATGCGTCGAGACAGCTGAAGGTCCATGAGAAGAACTATCCAACGCATGATTTGGAGCTAGCTGCTGTAATATTTGCACTGAAGATTTGGAGGCATTATCTTTATGGTGAGAAGGTGGAAATCTTCACTGACCACAAAAGTCTGAAGTATGTATATACCCAGAAAGAGCTTAACATGAGGCAAAGACGCTGGCTGGAGTTAATGGTGGACTTTGATATAGATCTGCAGTACCACCCAGGGAAGGCGAATGTAGTAGCAGACGCACTCAGCAGGAAGCCTACAGCATATTTCTTGACAATGCAGCCTGAGCTATTGAGAGATCTGCAGGAGCTTCAGATTGAGGTTATTCTACCAAGGCAGAGTGGCTTGCTGGCTAATCTGGAAGTGAAGTCATCGCTCGTGGAAAGGATTAAAGAAGCTTTGCCTACTGATGCAAGATTTAGAAGACTCAAAGAGAAGACAGAAGCAGGCATGCAGACGGGACTTCGCATACATGAGGATGGGACATTAAGGTGCGGAGATCGTCTATATGTTCCAAATAGAGAACTAAGACAGGAGCTAATGACTGAAGCACATAGCTCCATATACTCTGTTCATCCAGGAGGAACGAAGATGTATCGAGATCTAAGGCAGTATTATTGGTGGCATGGAATGAAGAGAGAGATTGCCAGATTTGTAGCAAAATGCTTAGTCTGCCAACAAGTGAAAGCCGAACATCAGAGGACTGCTGGAATGCTGCAGCCGCTTCCCATACCAGAATGGAAGTGGGAACATATCACCATGGACTTCGTCACAGGATTCCCAAGGAGCCCCAGTGGAAAAGATGCGGTATGGGTTATCGTGGATCGACTCACTAAGTCGGCACACTTCTTGCCGTTTAGAGTTGGACAGTCCACGGAGATACTAGCCGACATGTATATGAGACAAATAGTAAGATTGCATGGAGTACCGGTTAGTATCGTATCAGATCGAGATTCGAGATTCACCTCTCATTTCTGGAGAAGTATGCAAGAAAGTCTTGGAACCAGACTAAAATTCAGCACTGCCTATCATCCCCAAACAGATGGTCAATCAGAACGTACAATCCAGATCTTGGAGGATATGCTGCGATACTGCATGTTAGACTTTGGAGGGACTTGGGAAGATCATTTGCATTTGGTAGAGTTCTCATATAACAACAGTTACCAGGCAAGTATCAAGATGGCACCTTTCGAGGCGTTATACGGTAGGAAGTGCAGATCGCCAATATGCTGGAGTGACGTCGGAGAGCGTCAGATATTGGGGCCAGAGTTGGTGATGCAAACTGTGGAGAAGGTTAAACAAATTCAGAATCATCTTCGGGCAGCTCAGGACAGACAGAAGCATTGGGCTGATACACATCGACGTCCCCTGGAGTTCAAGGAAGGAGAACATGTATTTCTGAGGATTTCACCTACTCGAGGAACCATCCGCTTTGGGAGCAGAGGCAAGTTGAGTCCAAGGTACATTGGGCCCTTCGATATCCTGGAGCGCATTGGTGAGGTGGCCTATCGTCTTGCATTACCTCCATCTTTAGAGGGAGTGCATGATGTGTTCCATGTCTCACAGTTGAGAAGGTATGTGACTGACCCAAGTCACATAGTGGATCATTCAGAGATCGCCGTAGGTCCAAGCCTGAGATATGAAGAACAACCGGTAGGTATACTCGGAACCAGTGAGAAGACATTGCGAGGGCATACAATTAAACTGGTTCGTGTGGCATGGAAGCAACACTCACCTGGTGAATCTACCTGGGAGAGGGAAGATACCATGCGACAGAAGTACCCCCACTTATTCGAGGATGCAGGTATACCTTAAGTAAATTTTAATTCTTGTAGTTCTGTTCTGTTAGTAGTTTAATCTTTAAATTGCGAGGACACAATTTTCTTAAGGGGGGTAGATTGTAATCACCTGAATTTTTAAGAATTTTAAAAATTTATTTTCTGGAATTAATTAGCAAATTTTCGGTAATTTTTAAACCAGTAAATTAAAGCTGTCTGATTTAAAATGAATTTTTAAATGATATTAGATAATATTAAAATGTGATGAAAATTATATTTTCCAGTGTAAAATTAAAAACCGAGCATGGGGTATTTTTTCGGGAATTTATTGGACCCCGGATGAATTTTTAATGCATTAAAAACTATTGTATAAATTATCGGATTATTTAAACCAATGTATTAAAAGCAAACCAAACCATTTATTTTTAAACCGAACCGGACCGTCCGGTCTAACTAGACCGAACCGCTGCCTAGCGGGTCGGATCCGGGTTAGACCCGACCCGCCAGGATCCGACCCGACCCGAATACCTAAATCCCTAACGCCTAAATCCCTACAGCCCCGACCCCTCGCCTGGCCGGCGGCCGTTTCCGCCGCCGTGGCCGCCGGCCGACCCTTCGGTTCGGCTCCCCTCCATCCGGTGACTCTCCCTCTTCCCCTTCCGGTGAACTTCCGGCGGTTGACCTCCCCCTTGAACCCTATAAAAATCCAGCCGACCACCGGATTTTCCCCCTTGCCTTTCTTCTCCGGTGAGCTCCAGTATTCCGGCGACTTCCTCCCTTCTCCGATCACCCGGCGCAGCACCGCCCAGACCTCCAGAACCGGCCGCCCCATCACCAGCGATCACCGGCGACCACAAGAACCCGTCCATCCCAGTCGAAACCGACGCTGACTACCATACCGACCCGACTCCGGTGTCTCCGACCACCGGTGACGCCGCCCAGATACCCGGACACGTCCGTCGACCTCCGCAGGCCTGAACCCCCTCCTAGCCTTCTCCCCTCGCCACCGGACACACCCTGCCCGGCCACCGGAGTTCCAGAACCCTAAAAACCTAGGGTGGACACAAGACACAGGACTCGACTCAGGACACGAGGACACAAGGACTCGGATTTTTCGGACAAGTTCAGGTACCCATAACTTCCTACTCGTAGCTCCGATTTCCATTCCGTAAGTTTCTTTGCGAAGCCTGTTAGACCCTCTCGGTGCCCGGACAAACTGCTCGGGGCATCGCGTCCTGTGGTGATCGCACACCGCGATCCAAAAACAGGAAAAACTTAGCCCTGTTTCACCCCGGAATCGAGTACGCCCCGCCAAACGGGACGACTTGGTCACGTGCGGTCTTCGCCGACACGTCAGCAACGTTGATACGGACGTGCGGGCTTTCGCAGAAGCTGATTCGGATGTGCGTGCACACCAGAATCAGTGCGTGTCCGCGGACATCGTCCCGTATCCGTGTTTTCTAAATCTCACTGTAACTTAGTGTATACACGTCGGATTGAGACAAAACCTGCACCATCGGACTCGTAGCAATACGCTGGTCCTGTGGATCAAGTTTTGTTTGATTCTGAGAATGTTGGAAAATCGTGTGTCGTGGGCCCCACAGGCTCCACCTGACGGGCGATTTTGAGAACGGCTCATCGGAATCCAACTCTGGAAGTTCCGTTGGGTACGTATCAACATTCCTGACTTGTTGACACTAAGTTGGACTGATTTGGAAACCTTTGACCCTGACCCGGTTTTCGGTGCAAAGCGGCCCACATATGGACCCGCTTTGGCCCAGTAGTGTCATTTTTTGCCCTTGTGTCCAAACTGAACTTAAGGACAGCCGTTCCTAACTATTTCCTATGTTCTGAGACTGTTGTTAATGTTTATTTTAGCTTTTGGAGGAGTTATTGCTGAACCCACTGTTACAAGGACCGCCACTGATATTCCAATCCCAGGCAAGTGTACCTTGCCATAAATTGCCGATTATTAGTTTAATTAGTTCTATTGTTTTACTTTTCTGTGACTATTGTACATGTTATAACCTAGGACCGTATGACATACTTAGCGTCCGATCACAGTCGGGTGCCAACCCCGTACGCGGAGTTGTGTACGTCATTTAGTGATGGATATTCGAGACCCTTTATATATTCTTGTGCTTGTTTATCAAGTACACTATAACCTAGGACACCTGACACCATACATTGGCAGAATCTTCCTGACATATTCAAGGTGATTCTGTATAGGATACAGGATGGACATAGTTATATATTCTTAGTTTATGACTGTTGCATTAGATCTGATCTCACGTGACATGGACATGAGACGTGTGGTTACATTGGGTGGGGAGAGACACACAGGCTACAGGCTGTTCTATACATATATACTACTATTGTGAGGTTGTAGACTCTCGAGCAGAGCTAGACCACTACTAGATATTGCTGCTACCCGGCTCCCCGATACAGAGCTTGTAGCAGTCTCAGCCTGAGTACTAGTGTTGCTCTCAGTTGCATTTTCACTTAGATGGTTATGTAGTTACCCTGCTTATTTCATTTACTATTTCACTGCATTTATTTCTGGCTTGTATTATTTGTACCTTGCTATGTCCCCTGAGGACCTGGAATGGATGATGTCCCCAGGTTTAGCAGAAGAGCATTATCCCGAGGTTTACGGGACAGGAGCTGAAGCTGTACCAGGAGCTGTTGCTGAGGGAGAACATAACATAGAAGCAGAGGTGATGGCAGAAGATTTTACTTGAGATTATGTTATTTGTACTCTTCAGATACTTTATTTTGGACTCTTTTGTTCTGGTCGGATGAACCAGTGTTTTAGACTCTTGTCGGGTTGTTCCTCGACATACTCTGCTGA
Organism: Iris macrosiphon; assembly: GCA_036927795.1. Taxonomy (NCBI): domain Eukaryota; kingdom Viridiplantae; phylum Streptophyta; class Magnoliopsida; order Asparagales; family Iridaceae; genus Iris; species Iris macrosiphon. The sequence continues at coordinate 9,798,882 of JAYESA010000005.1, read as the reverse complement.
GACTGGACTTTCTTTTATTTGCTGTTGTTCTTATTATTCTGTGTGTGGATGAGATTAGTTTTTGATATGATATTGTAGACCTATATTACAGCTTAAGTATGCTCGATGGATCCATTAAATTGGGATGTCCATTGATGTGTACTGCTGGCCATTGCCACGTGTCTAGTCCCACGACATTTTTGGGACTGGGGCGTGACACACCTCCATCACCATTCATCAACCACCACCGGCGGCCGAGCTCTTCCCGCTGGACTGCCCCCTCCGACCCGCTGTGAACTCCGGTGTCCGGCGGCCCGCTGCCCATCTCCCCCGCTGCTCCTCCTCCTATCACCTCCATCCTTTCCCATCACCACCATTAATCCCATCAACTCCCCCGGCTCCCGCTGCACCGGCCAAGCCCACCTCCGGCGGGCTTCAATCTCCACCCTCCTCTGCTGTTCTGCACCCGGCGATCGGACCCCGCTCTGACTGAACCTCGAGCACCCCGACCCCCCTGTGCATCACTCCGGCGGCCATCCCGAGCCCCTGCAGTCCGGCGACTCTCCTCCTCGGCTCCGCGCTCACCGCTCCCCTCCGGTCCGGCGGCCGGCCGACCCCTTCAGTAAGCTCCCATTCTACCTCTCTCCCTCTTCTTTCCCTGGTTATATATATATATATATGTATGTATATATTTATATACATACGTATATACGAATATGTATATAAACAGTATATTTAATTAATGCTTAATATTAATGTATATGTATTTGTATGTAATTAATGTGTAGACACCTACGTATATACGTATATGTATATAGTATTATTTAATTAATGTTTTAAATACGTGAACATGTATAGTATGCAAATAATTGGTAATGTATATTTTAATAAATGTACATGTATTTGTATATATTAGGTATGTGTATGATAATATATGTATATGTATAATTAATTCATATGCATATGTATAAAGCTAATTAATGTGTATAAATATTATTTTGGTATAATGTGTATACGTATATGTATATATTTAAATCAATTTATATATATATTTTGGTATATACTTAGTGTATATTTGTTATATATATATATTGGTATATATGTATACAACCGTTTTAGTATAAATATTTCTTGGTATATATATGTTAATGTATATATAATTTAATATATATGTATATGTATATATTTAATTAATGCATGTAAGTTTATGTATTAAATTTAACTGGTATAAATGTATATATATTTTTATGTGTATAATTATTTTGATATATATATATATGTATGTATATTTTTGTATAAACCTACATATATTTATTTGGTATAGTTTCATGTAGTATATGTGTAATAAAATACATATTTTGGTATAAATGTATAAATATATATATTCTTATAATGGGACTTATGTACATTTTCTCATAAACAAATAATATATACTTCCACTATGTTATACCTATTTTGTATACTTTGGAATAACTATATATATATGTATTAATTTATTTATTGATAATATGATTAATTGGTAAATATACTAGATGACCCTAGTTGACTAGTGCCCTGCCTGGCATGGCCCTGAGGCCAGTGTTTTGACTGTGTGTTAGCGTAGTATCTGATGCAAAAAAGTTATATTGTGTTGTGTTTATAGGACTGTTGGTTTACCCAGGGGATACTCTGGAACAGGACATCAATAATTACCAGCTAAGGACCCAAGGCAAGTACATTCTCTGATAATTTCCAATATCTTGATAATTTCTATAAATTCAATAATCTTGAAATGTTACAACTGAATCCTTGACACTGTGTTACACGGACTAGTATAGCTTGGATCTGCAGTCATGAGATGTTATCTTGATTATCGTATTGACATTGTACACGACATGTATATTAGACATCGTACATGATAAACTGGATTTGCTCGTGTATCGTGACGTGTCATGGTTGGATCCACAGTACTAGTTGGGGGCGGGGAAGTAGTTAGTAAGAAATGTGATCATAACCTCTTATTGTAGTATAGAAAATTGTAAGTGTTAATCATGCTCTTCACCCATGATTAGCCAGGCCCTGTAGCTATCGTACATGTTCCCAAGCCGATCACATTTTGAAACTACTATTTCAAACACTTAGAATAGATTACAGTTCCCTATTTAAATCATATACTACATCACCCGTATATGATACTGCTCCTTGTTCTTTTCATTTTCATACATGCACTGACTATATCATATTGCCTATTGCCTGTCTCTTTACATTGCCTGTCTCTCTTTATTGCCATTGCAATTATTTCATGGTCTTCTCAGTAGCTAGCATCACATGTTTATTACTTTATAGTCCTTATCAATTTAATGGAACTATTATTTGAGATTGTGCTTTGCTCCTTCCTGACTGGAAACATTTTTCCAGACTATGCCTTAGAGGACCGCTGTCCGACTCTTTATGGACCATATGGTGAGTAGCTGCAGATTTGGTAGTCTAGTTGTGATTTCGGGAGGACTAGCCGGAAATTTCTATTTTTAGTTTGTTCTTTAAGTAGACTATTTGGTACCGGATTTGTCTCCGGCATTTTTGATGAGACTTGGTTATTTGTTGAGTTAGATTATTACTTTGACTTGTGTTGTATTTAATTAAATTTCTGTTCGTTATCTTATCGTGCTGTAATCCTGTGATTGAGTATGTGCTCGTTTATTTGTGTCATCCGTGCCTCCTTATGGAGATTGGATGTTTGTGTGACATTAGCTAGATAGTATCAAGACCTTGACAGCGTTCTACCGCCGACACTGCGGCGTAGGCTGGACGTACCCACGCACTCGTGCCCCTAAACCGGGTGCGGGTCATGACACGTTTTTAGTGGTGGCCCATGCAGGTCAGACTTCGCGAGTTGTGCGATGTCGTAGTAGTGTGGCATCTTTGTTATACTACTGCGTGACTGCGATAGGATCTAGGATATAGGATACTAGGACGAGAGCGAATACTCAATCACAATTCTTTGAGAGATTCCTGGGATGACCCTTGAGAATCTCATTATAAATTCTAATTTTAAATCCTTCGCCTTGTTTCCGCCTGTCCTCACTCATTGATATTGAATTTGATTATTGTTGATCAATTATTAAAATTAAAATATTGGTACCATTGTTGAGTTTGATTCTTGTTGACCAGTTGTTAAATTTAACTCTTGGTGTCGTTGTTGAGTTTGATTTTATCGAGATGAAGTTTTACGGGCTAAAATTTACGGTATCATCTGATGACATATGTTGATGAGGACAGTGAGAAAGGTAAAACGTCTACTTTGGTTATGGAACCTAGAGTTTATCGCAGTCATATTAGCTGTCATGACGAGAACGTAGGAACCTGACTTGGATGTACATACTTTAGTTATAAAATTTAGAATTTCTCGCAGCCATACCGGTTGGCGTGGCGAAGATTCTAGATGACATGATTATAGAGTGGCATACCTTAGTTACGGAACCTGTCGTTTATCGTATCTATGCTTACTGGCGTGGCGAGGATTTCGAGTGTCATGATTTCTGATAGACGTGTATGATTATCAGGTTGTATCTTAAATTGGTTCTTAAAAGTATCATCTCAAGACTTATCTATTTCTGTTATTCCAGGACTTTGTTCCACCGCTTCTTTTCTTTACTAGCAGTAAAGATACCTTCAGTCCTTGATCCAGTTCCTTTCTGAGCTTATTTTCTTTGAGGATTCCTTGTTAGTATGATAATTAGTGACTTGTAATTTTGGTTGTGTCTTGTATTAGTTTGACTAAGTGTGACTTGTGAGTTTGTAAGTATTCTTAGTTGGACATGTGAGCAGTAGGCACTAATCTAGAGATACCCATAGCATAGTACCTTGTAGCAATAGTTCTACGATAGGTGTTATTATAATTAGTATTGGTATTATATAAAGAGGAGTAAGATGTCAGTGAGGGTTCTAAGAGTAAGTATCAGAATCAATATGCCAGCCCTGGATAGTCATTAAATTATGAAATTGAATGATCTATATAACTAATTAAGTATCAAGGAATTGTGTTCAATTTGATGATTGATACTGGGTGTATTTGAGTGCACCTTTAGTATTAGAGACTGTGAGTATTATATGTATACTTGTGGAATTAAATTTATAATTTGAAGAGTAGAAATGAATTTCAATTTTTAAAGTTTTGAGGATTAAAAATTCAATTCAATAAACATAGTCAAGGCTATGAAGATTTTTGGAGGTGATTAAAATTTTATTTCAATGTTGAATTTTTGAATTTTGAGAAGTTGAGATATTGTCATTAAAACTTTTTGAGGATTTAGATTCGATTCAATGAACCTAGACAAGTTGTAAGAATTTTTAAGTGATTAAGTTTCATTTCAGTATTTAAATAATTAACTTTGAGGAAGATATGTGCATTATACTTTAAATTTTTCGAGTTAGTTTCAAGGACCTTGTTTGGAGGATAAAATCTTATAGTGAGAGAGATATATTAGTAAATAGTAGATGAGGATGTAATCATGGATGTCTTGTGGACTAATGATTAGTTGATATGGATACTAGTGTACAAGAATAGGAATAAATTAGTAAATGTGACAGAGTTAAGGGTATGTTAGAAATAGAAGATACTGCAAGTAATATGTTAGTAGGTTCTTTTTCTAATGTTTTCCGTCTCTTGATTGATTGATTTTCCTAGTGTTGTAGTTCGTATTCATGATTTTTCTTGCTAGGAGATAGTTAGTAGTACACCCTGACAGAGAATGCAATACCATGATAAGACACCATGACCATGCATATTCCCCTTAGATTGCATGTTGTATGATTATAGAAAAGATTTTTCTTAGACCATGATTATTGGGGTTGACCATGACAAAGATTCATGAAGGAGTTTTGACTTGACAAGAGAGGCAAGATGATTAAATTCGAGGATAACCATTGATTTAAATAGAGGGTTAAGAAATTAACATTGCATAATTGGTGGTTTATTTATTTCAGGAAGATTATGACATGTTTAAATTGGTTATTAAATTCAGAAATTTTGGGAGATTTAACAATATATTTATTTAATTGCAAGTTATGAATTTTAGAATTTTATATTTGGATGTTGCAATTAGAGAATCCTTAAGTATCGCATTTTTGAGTATTTTGAGGAGAGGAAATCGAGAAATAAAATTATTGATGGACTAATGTTTAAATTCAAACTTGTGGAACGAGATTACATTCTTATATCTGTTCATTGATAAAAAAATCAAATTTGAGGAGTGGATATTAAATTTCGAGTATTGAATTATTAACTAAAATTTTGGGAAATTTTGATAAAAATGGACTTTGATTCTATTTCGAGGATTTTTTTCAGGTTATGCAATAATCTCAGAATTTTGGAAAATTTTGAAAAGACATTGTGAATTATTACCGGATCTCATGGATGACGAATTTAAAATTTGAGGGAAATAATAATGTGTATGATTAAATGCTACTATGAGAATTTTAAATTTCGAGGACGAAATTCTTTTAAGGTGGGTAGACTTGTCACTACCACATTCCGAAGACAGGGGTATTTTCGAATTTTTACAATATTTAATATTATGGTAGTTACAATTAAATAATTGTACGATAATATTTTATTTAAATAATTATGTGTGATGTGTAATTAAATATAGTATTAGATGCAGTGTTCATTTATTTTTAGCTAGCAAAATTGACCTAGAAGCCCAGTAGACGAACACCTGTCGGAATTATGGAATTTTTGTATTTAATTATTTATTTAGAATTTAATTCTTGGAGTTTGTAATTGATTACCGTATTTTATTTAATATTTTTGCGCATTGCCTTTGCTTCGATATTTGGAGCGCTACCCTGACTTTTGTCTTCCAACAAATTTCACAATCTTGCCCTAGACATGCCCGCCTTCCATTCTGCTATTTTTGTAACTCATAATTGTGCTCTCTGTGCATTATTTCTGGCCGCACAAAAATCGTCGCGGACGTTATTTAATAAATTCATATTTTTGTATCGTTGTGCGTTCCAATTGAAATTGGAGGCAATCTTGACCTATTTTTTGTACGGCCCAAATTAGGTTAATATCCTGTTCTGAGTCTTCTTCATTATTGGTATTGATGACTTGACCTGATTTTGGCCCCATGTACTCCTAATTAATTTTGGAACACAACTTGCATTTATTTCTAATTAATTTGAGGATACCATTTTATCTAATTCTGAAATTCCAATTTAATTCCAGTGCCCTGCTATTTTAGCCCACACCAAACTTACAGCGCCCCCTGACCCTACAAAACACCGGACCCCGAATCGCCCGCCAAATTTTTGTCATTTCATGCGTCTGTGCAAATACCCAAATTTAAGGGGCTAATTTGCAAATTTGCATTTTTTGGGTCAACACCTCATTTGTTTAAAATAATGAGGGAGCCTAATAATTATTTAATTAGCTCCTCACCTCATTCCTCCATGAATTATTTTCTACATGACCCATCTAGACCACTCATTCAAGGGGGTCAATCACAACCCTTCATCCCAAAACCTCTCTCCCTATATAATGACATGTTACATCATAAGCCCTAATCCCTAGAAAACCTAGGTAACCACACCCTCCTCACAAGCCTCCACCTCCCCTCTCTCCAACGTAGGGAACCAAGCTCTTTCCCTTCTTCTTCTATTTTTCCTTCTTTTTCTTCTTCTCATTTCTTCTCTTCTTCTTCCTTTTTCTTCTTCTTTAATTTTGGATTTGATTTCAAATTCAAACTCATTTAAGGGGGGGAACTTACTGTGCACTTCTCCCTTACTGTGCTCCCCTCCCCGACCCTGTTCCGGCGGCTCCCTCCGGCGTTCAGCCCGGCGGCCAACCGCTGCGACAGCCCCCTGCTGCTCAGCCCGGCCCGGCGGCGCTGTGGCTGCTCCTCCCTACAGCCGGCCATCAGTCCGGCGGCAACCCGAACTCCTCCATCTCTTCCTTCCATCTCCACCTATCCCCTCCACCATCTCCACCACCACCATCATCACCACCACGGGAATCCCTCCGGCGACCGAGTCCCTCATCCTCCCTGCTGTCCTTCTCCCCATCTTCGCCATTCATCACCACCACCACCATCAACTCCATTCACCACCACCTCCATCACCATTCATCAACCACCACCGGCGGTCGAGCTCTTCCCGCTGGACTGCCCCCTCCGACCCGCTGTGAACTCCGGTGTCCGGCGGCCCGCTGCCCATCTCCCCCGCTGCTCCTCCTTCTATCACCTCCATCCTTTTCCATCACCACCATTAATCCCATCAACTCCCCCGGCTCCCGCTGCACCGGCCAAGCCCACCTCCGGCGGGCTTCAATCTCCACCCTCCTCTGCTGTTCTGCACCCGGCGATCGGACCCCGCTCCGACTGAACCTCGAGCACCCCGACCCCCGCTGTGCATCAGTCCGGCGGCCATCCCGAGCCCCTGCAGTCCGGCGACTCTCCTCCTCGGCTCCGCGCTCACCGCTCCCCTCCGGTCCGGCGGCCGGCCGACCCCTTCAGTAAGCTCCCATTCTACCTCTCTCCCTCTTCTTTCCCTGGTTATATATATATATATATGTATGTATATATTTATATACATACGTATATACGAATATGTATATAAACAGTATATTTAATTAATGCTTAATATTAATGTATATGTATTTGTATGTAATTAATGTGTAGACACCTACGTATATACGTATATGTATATAGTATTATTTAATTAATGTTTTAAATACGTGAACATGTATAGCATGCAAATAATTGGTAATGTATATTTTAATAAATGTACATGTATTTGTATATATTAGGTATGTATATGATAATATATGTATATGTATAATTAATTCATATGCATATATATAAAGCTAATTAATGTGTATAAATATTATTTTGGTATAATGTGTATACGTATATGTATATATTTAAATCAATTTATATATATATTTTGGTATATACTTAGTGTATATTTGTTATATATATATATTGGTATATATGTATACAACCGTTTTAGTATAAATATTTCTTGGTATATATATGTTAATGTATATATAATTTAATATATATGTATATGTATATATTTAATTAATGCATGTAAGTTTATGTATTAAATTTAACTGGTATAAATGTATATATATTTTTATGTGTATAATTATTTTGATATATATATATATATATGTATGTATATTTTTGTATAAACCTACATATATTTATTTGGTATAGTTTCATGTAGTATATGTGTAATAAAATACATATTTTGGTATAAATGTATAAATATATATATTCTTATAATGGGACTTATGTACATTTTCTCATAAACAAATAATATATACTTCCACTATGTTATACCTATTTTGTATACTTTGGAATAACTATATACATATGTATTAATTTATTTATTGATAATATGATTAATTGGTAAATATACTAGATGACCCTAGTTGACTAGTGCCCTGCCTGGCATGGCCCTGAGGCCAGTGTTTTGACTGTGTGTTAGCGTAGTATCTGATGCAAAAAAGTTATATTGTGTTGTGTTTATAGGACTGTTGGTTTACCCAGGGGATACTCTGGAACAGGACATCAATAATTACCAGCTAAGGACCCAAGGCAAGTACATTCTCTGATAATTTCCAATATCTTGATAATTTTTATAAATTCAATAATCTTGAAATGTTACAACTGAATCCTTGACACTGTGTTACACGGACTAGTATAGCTTGGATCTGCAGTCATAAGATGTTATCTTGATTATCGTATTGACATTGTACACGACATGTATATTAGACATCGTACATGATAAACTGGACTTGCTCGTGTATCGTGACGTGTCATGGTTGGATCCACAGTACTAATTGGGGGCGGGGAAGTAGTTAGTAAGAAATGTGATCATAACCTCTTATTGTAGTATAGAAAATTGTAAGTGTTAATCATGCTCTTCACCCATGATTAGCCAGGCCCTGTAGCTATCGTACATATTCCCAAGCCGATCACATTTTGAAACTACTATTTCAAACACTTAGAATAGATTACAGTTCCCTATTTAAATCATATACTACATCACCCGTATATGATACTGCTCCTTGTTCTTTTCATTTTCATACATGCACTGACTATATCATATTGCCTATTGCCTGTCTCTTTACATTGCCTGTCTCTCTTTATTGCCATTGCAATTATTTCATGGTCTTCTCAGTAGCTAGCATCACATGTTTATTACTTTATAGTCCTTATCAATTTAATGGAACTGTTATTTGAGATTGTGCTTTGCTCCTTCCTGACTGGAAACATTTTTCCAGACTATGCCTTAGAGGACCGCTGTCCGACTCTTTATGGACCATATGGTGAGTAGCTGCAGACTTGGTAGTCTAGTTGTGATTCCGGAAGGACTAGCCGGAAATTTCTATTTTTAGTTTGTTCTTTAAGTAGACTATTTGGTACCGGATTTGTCTCCGGCATTTTTGATGAGACTTGGTTATTTGTTGAGTTAGATTATTACTTTGACTTGTGTTGTATTTAATTAAATTTCTGTTCGTTATCTTATCGTGCTGTAATCCTGTGATTGAGTATGTGCTCGTTTATTTGTGTCATCCGTGCCTCCTTATGGAGATTAGATGTTTGTGTGACATTAGCTAGATAGTATCAAGACCTTGACAGCGTTCTACCGCCGACACTGCGGCGTAGGCTGGACGTACCCATGCACTCGTGCCCCTAAACCGGGTGTGGGTCGTGACATGCTTGAACTCGGGTGTGTTGGTGAAGAGCTGAACCTTGGGTCATAGCTGCCGACACCTGTGCGTGCCAGTGAAGAGCTGAACCTTGGGCGACCGCTGCTAATCATGGGGCTACCCATGGACCATTATATAGTTAGGACGTATGCTAGGTTTACCTTCTTGCATACCTAATGCATGATGCCTAGATTGATACATAAGTTATAAATATGCAAATTATGGCTAACTTGTGTGTCTGCTGCAGGATAACCGTTCGACAATGGGGTAAAAAATGTAAGTGTTTACATATAGCTTGCTCGTTCATTTTGCCTGCATTGGAGAGTTTATCTGTTAGTGCTTCATGCATTCGTATCGGTCAGACAATAATTATTAGTGCAAAGCTGAACCTCGGTCACAGCTGCTAATAGGATCAGAATGTGAGTCATTGGTTAGCTGGATTACTGCTACCGATCATGAGTTTCTCGGGGACCGAATTAATATAAGCTATTTCTTCTTGTGTGCCTGAAAGTGTGATAGACCACTAAATGTTTGCTTTGATCTGAGATAATTTAGTCCACTATAAAACTTTGCCCCCAAAGAGTTAGATTTGATGTACAATACATGTTGCGCACTGCACGATAGAGCACTGTCCCGATTGTATGCTTATGGTTTGAATATGAAAAACTATTTCCAACTATATTTTTAAAAGATGAATTCTGACTATAATCCTGAGCTACATGAAATAAACTTAGGTAAAACTAGCAATATCACTAGTAATGTAATATTTTGCCACATGATTACTTAGTGTGGGTTTCAGGGAGTGTAGCTTCTGTTCAGTTGTTTTAGACTCACCAGTACTTATAAAAGTGCTGATCCACCAACAGTCTGCTTGTTCTCAGGTGTTGGACCGTCCGAGAAAGCGATAGCCATACCTCATCCCAAGGAACCAAAAATCTAGAGTCGATGCCTTGAGCCGTATCGAGTTTAAGCTGCTTTTATATAGAGGAACATAATGTATGGAACGGTGTCATTGTAATCGAGAGAAAGGGTGCTTGAGTGAATTGTAACCTCGGCCAAGCGCCGCTTGTAACACTTCTGTATATCAATAAAAGAGCTTGTTTTCATATGCCATTGTGTTCTTTACTTTTCTGCAAATTATGTGTGCCGCTGCTTCAGTATTGAATAGCTTACTTGCCCTTGTATCAAAGTTTTAGCCTTGTGCAATCGCACTTTAGGCTTGTACGGCATCACGCCCGTGCGAGGATGATCAGTTCCGTAGGGACCAAAGCAAGGACGAACGGCCCTGCGGGATCGGGGCGTGACATAGTGGTATCAGAGCAACTTGATTCTTTGCTCATTCCGTTGCCTCCGACTCTGAGTTATGATTGTGTTGCAATGAACTTTCTATATAATAAATCCATATATATTCTCAAAGATTCGCACAAAAGTTTTTTGGATTTGATTTGTTGCTTAAAGAGTTATGCCTTTGTGCTTATGACTTGCTTGTGTTTTGATTAAGGATGGTGAAGGATAAGGACAATCGCTGCTCTGTGTTTTTATGAGTTTCTCCTTGAGTTTCGAGGATGAAACTCTTTGTTGGTGGGTAAGTATGTAGTGCCCCGCTTTGCGTAGGTACTATATACAAGTGATATCGTCTTGCTTGCTCGAACGAAAGTCTTCTCGGAGAATTCTTGACCGATTGATCAATGTGAGTGGGCAGAACTGCATTCTCTGATTCTTGCACGACTTAATAATGAATCTGAGTTTTTGAATGCTTGTTGCTTAAGAAGATTATTTCATAAGAAGAATGATAGAACCAACTCAGCATGCTAATAAGAGAACTCACATAGCTTGCCATTGAGACGAATCCGTCTGCTTGCTTGCCTAACTAGATAAATGGGAATGCTTGTCTGAAATGAGATAGAACCATTGCTTTGCATAAGAAGGTATAAGAAATGTTGCATGCTTAGTTACACCGACACAACTATCAATCGAACCTTTATAATGCTAAGAAGATAAGTAAATGAATGGCTCGAATATGTCCCTTTGAATATGCTAAGAAAGAGATAGTTATTGCATGTTAGATATGAATAAATCGTGCTTGCCTTTATATGTTTCGCTTGTCTGTTTGCTATATCGAACTGCTATAAGTGAAAATGTGTGAATGCAGTGACTAATAGTAAGCCCTGAGGATACGGTCCGCAAGGGTCTAATGGGGTGTGCTATTAGTTATGTGAGAGATGTGCTTCATTTGATAAAGATGTGCTTCGTTTGATAAGATGTGTTTTGCTAAGATATATGTGTTTTGCTTGATCCTTGTTTTGCTTGCACAATGTATTCATGTCATTGCATTGGTCTCGGATAACTTTTGCACAGGGTCTTGTCTCTCGAACGATTCCTGGGGCACTGGGAATCGCTCGGTCCGGAAGAGATTTTTGGATCGCCCTGAGGGTACGGCTCGAAAGGGGGTCTAGTAGGGCGATATGTCTATTAGTGTTGTGTGAAACCCATGATGTCACAGCTGCTTGCACTCGGGTGTGTTAGTGAAGAGTTGAACCTTGGGTCACAGCTGCCGACATATGCGCGTGCCAGTGAAGAGCTGAACCTTGGACGACCGCTGTTAATCATGGGGCTACCCATGGACCATCATATAGTTAGGGCGCATGCTAGATTTAACTTCTTGCATACCTAAAGCCTGATGCCTAGATTGATACATAAGTTATGAATATGCAAAATTTGGCTAACTTGTGTGTCTGCTGCAGGATAACCATTCGACAATGGGGTAAGAAATGCAAGTGTTTACATATAGCTTGCTCGTTCATTTTGTCTGCATCAGAGAGTTTATCTGTTAGTGCTTCATGCACTTGCATCGGTCAGACAATGACTATTAGTGCAGAGCTGAACCTCGGTCATAGCTGCTAATAGGATCAGAATGTGAGTTATTGGTTAGCTGGATTACCGCTACCGATCCTGAGTTTCTCGGGGATCGAATTCATATAAGCTAGTTCTTCTTGTGTGCCTGAAGTTGATAGACCACTAAATATTTGCTTTGATCTGAGATAATTTAGTCCACTATAGAACTATGCCCCAAAGAGTTAGATTTGATGCACAATACATGATGCGTACTGCACGATAGAGCATTGTTCCTATTGTATGCTTATGGTTTGAATATGAAAAACTATTTTCAACTATGTTTTCAAAAGATGAATTCTGACTATAATCCTGAGCTGCATGAAATGAACTTAGGTAAAACTAGCAAGATCATTAGTAATATAATTTTTTCCATTTACTTAGTGTAGGTTTCAGGGGGTATAGCTTATGTTCAGTTGTTTTAGACTCACCAGTACTTATAAAAGTGCTGACCCACCAATAGTATGCTTGTTCTCAGGTGCTGGACCATCCGAGGAAGCGATAGCCGTGCCTCATCCCAAGGAACCGAAAATCTGGAGTCGATGCCTTGAGTCGTATTGAGTTTGAGCTGCTTTTGTATATAGGGATATAATGTATGGAACGGTGTCATTGTAATCGAGAGAAAGAGTGCTTGAGCGAATTGTAACCTCGGTCAAGCGCCGCTTGTAACACTTTTGTATATCAATAAAAGAGCTTATTTTTATATGTCATTGTGTTCTTTACTTTTCTGCAAATTATGTGTGCCGCTGCCCTTGTATCAAAGCTTTGGCCTTGTGCAAGCACACTTTAGCCTTGCACGGCATCACGCCCGTGCGAGGACGATCGGTTCCGTAGGGACCAAAGCGAGAACGAACGGCCCTGCGGGACCGGGACATGATAATTTGGAAGCCAAGGATGGAGGATCTACTCTGGTACAAGGACTTGCATGGTGCGTTGGAGGGCGACAACGCTAAGCCATCGGACAAAGCTGCTGAAGACTGAAAATGACTCGATCGAAAGGCCGTTGGATTCATCCACCAATGGCTGGATGACTCAGTGTTTTACCACGTGTCCATGGAGAGTTCGATAAAACATTGTGGGAGAAGCTGCATTCGATGTACGAAAGAAATATGCCTGGCAACAAGGCATTTCTGATTCGCCAACTCGTCAACTCAAAGCGGAAGATGCCCTAGTGGCACAACATCTGAATGAGGTTCAGGGTATTATCAATCAGCTGTCTACGATGAAGATGGGGATTGATGATGAGCTTCACGCCCTTTTGTTTTTTGAGTTTTCTGCCGAAAAGCTGGAGACGTTGGTGGTGTCGGTGAGCAACTCCGAGCCTAGTGGAGTTGTCATGATAGAGACAGTCAAAAGCAGCTTGTTGAACGAGGAGATCTGACATAAGAAAGTGAAAATATTACAGAAGTTAGCTCCGGTGGCTTCCTATGGGAGGGAAGACCCAAGTCACAAGCGAGGACATAGGGGAGTTCTCGGGATCTTACGACTGTGGACCGCAAGGAGGCTGCTATCACTGTGGCAAAATGGGTCATATTAATAGGAACTGCATGAAGCTCAAAGATGAGAAGGCCAAAGGAAAGGATGATCAGAAAGATCTCACGGCTATGGGGGATCTCATTATCGCAGCAACCGTCACAGAGAAACCTTGTGGCATGTATCATGATGGCGAATGGGTCATGGAGACGGAGGCGTCGTATCACGCCACTCCATATAGGAGGATCTTCACGTCATACCAAGGCGACATTGTAAGCCCCCTCATTTTGGAATAGGGGTAATTTGGTACTTTTTAATTTATTTTATTTAATTTAATATTTTAAAGTATTAATTTTTAAAAAAATTATATATGATACTTTGCCATGGCTTGGATATTTGGAGCAATGCATAATATTTTTTCTTCCAAAAAAATTCATATTACTAATCTTGATTGTACCTAATATATTTGGGACATGGATGTTGTATTTGTTTGATCTCTCTCATGCTCCAAAAATATTGACAAACATCTAGAACCACGGTTACCGTAAAACTGCTTATTTACTAGAACTTGACCCAAACCAAACCCAAATACATGTAGGCATGTAGTGCACCCAAATACCCCCATATATATATATATATATATATATATATATATATATATATATATATATATATATATATATATATTATTTTAATTAATTTATTTCTATTTATAGAAAGTGCCATAGGTACTGTCATCATAGTTGGCCTAACTATCTAACTGTCCAAGATCCTAACCAACCAAATATCAATTCTAATAAATAACCCCTATACCTTTTTTCTATTCCATAACACATTCCACATATAAAATATATCCATAAAATCTGAATAAATCAATTAAAGATTTAAATTCCACATTTTCAAATTAGAAAATCCTTAGTTTGTTGCATATTCCTATCTTTGGATCAAACCAAATCCTAAGTGAATATTTTTGTGAAAATTACCTAATTTAAATTTTATCCCCTTACCATATTAAAAATATACAAATCCTACCCATGTATTTTTAAATATTAAATCAAATCCTAACCACCCATATATTTAAACTACATATATTTATCAACTCTCCAACACTTAAACCTATAGGTTTGGTCCCCCTTTTTCTCTCTCTCACGAAAAAAAACTATTCCTCACATTCTTTCCCTCTTCTAATTCTTTTCCTCTTTCTCTCTCCTTCCCTACAGGTCACAACTCCACAAAAACCCCAATCAAATACCTTTTTGGCCAAATAACTGCTGACTGCAGTAGCAGTTTAGACCCCTCCACAACAATAAAAAATCATAAAAATCGTATATTTACATCATACTTGAAGTCTGCAAGATTCTCGTCAAGTTTTGTGAGGTTTGGAGTTCGTTTGGGACTCCGTTTGGCCGTAGTCGCGAAAAAGGTCCCCGCCGTAATCGCAATCGCATAAGTTCAACTTTGTTTCTTTCCTTATTTTTTCATGAATAAAACCTTATGTAAATTTATATTAATGATAGATGATATTTAGAATTATTTTCATGCATTATATCTATACTTTTATGTACAAAAACTATCCCAAATTAATGAACAACCTTGACATGGACACGTCACATTAAGACTAGTTATAGTTCTTTGATAGTTACATTTTACTGAAGTAAATAAATTCCAAAAAATAATGTATATTAATTCCATGATATTTAATTTATTAATTTCTTATTTATTCATATTTGGATGCCAACATGGAGGTTTTATGTCAAGGCTACGTGTTGAAGTTGGTTAGAGTGACTAGTTGTCGTCTGAATCAAATAAAGGCATGCAATACCGATGTTTGGTTATTTTTGATTATTTAGAAATAATTTTAGAATATTAATCATGATTAATTTAGTAATAAATGATATTAAAATACATGATTAAGATGTTCCATGCATGTTAGATGAATATGATAGCAATGGTGCAAGTTTTGCGACATCGATACGCTCCTACGTACATATAGGACGTCCTATAAGTACATGTGATATTTTGATGTAAGACACTCTCACAACATATTTTGAGAGTGACATGGTACGTGTATCTTGGCACATTGTTCAATTCTACGCAACTATTGGATTGTTGGACAAGAACGTCAACTGAAAGTTAAGGTTGTGCAACGATCTTTTGTGTTCTCCTAGAGTAGTTAGCATGTATGGTTATTGATTAGAATATATTTAACAGAGAATCTTGGATCTACTACTCTTCCAACAGAGGACGTCGGCAAGACAATATCGCAGCCACAGATAGCAGGCAAGTGTACCTTGCCATGATGTATCACAGTTTCTTGCCTTAATTATCTTATTTAGTTATTATAGTTATTTGATATGGTTGATGGGTGTGTTTACCCAAGGGACGTGAGACGTTATTTAGCGTTCGAACAAGATTTGGGTGTCGACATCGTACGCAGAGTCGAGTAATGTCACTTAGAGAGTTAATACTGTAGCGCCTCGGTCCTCCTATTCGAGGAGCGCGGCTAAGAAACACAAGACGATATCGTTCGATCGGGAAAGATTGAAACAAGAACTCGTCCTCGTTATGGATTTGTTTCTTCGAAATCGATTCTCATATTCAGTGGATCGCACCCCGGGATCGACTTAGCAGCAGAGTCAGGAGGGACCTCTCCGCTGCTATCTTTTATTGCCTCGGTTTTCGATGTCGCTTGTTGCTTTCATGCTTTGAGTTGGTTTTGGGATTTGCTAGTTTTCCTTGAACGGTTTCGATGGTTTTCATTATTTTCGTTCATTGAACTGCACTTCAATTCTAATATTGGAAAGAAAGGAAGGAGTATTGATCGAGCTGTTCGTGATGCAGGTGAACGAGCAGTAGGCGGCTTGCGAGCGGAGTTGTGAACGCCTCTTTCCTTCTCCCTTCCAACCATCTAAGTGAGTGGCTACCATCCTGATTAGCTAGCCCTTCTTGCTAGTCTTCACACCTAAATCTTGTATTCGTGCTTGCCCCGATCAAACAATACCAAGTAATAATAAAAGATACCAAGATAAAAAGGGAATAGACTTGGACTATATTGCTTGTCATTCAACTTGGGAACGGTTACTAAATTGCATGCTTGTTCGTTTGAAATATTCATCATATATTTCAATTTTAGTTAGAATACATGTTTATTCTATAAATTGTGCTATGCATATTGAACACACTTTGATTTGGCATAGATTAATTTGGCATAGATTGATCAGTAAGACTATGCAAAATCGTTTGTGCTATGGAGCTTGCCCATATTCGTTTGAAATGATTCAAACTAAATAATGCTTGATCACGGACAACTTGTGCACAAGGTATTTTGGCTTCCGCGGACGGTCGCCAGGGCACTGGGGCCGATCCGATCCAGGCGGAAGAGTTTGTATAGTCGTTTGTCATGGACGGGATGTTATGTAGCGGGGCTCGCCACCTGCGTTGCATATCATTCTTGTCCCGAGACTATAACCCGTCCCTTTGTGGCATCATGCCAGTGATCTTTATGTATATTTGAACCTGTTGCATACTAACTTGTGTCTTCATGGCAGGGAAGGCATGGTAAGTATTATGCAGGTAATTCAGACGGTCAGGTAAAATCCACCAAACGGTGGCAAGTTCATTTCAGTATCATACATATATATTGTTGCTTGTAAATGAACTAAGACAAGATAGAAACCCACAAAAATATGCATGCTTCATTAAAACAACGTGTTGATTGGTATAGTTGGGTTTAGCTTGCCTTCACCAGTATATTTTGACATACTGACCCTCGTTGAAACAGGTTCTCCACACTAAGGCGAACCGAGCGAGGAGCCAAAGTCGTCTTCCCCGATCCAGTCCAGCTGTAGGCGCATCCTGAGCGCGCCACATTTTGAAGTACTTGAAGAGAAGGAGCTTGCAACTTTCTATACATAATGCAGCTCCGTGGCAAGGCCGTCCTCCAGCCCGGAGGTCTTTATCATTTTAAAGTTTTATAAAGGAATGTAATGTACAGGACTGCTATATTATTTTGAGTCAATACTTTTGTAAGCCCATGCGGCAAATTAGCTGACTCGTTCAGGAGTTTGTAATAGATGTTCATTATCAATAAAGAGAACTTTTCCATGTTTCAAATCTGTGTTTCAATTAATCTGCGTACTTTGAATATGTGCTTGTTATACAAATCATTAAAGCCTTGTGCGGGCGCAACCCCAGGCCCGCACGACGATCACGATTCAGGGGATGCCTCAATTGATTCTACGAAATTAGGTCGTGACATAATGGTATCAGAGCACAGATTCAAGTTCCTTAGACTCGTGCTGGAAAAGTTTCTTTAACGATCAAATTCCTGTGCGAACTCTTGAACTCGCTAGGCCAAAATGAGATGCATTCATGCAATAAGTCCATAATACATTATAATTCTAATATAATTTACCTTCTTTTGAAGGAATGGCACCAGCGCAATCTGCAGCGCTAGCACCGGACGAAACGCAAGGCCAAGAAAGTAGTTTGGGCACTTCGGGAAGTTCAAGGAGCCAGCGAGCCACGCCAAGCATCGATCCCATCCAGCAAATATTGTGGATGTTGGAGGCAAACAAACAAAGGGACGAGGCTCGCTACGACGGGCCGAGAAGCGGGCGGACAAGAGTCAGCTCAAGTTTCAAGACAATATAGAAGCACAATTCTCAGTCCAACAGAAGCAGGTAGATACCCTGCAACAGATCGTTCAGACTTTGGCATCCAACCAGTCCGCAAAAACGCCAGCGACTCCGGTGGAACAGCCCATGCTTGAAGTAGAGATGCCGCAAATTCCAAGGCCGAGGGACGTGACTGCCTTCGACTTTGGCCACTTCAAGAAAGTCTGCAACACCCCATTCAACTGGACTGAGGACCCAGTCGTAGCTCTAGATTGGTTGGCCGAACTTGAAGATCACTTCACTCTGCTAGAGATCTCCGAAGAAAAGCGCGTCGCCTGCGCGCAACTATAGCTTCGCCTCAACGCGCACGATTGGTGGAACGTGCATCGACGATCTCTCCAATTTGATCACGGAGAGGAGGCGATCTCGTGGGTAACTTTTCGTGCTGCGTTTGAAGAGGAGTTTATACCCCCCAGTACAACATCAGATGGAGAACGAGTTCGTGCAACTAAGGCAAGGCAGCATGACAGTCAAACAGTACTCCACCGAATTCAACCGACTCTCCAAATTCGCTAGGGCCTATTTACCTGATGTAGCGAGTCGAGCAAGGTTTGAAGGTGGACTACGTCCTGCCATCCATGCACACATAGTCGTTCATCAGTATCGTACAATGCGTGAAGTCATGAATCACGCTCTATCACTTGAACCACAATATCCTCATGTTGCTGCCGGCGTTGTGCATACATCCAGTCACAAACACCAAAGCAACAATGGAGGAAACAATGCTGCAAAGCGACAAAACAGCGGTGGCCAGAATAAGAGAAATACAGGAGTGCGTTGTGAATACTGTAACAGGCCGAGGCACACCATCGTTAATTGTTACTTGAAGAATGGATCTTGTTACAACTGTGGCAGAAAAGAATACTTGATTCGAAACTGTCCGCTCCCAGATCGCCGCCAGCAACAAAATAATCCCTAACGGCTAGTTCTATTCCTAAGTTTCGGGACGAAACTTACAATTGGTTAGGTAGGATGTAGCACCCCGTTCCTCCTATTCGAGGAGCGCGGCTAAGAAACACAAGACGGTATCGTTCGATCGGGAAAGATTGAAACAAGAACTCGTCCTCGTTATGGATTTGTTTCTTCAGAATCGATTCCCATATTCAGTGGACCGTGCCCCCGGGATCGACTTAGCGGCAGAGTTAGGAGGGACCTCTCCGCTGCTATCTTTTATTGTCTCGATTTTCGATATCGCTTGTTGCTTTCGTGCTTTGAGTTAGTTTTGGGATTTGCTAGTTTTCCTTGAACGGTTTCGATGGTTTTAATTGTTTTCGTTCATTGAACTGCACTTTAATTCTAATATTGGAAAGAGAGGAAGGAGTATTGATCGAGCTGTTCGTGATGCAGGTAAACGAGCAGTAGGCGGCTTGCGAGCGAAGTCGTGAACGCCTCTTTCCTTCTCCCTTCTAACCATCTAAGTGAGTGGCTACCATCCCGATTAGCTAGCCCTTCTTGCTAGTCTTCACACCTGAATCTTGTATTCGTGCTTGCCCCGATCAAACGATACCAAATAATAATAAAAGATACCAAGATAAAAAGGGAATAGACTTGGACTATATTGCTTGTCATTCAACTTGGAAATGGTTACTAAATTGCATACTTGTTCGTTTGGAATGTTCATCATATGTTTTAATTTTAGTTAGAATACATGTTTCTTCTATAAATTGTGCTATGCATATTGAACACACTTTGATTTGGCATAGATTGATTTGGCATATATTGATCAGTAAGACTATGCAAAACCATTTGTGCTATGGAGCTTGCCCATATTCGTTTAGAATTTGTTTGAAATAATTCAAACTAAATAATACTTGATCACGGATAACTTGTGCACAAGGTATTTTGGCTTCCGCGGATGGTCGCCAGGGCACTGGGGCCGATCCGATCCGGGCGGAAGAGTTCGTATAGTCGTTTGTCATAGACGGGATGTTATGTAGCGGGGCTCGCCACCTGCGTTGCATATCATTCTTGTCCCGAGACTATAACACGTTCCTTTGTGGCATCATGTCAGTGATCCTTATGTATATTTGAACCTGTTGCATACTAACTTGTGTCTTCATGGCTGGGAAGGCATGGTAAGTATTGTGCAGGTGATTCAGACGGTCAGGTAAAATCCACCGAACGGTGGCAAATTTATTTCAGTATCATACATATATACTGTTGCTTGTAAATAAACTAAGACAAGATAGAAATCCACAAAAATATGCATGCTTCATTAAAACAACGTGTTGATTGGTATAGTTGGGTTTAGCTTGCCTTCACCAGTATGTTTTGACATACTGACCCTCGTTAAAACAGGTTCTCCGCACTAAGGTGAACCGAGCGAGGAGCCGAAGTCGTCTTTCCCGATCCAGTTCAGTTGTAGGCGCATCCTGAGCGTGCCGTATTTTGAAGTACTTGAAGAGAAGGAGCTTGCAACTTTCTATACACAATGCAGCTCCGTGGCAAGGCCGTCCTCCAGCCCGGAGGTCTTTATCATTTTGAAGTTTTATAAAGGGATGTAATGTACAGGACTGCTATCTCATTTTGAGTCAATACTTTTGTAAGCCCGTGCGGCAAATTAGCTGACTCGTTCAGGAGTTTGTAATAGATGTTCATTATCAATAAAGAGAACTTTTTCATGTTTTAAATCTGTGTTTCAATTAATCTGCGTACTCTGGATATGTGCTTGTTATGCAAATCATTAAAGCCTTGTGCGGGCGCAACCCCAGGCCCGCACAGCGGTCACGATTCGGGGGACGCCTCAATTGATTCTACGGAATTGGGTCGTGACAAATACCGTAATCCCATTTCACATGCTTGTATCCTTGCACATCAGACCGTAGGATACTTGACACTATTTCATGTGACAGAATTCTTCTTGAGGTATTTATGGTAATTCTGTATAGGATTATGGGACTCATGATATGAGACTTACATATTATATGCATATATCATTATGACTTGTTGTACTAGCTAGAGGTCTCGATCTTGCGTATTGTAGACATGAGACATCGTGGACATGAGACATGAGGTTATATTGGGTGGAAAGAGACATACCATACTACAGGATGATTATGTTTATATATATATATATATATATATATATATATATATATATATATATATATATATATATATATATACTATGTTACTGGAGGCGCCTTAGACTCTGTCCCAAATCTTTGGCACATTTACTGGCCCTACGAGATATTACTTGCTGCTATGGGCTCCCTGACACGGAGCCTGTAGTGGTTTCAGCCTGAGTACGAGTGATATTCTCATATGCATATCACTTA
This sequence comes from Iris macrosiphon, assembly GCA_036927795.1. Classification (NCBI taxonomy): domain Eukaryota; kingdom Viridiplantae; phylum Streptophyta; class Magnoliopsida; order Asparagales; family Iridaceae; genus Iris; species Iris macrosiphon. The sequence goes on along the minus strand of JAYESA010000005.1, from coordinate 9,776,884 downwards.
GATGGTTACAGTAGTTTACCCTTGAGTATGTGGCATTATACTATTTTATTTTGGCATTTTGTTTATTGTAACTTGTTATGTCCCCCCGAGGACCTGGTCCCTAGCCAGTTTTATAGCATAGATCATTGTGGAGCCTGCCTAGAGTTGCTGATTTGGGTTGCTTTGCCATGTGGACATTGGTACCAGGTACTTATATCATTTCTACCAGATTTATTCTATTTATTTATGTTATTGATTCATCTGCTGATGTAGCCTACTTTTTATATACTCATATTTCTTTTTCGAGTCTATTCGAGTTTGTGTGTTACTGGACGACCGACTTTAGCACGTATAGCACAGGTACTTATATCATTCTTGTTATATTATGTTCATTATGGATTGAGGCATAGATATTTATATCTACTAGATTATCTAGATAGTGACCATTATAATACAGCTTATACGTATTCGAGTCGGACCATAGTTTGGTCTAATGTGTAGCTGACATGTTACGTATTCCTAGGCCTACGTATTTTGGGATTGGGGCATGACAGACATATTTGGACGTGTGAAGATGGGCAACAAGGGGACGACTGCAGTTGTAGGCATCAGTGATGTGCACTTGACAACGAAGCTTGGTGAGAAGCTCGTTCTCAAGGATATACGACATGTACCTAGTTTGTGCTATAACTTGGTTTCGGTAGGGAGGCTAGCAGATGATAACTATCACAGTTTGTTTGGAAAAAAAAGATTGGATGCCTATGAAGGGTTTTCAACAACTGGCTCGAGAAAATTTATGTTGTGGCATGTACATGCTCAAGCCGCTAAGTTGTACAGGCAGGCCACAGACATCGGATGGAGGCTCGAGGGGTATTCGATAGGAGTTGGATCGTTAAAAACTTGTTGAGGAGGGGCTTCGAGATACTTTAAGGATTACGAAGGATTCGGTTCGTCGAGACAAAGCAACGAATGGTGATGAGCCAAAGATTGAGGGTCGATATGTCGGTCCCATGATAACTAGTCGGTCTCCAGGTGGGGGTTGCTTTACTGATCCAGTTTTGGCGACGGGTGGTTTGCCAAAGCTTCACAGTGCGACATTGGTTTCAGCAGTTCGAGGCCAGGGAGGAGATCAAGGTTTGCAGCAAACTCAATCTGAGGCGGGAGCGTCACCATTCACACAGTTTTTGAGGAGCCGTGGGTCGTCGACGACATGCACAGTTGTAAACACCCATATTTTTTAGAATTTAATTTTAGAATTTTAATTATTGGAATTATGAATTCTTGATATTTTGGGAGATTTTTCTGTAATTTTTAGCTAATTATAATAAATATTCTTCATAGATTTATATTTTTGTGTATTAAATTAATTATTTAAAATAGTGCAAAAATTATATTTTTGGCTGTATAATTAATAATAGAATATTGTGTAATTTTTCTGGAATTTATTGCGATCTAAAACTATTTTTAGATAGCTAATATGCATTATTTTAAATAAACCAACCAAAACCGAACCAACCCAATCCAACCCAAAACAATCCAAACCAAACAGGACCCAGATCCTAACCCATACCCGAACCCGCAGACCAAATAACCCAAAACCCTATTTAAACCTTCATCTTCTGTAACAGCAATGTCCCCCCCTTTCATATTCGGAAACCGACCGAACACGACCCCTCTTCTTCATCTTCTTGTAACTCCCACCTCGATATCCTATAAAAAAAACCCAGACTAGCCGACCCTCACCATCAACAACTCCTCCCTCATTCCGCGAAGACAGGCCGCCAAATTCGAGCAGCAACATGATGTATGCTATTTTCTACCCTTGTATCTTTCTGCACAGTAATCCAAATGTCGACCCGTTGAATCCTATATGAAGACCACATGACCCTCTTGAACCCTGTATAATTAGTTTGGTGTATCATATCCTGTGTCGGATGCAATTTGTGACGCAAAACAAAAAAAAATGATCCAATTTTGTAGTTCAGAAACTGTCCTAAACACCCATGTCCATGGCTGTTTTTCTTCCAACCTAGTTAATATTTTTTAATTCCACTTGAACAGTAATTTAGACAATATAATTGAGATTTAATCTCTTTAATTAGTTTATTCTAATTTGTTGTATATATTGTTTTATTCGCGGTTGAAATTGACCAAAAACTTGATTTTCTAAACCCAAATTTTCTCGAAATGGGGTACGTTCCGCTAAACGAGGCAACTTTATCGTGTACGAATTGAACCAAAAGTTGCGTATCATCAACGAGGATGTGTGAAATTTTGCAAAAGTTAATTTGGATGTGCGTGCACACTAAAATCAACACGTATCCGTCAAAAAGTCCCGTATCGACCTGTTCTGACACTCGTCATAATTTTTTGTGTGCTTGTCATTTCACAACAAAACTTATACCAAAGGATTTGTAGCGTTACACTGGTTCTTTGACCCAATTTTGGTTTGATTCTGAGAACGTTGACGAAATACCATTTTCTTGGGCCCTACGGTTCTACTTGACGGACGATTTCGTGACCGGCTCATCAAAATTCAGTTCTGGATGTTCCGTTGTGTTCATATTATTATTTTGGACTAGTAGACACTAAGTTTGATAAATTTGAAGAACTTTATCTCTGGCACATTTTTTGGTGCAAAATGGGCCACAAATAGACCTCGTTTTGACCAAAAACTGTCAATTCTGTCCATGTGTCCAAATTGGACTTATGGGTAGTCAATTCTAGCTATTTTAACTATTCTAAGAGCAATGATGATATTTATTTCAGTATCTGGAGCTGTACCTGGAGATTTTACTGTTACATGAGCAACTAAGATGTACATCCTCGGCATTAAGTCATGTCACAGCGGCGTAGCACCGCGCATAGGCAGGTGGCCTAATGTTATAGAATGAAGAGTGGTAGGCATCACTACAAAGAGGTTGATGACCTCATGTTACAGTAGCGTGACACCACAGAGATAAAAGATGTAAATCCTCGACAGGAAGTCATGTCACAGCGGCATAACACCACAAGAAAGTGCAAGGCTTCGTGCTAGGTAGTTTGGCACTACAAAGAGGGAGTGAACCTCATGCTACAGTGGATGACACCACATGAGGGAGTGAACCTCGACAGAAGGCCATGTCATAGCAGCGTAGCACCGCAAGAAAGCGCAATGCTTCATGCCAAGGACTCTTTAAGAACTCACCTATAGTGTATGGAAAAAGATACAGGCCGTCTCTTGAGGGAACACTTGTAGACAACAAAAATACATACACCCAAACTAGGCGTGCACAGGGCCTTCAATGTGCAACCGAAAGCACAGTTGATGTCATTGTGTGAGTGGAAAGAATTGCAACTATGATGCAGAATTCAAGGCTTAGTCCATTCTTGTATCATATTGTTATTTTGACCCATACAGGAAGATTCAAGTCGAAGAGACATCTATCCTAATGCAAGATGGACAGTCACTGTGAGGAACGCTCAATCCATATATTGAGATATGTGGGAGATTGTCGGTATTTTTGCCTTTGGACTATAAAAGATAGTCCCACATTGGCTGCACCACCAAGTGGGTATCTCAATATAATGATTTGCTTGTGTTGAGGTGTGCACATGGGTGCCATATAGGGGTATTTAATTAAGATAAAGAAGGATTAACTACTTAATGAAAGTATTTATGCTTTTTGTCATTCTCTTGGAATTTATTTCATATGAGCTAAGCTCCAAAGGGGCTTAGCGACTCGGACTCGGACTCGGACTCAAGGGCGCAAAGTGGCACTTTGTTGGCGCACTGACGTCAGCATCGGCGCAGGCGGAGGTGCTTGTGCGCATTTGATGCGCTCTCATGCGCGATCTGCATGAGTGGTCGCATGGGCGGGCCGCATGGGCGGGTCACATGCGCGGTCGCATTGGCGGGTCGCATGCTCGGTGGCATGGGCAGGCCGCATGGGAAGGCTGCAATGGCTGTCACATGGGCTGCCGCATGGGTTGTCGCATGCGCTGTCGCATGCGTTACGGCTTGAGCTGCCGCATGCGCTGCTGCTGCTGCGGATATATTTGAATGGTTATGGAAAGATATTGTATGTTATTCATATCCATATTTTGTGGGATTTAAATTTAATTTGTTCCTATCTTTTAGGGATTCATAATTAATCTGTTCCTATCTTTTCGTAACTGTTGGGCGGCTAAAATTTCCACTCTCTCTATAAATACTCTCTTCGTGCCCCTTTGAGGACTTACTTCGAAATAGAGGAGACGAAGAGAGTTGCAGCAGCCGCCATTGCAGTCCAGGAGGTTCGTGCGAGTCCAAGCAAGGATGTGACAGCGAGCGTTCCAGAAGTTCTACGTGAACTTGTTGGTTCCTGGGAGCAGATATTGTAGGGCGAGTCTTGTTTTGAGCAACGATGATCTTCATCACCCCAGCAAGCAGAGTTTATTCTTCTTCTTCCTCTTATCTTTTGCAAGTTGTAAACTTTGTTCTACCCGTTTGCAACTGCGATACAAAAAAGAATGAGAAGATAGTTTTTTCTGATTCTTTTGCTATCTTGTTTCAAGTTGTAAACATATCCTATATATAATCTTCTTGTTGGATCGAGAGATATCAGGAAAGGAACTCTTGTGTGAACTCATGATCTCTACTTCAACTTCTGATTCAATCATCTTTGATTAAGTCTCGGGACTAACACTTCTAACGATTATTGTTGTACTTGTGATAATGCTTTATAGTTGTTTGTATTAATTTTCTCCTCTACGGTCCAAACTTCGTCCTCCGCAAGGGCGTAATAAAAAATTCGAGTTTGGGTGGACTAGAGTAGGAAAACAGGAACGAAAAAATATATAGAAAAAAAAAAATTAGTGGACTCGAGCCCACTCCTAGCCCCAGTTCCGCCCATGGTCCTCCACCTTTTTTTTTTAGCTTAGAAAATATAAAATTAAGTAGATTTTGGAAGAAAAAAATATCAATTATTTTGTCTATAAATGTGCATCTTTGGAGAATCCTTTGAGGGTGTTCAAAAACTATGAATCAATCATATTTTCAGATAATATAAATATTTAATCATCAATTATTATTATATTTCTAGAGTTTTGATATAGCCGGGGTCTATGCTAACATGTTATCGTAGCAACTCAAATTTGTATTCTCTTGTGTGCATTGTAAACAAATTTAATAAGTAAATTATATATACTGCAACATAAATTCAACTCTTATATATATATATATATATATATATATATATATATATATATATATATATATATATGAAAACTGTCGGAAAAAATCAAAAGCAAACTGCACCATTTATTCTCCATCAGCCACGGCACAGACTAAATCTATCAACGATCATCAAAAGATATTCAACATTTTGTACTCAAAGTGTACCAACAATATTGCGTATCATGTACGTGACAAAACGCAAATTGCACCATTAATTCAACAACACTACACTTGACATATATTCATTCCGAATTCTCACGCAAAACAACCTGCCTGAAAATGTGCCTAGCCAAACCAAGCTAGTCTCGAGGATCACCAAGCCTTTCTTTCTTCCTTCCTTCCTTCCTTCCTTCCGTTGACAACTTCAATTCTAAAAGCAGTTACACTTCGTCTTGGATCTCACCTTTCTTTTCCTTTCTTTTTTCTTTTTAATTACTAGTACTCTTGAAACAAGCTCGCACATGCATTCTCCTTCCATCCCTCTATGAATCCCCATGCACACACAAATACCTAAGTCTTGCACTTCATAATAATATAAACACACCCCCAAACCAACACTTACCAATGGCACCCCCTCGTCCCCCCACACACAGATACTTCTCAACCCCTCTGGTCTTCTTCTTCCTCTTCACCCTTCTTGTCGTCCTCCTCTTCCATCGCCCTTGCGAAGCTTACCGCGTCGGAAGCGGACCTTTCGGCTTCAATGGCCAGCCCGCAACGAGTTTCGTTGCGGGTGGCCGAAGGTTCGAGTTTCTCCCTAGGGGGATGCCCATACCGCCCTCGGGGCCGTCCCAGAGGCACAACGCGGTGCTCGACTCGACCGCCGGCGAACGGATTCCGGGTTCTCCTTGAAGATAGAGTAGTCCTTTGTAACTACATACTTCTACGATCAAGATGGGATTAGTGTAAGCTAGCTCCATTTGTCATTAGCATGCAAAGCTTAATTATTACTATGCGTTTGTTTGTTTGTTAAATATCTATATGGGACTTTGTCAACACTTTGGTTTCAAGCTTTATGGACCTTTTGTATGTTAAGAGAGTGACATTATATGTTTTTTGTTGTTGTTGCAAGTGATGCAACTATAAAGAGATTTCTCATCACTTTTTTTAGAAGAGGACTAACAAATAACTGCCCCACTCTGTACTGTATTGACTCACTCCATCTCTATGGATGATAATGGGGGAATGGTTCTAGCTGTATTATGCCTTCCCAGTTTGACATGGTTAAATACATACGTACCCTCACTTTAACACATTCTCTAAGGAAACATGAAACGAGAAAAACTTTGATACAGATGGCTGTGTCAAAGTTTGTAGTGGCTGTATCAAAGTAATTTCATACAGCCATCTATATCAAAAAAAATTCCACATGAAACATCGTTCATATGATTACATTTCCATTTTTTGGCAGTTTTCTTAATTTAGGAATTGTTTGATAAATCGTAAATGTATTTTTTTTTTTAATGAAATTCATATGGAAATTCATCTACTTTCTTGTCCTTCTAGCAGAAAACAAATATGTTTGATTGAAATGAAAAAAAAGAAGTAAAAGATAGGAAGTGAAAGAGTATATTATAATTGTAGTAAATTATAATTAACTCACATAACAATTTAATAAAATAAATAAATAGTTTAATAATTTAAGATAATAATTAACTATTCTAATTATATAATAATTAACTATCCTAATTATATAATAAAATAAGTAAATTATCTCAAATAATAATTATTCTATTTATTAATTAATTACTAATAATTATATCATCCAAATATATTCAGTTCAAATCTAGATAGTAGGAACATATCCAAAATTATTTGTCGTGTCGGATACGTATCAAAAATTGAACAAATATGTATATGATATTCCAAAATATAACTACTGTCTATCGTGTCCTTATTTATCGTGTCGTTTAGTATTCGTCATCATACTATATAAGTCAAAAACTAATTAAAAAATTAATATAAATATATTTTATTTACTACCAACTAACTATATTAATTATTTTTTGATTAGTTTAATGTTAGCTTAATCAATGATTGGCCAAAGTGTTTTTCTCTCATAAGTATTAGTTTTATTTACTAACATCTAACTATCCTAATTAATTTATTAGAGAGAAATAGAAAACACCCACATCTTCATTTCTAGAGAGGAAGTGAAAAGGTGAAAGAGAGAGGACATGAATTGCATCTTTCTTTTATCGCCCAAAATCAAGGCCAGATCTGAGCTCGTGGGAGTTTGAGACAAATTTTTAAAATGGTACTCCCATACATAATATAAAAATATATTAAAAAACTAAAAAAAAAAATTTTAAAAATAAAACTACCACCAATAATTGTTAGTAAGGATCTTTAGTGTGCAAATCTAATATAATAACCACTATATTACAATTAATTATTTTGTGTTAAATGTTGTGATGAGTACATATTAGTTCTATTTTATATACAAGTTTATTAATATATTTTTGTTTAAACTAATTTTTTTGGATCCTCTTTGTCCATGGGTTCTAGACGGTCGTCATGGCTATTCTGGGTCAGGGTCGACCCTATCCTAAATTCAAGATGTGTAAAAGTGTAAGTCGGCCCGGAACCCGCCACGGGCCCGGTCCGATCAAACCCGGTCCGAGCCGGCCCGGACCCGGTCAACGATCCGGACCGGCTCGACCCACCTCCTCTGTGGGTCCGGACTGGGTCGGCAAAATCGGCCGGTAAGCCCGGTCCAATCCGGTGTGCAACATTGCGGGTCTGGGCCGGTTCCGAGTTGGACCGGACCGGCCCAATTTTTTTATTTACTTTAATATATATATATATATATATATATATTTGTTTTTTTTGAAATGGAAATTGAATATAAAGAAATGAGATTACAACTCAACTGCATCCATATCTCATTTCAGAGCAGCATCTCACCAATGCTCCAACCCACCCAATATATATATATATATATATATATATATATATATATATATATATATATATATATATATAGGGTCGGCCCGTATCCAAACCGGTTCGACTCGGTCTTACCTTGACCGAGTCATGGATTCGGACGGGGTCTAATAATTTATTGACCGGACCGGCCCGCCGTTCTCTTCGGATTGAGTTCGGTCCGGATCGAATCCGGTCAAATCCGATTGACCTGGACCGCGGGTCGGTCGAACCGACCCAATACACACCTTGATTTCAAATCCGACCCATTTTACTTCCCTATCAAATATCGAAACTTTGAATTTTTGGTCCAAATTTTTTTTATTTGCACTTTCAACCTCAAATATCGATTACCAAACACACCCTAAATCGCTTGATGTGATGGTAAGGCACTTACAAGTATACTGTGTTGAATATCGGACAATTGTAAATTAAAGTTGTAAGCATCTTAACCCTTCTAAATCTGCATTGAAAAAAATTTCTCGTCCTTTCGTATATTCTTTCTTTCTTTGCAACCAAGCACAATAATTCAGGGGAAGAACATCTCAATATTCTTTGTGGGGTCTCTCTTTATTCCCAGGTTTCGGAGAAGTTTATAGGGACTAGTGCCCCTCCATCATCATCATGACCATGATCACAATCACAATCATTATAACAGCAGTAACACTGATGATAATATTATCATTAGTTGATATGTAATATCATAGAATGAATGTAATGATGGAGGAGCCAGTTAACTAGGCCTCTTCCAAAGTGATCATGTACACACTGAGTCTGATACTCCTCTCAACTTTAGCTTTAAAATAAAAGAAATTTTTTTTTTAAAACAAATCATGGAAACATAATAATCAACTGCAGTCCAATGATTCTGAGGGCACTGAAACCAAGGGTAAAAAAATCCAGGCAAAGATTTGGATGTTCCCAAATAACATCACTCCACAGTCCCACATATGGACCAAATCATCACCCCATCAAGTCTAAAACATGTGCAAGGAATATATTTTTCTGACAATTTGGATAGATATTCAAGTTCAAGAAAAAAAAAAAGAGAGAGAGAGGGAGTGCATAGTTTGCAGCATCGATGGACATCGATTCAATTCGGCTAATATAGATACAATTTGGCACATTCTGATCCAATATGGAACGATATCTGATACTGACCGATATCGATATTGAGGATCTCTTTATCCGATCAATTCAACAACAAAAATTAAACGAAAAAGATCAATCAACATTGGTGTAAAATCATAGTAATATTGTAAAACATGTAAAAGAAGAGAACTTATATATCACATATAAATCAATTGGCAGGTGTGTTATTTCATTCAATTTCAAAACTACTAGAAAATAATACTAAAAATACTTAAAATTATGACTAAATATATAAAATATATTTTCAAAAATGTTAATAATAATTTATTTATTTTTACTAAAAAATTGAATATTTCGATCCGAAACTGTTGATTCCAATAGTAATAGAAATGGTCTGATACCAATTCCGATACCGCTGTGAACCTTGGAAAATAGAGAGAAGAAATCTATGCAATGCCATAGTTATACCCCCAACTTAATTATACATATTACAATGCTGGTGTTGCTTGACACAGCACCAAAGCATTGAGACAGTTCAATGCAACAAAACATCAAAGCCCCTATCCTATCAACAAAGTAAGCAACAACAGCACAAGGTTGTTATTGCTAGTAACAAGTAAAAGAAACAGAGAGAACACTTCATAATGGCTAAACCAAACCATAGAGAAGAGAACCTTCAAGCGCACTAAAGCTTTGTTAAACTCTGAGGAAGTAAATGCTGAGCTCAGTGCCGCCTCTACCATCGGGGTTCATCATGTAGAAAGCCTCCGAGTCCTTCGATCCGACCACCCTCTCGAACGTCGCTCTCATGTACATCATCTCTCCATCCGGACCTTCGCCGCCGTTGTCGGCGGGCAGGACCCCTGCCCCCATCGAGACCGGCTCGACCGCCTTCAGCACCTTCCAGTCCGCCGGCCCGCACTCGCGCCTGTGCGCGTAGCCGCACTTGCGCCCGTTGCAGTACGCGCGCCACAGCGACTCCTCCGCGAGCGTTTTCGTCCCTTCCTTCCCCTTCCCATTCCCCTTGGCGCTACTGCCGGCCCTCCGCTCGCACTCGAGCGCGATCCTCACCAGCCCCGAGGCCATCTCGCGCACGAGCACGCTGGTGGGCGTGGCGAGCTCGAGGAGCACCACGGGGCAGGCGCGGGAGTCCACCTGGAACGCCAGGTGGACGTGGCCGCGCCTGTTGCCGTAGAGGGTCCCGGTCATTCGGGAATTGGCCGGCCGGTTCCGATGGCGGCTGCTGGCGAGCGCAGCCATCAGAACCGACCGGAACCTCGAGACGGCCGCTGCCGCTGCGGAGCTCTTCTTTTTGCCAGCGGCAGCAGCCGTCTCGGCATGGACAGAGGAGGAGGTGGAGAAAGACGTTAGCGGAACGTCTTTCTCCACCTCGTCCTCCCATCGCTTCCTCCCCGGCTCTCCTCCTGCGCTTCCTTTTCTTACCACCCATTTGAAGTTCCTCCTGGAGGGGGAGTTCTCATGGGAAGAGGAGGTTCTTGGCATGATGATGCTCCTCATTTGGGAGGTGAGTGAAGCTGCAAAGAAAAGACTCAAAGAGTGAATGCAAAGACAGAAAGAGCAAGTTTGGGGTATTGGGCTCTTTAAAGTGTTTTAAAGACAACATAGGAAGAGAGATTTGATTGATTCCTTTGTTATGTCCTACTTACTTGAGATGTGGGGGCATAATTTATTCCATGCTTCTGGTCTCTTTTTTGTGTCAGTAAATGTTGGTGAGACCCTCCCCCCTCTAGCAACATAATTCTGGCAAAAGGGAAGGGAGGGAGTGAGGGAGTGAGGAAATCAATGCACTGGCCACTGCATGAAAGAGGAGCAGATTTAAAGAGGATGATTGAAAGTGAGATGAGACCGTTTGTGAGGACACCCTTGGGATGGGAGCTGGACCCACATGTAGGGGTGCCCACTCTCTCTTTTGACTAGGTGCTATAATGGGGAATGAAGCTGAAGCTGAAGGGAGGAGCACAGCACATCAGGACACAATCAACTGCACCTACTTAAGGAAGACAAGCGGCAGCACCAGTAGCTAGTGCCATGTCTTGTGTTGTTCCATTGTTTTCAAGGCTCAGTCATGATGCTGATGGGGGATGTGTTGGTGCCTTGTGGTTGTGGGAGCCGCCCTCCAGACAAATAACAACTGGAAATTTTTTTTAGGGGAGCCCTTTTTTCTTTTCTTTTTTATCTTGAGCTACAGTAGGAGGGATTACACCATTCAAATAGGTTCTTTGTTTCTGTAGGAATTCACGGGACACCAAACTGATGCTGGGCCTTAGCTAGTTCCAGTGGTGGCATGGAAGTCTAGTCAGTTTCGTTGCCATTGCTCAAACTGTATTCTACATTATTCTACTGGGTCAGGGGCAAGTTTGGGCCACTTGGATTTGCTATTACTTATGATATTAATAGTGTTGTTCTTGGGTTGAAGACAACTAAGAGTTCAAGTTTTGCTTCTGGGCAACTCAACCGGTGTGGATCCGTTGTACAGAGGCCTCATGACGTCTCCTAAGTTAATTTCAGGTGCCTAGCCTAACCTATGTCGAAATAAGGATTATACCATATTTGATTCTTTGAGAAAACAGATTGGGACAGACTTCTTGTTTCTCGGAAAATTCCAACTTTCAAGAAATTATAAAAAAAAAAAAAAAATTGAGTCGTATTCCACTTTATTTTTCATAATTCAAGGTGTACCACATCCTATTACCATAATGTATAAAAAAATTTACTTTTGACGAAAATTGTCTTCGACTGACGGTCAACTCGTTTGATCGAACTTTTTTGACGAAAATATCCTTCTTATGCTCATCCCCCTCCTCCTTCTCCATAGCCTCCTCTTCCTCCTCCGTCCTCCTCCTCCTCCATAGCCTTCTCTTCCTACTCCGCACTCCTCCTCCTTCTCCTTCTCCATAGCCTCCTCCTCCTCTACCCCTCTCCTCCTCATTCTCCATAGCCTCCACTTCCTCCTTCTCCATAGCCTCCTCCTCCGTCCTCCTCCTCCTCCTTTACCTCTCCTCCGCAGTAGGGACGGAGGGCTGCTCGCGCGAGAGCCGGGAGGCTCGCGAGGGGGCTACTCGTGGGTGGGTGGGTGGGTTGCTGGCGAGGGGGCGGAGGCAGCGGAGGGTTGTTCGCTCGGAGGTATTTTTGTCCGAAAAATACGGTCAAACGAGTTGACCATCCGTCGGGGACGGTTTCTGTCAAAAGTGGGAAGGAGGGGGAAGGAGGTTTGTACATATGGTTATCGGTTGGGGTGCACATTAAATTATGGTAAATATAGTATGATACAACTCAAATTTTCTCAATTATAAATTATGAAGGCCAAATTATCCTAATGGTACCCCAACTATAGCGTTCAGAAGTTTTTACTCCATTAACTTTCCACTGTTCGATTTTGCAACCCCAACTATATAAATTGTTCTTTTGAAACAAATTTCATCAATTTTAAAGTACATCGGGATATAATTTGATTCTTTGAGAAAACAAATTGGGACTTAAGACTTTCTTCTCTACTTTGTTCCTCGGAGAATTCTAACTTTCAAGAAATTATAAATTATGAAGGCTAAATTATCCTAATAGCAACACGACTATACCGTTCAGAAGTTTTTACTCCATCAACTTTCACTGCTTGATTTTGGAACCCCAACTATATAAATTATTTTTTTAAACACATTTTATTAATTTTAAAGTACATCAGGACTATTTCAAAAGAATATCTGACAATACAAGTATTTAAATTGTACTTTTTTATTACAACATATGATTTTGAAGTGGTTTTGATATGTTTCAAAATTGACAAAAGGTGTTTCAAACGAATAATTTATGAAGTTGTGATGACAGTCTTGATTAGAAAAAAAAAATTGACAGTCCTGATTATAAAAAAAAATTAATTGAAAGTGGGCAGCCGGTGAGTAATTTTTGGGAGTGACAAACTTATAATTATCAATTGTAAAAATTTGGATTGTCCTGAGTCATTTTTGTAGTGCATTTATCAAGAGCCGAAAACAAATCATTTTTTGTTTCTGTTTTTTTTTTCTTTCTAAAACATATAATTTGAAAATTTTATATGAGAGGGATGTTTTCCAAAACTATAATAAAGATATTATTTTATATGAATTTTTATTTTATTTTTTCAAATCATGCAACTTCAATTTTTGTAGACCAAGCAAATTTAAGAATATCATTAGCCTCAAGGTTTTCTTATTAACACAAGGAAAATACTCTTGCCTAGTCAAGTTTATATTAAAAAACCACTAAATGGCATAACTTGTTTTTATGGATTATAGTGTTAGACAATAATTAATAAATATTAATATTTTATAGTGTAGCTCAAATATATTAAAGAGTTAATTATCGAAATGGTGCACGAGGAATGTAGTGTTTGCCATTTTAGTAATCGAACTTTTTTTTGGCCGAAATGGTGCATGAGCTTTGCAGTTTGGCTCAATTAGTGCCTGAAGTAAATTTCGTTGGTGTTTTTGGATAAAAATCGATAAAAATGTCACGTGCCTTATTTTAATGGTTATTTTGTCAAATCTTTTATTTTGGACTACTATTTTTAACGATTTCTAACTATTCTCATCCAAACAATTTTCTTCGAACACTAATATTCTTCTGAAATGATAGTCCAAAATTCAAAACTTGACGAAATAACCATTAAAAATAAGGCACGCGACTATCACATATCTATTTTTATCAATTTTTATCCAAAAACACCAACGAAATTTACTTCAGGCACTAATTGAGCCAAAATGCAAAGCTCATGCACCATTTCGACCAAAAAAATAGTTCGATTATCAAAATGGCAAACACTACATTCTTCATGTACCATTTCGACAATTAACTCTATATTAAAAGTTAGAATAAAGAATGGATGTATATGTGGGAGGTGAAAGAAAAAAAAATTTATCTTAGTTGGTTGGAATGAGCAATTAGAATAAAATATTAAAAGATAGAATAAAGACCATATTGAATTATACTCGTGTTTTATTTGTACTCTATTTAGTACCAGACAAAAGGCAAACAATTTCTACTCGGGTGGACGTTCTTTCAAACGTGTCTATTTTGGGTTTCAAATGGATATTTCTAAAAATTTAGTCCAACAAACATCCGAAAAATAAAACACTTGGGTAATTAGAAAAAATATATAATTATAATTCAAACTATTACTAAATAGTGAGGGCAAGAGGTTAAAGGACAATCAATCAGTTATCAGCCGCTGCAAATAGCAGTAGCGTGACTAATGACAGTTTCCGAGTCATCCTAGTGTAAGTGCCTGACTCGTGTCCAGTACGTCCCCAGCAATGACGGGACACGGACACAGACCAGTTCTGGATGCTTGCTTCCCACGCAACTGTGCATTTCCATTATAGCATTACTCTCCAAAGAGTTGCATATATACCATACCAACATGCATGGAACCTCATTGAATTTTGATGAATTCATCTCTACAAAGCCATGTATTTCGAAGAACAAAATGTCATGGATTATATTAACATGTGTTTTAAGAATGCATATTAATATATAGATAAATGTACATTTTATATGAGTACTACCAACACCGTTTCTAGTATTTTGGAGGTCCTAAACAAGTCCCAAAAATGAGACATTTATTTCTCTTTATATATATTTTTTGGTAAATTTAAATTTCAGGAAATCCAATAAATTCAGAATGCAATATAATTAGTTCTTAATACACATAAGTTATTACTAAGATCCAATAAATTAAGTAACTTCAATAAATTAAGCAACTTCAAGTTCTAAATTTTTTTTTCTTCTCCAGCCAGGTCCTAGACAAGTTCCGAAAATGAGACCCTCATTTCTCTATATAATTTTTTTTTTAATTCTTCTCCAGCCAGGTCAAGACAAGTCCCGAAAATGAGATCCTCATTTCTCTATATAATTTTTTTTTGTCAATACAAATTCCAATAAATCCAAAAAGCAATATAATTAGTCATTGAATACACATAAATTATCACCAAGATCCAATAAATTAAGCAATTCCAAATTCAAAAAAAAAATTGAAGACTTTATTTAATTCTTCTCCAGGCAGCCATGGACTTCTCCAGGCCCCCAGTTTTTTTTTGGCCTCGACTACTGCTTCAGAATAAAAATGGAGGTCCCTTGAGGGAGGAGACCCTAGGCTGCTGTCTAGCCGACCTCATCCTGGAGCTGGTCATGAGTACTCCTACTAACACATTTATCAATACATATTTCATTTAAAATGTGTATTAAAAAATGTAAAAATATGCATAAATATGCCGTTAGAAGTATTCATATAAAATACATATTTATTAATGTGTAACATTACCCAAATATCTCAGGACACATGTTAACATAAACCAGAGTCATATATATGGACTATGGAGAAACTCTCTACGAATCTTTAAGTTTACATTTGCATAATACATTGCAACTCTAATTATATCTCCTTCTACAACATTTCCCATTTGTTGCTCAATTCTACATGCGTCCTTCTATGTGTAACTCAAGCAAAGCCCAATTGACCAAATATTGATTATAATTAGCCTTTATCCAGAAATCTTTGTATTTATAATGTTTCATCTCCTCCTCCTCCTTGATCTCTTCTTCCATATAGGGCAAGGAAAAATCTGAAAGGAAGCTCTTGGCTCTGACCTGCCCCAAATCAAAAGCCAAACATCTGTTAGGCATAAAGATTCAAAATGGTGTTGCTTGTCAGTGACGGTAAATATTATTTGTAGTGACGGTAAGTCTAGTTGCTTGCATCTTAAAATATACCGAAATCACAAAACAGTCTTTTTTTTATGTATTTGGATATAAGCAAAAATCTCGTGGCACCGTAACTTTTTTTTTTTTTTTTTTTTTTTTTTTTTTTTCGATATGAAGATTTCGTACCCATAAAAAATTGCTAGAGCATGAGAGTACTAACCGTAGCCGTAGTGGTGTGATCTCTACTCGAGACAGCTCCGCATCGTCGACTGTCGAGTGTTGCTTGATAGCAATAGTTCGGCAGCCAAGGTTGCTCATGCCGAGTATAGCTGTGGCTCTTCTGAAGGAAGAATCAACAATGATTCAAAGCTTTACTTGTTTGTTTGGCACTCTTGCCTTAGCGTTAAATTTTCTATATTTTTTACTGTTCAATTTTAACACACTAATTTTTTAATTATTTTTTGAAATATTTTTCGTTAATATGAAATATATCAAGTTCACTCCAAAAATATATCTTGTAATATAAAAGCTAAATTTAAATATTTGTATTTGTTAGATTTTTTTTTTTTTTTTTAAGTGGTCATAATTGTATTGTTAGATATTTTTTTTTTTGAAATAATTTTGATGTACTTCAAAATTGATAAAATATATTTTAAAAGAACAATTTATAAATTTTAGATGCTAAAATTGAATAGTAAAAGATTATTATGCCAAAGATAACCTAACATTATACTTGGGATGTATAATTTAGCTTATTTGTTTCTAAAACTAGAGAAAAATAAACATAAAGAGTTGGAATGGGAAAAAAAAACGAATTAGACAAACTTACTTGTAGACAAAGCTCTGATCATGAAGCCCAATTATCAGTGTCTTCGCTCCGATTTTGTTCACTAATGACACAATCGAAGCCGCTTGGTCACCCTCCATCACTGTGATTTCTACCTTAGCCTGCATTAGGACTCGCAAATCTTGCTATTATTATATAACTAGTATATACTATTATTCTATTTTTTATTAAAACTCTTATTCTAATTATTCTAATTTTTATTAAAACTATTTAGAAAGACTAAAAAATACCTCATATAAAATTATCTATTTGTTTTTGTTAATTTAATGAACAATATTAATTAATATAAATAAAAAATGACGCAATTGGAAAGAAAAAGTTTTACGGTGAAATCTAACTTTTTATATTATTTATAAAACTAGTAATTGTACACGTACATTGCACGTGTATTTTATGCTTATTTAATATATAGTAATTTTTTTAAGAAATGTTGCATAATAAATTATTTACAATTATTTGAAAAAAATATTTTAGATTTACCAACTTTTAATATGCAATCTTTTTTTTTTATTTTTTTCTAAAGTAAAATATTTGCAATAAAATACATTTTTTTTTAAAATTATTTTTTGTAAGAAAATAAGATATTTGTAAGTAATAGTAGATATTAATGATGGTAGTGGACATTAATAATGATTGTATTATAATTATGATTGCATCATTAATTATATTTACAAGGCTAAGTTGTAACTTGATACTCTCAACTATCCATGTTTTAAAACTTGATATCCTAAACTTTTAAAATAGGCACTTTGATACCCTGAAAAATAAAGTTACAAAAATAATTTTCCTCTTCCCCAGTCATTTCCCCTCCATCTCCCCCACCCCCTCCTCCCGCCTTGCCACCCCCTGCTGCCTGCCCCTGCCGTGCCGCCGGCCTGCTCGCACCGCCCGCGCGCACAGCCCCACGCCTGCCGTCCGCACCCCGTCCGTGCCTCCGCGTCGCCCACGTCCGCGCCCGCACGGCCCTCCCGTTCGCTCGCCTCGCCGGAGAGACGAGGGGGGCGGAGAGAGAGAGGGGGGAGAGATGGAGGGGTAGGGATATTTTAAGATTTTTTTGTTTTTTTAGGGTATGAAGTTGACAATATTTGATAGTTGATCGTATCGAGTTATCTATTTTGAAAGTTTAGAATATCAAGGTACAAAACTTGGATAGTTGAAGGTATCAAGTTGTAATTTAGTCTATTTATAAACTAATTAAATAATATAAGTTAAGGACATTTTAGAAATCTTGAAAGTTTTACGACGAAGTCCTTCAAGTTTCAGTAAGTCTACGCAGGCCGCAGGCTGAACCACAACTGAAATCGCGGACCACGTGACAGGTTATGATTGATCGGAGTATTTTTTTTTTGCCTACGTTAGCAGGAGCACTGGCGTCAGTGGGTTTGCTCCGACCAATCACGCGCTGCCACGTGACAACGCAGTTTCTTTTTCGATTTCTTCCGTCGGTCTGTTTAGACTTTTTCTTCAAGTTTTTATATTATATAATAGATAGATAAAACTAAGTTTACAATAAAATTTGGTGGTAAATTTTCATGTGTGAGTTGTAAAGACTAACAACCAAATTTGATCGTAAGCATAGCATGGATGCAATATATAAGATTGATTGCAGAAGCATTAATAAGGAAAGACTTAATCCGGACCTCGGGGATTCCGTTACAAAGTTCCTTGAAGGAGAGCGCGAGCTGGAAGCCCTTGAGCCTCAGCTTCTTCTGCCTATCCATCGATCGAGTGGGAGGAGAGACGTGGACGAGGGTGATGGAGTCGGCGCCGCGGAGGAAGTTGTGCAGTACCGCCCACCGGAGAGCCTCCCGTGCCGCTTCGGTCTCCTCCACCACCACAACCACTCTCTGCTTCTCCATCCTCCGATGATCTCAACAAGCAATACTACTAATACCAACTAATCATTTTTTTTCATTTCTTTCTCCCAAGTCTCTCTTCTTCTTGTACTATGGTTGGTCCTTTTTATGTAAAGAAAGAACAGTGCGTCTACACATAGCTCACTAGTTCCCCCCGGAGCGGGAGAAACCGGTCGCTGCACCTAATTAACCCTCCACCCACCTCCTTCATTTTGTGAAAGTGATTTTACTTTCATCTTATTAATAGAATAAAAAAAAATAACTGGACAAAGATAATTTTCTGGGTATGGCAACAAGGTGACCGAAAAAGAAAACGATTGGTCGATTTTTTTTTTTTTTTTTTTTGGCCGATGTAAACATGAGAACTGAATTCTAATTTTTTTTGGCCAATCACAAACTACCACGTGGCAGGTCAGTTTTTTGTCGATCAATTTTTTCGGACTGGATAAAGTTTCGAAGAAAGGGAGGCTCAAGGCAGCTAAGACAATTAGTACAGGGAGGTAAGTAAATAACTCAAGCATTGGGGACCATTTCCTCCATTAAATAAGATTATTTATAAAGACACGACCAACAGACATCACAATTTATTTTAAAAGAAATACTTCACAAAATATTCTTTTAAAATTTTTAGAAAAGATTACATACTTTCGTATAAAACTCAATTTACTCTCTACTAAAATTTAGGTTAATGACTACTAAGGTGTTTTTCTAGAGTTTAGGATCCAAAATTAGGATTTTCAACCTCAAAACTAGGCACAGACAAGTTGGAGACGACAGAAAACTGTCAAAATTTGTACAGTCATAACAATAGTAGTCATAACAATAGTCAGACTGCCGAACGATACTCCGAACGAATCGCTGAATAAGCTAAGTCTGAACGTCATTGCACCAATGATCCATTTTGTTGAGCTGAACGAAACAGATCGTTACAATGTACATGTGGACCAATAAAAATGGATTCTTACATCTCATTTTCATGTGCATTCATGTGCACTAGTACACTCTATTTCTATTGGTCCACGTATACATTGGCTCATATAGGAATATGAGCACATAGCTCATATCCCCTTTACCCTATATATCATGAAGCTCAGGTAATGTACAAAAGTATGACCAAACTTACAACATGATCAAATTGTAAAATTTCACACCCTAACAAGATCAATCCCATGAGAAGCCAGATAAATAAAATTAATTTCCTTCCAAACTAAATGGCCAAAAATATATTTATATCCATAAGTAACCTTAAGTTGATCAAAACAATCCTGTATTTGCAACATAAAGACGATATCTCAATGAATGAATTTGTCCATAGTACCGACAATTACGGCAGCAATTTAAATCAAAGCATACTTGCCGACGAGCTCATCATAATGTCACGACTTCACAAATAGCAAAAAGAACATACTTCATTAAGACGGCAAAATAGTAACTATATTTCCATTGCAACAGCCAAGTACCCAACTGCTCCACAAGCATGAAGCATACATCCCACCCGCTAATTGAACATATAATCTGTAACAGAAACACAAATGATACTATTTTGTCAAGTCATCTAATAACTAGTCACTATTTCATACTTCCAGTTGACGAACATTTTATCCTCCCCCAATCCTAAACCAAAAGGCATTAACATTTTTTTGGATGCCACTATCCAAAAGATCCAAGAAGCCCATACACCAAGCAGCAAAAAGCACTTTCTGACACATCTAGAACATTTTGACTTCATTCCCTGGTATTTTCATCTTCTTATTATCAGGAAGCAATCCCTACTAGAAGCAAATATCATATAGCAACAAAGCCTGCCGACAACATTAGTTGCTTCCCATCTATTTCAACCAGACATGCTAAAGTTCTAGGCTAATATCAGTAAACTTCAAGAACCCAGTTCTACACAGAACGACCCCGGCCCCTTACCAAACCCTCTCCCATTATGAGGACCTCTTGTCCGTCCCCTGCCATGAAAACCCCGTCCTCCACCCTGGGCTGGCCCGTGCCTTGGAAAATCACCAAAAGTCTGTAATGCACGAAACAAGGCAAGTAGTTAAGAAGAGAGAACAGATTAATCTATTGAGCAGAGCTCAATGGATACTACTACACTCCTTACCTCTGTATCAATCTTTAACTGCTCTGAGAATTTAATCCTTCCGCCCCGATTCGCATGATCAAGTGTGTTGCAGGAAAGGGTATCAAAGAACTCATCCTTAACATAGACAGGCTTCAAGGAGAAAACAAGAATAAATCAGTAAAATTTTGTACATGATGCTTTCTTCGTATCATAATCATCCAACCATAGTACATACTAATTTGGGTGACTCGGACTTGAAGCTAATAAAGTTTGATAGATATATTGTCCAAATTTTAACTACCAGATGTCTAGTGTTATCATAACACAACCATCAATGATTACAAGGCACACACTGGAGACTGCAAAAATAGACAAGTTGTCCAGAACCTAAAATGCTAGTTGGCTAGTAAAGACCTACCTCGTTAGCAATGCAAATCTAGTTCATGCAACCAAGGAGCAACCTCCAAAGATCAAACCAACTTGTGCAACTTGTGTAGATGACGTCGATAACATGTTCCTAGGTTTTCTATATGGTGTAGGGAATCAAATCCATATGTGGAAAGAAACAAGCCAAACATGAATGTCTATAATTGAAACTCTCTTACCTTTAGCATTTGAGATTCTGCATCATGTTCCTCGCTATCATCAGCGTCGTGTTCTTTTCCATCTCCGTCCATGTAATGTGACAGCTCTTTAGTCTTACCTAGATGACCCCACACTTCATCCTTGTTGAATTTCTCATTCATTGCCATAAAATCAAAGTCTTCAGTGAATCTACTAACAGGGTGTGAATACTGAAACAGACAACAGGATAATTTCATTAACTACGCACATTAGAGAACATAAATGATCAAAGTAAAACCATAACAGTGACTACCTGAATGATTAAGTTGTTTAGTTTATATGTCAACAAAAAATGAAAGGTTTGAATGAATGTTGGGACTTAAAAAGAGTACGAGTATGCAGTGTGCTTAGGATTGGTTTTATTCATACGTATAAATGCCCAATAATTCTAACTTTTAAAACATGGTGCTTCATCTTTATCAAATATATGCTTGTACAAATACAGAAATGTCAATTTTTACATCTCTAAATCAGATTAAGTAATTAAAGTAGCCCCAAGCTATATATATGCAAAATGTCCAAAGAGGCTAAAGAAAATCCAAGTCATGAAATGCATTACCCCATTTTCTCTTCCTCTTCCTCTTCCTCTATCTCTTCCTCTTCCGCGTCCCCGATTATAATACTGATTCTGCAGCTTAACATGATTATAATTCTGCATAGCAGCTCCATTTGGCTGTAAAATAAATAGATACATCATGATCCTCTCATAAAATGACAATTTTAGTAAAAAGAACAGCATGACATAATGAACTGCAAACCTTTTTTATCAACAAAATATACACTTTTAAGCTCAAATAACTTATTATGTCAGACTTTCTTCACTCAAATTGAGTAGGTCCAGAAGAAGAGAATACAAAAAACATTCAAACATTACTTTTCAAATTAAAGGAAGCAGAATAATATAACTTTTTCATGGACCCCATTTCATATTATCTTTAACAAAGTACCTTGTTTGATAATTTGCACTACTTACAGCATACCCAGAATCCCATAGTATACTTTCTCCCTCCAAGTGCGATAAAGCTCCATATGAACATTGACATTGCTAACATTGTTACTTGAGGAGATTAAACAAAAGGATCATGGCTTTATAAACACACACATCAGAATAGTTTTTCTTTCTATATCGCTTCTCCATTGTGCAAGCTAATGTTCACTCCCTTTTCCTTTAATTTTCCATCTTTAAACATTCAAACATTACTTTTCAAATTAAATACTTCTAATGAAGCAGAAAATATAACTTTTTCATTGATCCATTTCATATTATCTTTAACAAAAGTACCTTATACAGTTATACTTGTTTGATAATTTGCCCACAGTATACTTTCTCCCTTCAAGTGCGATAAGCTCCATATGAACATTGACATTGCTACGATGGTTACTTGAGGAGATTAAACAAAAGGACCATGGCTTTATAAACCATGCACATCAGAATAGTTTTTCTATATCGCTGCTCCATTGTGCACGCTAATGTTCACTCCCTTTTCTTTTAATTTTCCACCTTTAACAACTGACATAACGGTCTGACATAATCCTTGGGCATTTTGTGCCAACTTAAATATTTGGATTTCAATTTATGAGTCGATCTCTCTTTTAGCAACCAAAACATCTATTAGAGACTCAGAGAGACCACTACAGTAAGGGCATCTAAAATGGTGGCCATAAGATATGCTTGTCACCAATTCCTGATATTATCGGTCTTTGATTAGCAGATTCACCGACTATAGTTAGACTATAAGGCTTCTGCACTCCCATCTCATGTAATATCTACATATTCGTATGTTGCACAGACACGGGTACAACACGGCAAGGTAAGGACACGGTGGCACAACACTTATTTAGGTGTGTCCTAGTGTATTTTGGAGTGTCAGCGGCGTGTCAGTTATGTGTCTGATATGCATCCGACAAGACACGGTCCAGGTTTTTGGAGTGTATCTGCTTCCTAGACATATTCGTTTTTCAAGGCGACTATTTAATATCTCTATTCTTTTGTTAGGAAACCATTGTAGCTCACTTTCATCCCTTGACCTCTAGAGTTATATATGATTCTAGTGATTAGCAGGTGTGTCACTATAGTCTCTTGCTAGTATTATTCTGATTATGATTTGAACCTATATATCCTGACATGTACTCAAATAGTTAACCTTCTCGAAGACTATTAATATTAATAGTTTTGATGGACTTAAAGTTCCAACTGCTGAATTCCTCACTTTCCCTTTTTCCTAGCTATGTTGACGGTCACTTATAAATTATTGCTTTAAGTAATCTGTTCTGAATGGTAATTTAAGTCCATTTTTATTAACAGTTTTTGTACCTTTCACATATGAGATATAGAAAAACTTAAGAGCATACACTGGAAGCCTATTATATTCTGTCTCCATTTATTCATAATTATTTTCTCCAGTTCATATTTTCATAAATAATGTGGCTTGAGAGAAGGATCGAACACAAGATGTTCAAGTAAGTGGTTACTACAAATAATCATAAATAAGGGGCATGTTTCTGTTAATAGTATGATAGATCATGAGAAATCGTGGCGGTATATAAATTCGTGAAGTACATCCTAAGTTTATCCTAGTTAGGGAGTCATCCCTAAAGAAGAGCACTTTGGAGCTGTTATTTGTTAACAAATAATCAAGTACAAAGCAGTGTAGTCAAAGGCGCGCCTTGCTCCTAGGCGCAGGGGCAGCGCCTCAGGGCACTCCAGGCGAGGCGCAATTCTTAAGGCGCACCTAAGGCGCGCCTAGGTGCGCCTTTTTCGAGGGCCTTGGAATAGCTAAGGCGCGCCTTGAAAATCTTGTGAAAAAATAACATGTTTAGACTTTTTTTTTAACTATTGTACTGTTTTTAGACTGTTTTTTGAACTGATGTACTTTTTTTTATTGTTTTCTCTCTCACTCACTCAATTCAAAGTGATTGCAACCTAGACATGGAAGAATTTGAAGCACACATATTTATCAATGTAGAAATCCGATGTATATATATATATATATATATATATATATATATATATATATATATATATATATATATAATTTTTGCGCCTCGTGTCGCTCGGGCGCGCGCCTTAAGTGCGCCTTGCGCCACGGGCGATTTGGACCCTTTGCGCCTTGAGTGCGCCTTGCGCCTTTGACTACCTTGGTACAAAGTACTTGAGGTGTAACAGATCTAAACTTTAGAAATTTAGAGGGAAACATCAATGTGAGCTAATCTACTTTTTCTTGTGCATATTGGTATGGATGTGCCACCAGTGGGGTACCACGAGAGGATCAAAGCAAAGAAAACTGTTCTAAAAGGCGGCCACCTATGCTCCTGGTGCCCCCGACGCCTGCTTAGTCGCCACCCCCACCCCCCCCCCCACCCCTGACTGCATGTTTTGGGGTTTTATGGACTTCTCTACAATTTTCAGTAGGTTTTTTAGTTTTTGAACTGCCTAGATGGGCTAGACGGCGGGTGCCCGCCTGACCAGCGCCTAGCACTTTTCACAACCTTGGCAAAGAATCATAAGAAGAATGTTGGATATATGTATAGATAACCATAAACAATGTGAAATACTATTATCTCAGATCGACATTAATTTAGCAAAAATAAATACCAAGTATAAGCCTCTATTACAATTCTTTAGAGGATCAAGTTTCCCGAATACAGCTGTCTGGGTCAGTGCTACAATAGACAAGCAAATAGCTGTTTACACACCAAAGTGTAAAGTAGCCCTTAGGCCAGTTACATATTTTGACTCTTACTTCGACAGCTAAAGCCTGCTTAACCACGGAAGTGATGATCTATTGGTAAATCAAAGATAGATGTCTACTGGGTAATGCATTTTCTTTTAATAAAATAGCAAACATTTATCATACATTTTAGTTCAATTATCTACATCTTATCTTGCCATAAAAACCTTTTCTTACTATGATTGATGTTTTATCTGCTGGTGTATAGCATAAATTACGTTGTGCCACATATTTGTCTAAGCCACATGTTAGCATCCAGATGGTTCATAGCAATATTATAAGGATGAATAACATCAAGTATGTCCTTAAGGTTAGTTTGTCATTTGTTACAACTGAAAATGTATTACGATCTATCTTTAATTTCTCTACTATTTTCATTGTATTCACCGTTCATGATTATCTATGAACTATCGACTAATTATGCCATTTCCAGATAGGAATATCTTTTCTCCAGTTCATACATAATGTGACAATGTGAAAATTATGTTGCACGAATATGGACACAGCTATGATAAGGATTACAGGAGTTTTCAGATAGGTACATATGTATCCTCCTATGGTAAACAAATATGGACACATTGACGATTTCTACCACCTCATGTTAGTGCGAACATATCTGCAGCCAAACATTGAATAAAGGTATACATCAGTAGTGCTCAGCACAAATTGATGTTTAAGAAGTACACCAAAAACTAATAATGAAAAAGACAAATAATATTAGAGAATGAAAAGCAATCTTATGTCACCCAAACATCCCCATGAAATGATCTAAACATGTTGAACCTTGCATCACTTGAGGAATGTAAGTATTACTGCCTCATGTGTTGCTGGCAAAGTTGCTACATGTTGGAAGGCATGGACCAAAGTAAATATAAATTTCCAAGTCAGGTTTGTGTCATACTGGATACATGACGGACTCACATGGTACCAGTTATCGTGTAACCCCGTTCCCTAGCTAATTAATGCTTATGCAGGTCTGTGTTGAACATACATTGACATGAAGCACACAAGCAGGACTATTTTTGGCATGTCTGTAGATTTTTGTGTGTCAGTTTGTTCATGATGGAAACAAAATAGAACTGATTATGCCATGCTCACTTTCCCTAGATCAGTGTCCTGGCAATTCAAACCCCAATAGCATTGACTAAGCAAAAAGATGTTGCAATTAAGGTACTTAAAACTGATAAAAAATTACAAGATATCAAGGAAATATCATACAGAGATGGATAAAGTCTGTCAAACTTGTACGACATACTTCAGTCCAACGTACCTTTTGATGGCTGGGTTTAGGAAGGGGCAATATTGGCTCCTTTGTCACTGCTGGAGAACGCACTGATGATGCAGGCAGGGATGATTTTATATTAGCATCGTGTGGTTTATCCAGTTCACTTTTATGGCTCACTGGTAATGGCTCAGATGATGGAAGTGTGGAAGAACCAGGCTGCAGCAGTTGACCAGGAGTTACTAGATCCACCGATGATTGAACTTGGTTTTGACTGGACAAATCCACAACAGAAGGTACAGACTGTGACATGGTTTGATAAACCAAAGTTGGAGCAATAACTGTACTAGAGTTGCTACTAACAACAGGAGGCATGTTCTGCGACACTGTTATTGCTGGGTCATGACTAGAGCTTAGAGGAAGTATAAATGGGCCAGCACCAAGATTTGCTGCTGGGAGAGGATCTACAAGAGGTTTATTTGGCATCAAACCTGTTGCTGTTTCAGGAGCTAAAACACTAGCTTGTGTAGGGGCCACTATTGATGGCAGTGTACTAGATGACATAAGCTGATTACTACTTGCAGGTGACAACAAAGACGAAGATAATTCAGATACGTTTGGAGATCCAGAGTGCAAGGTTGGATTTATTCCAGGATACTGGAAAGGTTGCAGCATAGATGGACGAAGAAGTGGGGATTGTTGCAAATGAGGAAGGCCACCTGATGGTGAATAAAATCCTTGCCAGTACATGGGCATTGCAAGCCCAGAGCCACTTGCATTTAGAGGAGGCTGTGGGGGAACCCATGAACCTATACCTCCCCCAGGCTGATACAGAGGTAGCCCACTTGGGAACGTTGACCTTGGTAGCCCCAACTCAGCTGTGTGAGAACTAAGATCAGCTACTGTTCCACTTCCACCAGAAGGTGAACTGATTGGTGCAGATATAGGCCGGGAGAAGTGTGACTGCACATATATTAAAAGATGTTAATAAGCCATAGTGAATTGACAGTCCACAAGAGTATAACTGTTGTTAGCAACCTGAATAATAGCAGGATCATTGTGTATAGTAGTAGTCTGAGCAGGCGGTGCAGCTTTAACCTGTAAATCCTGCAAATTGCAAGAGTTTAGAAATATATCAAGTTCAGAAGTATAAAAGGACAATTCCAAAGCTACAGTGGAGTCCTTGAACATAATAAGAAACAAATAATACTGCTTAGTCCAAATTACTGTATGAGCAGATGTATGGTATAACAATTGCAAGCACTTCTATTGTGCAGAATGTAGCCTTCTGCCCCACAACTTTGACTTTCTATTAGACAGACTGAAATCAGAAGTAAAACCCAAACAAGAATGCAAAATAAAAAAAGTTTCAAACTCACAATAAATAGGTACCAAGTAGTGAACTAATATATAAATTAGTAGGTCAACAAAATTAGAATAAGAGCGGGAACAGAAAAAGGAATAAGAACAGAACATAAGCAGGTAATCAAAATTATGGAATATAACCGAAAGGTACATGCCACTTAAGAATGTTAAGCTAGCAAGATGATTCAAATTTACATTCACATAAAACAGATGCAAGGCACTAGTGGAGTTTTATATTGCATTATGTTACGTGCATGCACACTCACATATAAACAGACACGTGTGCACACTTTTCATTGAAGGTATGGCAGCTGCAATTTTGTTTTAAGATGTGCTTTTGCACAAACAACACAGACACTTTCCTTAAAGCTCCAGGAGCTGTAACTTGTTTTTAAGATCTTGACATTATCAAATCTCAAAAACATGCAGTTCCAACATATCATCATTTAAAATAAAAATCTAATAGCAATTCAGCATGAGAGAATGTTACTTTCTCATGTACCTTAATATCACTTCCTCGAAAGAGTATATAGTCATATATTTTGTCACTAGCAGGAACCTGTGGACCATCCTTCTTCCGCCCTTCAGTTCCAAAACTTCTTACTGCAAAACAAAAAAAAACAGTTCGAAAAATAATCAATTGAGACCAAACTTTTGTATAAATAAACCATATGAAAAGGGAAGATTCAATTGCACTAATTTTCTCACAAGAACAAGATTTTTTTTACTAATATTGACTAAATATACAATGATAATTCAGCAAGTAATTCACGGGCATCTGTAACGCAAAATTGTGCAGATGTTCATGTTTATCTTGTTGTCTCTGTTTCTTTGAAAAGTACTAATACAAGCAGTATTCAAGAAAGAAATATCCTTATCATGGAAAAATAAATGTAAAACAAATTTACACTCACAATTTGCAATATCTCAAAAGTCCTAAAGTTCAGTTAGCCAATATTTTACCAACAATGCGGGAAGGAAAAGGAAAGGAGGGAAACAAGAAATATCTTTCGCTGATATTGGAAAACAATGAAAGAGTAAAGGGCAAAAAAATGGAGATACAGGAGACAAAATCAAGAAAAATTTCCCTCCGTCTTCCCTGTTTTCGTTTCTCCGACAGCTTTTATAGGGGCCAAACACAATCATCAATAACATTCGATCTAAAAAAGAAGATAAATTAAATTAAATTAAATTAAAATGTCATAAATTGAGCAGGTTGTATTGACTGGAATCATCAAATGAAAGTGAAAACTGAAAACACATGAAATAAATATTTACGGTGTAAAGCAAGAAGACCTAACCGATAAGTGTTAATTCCCAAACCCTTTTCATCCTTAAATTTCAAATAAGCTCTAACATGCTCAGGTCATTTGTGACACTTAAATGTAATCTTCATCATCATTATCCAAGCAATCGTCTTCGGTTAGCATGGATTGGGTATGGTATGGAGCAAAGAAAACTACAAAAAAATAATTGACAATAAGTTTTTAATTCTTTTATGACCGGTTGTTAATCTGAATCAACTCACTATGATGGTGCTTTTTTCCCTCGCCAAGGTAGCTATGATCAAGAAAGGGTTAGTTGACAGATAGGTAGACCTTACATTCTGGTCATGCGGTTTCTCATGCAACCAATGGGAGTCCTACATTATCCCCTAGATTGAAAAAGAGACTAGAAGAACAGGTAAGATAATACTGACAAATCTCCGTTCAAAGCTTAAGGCTATGTTTTCGTTAGGTGGAAAGTGTGAGAAAGGGAAATGAGAGTGGTTCATGTATAAATTGGATCCTGTTTACATAGGATCAAGTTTCATTTTCCTTTTCTTTCCTCACTATTTTAGCAATCAAACACAGCCTGGCGGAAAAAGAAAAAGAAACTTGAACAAAATACTTTCTAGCACATACCACATCTGACGTAAAGAAACCGATATATCAAACTTGCCTTATATCCATGCTTATTTGGTAGGATTAAAAGATTCTTTTAAACAGTAAAGAGTTTCAAGAGTCAATTGCCAATGAGATACATGCATGAATAGGCTGAATCGCACTTCTCAATAAGCATTATGCACCTACAGATTATATTGAATTCCACGGAATAAAATAGAACGCGTGTAGCATATGTTGCACATACACGACACAAAGGACACATCAACTGCTTTGGCGTGTCATAGTGTATTTTGGAGTATCCTCATTGTGTCTGTCCGACACGACAGAGATCAGAATTTTTGGAGTGTTCGTGCTTCCTAGCCTGTAGCCTTAAGACCTTGAAAAGCATTTCTTGGTTGGTGATCAAGCCATTCCTCCTATCAAATGTGTGTGTGTGTAACAGGTTTGTCAGATCATGGATGGAGCAGATTCAGCTCCATGAAGTTAATATAATGACTTTTGATTTTCTCATCATAACAAATAAGAAGATGTCATAAAAAAAAGGATAACCGCAGTTATATAACTACCTAATGCAACAAGAAAGTGTTGTAGCCATCAAAGATGGCGTCAAGTATGAATCAAAATCAAAATATCGATGAATCATCCAGTACATAGATTGAACCTTATTAGCAATGGACCCACCTACCATGTGTGTGTGTGCGCGTTGTTTGGGGAGGGGGTGTTTATGTAAACAACCAAATTTTTAAAATTTAAATATAATTTTTTGGGATTTTTACTATAATTTTTCATTATTTAAAATAAATGTTCTTCAAGGATTAATATTTTTGTGAATTAAATTAAATATTAAAATATTGTAAAAATTATATTTTTGAGTGTAAAATTAATAATTGGATATAGTGTAATTTTTCTGAAATTTATTGGGCTCAAAAACTATTTTTAATTAGCTAAAAACATCGTTTTTAATTAAACCAGATTAAACCAGACTGGACCGAACCAAACCAAATTAAACCCAACTGAACCCAACCCTAATGGATTTGGATCTCGACCCGACCCGCCGACCCGACCCGCTAACACCTATTCTTCGGTAACCGAAAATTTAAATCCCCTCCCCCGACCGTTAACTCCCCCGACTGTTCTTCTCCGGCCATTCACGGCCCTCAGCCGCCGCGACCCCTCCGTTCGCATTCCCCCAACCGCCGGCGACCCTCCAGTCCCCCTCCCCGTAACCGCCGGCTCACCCCCTATAAAACCCGACGAACCCCACCGGCATCACCACCAACTTCACCCCTCCGGCCACCCGACGACTTCTCCGCTGACCGTTGCAGCGACTCTCCGGCACCCCGAATCACCCGTTGCGACCCCGACGACCGACCGCTGCTACCCCGGCGCCGACGACCCGCGACTCCGACCACCACCTCAGCAGCCGCAGCTACCCGCCGTTCACGCGTAGCACACCGCGGCCGACCCCTGTTCCGGTGAGTTTTACTTCCTCCTCGTCGCACCAATTTTCGATCGGCCTGTTGCGATGTGTTCGTTGTGTAACCCTCTCGAACCATGTACAATTAGATTGGGGTATCGTGTCATGTGTTGGTCGCAAACCGCGACGCAAAACATGCAAAAATAACCCAAATTCTGGTTATGGAAACTGTCCCGAAATTCCAAGTTCATGGCCATTTTACTCCCAACCTAGTTAATAATTCTAAATTCCATTTGAACAGTAAATTAGACAATATAAACAAGTTTTAAACCCATTAATTAGTTTAATTTAATTTGCTGTAAGTTGTGTTTTATTCGCGGGTAAAGTTGACCAAAAACTTGGTTTTCAAAACCCAAAATTTTCCAGAAACTTGGTGCGTCCCGCTAAACGAGGCGACTTCGTCGTGTGCGAATTGCATCGAAAGGCGTGTATCGTCAACACGGACGTGTAGAATTTCACGAAAGTTGATTTGGATGTGCGTGCACACCGGAATCAACGCGTATCCGTCGAAAATGTCCCATATCGGGCCTGTTCTGACACTTGTCATAATTGCGTGTGTATATATTGTTTCGTAACGAAACTTGCGCCATCGAATTCGTAGTGTTACGCTGGTCCTATGACCCAAGTTTGGTTCGATTCTGAGAACGTTGACGAAACCCAGTTTTCGTGGCCCCGCAGCTCCACTTGACGGACAATTTTGTGATCAGCTCATCGGAATCCAGTTCTGGACATTCCGTTGGGTTCGTATCATCGTTCTGGACTCGTAGACACTAAGTTTGACGAATTTGAAGAACTTTGTCTCTGATACGTTTTTTGGTGCGAAGTGGGCCACATGTGGACCCCGCTTTAACCAGAGACTGTTAATTCTGCCCATGTGTCCAAATTGGACTTATTAGTAGTCAATCCTAACTATTAATGTCGTCTGAGAGTGATGGTAATATTTATTTCAGCATCTGGAGGCGTACATGGAGATTCCACATACACCGGAGTAACTGAAGGAGTTCAAACCCCAGGCAAGTGTACCTTGCCAAACTTGCAGTACTTGCTTTCATATTATTTTATTGATTTATTTTTTTTGTTGTATCTTCTCAACCTAGGACCGTGAGACGTTGCTTAGCATCCGAACAATATTCGGGTGTCGACGTCGTACGTGGAGTCGGGTAACGTCACTTAGAGAGTTGATATCACGATCCTATATTTCCGTGCTTGCTTTACCAAGTACGTCATACCATAGGACACCTGACACTATTCATGAGACAGAATCTTTCCTGAGTTATTCATGGTGATTCTGTATAGGCTTACAGGATTCGTGACATAGATCTTGCATATACATAGATATTATTATGACTCGCTGTACTAGTTATAGGTCATGATCTTGCATGTTATGGACATGAGACGTCGTGGACATGAAACGTGTGATTACATTGGGTGGGGAGAGACACACAGGCTACAGACTGATTACATATATATATATATATATATATATATATATATATATATATATATATATATATATATTATTGCGATGCTTTAGCCTCTGTTCCAGAGCTTGGTCCACTACGTGATATTACTGCTACAGGTTCCCCGATACAGAGCTTGTAGTGGTCTCAGGCTGAGTACTAGTGATGCTCTCATTTGCATATCACATAGCTGGTTACATAGTTTGCCCTGTAGATATATTTTTATATACTGCATTTTATTTGGCTTGAGTTATTCTTGTACCTTGCTGTCCCCTGAGGACCTGGATCCGGATTATGTCCCCAGGTTTAGCAGAGGAGATCTACCCCGAAATATACGAGACAGAAGCAGACACTGGAGCAGCACCAGAGGACGAGGTGGTATCAGAGGATTTATCCTGAGTATTTTGTTATATACTCAGTCATTTCTGTTTTTTGGATACTCTATTTCCTGTCTCTTGGATTACTGTACTAAACTCATTATCAGGTTGTCCCCGAGACATTTTATTGAGACTTGTTGGATTATATTTCTCTTTGATTAGTTTGACGTTTGAATTATGTTTACCTTCTGTGGATGAGATTAGAATTAGACTGTGACATGTATCGTAGATCATTTTATTGTTTTACAGCTTAAGTACACTCTAACGGGTCCATTAAATTGGGTTTGCCCATTGGAGTGTGCTGCTGGCCATTGCCACGTGGCTAGTCCCTTGGTATTTTGGGACTGGGACGGGACAGTTTATATTGAAAATTGATAAAATAAAATAAGAATAAATAACCCTTAGGGATATTGTAGAATAAAGAAGGTCCCTGATATAGGATATCGCTCCCATACCAGTTGGATGTTCACAATAGCAGACACCAAGTGATATACCGCACATATCGAGGGATATACCGGACAATATACTGCACATACCAAGAGATACACCTACCAGGCTATATACTGCATATATCGAGAGAGATGATCCCATACCGGTATAGGATAGCAATTCACTTCATATATGACATGTGACAAGAAGCATTAAATTGTTCTAACAATTGAACTACTCAAAGTCAAAAGTCAATTTAACAAAGGAGAAGAGAAGTACCAGTACCACTATCACCACCAAGTTGCCGGAGAGACAAGTACCACTTCTTTTTTCTAGTGAATCAAAGTCAGGATTGGGTTTTTTCACGTTTTTTAAATAATTTTAACAAGTTTATACCCGACTAGCCCAAACTCGATATATACTCTATGTGCCTGGTTACTGGTATATCCGGTATATCAGCTGGTATTTCAGCTTGTATGATTCGATCACCGGGTTTCTTTTTCGAACCGGTTTGCCTTTAAAACATTTATACAGGCTGGTATACCGACCATATCAGCCAATATCCGGAACAGTGAGAATAACATACTTTAATATAATTTACATCTGCATAGCATGCTATTACCATAAAAATAATAAGAACATGCATATAAAGAATGTCTCACTTGCAAACGGAAGTATCCTTGAAACACAACATAGAGTTTATCATTGAGGTGCAACTGCATATGTAAATCTTAAGATTATGATTGTGATTTTATCTAGTCTTTATGTACATCAAAATACATAGCTGGTTTCATCAAAATACTCCATTAGTACAAATGACATCTAGAGTTTCCTAACTGCCCAAACCTGCCTTGCTAAAACTTCAGACATAGCTTCATCGAAAGAACTATTACGCCTATTTCTTTGTACCCATATCTCAAAACGACAATAAATATAGCTGAAATAGAACTTCTTCAAGGATAATCATTTTACAACCATTGTTAGTTCAAATTTCATAGTTGTTTCAAGAATTTAGAGAACTCTTCGCCATTATGTTCTATTAATTGATATTCACCAAAACGACAAAATCATGAAGACAGCATTAAATTTACTAAAGACTCTCCCTGTCAAGCTACTAGCATAAACATGAAACAGATGAGCCTACCTCCAAAAAACAAATGCCTTGATGCATAGGACTACATTATGGGGCATTTAAAATATGGCATGAATACTCTATTACCTTACTAGGTTTCCAAAGTGAAACACCCATTTCATTAACTCATTATTACGCCATGATAATTTGTTTATCATAGTCAGGAAATCTCTATGCTCAACCATTAAAAACAGAATTATATTATTGTGTGTGTCAGTGTGTGTGTGTGTGTGTGTGTGTGTGCATGTAGGACGGAGGAGGGTGTGGGATGACATGATCTCCAACGACAGATGTCAGAATTAAAATTGCTTCTTACACTTTTTACAACCGGAAGTAAACTTAATAATCCAACAAAACCCAGGCACGAGATGATGTTAGGACATTCTCCCTCTTGACCATGGAAAGTTATTAATAATTATGGAAAAGGTAATTAATAGCCTAATATAGATTCCTTATGAGCAAAAATATGGAAGGGTTTTAATTGTAAATTCATTTCTGCACCATTATATAAATTAAGGATTTCAAAAGGATAGCGC
The DNA here is from genome assembly GCA_036927795.1 of Iris macrosiphon. NCBI lineage: Eukaryota > Viridiplantae > Streptophyta > Magnoliopsida > Asparagales > Iridaceae > Iris > Iris macrosiphon. The sequence continues at coordinate 9,741,988 of JAYESA010000005.1, read as the reverse complement.
TACCTTAATAGATGGATATTAAAGAATATCGACTTCCTATTATTATTATAACTACAAACTATGGTGGAGTTAAGGTTTGTCCCAAAGTCTTCCCATGTTGTACCAATAAATGCCATATAGTAGCACCAGTTACTACCATTTTGACATCTCCTGGTCCGTGCATATTTAAACACAAGGTAAATGATTACTACTTATTTACAATCTTGGCACTGCCAATACGAAGAGAAGTTGGCATCCCTGCTCAAGTTAATTGTATGTTTTCACATGCATGTAAATCTATACTACTATATAATATGATAAGTCCAACTTCACCGTGAAACTTTTCTTTCCAAATATACCCTTGCATATGTTTACTAATTAAATTATTCATTAAAGTTAATAGGAACAACTAGGTAATTATGAGAGTTGTCATTTGGTCTTCCTAAATAGTCTTACATACATATATAAAATAAAATATATAATAACATAATATAAATTTAGAATAATTAAGGTGGTTGTCTTTTAGTCTTCCTAAGTAGTCTTAATAAAGATCAAAATAATTGCAATAGCCTTTTAGTGCTCCTAATTATAATCCATAAAATACTTGCTTTAATAATAATCTATAAAATATTGCATATATACTAGTAGTAGTAATCCGTAAGGCCAACACAAGTAGCTAGCACAAGGTTAGCACCATTATTCGGGCTATTGTATAGAAGGCTAAAAACTTGATTAAAAAATATATATATATCAAGCATTTAAGGGCCAATTGAGGCTACCCAACATTACGTGATAATCGTAAAGCCAATACTCTAAACTGACAAAAAATGGCTTTGCATAAGTATGAATGGTTTAATTGGTTCAACAAATTGGGTGTTTATTTAGTAACCATGTTTTGTACAAAATTATGGCTTGCATAAATATGAATGGTTTAATTGGTTAAACAAACATCATGACATAGTGGAAAATTATACAAAAAAATTCATATTTGGGGTGTTTTAACATATTTGCAAATTAAAATTTGATTAATAATTGAAATGGTCTTCAACAATACCCCAAAGAATGCTTCTTATCTATTTTTGCATCATGTCTTTGTTGGACCAAGTAGTGTCCTTATCGGTGCAAACTAATGTATCCATATATGTTTTCACTTCTCACCACTGTTCTAAAAATCGGTCTAGGCGGCGCCTAGGCACTAGGAGCCTGGTGCCCTCCTGATGTCCACCTAGGTGCCCACCAAGAGCACCCCCCGCCCCCCCGCACCCCACCTGGTGTCCTCCTGTCACCGGCTTTGTGCTCCCAATTAAATTCGATCCGTTCAATGCACCACACAGATCACCTCTCCTCGTTTCTCATCGACTATTGAACTAATAAACAATCCACCCACAAAGAAAAAACCCTAAAAACTTCCAAATCCCAAAATCGTCTCAACAGAAAACCCTAAATTTCAAATGAGCAAACATCATAACGCAAAGATTTGGGGATTAGGGTTTTTATACCGTTGCGGAGTCCGATGCTGGCCTCGTCGGTGTTGATATTGTAGAGGATCCCCTCGTACCGGATCTCGCTCTTCGACGTGAGGCATATCAAGCTCCCAATGTAGGAGTCCGCCGCCGAGGACGAAGAAGACGCCATGGCCGCTTCTTAGTGAGAGAGAGAGGAGAGAGAGAGAGAGAGAGGTTCTTCAGTCGATTGAGTGGATTTGAGGAGAGAGAGGAGTCCTTTTTATAGGGTTTGGGTTCCGTTCCTCTCCAATATTTTTGTTTTAGTTTGGGCTTTCTAAGAGGATTTCAATTTGGGCTTTCTAAGAGGGTTTCAATTTTGCTTTTCGTTTTTTTTTTTATAATAGAGGTAAAATACTGAAATAGGATTAGAAAATAAGAACAAAAATACATTCCAATACTAGGCAAATTATAAGGGCACTGCACATTTTACTCGGGGCTAGCCCATTGAAAAATTACAAAAAATTATAAGTTTGCCATCCGAAAAGTTACTTGGGGCTAGCCCAAACTCGGAACTGTTATAGGACTGTCAAAATTTTGACAGTCCTACCACTTGGATGGACTGTCACAAAAATTTGACAGTCCTACAATTTGTATGGACTGTCAAAATTTTGACAGTCCTAACAATTTGTAGGACTGTCAAAATTTTGACAGTCCTAATTTTAACCCACTGAAAATTTTATATAAAACTAGGACTGTCAGGATTTTGACAGTCCCACAAACAATGAGGACTGTCAATGACAGTCCTCATTTTAATTGTCAGGATTTTTTTTTTAGTTTATTTCTATTTAGTTAGTTTTGGATTTTGATTTTTTTATTTAGTTTAACATCCAAAATAAAATATGTTATCATTGAACCCAAAAAAATAAAATATATATCTACCGTACGAATATTACGTCTGCCGTCGATCAGACTTCGAACGGCCATAACTATTTGTTTTCAAATCGTTTTTCATCACACAATAGGTCGATTTGTATGTTTTCGACGAGAGTAACACAATTCGTGTAGAGAGAATTTTCATCCGAAGTAAGACGTACATATTACAGGCAAAAATATAAAATATAAAACTTTAAAGTATCATAACTTTTGACTGGGAGATCGAAACAAGCTCCAGTTTGAGCCAAAATGACCGTATGGAAAAGTACTTCAGGATAAACCGTTTCATCGTTTAACGGACTTCCCAAATTTTTAGAATTGCCAAAAAACGATGTTTCGACCTCCAAATCTTACTTTTGGTAAAAAAAAAAATTTTTTTTACAAAATATTTAATGTACCAATAATAAATTTACTATTTTAAATAACAGAATACTTTAATAAATTTTAAGGATAGAAATTTGGGATTTTGATATATATCGACAGCTGAGTTAATTTATTTTAATTTTTTGTTAATTTTGAAATTTCGATTGGAAGGACCGTCAAAATTTTGACAGTCCTAAAAATTTCGACATATATTTTTAGGACTGTCAAAATTGTGACAGTCCTAGTATAAAGTAGGACTGTCAAAATTGTGACAGTCCTAAACTTTACCCACTGTCTGTAAGCACAGTTATATGTAAGTTTAGGACTGTCACAATTTTGACAGTCCTAGTATTTACTAGGACTGTCACAATAGTGACAGTCCTAAACTTTACCCACTGCAGAATTTAACATTCATGACTGTATAAATGTCTACAGTCCTATAAGTATACAGGACTGCAGAATTTTTCACAGTCCTAAATTTTTAGGACTGTTGAAATGCCTACAGTCCTATATAAATTTAGGACTGTAGAAAATTCTACAGTCCTTAATATACATAGGACTGTCGATTTTTCTACAGTCCTAAATCTATATAGGACTGTAGGAAAATCTATAGTCCCGCCCGATACTGCTCGACATTGTCGACGATTCTCGACATTTTATGACCTAAAATCGTGTTCGATTCTCAACATTGTCGACTTTGAGAGCCATCGACAAGGAGGACGAAGTCTCGGAGAGTTGGAGAGTTCCGCCGGCGCGAGGGGGGAGGGCTCCGGTGGGGTGGGGAGGGTTTGGGAGAAGGGTTTGGGAAAGTGGGCTAGCCCCAAGTAAAATAATGGACTAGTGTGAGTAAATTTTGCTCAATCCTGGGCTAGCCCCAATCCTGGGCTAGCCCCAAGTAATATGTGCAGTGCCCTTATCAAAAGCCCACTACTAGGGTTTGTCCCAAATTTATTTTAGAATTTTGAAGATTATTTTGTCAAATAATTCAATTAAATTCCCAAAAACATAAAACAAGTTGGATGTAGTGCATGACAAACCCCTATAAAATTGGGTCATACTCATCTTATCATGCATTTGCCACGTGCCAGTTTTTGGTCCATGAAAAAAATCTTTTTTTTCCCTTGACGAATTTAATATATGTAGGACCTGCATGGATATGCAAATTAAGACTTTTCTTTTTTTGGTTCAATTTGTTGTCCCGCAATCTCAAATATCTTTGGCTTCATACCAATTCGCGTAGCACGAACTTTCATGTGTTCCTAATGGCATACAAAATTTCTACTTACATCCTCAAAGTAGTCGTCAGTATTGAAAATGGTCCATCTATCATCTCCAACGCACCGATATAATGACTTTGTCGATGTAAGCTTCGAATAGGTACTACCTTTGTTATGGGATATAATGGAGTTGCATGAGGAAGTTGTTTTCGAGATGGAGTAACGAGGTTCGACAAATATATCTCACAATTGTGATTTTCGTCGAGGATGATTAGCCAACCTTTAGACAATTTAAAAATAAGCTTGTATTAAAACCATATGCCTTTCCATTGGTGAGGCTGAAGAGTTTTATTCGATACTGGAAGAAAACTAGCAGATGTGGAACACTCAACAATAGAAAAATTTTATACAATATTTGTAAAACTAAGCATAATTTGAACACTCAATAATATTAATTTATTAATACAAAATTATACACAATATCATACAAGCTATCAAGACAACACTCACACAAAAACTACTGGTAATTAAAAATCCACAATACAAACTCACACAAGGCTCTCACTCACTCATACTAGCTCATTGCTTTGTTTTCTTCTTCTACATGTTTCCAAATGAGAGAGGTCACCCCTATTAATAGGGGGAGGAATGATAGCAACCGAAATCTCTAGAATAAAAGAGCATGGAGTTTGGAAAAAGTGGTAGAATAAAGATTTGTTTTGAATACTTCAATATTTATTATGACATGAAGAGAGTTCTATAATATAAGGCTAAATAATCCTAATGGCACCCGAACTTGAGCATTCGGATATTTTTTTGCATCTTAATATTTTACTGATCGATTTTGGCATCATAATTTCATAATTTGGCAATGAGATTTGTAATATGAAATTTTGTATGAGGTTTGTAATATAAAAATTTGTACTAGGTTTGTAACTTTTTCATTTCATTTTAGTAATATCAGAATATTTGAAAAAAAAAAATTATTATTGTTATTATTTGTATTAAATTTTGCTTTAGAAGGTCCGGTCCACTTAATTGGCCCATAGAACCGAACCGAACCGAACCGAACCGACCAAAAACCGAAAACCAAACTATATTTAATTCGATTCGGGTTGGTTCGATTTTTTGGGGAATATGGTTCAATTTTCGGTTTTGTAAAAATCGCTTTTCGGTTATTTTGGTTTTCGTAATACTGATTCGGTTTGAATCGATTCGTTGCTCAGTCCTATAAATTGTCCTTTTGAAACACCTTTCGTCGTTTTTGTAGCACATATGGACCACTTAAAAACATATTTTGTAGTACAAGAACGCAATTTAAATATTTATATTACCATATATACTTTTGAAGTGGTTCTGATGTACTTCAAAATTGACGAAGATGCTTCAACAAAATAATTTATGAATTTTGGATGTCAAGATCGAGTAATAAAAAGTTAAGATGCCAAAAACTTCTAAGTATTATAGTTGGAATACAACTAGAATAATTTAGCCCTATAATTACAAATAGGATCAAAATATCTAGCAAATGTAGTTAACAAGTATCATTGATCTTGCACCACAAATTTACTTGGTCAATATTCTAACTTTACTCACAACTAGTTACTTTCACGGGCATTGGACGTAATATATATATATATATATATATATATATATATATATATATATATATATATATATATATAATTATTTTTAGAATATTTTTGATAAAATTTGAATATATTTTAGTTGTGATTTATTATAAATATGTTTTTAAAATTTTGGATATGAGTTTAGTTAAATAATGTGTGTTTAGTTAAATAATATTATTTAGTTGGTTTAAATATAATATAAATTTTAAAATATTTTAGAATTTACATACTTCAAAAGTTTTTTAAGTTTTTAAATTTTAAAATATTTTAGGATTTACACATGTTCATGTAGTCAGAATTCTAAGTGAGAGAGTTTTTTAAGTTTTTAAATTAATTGGTTGATGATATAGATACGACTTAGATGGTTTAAATTGGAGCCGATTTTAAGCTGCATTATAATAGTAGAGATAGAAATAATGAAAACACGATCCTTGCTTTATTCTTGCTTAATTTTTTTTTAATTAGGAACCACAAAAGATTCAGAAGGGGGCAGGAGCTGGGATCTGAGCTCCAATACAACAACAAATTAGGTCCAACGCGACGTCGGCGCCATTGGCAAAGCAATCGTGCCCTCCGTCGGGATAATCGTGGTCGATGCACACTTGGTTACACGACTTTGGGTTGTGGAAGTCGCGCTGGAAACGAATGCTTGGGCTTCCTCCTCCGATCCTTCCGGCATCGACAACTGAAGAGTGATTATATATGCAAGAAATGAACAAAACTAATTATTCAATGCACGTATATTATCACATAAAATAAAATTTTATAGTATTATTATAAAATTATTTAAATATTTTTTAATTATAATTTAGAAAAAAAAATTAAAATACTAGACGTCTAAGCTTATATCCTCATGTAATTAAAATTTAATAATTAAATAAATTTTAACTAATTATTTAACTACATAATATTATAGATTATAATCAAATAACTCTTCTATGTGGCTAAGGTGGAATACATTTTTTTATAATCAAATAACTTTTCTAATTCATGTGGTTAAAATGGAAGACATTTTTTTTTGTCAAGTTAAATTTTCTATAATGTTATTTATAACAAATTTACTCCTGAGATTGCTCATTTTTGAATCTTTTTGAAACGTAATTATAAGAGTTGAGATAGAAATAAGATAGAGATAAGAGAGATAGAGATAGAGATAGAGATATAAATCATTATGAGACATAAATTATACGTACAAAGGAGTTTGCCTGATGTGAAGAAGGACATGAGAATTGCAGCCATCAAGAGCTTCACGACAGCGTGAGTTGAATCCTTGGCAGCCATTTTGGCATAAATCTTTTAAAAATATTTAGCTTATATAATGGGTTGTGCAATTTATAGGAATCATGTGTGTGCTTAATAAATTTTAGAAAAAAAGAAGAATTAATTATGTATGTAAAATTAATATCTTGATATAACAACATGATAACAAATATTCTCTCTTTTAAAGCAGAATTGACCAACTTGGATCTAGAATTTCCTACCAATCCAGGAAAGTTAATTCCTTACAAAAGCAAAAAGTTTGAATATTTTTATAAATTTTTTTAATGAATAATGAATTATTGTCAGCGCATGTGTGTTTTGTGATTACCTTATCTTTAACTTAAAATAATTAAAAAAATCAAAAAGTTGATAATTCAATATATTTAATTAAAATTTATGAAAACAGTAAGAATATATTATAAGAATTATCTCTACTATTATAACATAGCTTAAAAATGACACAAAAATGAGCCGGAAAAAAAAATAAAAATTACCAGAACATATAACATATCCTAAAGTATATTAAAAATTTAATTTATATTTAAACTACTCTATGATATTATCTAATTAAACATATATCTACAATTTAAAAAATATATTTATAACACATTATAATTAAAATATATTTAAATTACATTTAAAATATTATAATATAATTTAAATTTTTATTTAATTTTTAATAATATTATTGATTTAGACTAGTGACTAGTAACTCTTTAAAGAAGTTAATGAAATAATAGTCGGACGCTAGTTTAAAATTTTATCGGAATAAATAAATAAACCTAATATATATTACTTTTAAGTTAGACCAAATAGGAATATGTTATTAAATTTAGTCATAATATATAAATTTAGATTAAATCTAATGAGAATAAATCTGGATTAAACCAAATCCAATTTGATTTAGATTTATATATGAAATTTGTTGGGAACGAAAGTGCGAAAACCGTTCCCCAAATCAGAGAGTATCTGCGAGAGAATCTAGCAAAACGTAAAAAAAAAATGGCAAACACAAATCGCAGACACAGAGATTTTGGACGTGAAAAATTCTTGCAGAAAAAATCACGGGACGATCCGAGTCCAACCCTGAAAAGCCTCCACTAATGAAATAAAAAATACACCGACTCCTTACAAACTTCTCACCGATCCAAATGGATCACCACAACTCTTTTGGAACAGAAAATAGATTATAACCACGAAGAAGAAAGACAACGAGAAATACCCGAAACTGATCTCCTTATTCGAAACGGCCTCCAATCCATTTTTCTCCTCTCCAATGTTGCAATGACACTCTTGCCTCGTTTTCTCTCCTTGTTTCTATATTTTTTTTAGAGATAGTGATATATTTTAGGGCAGGAGACACCTATATATAGCCTCAAACCCACAACTAGCATTCCTATTATAGATAGTAATATCCAATCCAAATCCAAATCCAAATCCAAATCCAAATCCAAATACATTGACATATTTCTATTATGTGTAGAAATATCCAATCAAAATCCAAATTCATTGAGATATTCCTATTATATTTAGGAATATTCAATCAAAATAAATTGAGGTATTGCTATTATATGTAGAAATACGCAATCCTACTCCGGGGTATTTTCACATAGGTTGTGAACCCCACCCACTACAACAAATCTTCCCCTTCACAACCATATGGAGGGGGTCGTCATCCCGACGATCCGCCTGCAGTACTCAAACTTTCTCCTTGGTAGAACCTTTGTGAACATATCTGCTCCGTTGTCATATGTATGAACATTCTCAAGCGCCGCTTCCTTCTTGTCAACCACATCCCTTATCCAATGATACCGGATATCAATGTGCTTGGACCGGTTATGAAATGCCTGGTTCTTCACAAGGTGAATAGCACTCTGACTATTGCAAAGCAAAGGATACTGCTCCTACTTTAGCCCAATTTTCTGCAGCAGCTTCTTCATCCACAGCAACTCCTTGTAAGCCTCCGTCGCCGCAATGTATTATGCCTTTGTCGTCGACAAGGAAACACACTTCTGTAAACGCGACTGCCACGATACAGCTCCACCAGCAAACATCATCACATAGCCCGAAGTCAATCGTCTCGTCTCTACATCTCCAGCCATATCAGCGTCGGTATATCCAACCAGCTTCAGCTCGTCACCACCAAATAAAAGTCTCCAATCAAAAGTACCCTGAACATATCGTAGAATCCACTTGACCCCACTCCAATATACCCTTTCAGGATTGGAAGTGTACATGTTAACTGTGCCGACTGCGTGAGCGATGTCTGGTCTCGTACATATCATAGCATACATAAGACTCCCCACGGCTGAGGCATATGGAACTCGCTCCATATCTTTCTTCTCGTTCTCGGTAGATGGACACCGCTCCTCAGTGAACTTAAAGTGAGCCGCAAGGGGGTTATCACTTTCTTCGACCCGTCCATCCCGAAATGCTGAAGTACCCGGTGAATGTACTTCTTATGGGACAAGTGTAGCAGCTTGGACTCTCTCTCTCGGCTGATCTTCATCCCAATAATAGTCTTCGCTGCACCTAAATCCTTCACAGAGAAGGTCGCGCCCAGTTGGCGCTTCAATTCTGCTATCATGGTGGCATTCCGACCCACCAACAGCATGTCATCAACATAAAGCAACAAAATGATAAAATCATCCTCGGCGAAGTACCTCACAAAAAATACTATGATCCAACGTCGTCCGTGCATAGCCATGCTCCCCCATAAATGACACGAACTTCATGTACCACTACCTCGGAGCATGTTTGAGACCATACAAGATCTTCCTCAACCGGCAGACCAAATGTGACTTTTTTTTCTCACAGAATCCCTCTGGTTGCTCCATGTACAACTCCTCCTCAAGATTACCGTGGAGGAATGCCGTCTTTACGTCCATTTGCTCGACCTTCAAATCGAAACTGGCTGCCAATGCTAGCACCACCCGTATAGACGACTGCTTGACGACTGGCGAAAAGATCTCATCATAATCTACGCCTTTCCACTGACCGTAGCCTTTAACTACCAGCATCGCTTTGTATCTGTAATCACCCTAAAATTTTTCAGTTATTTAAAATCAATCACTACCAGAAAAAGTCAAATTAGCGACGTCTAAAAACGTTGCTAAATAACCAAAAATCGTCGCTAATTAGGTTTAGCGACGTAATTAGCGACGTTTTAAAGCAGTCGGAAAACAACAAGTCGCTAAAACAAAAAATGTCGCTAAACGTCGCTATGCCGACGTTTTTAGCGACTTTAATGTGTCGCTAAATTTAGCGACGTTTTGCGACGCCAAGTCACTAAATAGCGACGTTTAGAAAAGTCGCTAAACGTCGCTGATTAGCGACGTCTATCACGACGTTACACCGACGTCTTTAATGACCTGGCTATACTGCCATGTTAGCAATTGGCGACGTTTAGCGACGTCATTAGCGACGTCCTTAGCGACGTTTTACAGCATCGCTAATTAGCGACGTATTTAGCGACGTAACTTAACGTCGCTAAACGTCGCTAAACGTCGCTAATAACGTCGCTAATTTTTAAAAAAAATAAAAAAATTGCGTCCAGAAGCAAACATTGGTGATTCTCTGCAGTTTTACATCATCTTCATCATACACACCAACATGATTCAATCTAGTTAACTATATAATCCAATTAAATTAAAGACCACAAGAAGTATCAATCCAATTAAATGTGGATAACTATATAATCCAATTAAATTAACTAAAAAATTAAAGACCACAAGAAGCATCATACATCATGTCTATTGTTGAAGTATCAATAATTCATAAATAATAATAAAAATAACTATACTACTACGGATCTGCAGGAGGCTGACCACCGGCGCGCTTGAAGGATAAGAACTCCTCATACTCGTCCCGTGGAATCGACACCGATGTCGATGGAGAAGGCAGTGACGTCGGTGGAGGCCGTGCCCGCTCCAAGTCTGCGAGTCGCTGGTTGTAAGAATCCAGGGTAGATAACAGCCTCGTACTGCTATCACCCATTGAATCCTGCATCCTCGTCAGCTTCTCGCCCATCGATAGCTGTGACGCCTGCAGCTCCATGATGTTGCGATCATTGGAGGCTCTAATATCATTTGTCAATTCCCGTAGCTCCGTCATGCTGTGGTCGAGCATATCCAATCATGCGATGAGCATCGGATCGTCCGCCTGCGGCTGGGACCGGGACTGGTCCTCCATACTTCGCAGCAAGTCGTCACGGAGAGACGCAATCTGACGGTCAACGACCTCCTGGATGGCCTCCTGGACTCTGGCCGACGACTGCGAGGGCTGCGACTACGAGGGGTGTGTGGAATGCGCAGCTGTCGGGAAGGCCCTAGATGACTACGTCGCAACCAGGGCGCCATAGGAGCCCGTACCGTAGTACGTACCCCTCTGGAGACCACCAGCTGCGGTCACCCACAGGTCGTCCGCCGACGGAGATGGACCGGGCTGCAACGAAGCACCAGCCTCTCCAGGTGTAGGTGCACTAGCAGTCGCCCGCTCACGAAGCCTAAGATACTCGGCCTAGAAAAGGTTTGGAAACTCAATAATTGCCTAAGTTATATTAAAATAAACACAAAGTAAAGTAATACTTACATAGGTCTGTGAGGCCCTCTCATCAATGAGATTTCCGTCCTTGCGATGGGTGGCCAAGAAGACGGTCACCATGTTTGCATCCTCACCCCTCTGTACCTGTTAAAAATATTTTTTTTATTACTAAACTTAAATATTTTTTCCAAGTACCATTTTATGGTACTTATATTAAAATAATATATTTTAAAAGAAAAAATATACCAAACGATGGAAATGTTCCGTCATCGGAATCGAGCCACCACACCACTTGGCAGCATTCTGCCTAGCCGCCTTGGCCTTCTTAGACCTTTCCTTGTAGGTCGGATCGTCGAATCTAGCCCTCATCGCATTCCACTGCTCAGGCGTGATCCAACCTTGGATCGGTTTTCCAGCACGATCACGAGCCTTCTGGTCATCCAGAGCATCTCGGATAAGCTTGGCGGCAACGGTAGGAAAGAGCCGCTCGATCAACTCGGCCCGGTGCGGAGGATAAAAATACGTTTGCTACAATAAATAATTCATTAAGTTAGCATCACGAATATGCATAAATTAGAGGATTTATTTAATATACTTTTACCTGGAAGTGCGCAAACCAGAACGCCTTCCTCTCCTCCGGAGCCTCAGAGTAGTTGATCCAAGGGCCACCGTAGTTGTTCCTCAGAAATTGGCCCAAGCGTCTCTGAACCGACGATGGATGATATCTATACAGAGATAATAATTTAGATTACTGAAAAAGTCAATATACGATGAATAAAGAGAAACACAAATATATACTAAACCATCTAATTGACTTACTTTGTACCGTCGGCCCAAATCTCTGTCCTCGTCTCCTCCGGTGGTGCGCATGGAGGATCTCGCTGATGTTGGGACAACGTCGGCACGACCTCCTCTACATGCTCATCTGTCTCCATGGTTCCATCAGCAGGAGGAACGCTGGACGAGGGAGTACTATCACGCCTGGAACTACTCGTCCCCGGAGTGATGCCACACAACGTCGTCGCAGTTGGAGAAGTGACTGATCGATATACTGGAGTACTGGGCGACGATGATCCGGAACCAACAGTAGGCAGTACCGGAGTGACACTCTGTCTACCTCGGGACCTGCCGAATCCTCCGCGTCGTCTTGTCATATCTGATAACAACATATGATGAATATAGAGAAACATAAATATATACTACATTCTACAGTCGAAATGTGATACATATCTCAAAGCATTATACAGTCAAAATATAATACATATATTCGTTAATGTCAACATCTACTTCTACATGCAATATTTACAGTCCAAATATAGTTACATTCTACATGCAATATTTTATATTTTCAATCATCTTTAGAAAATTCATCTTGTTCGCATTCCTCGTCCTGCTCTTCCTCTTCCTCGTCTTCACTTTCATCTACTTCGTCGTCCTCTTCGGATAATTCTACATCTTCTACATTATTACTCATATTATGAGTAACTTCCGTTGAGTCCACATCTACAATATTTGTTACAAGAGGTAGATCGTCCTCCTGATAAGCTATTTCGTCAATGTCAAAGGTATTTCTAGCTTTAGTCTTGCATACTGCCCACCAATCCGACCTCGCTGTCCCCCGTCTAGGATAAGTTGTGAAGTACACGAGCTGAGCCTGACTTGATAGGACAAATAGTTTGTAGCCTTGATATCTACGCTTGTAGTTTATATCCACAAGGCCATGCTTGTCAATTTTCCAACCTTGATCTTGAATCGGATCGAACCATTCACACCTGAATAGCACGATATTAGCAGGTTCTGGGCCATAATTATATGTCAACTCCACAATCTCTCGTAAGATGCCAAAAAAATTATTGCCCGGATTGACGTCTTTGTAGTTTGAAGATTTGATACACAAACCACTATTTTTCGTGGAATCAAGATCCAGAAAGCTGTCTCTGATAGGAGCATTTGTTGACTTAAACCTGAACCCATTCACACAGAAACTTGGCCATATTTTTACGGCAGTAATTGGTCCCTTGGCTAGAGTCCTAATAGATTCAGTCTCGGGTGATATTAGACGATCGACCTAAATACCAAAGTAGCGATAGTAAGTTATTTGTTTTGCAAGTGCAAAAATAAAAAGTAATTACCAAGCATCTTACATATGCGCTCAACCAAGAAGGAAAATGGCATCTCATATCTTGTTATACTTCTTCGTCTGTTATGTAGGGTCTAACCGACCTTAACTCATCATTATATGTGCTGAAAAACAATGAAGCAACTGCTGATTAGTAGCATAATGGTATTTTATACTATTACATTGAGATTATGTAAACGTGGACGTATTAATTACTTACCCCTCTAGCTTCTCCACTTCACCTCGTCGCAATTGAGTAATATATACAATTGAGCAGCCCTTAGCTCATCGTCATTCAAATATCTCTTCTTTATTTTTCCCGAGGGCTTTCCGGATGCATTGAATACTTTGAGTATTGCATCATTAGATTCCTGATATGCGTCGTCGTTTCTGGGAGCTTTCGTCCTATTAGTAGCAACATGCAGTTTGAAATACGTCGAGCAAAAGTTTGTAATCTCCTCGAGAACATAAGCTTCACAAATAGAGCCTTCAACCCGTGCCTTATTTTTCACCTTTCTCTTTAGGTGATTCAGATGGCACTCGAAGGGGTACATCCACCGATAACCGACAGGACCACCAACACGTGCCTCATAGGAAAGATGAATTGGCAAATGCTCCATAGAGTCGAAGAATCCAGGAGAAAACACCTTCTCGAGCTTACATAGTGTTACCGCAATGTCCCTCTCTTGCTTTTCTAGACGATCGACGAGCAACTTAGTACAACAAAGATCTCTGAAGAATATGCTCAGCTCTGTCAATGGGTCCCAAACGACCTGCGGTAAGAATTCCCGAAATGCAATCGGAATTAACCTCTCCATGAATACGTGACAATCGTGGCTCTTCATACCTACTAGTTTGTTCTCCTTGAGGTCGACGCATCTTTTCAAGTTCGACACGTACCCATCTGGAAACTTTAGACCCTGAATCCACCTACAAAGTCTACCTTTATCCTCTTTATCCAGTGAGAAAACTGACTTAGGTTGCTTTAACTTTCCATTCCCCTCCTCTATCAAATGCAATGTAGGACGTCTACATATGTCTTCTAAGTCCAACCTCGCCTTCGGATTATCTTTCGTCTTCCCCTTTACATCCATTACAGTATTAATTATGTTATCAAACACATTCTTCTCGATATGCATGACATCAAGGTTATGTCTGATCAGATTGGTGCTCCAATATGGCAGATCCCAGAATATACTCCTCTTCGTCCAGTTACGGGTGCGACCAAATCCGTCACACTTGTACCCCTTAGCAGGCTCTTGGATAGCACTTGGTAAATCTTTTACCTCTTCCCATATCGTGCATCCGGGCCACCTTGGCGGTGGATTGGCCTTCTCCATAACTCCCGCACGAAAAGCATTCTGATTCCTCCGGTACGGATGATCCTTCGGCAAAAATTGTTGATGACAATCGAAGAAGCACGGTTTGCCTCCGTATTTTAAACGGAAAGCCTGAGAACGGTCCATGCAATACGGACATGAGAGACGAACATGGGTGCTCCATCCCGATAACATTCCATAGGCCGGAAAGTCGTTGATGGTCCACATAAGTGCTGCCCTCATCTGAAAATTCTACTTTCTAGAAACATCGTACGTGTTGGCACCGACTTTCCACAGCTGATTCAACTCATCTATCAAAGGCTGTAAATACACATCGATGTTCCTCTTCGGATTGTTCGGACCCGGGATAATAACGGTTAGGAACATATACGGAGTCTTCATGCACATCCAAGGCGATAGATTGTACGGAGTGACGATCACAGGCCAACACGAATACTGGGAGCCCGAAAGTCCGAATGGGGTAAAACCGTCAGAGCAGAGCCCCAATCTGACATTACGCGCTTCCTCGGCAAAATATGGATACTCTCGATCAAAGTGCTTCCATGCTTCTCCATCGGATGGATGATCCAATACTCCTTCGATCTGTTTTTGCCTGTGCCAACTCATGTTTTCTGTAGTCTCCTTAACCATAAACAACCGCTGCAACCGCGGCGTCAAAGGCAAGTAGTGCATCGAATCGGTAGGCTTCCTTGCACCGACAGACTTTCCTCTAACAGTGGCCTTGTAGCGATCAGCACCACAGAATCTGCACGCATCTTCATCCTTGTCGTCTTTGTAGTACAACATGCACCCGTTGCGACATGTGTAAACCCCCTGATTTTTTCAAGATTTTCAAAACTGGATTTTTCACAATTTTTTGGAATTTTCTGGGAATTTTCTGTAATTTAAAAACAGGGTTTTATTTATTAAGTGATTTTTAAATGATAATAAACAATATTAAAATATTATGAAAATAATATTTTTGGGTGTAAAATGAAAAACTGGACTTAGGGCAATTTTTTCTGGAATTTATTGGGCCTCGGACCTATTTTTAAACACCTAAAAAGTATTTTAGTTAATTATCTATTTATTTATTAAATTTACTGATTTTTTTTAAATATTATTATCATTATTCTTATTTAAACAGCCCGGCCCATTAGCCCGCAGCCCAAACCCATTTCAGCCCAACCCGCTCGCCCCTATCGGGTCGGGTCGGGTCCGCCCGACCGAACCCGACCCGCCCGTGCCCGAACCCGCATCTCCCCCACGAACCCCAGCCCTCCCCCGCGTCTTCCGCCGCACCCGTCGGCGCTCCGCCCGCTCCGCTCGGCCGCACGTCGCCCAGCCTCCGCTCCGCCTTGCCCAGCCTCCGCTCGGCCCACGACCCCCTCTTCCCTCCGCCTTGCCCGGCGCCACCCTCTCCCTCTCTCCACCTATAAAACCCCCCCTCCGGCCGGATCTCCCTCAGCCGACGCCGCCCGCTCCGCACGTCGCAGCCACCGCTTCCCGCCTCGCCGCCTACGCCTCACCCCCTCGCCGCCCTCGCCCCTCCTCCGGCCAGCAGAGCCACCGCCGCCCTCCTCCTTCCCAGTGGCCCTCGAGAGCAGCAGCAGCGGGCCAGAGCTCCGCCGAGCCCCGGCCGGCCTTGACCGTCGGCTCCCCGCCGCCACCGCGCCGCCCCTCGCCGAGCTGCCCCCGGCCCTCCGCCGCGTGCCCGTCGGCCTGAAGCCCTAAACCCTAACCCTAAATCTTCCCTGTGTCTGACACGAGTCGGACACGTGTCGGACACGGTTTGACCCCGGTTTCTCGGGTCCCTTCAGGTACGTGTAACTTTTTGCTCGTAGCTCCGTTTTTGATTCTGCAAATTGCGTTGCGAAGCCTGTATGACCCTCTCGGTGCCCGTACAAACCGTTCGGGGCATCGCGTCCTGTGGTGATCGCACACCGCGATCCAAAAACAGGAAAAACTAGACCCTGTTTCACCCCGGAACTGAGTACGCCCCGCCAAACGGGACGACTTGGTCGCGCGCGGTCTTCACAGATACGTGCGCATCGTCGATACGGACGTGTAGGATTTCGCGGAAGCTGATTCGGGTGTGCGTGCACACCGGAATCAACGCGTATCCGCAAACATCGCCCCGTATCCGTACTTTCTGGAATGCGCCCTAACTTTGTGTACACACGTCGGATCGAGACAAAACTTGCGCCATCGGACTCGTAGCGATATGCTGGTCCTGTGGGTCAAGTTTGGTTCGATTCTGAGAACGTTGACGAAATCGCGTGTCGTGGCCCCCACAGGCCCCGCTCGACGGGCGATTTTGTGTTCGGCTCATCGGAATCCAATTCTGAAAGTTTCATTGGGTTCGTATCAGCGTTTCTGACCTGTTGACACTGAGTTTGGTGAATTTGGAGACCGTTGACCCGGACGCGTTTTCGGTGCAAAGCGGGCCTACCGGTGGACCCTGTTTTGGCCCGAAACTGCCGTTTTTGTCTTTGTCTCCAAATTGGACCCAAGGACAGGCGTTTCTAGCTGATTGATATTTTCTGGATCTGATGGTGATGTTTGTTTCAGCTACCGGAATACCGCCTGCGAATCCAGCCGAAGTCAGAACCGCAACTGGAACCGGAACCACAGGCAAGTGTACCTTGCCAAACCCTGCAGCTTGCTAATTATTTTCTGGATTTAATTATGCAATAATGGACAAGTAAAGCTTGCCAAATCTCAGTAATTCTTGACATAGTATTTTAATGGATTTCTTGTGGAATTAAATATAAACATGTTTTAACTGCTTAACCTAGGAAGCGAGTGACGTGCTTAGTGTCCGATCATAGTCGGATGCCAACTCCGTACGCGGGGTTGTGTAACGTCACATAGACATGGATATCGAGACCCGATAATTCTCGTACTTGTCCTATCAAGTACACCAGAACCCAGGACACTTGACACTATTCCATGAGACAGAGTCTTCCCGAGACATTCAAGGTGATTCTGTATAGGATGCATGTTTTATGACATAGACTTTACAATCTTAGACATTTGATTCATAGCTATCATACTTGCTGCATTAGTTATAATCGTGCGTGACATGGACATGAGGCATCGTGGACATGAGACGTGGGATTACATTGGGTGGGGAGAGACACACAGACTACAGGCTGATATTATATATATATAACATAGTATATTTCAGAGTATAATTCATAGTTATTGCCGCTACCGGCTCCCCGACACAGAGCTTGTAGTGGCTTCAGCCTGAATTCTAGTGCTGCTCTCATATTGCATATCACTTAGCTGGTTACATAGCTTACCCTCTTGTTTAATTATCTGCTGCACTGTATTTATTTTGGCTTGTATTTTCTGTACCTTGCTGTCCCCTGAGGACCTGGATCCGGATTATGTCCCCAGGTACAGCTGAAGAGAATTACCCAGAGGTGTACGGTACCGGAGCACTCCTTGGAGCAGAATAAGGAACAGAGGACGAAGTAGTGGCCGAAGATTTCTCCTGAGCACCGGCTTCAACTACACAGTATTTCCATTTTCAGCATTTCTATTCCTGTCTATTTTTCCTTAATTATAACAGAATAATTCTCGGATTTGTTTCCCGAGACAACCTTATTTGTTATTGCATATTTATTTCCATTGCATTATTTCTGGCAATTAATCTGTGTTATTCTATGGATGAGATTAGTAATACCTGAGACTTGTAACTTATTACTGCTAGACTACAGCTTAAGCATGCCCTGATGGATCCATTAAATTGGGTTGTCCATCGGTGCGTGCTGCTGGCCATTGCCACGCTTCTCCAGTCCCTCGGCATTTTGGGACTGGGGCGTGACATGGTTTTTGTGGTGGCCCATGCAGGTCTACGACTAAATTGTTCGGTTTCAACTTAGGGACCGAACAGGCCTGCAATAAAGAATAGGATAGGTTTTTAGGATCTCATCCACTTGCTTGAATCGTTTTTGATATCTGTATCGTATTCGAACTAATTTTGACTTGCATCTTGCCTTGATTCCTGTGCGCCTCTTATTGGTTATTTTTGATACAGGGAAATGGACCCACAAGAATGCACCGAGACTCCCGCCGGAACACCACAAGCTACAGGTGTCACCTATGATGACGAAGTGATACCAGTCGGAGGAGTTTCCCCAACTCAACAGAGCCAGCAAGCAGGTCAACCTAACTCCAGATTCCGACGCGATGATATTCTACCTCCGCCGCAGTTCGTTCCACCAACGCCCGTACTCCCACAAGGACAGCCAATTGACGGGCAGCAGATATTCTAAATGATCTACGCGATGATGCAAGCACAGCAACAAGTCCAACACGAGGCTCAGCGTCGCGAAGCTAACTTCTGGAGGGACAGCATCGTAACTGTACTGGAGCAGGCCAACCTACCAGCTCGACGGCCATCGACGGGCTCAATCACTGACTTCCGCCAACTGAAGCCCCACACTTTCTCCGGCAAGAAAGAGCCCACAGAAGTTCATGAATGGCTCACCAACATTCGGCATCAACTTAAAGCAGCTGAGCTTCCACGGGAACGCTGGATGACTGCCGTCCGAATGCAATTGACAGGCAACGCGCACCACTGGTGGTTGTCTGAGGAGACGCGACTCGGACCAGACCGAGTCACTTGGGAGGAGTTCTCCAGACTCTTCCAAGAGATGTACATTCCGACTATCGCTCGATCAGAACTGCGGGACAAATTCAATCTCCTCACCCAGGACTCTATGACGGTGGAAGAGTACAACGCAGAATTCATTCGTCTAAGCCGCTTCGCCCCAACCCTGATCCCGACAGAGGAAGAGAAGGCCGAGAAGTTCTTCGATGGACTGAACTTTGAGCTACAGAGACTCATCGGATCCGTCGCACCTACCTCCTACTCGGACGTTCTCGCTGCAGCCCGACGCCTGGAATGCGTCACCAGGAGGGAGTCTCGCCACAAGCGGCCAATCACCTCAGCACCAGACAGAACCTCACCAGGAGAATCTGCAAAGAGATCTCACCCGCACCAGCCACCGAGGACAGCTTCGCAGACCCTTCCTACCTGTCACTACTGCGGCAAGATAGGCCATGTCGAGAGGGACTGCAGACGCAAGTTGGGATTGTGCCTGATTTGCGGCACCAATCAACACATAGCCAAGGACTGTCCCCAGCATCGAGATGGAGCACCAAGGGCAAACCAACCAGCTTTGCCAGCACCGAGGCCACCTCTGGCACCTCAGGCGACACTCTTCCAGCAAGCCCAACAGCAGCAGAGGAATCCACCACAAGGACGAGGACAAGCTTATGCGATGACTGTGTAGGACGCTGATGCGAGTAAGTGATTCATAGTTATCCGTTTCTAGTCTTGTTGTAGCTCGTGCCTACTGGTTCGTGACCTCAGCCCCAACCTAGTAATTTGCAACTTGTTAATAACAACCTGGTTTTCATAAAAGTTGTAGATTTTTGCTTTAACTAGATTTTCCTGGAAAGTGTAAACTTTCAATTTTTAGGAAAACGGTATTTCCCTAAAGTATCTTGTGATGTATTTTCAAACGATACTTGCGACCGCGTCATCTCTGTTGACCGGTTATTCTTTGATTGCGAGGACGCAATCCTCTTAAGGGGGGTAGATTGTAAACCCCCTGATTTTTTCAAGATTTTCAAAACTGGATTTTTTACAATTTTCTGGAATTTTCTGGGAATTTTCTGTAATTTAAAAACAGAGTTTTATTTATTAAGTGATTTTTAAATGATAATAAACAATATTAAAATATTATGAAAATAATATTTTTGGGTGTAAAATGAAAAACTGAACTTAGGGCAATTTTTTCTGGAATTTATTGGGCCTCGGACCTATTTTTAAACACCTAAAAAGTATTTTAGTTAATTATCTATTTATTTATTAAATTTACTGATTTTTTTAAAATATTATTATCATTATTCTTATTTAAACAGCCCGGCCCATTAGCCCGCGGCCCAAACCCATTTCGGCCCAACCCGCTCGCCCCTATCGGGTCGGGTCGGGTCCGCCCGACCGAACCCGACCCGCCCGTGCCCGAACCCGCATCTCCCCCACGAACCTCAGCCCTCCCCCGTGTCTTCCGCCGCACCCGCCGGCGCTCCGCCCGCTCCGCTCGGCCGCACGTCGCCCAGCCTCCGCTCCGCTCGCCCACGACCTCCTCTTCCCTCCTCCTTGCCCGGCGCCACCCTCTCCCTCTCTCCACCTATAAAAACCCCCCCTCCGGCCGGATCTCCATCAGCCGACGCCGCCCGCTCCGCACGTCGCAGCCACCGCTTCCCGCCTCGCCGCCTACGCCTCACCCCCTCGCCGCCCTCGCCCCTCCTCCGGCCAGCAGAGCCACCGCCGCCCTCCTCCTTCCCAGTGGCCCTCGAGAGCAGCAGCAGCGGGCCAGAGCTCCGCCGAGCCCCGGCCGGCCTTGACCGTCGGCTCCCCGCCGCCACCGCGCCGCCCCTCGCCGAGCTGCCCCCGGCCCTCCGCCGCGTGCCCGTCGGCCTGAAGCCCTAAACCCTAACCCTAAATCTTTCCTGTGTCCGACACGAGTCGGACACGTGTCGGATACGGTTTGACCCCGGTTTCTCGGGTCCCTTCAGGTACGTGTAACTTTTTGCTCGTAGCTCCGTTTTCGATTCCGCAAATTGCGTTGCGAAGCCTGTATGACCCTCTCGGTGCCCGGACAAACCGCTCGGGGCATCGCGTCCTGTGGTGATCGCACACCGCGATCCAAAAACAGGAAAAACCAGACCCTGTTTCACCCCGGAACTGAGTACGCCCCGCCAAACGGGATGACTTGGTCGCGCGCGGTCTTCACAGATACGTGCGCATCGTCGATACGGACGTGTGGGATTTCGCGGAAGCTGATTCGGGTGTGCGTGCACACCGGAATCAACGCGTATCCGCGGACATCGCCCCGTATCCGTACTTTCTGGAATGCGTCCTAACTTTGTGTACACATGTCGGATCGAGACAAAACTTGCGCCATCGGACTCGTAGCGATACGCTGGTCCTGTGGGTCAAGTTTGGTTCGATTCTGAGAACGTTGACGAAATCGCGTGTCGTGGGCCCCACAAGCCCCGCTCGACGGGCGATTTTGTGTTCGGCTCATCGGAATCCAATTCTGAAAGTTCCGTTGGGTTCGTATCAGCGTTTCTGACCTGTTGACACTGAGTTTGGTGAATTTGGAGACCGTTGACCCGGACGCGTTTTCGGTGCAAAGCGGGCCCACCGGTGGACCCTGTTTTGGCCCGAAACTGCCGTTTTTATCTTTGTCTCCAAATTGGACCCAAGGACAGGCGTTTCTAGCTGATTGATATTTTTTGGATCTGATGGTGATGTTTGTTTCAGCTACCGGAATACCGCCTGCGAATCCAGCCGAAGTCAGAACCGCAACTGGAACCGGAACCACAGGCAAGTGTACCTTGCCAAACCCTGCAGCTTGCTAATTATTTTCTGGATTTAATTATGCAATAATGGACAAGTAAAGCTTGCCAAATCTCAGTAATTCTTGACATAGTATTTTAATGGATTTCTTGTGGAATTAAATATAAACATGTTTTAACTGCTTAACCTAGGAAGCGAGTGACGTGCTTAGTGTCCGATCATAGTCGGATGCCAACTCCGTACGCGGGGTTGTGTAACATCACATAGACATGGATATCGAGACCCGATAATTCTCGTACTTGTCCTATCAAGTACACCAGAACCCAGGACACTTGACACTATTCCATGAGACAGAGTCTTCCCGAGACATTCAAGGTGATTCTGTATAGGATGCATGTTTTATGACATAGACTTTACAATCTTAGACATTTGATTCATAGCTATCAGACTTGCTGCATTAGTTATAATCGTGCGTGACATGGACATGAGGCATCGTGGACATGAGACGTGGGATTACATTGGGTGGGGAGAGACACACAGACTACAGGCTGATATTATATATATATAACATAGTATATTTCAGAGTATAATTCATAGTTATTTCCGCTACCGGCTCCCCGACACAGAGCTTGTAGTGGCTTCAGCCTGAATTCTAGTGCTGCTCTCATATTGCATATCACTTAGCTGGTTACATAGGTTACCCTCTTGTTTAATTATCTGCTGTACTGTATTTATTTTGGCTTGTATTTTCTGTACCTTGCTGTCCCCTGAGGACCTGGATCCGGATTATGTCCCCAGGTACAGCTGAAGAGAATTACCCAGAGGTGTACGGTACCGGAGCACTCCTTGGAGCAGAACAAGGAACAGAGGACGAAGTAGTGGCCGAAGATTTCTCCTGAGCACCGGCTTCAACTACACAGTATTTCCATTTTCAGCATTTCTATTCCTGTCTATTTTTCCTTAATTGTAACAGAATAATTCTCGGATTTGTTTCCCGAGACAACCTTATTTGTTATTGCATATTTATTTCTATTGCATTATTTCTGGCAATTAATCTGTGTTATTCTGTGGATGAGATTAGTAATACCTGAGACTTGTAACTTATTACTGCTAGACTACAGCTTAAGCATGCCCTGATGGATCCATTAAATTGGGTTGTCCATCGGTGCGTGCTGCTGGCCATTGCCACGCTTCTCCAGTCCCTCGGCATTTTGGGACTGGGGCGTGACAACATGCATCGATTTTCTCGTATCCCATCCAAAGCGATCTCACCATCCTCTTAGATCGATAGAAGTCTTTAGGCAACTTTGCACCCTCGGGCAAGATCTCTATAATCAAATCGAGCAGTCGATTATAGCATTCTTGTGACATGTTAAAATCGGACTTGATGCTCAATAATCTTGTAACCACCTCCAACAGTGAATGATCCTCACAACCAGGATATAGTGGAGTCCTTGCATTCTCAAGCAACTCCATAAACTTTGCAGCATCGGCATTCGGTGCCTCCTCAGCTGCATCATAATTGTCCGGATTGAAACTAGGTTCCGCCGTATCATAATTGTCAGGATTGAAACTAGGCCCCGCCGCATCATAAACCATGTTCACCAACCCGTCGTCGTAAGCATCGTGGTCTTGAATATCCATATACGGCTCCACATAGGGCTCCGACTCCGATGCTAGAGATACAAGTTCTCCGTGCACGGTCTACTGATAGTAATTTGGCGTAAAGCCCTTCGAGTATAAATGATATGTAACTTCCACTTCAGGATGATATTTCCTGTTGTGACATCTCACACACGGACACTTAATTTTGGTACCGTCCATGTATTGAGGGAACGCCTTTGCGAACTGCAGGAACTGCTGTACACCCTCAATGAATTCATCCCGCACACCGCACATGTCATCAGGATGACGGTTGTACATCCACGAACGATGACGCAGATAGTAATTCATATCCATTTCTAGAAACTTCTGCAAAATTGACAGTATGTATCATATAAATCATTACATGCAAAATTAACCGTACTATAAAAATCATAACTGATATAATACATATTTTCATTTATCAAAACTGCAGCTGCCCCCAACCCCATAGTACTATGAACTGCACTATAAGTGTGCAGTCAACACACTACAAATAGTGTGTCATACTATAGAACTGCAGCTGCCCCCAACCACACTCCTAGGTCAGTGTCCGTTATGGGAAAAGCAGTCATGGCATTGCACTAAGGCACCTGGTGCTTGAACAATTTTTGCATCAAAAGATTCCCAAGTACACGGGCTATTGCTCTATGAAATGGATAACCCCATGCATTGTGACTGTACTCACTCACATTTACCGACAGATTACTGCACTCCCTTTAGTAAAAAAACCTAACCCCCCAAACTGGCACACTGATACACACATACACTCTTAAGAATTCTGTAATCAAAACTCACCTGGTACCAACAACACCTATTAAGTACTCTAAATTCTATACTTCATATAAACACTCCATCTATACTCATATAAATACTCCATCTTTACTCCCAGATCTGGGATACACCTATATGAATGCTCAACCTTCACACCTATTACTTATTCTCTTCAACACATATATTCACTCAAACACCTGACTAATACACCTATTTAAATCAGTCACCCACTGCTACTGCTTACCTTCTTCCTCAATATTTGATTACCCCTTATCCCGAGCCACACACTCATGTGTGCACTATAGTATCACTATGAATACCCAATCTTCTCTCAGATGTTGGTGTTATATCTGACACTTGCCCTCATGTCCTTCAAATCATACGAGTTCAAACCCCATCTCAAACACATCCACATCCTGCCTTGCACTAGTTGCTGACTGGCTCAGTAAGTTGCTGCACAAGGATGCAGTGTTTACACTGTATTAGGACCCCCTCACACCTGCCTGCAGAAGCTAACAACCAACTACAATGCACCTAAACCTTAATGCACACTATGTTCAGCTGTGCAGTGCCTCCCCAAGTTGCCTGTTGCACATTGGGATGATGTGCCTCAAGTCTCCCCCTGCTCACTGCTAGTAAGCAGTGCACACTGCTAGTAAGCAGTGCACACTGCTGCTGTTACCTCTCTCGTCGACTTGGGCCAGTCGGCCCTTACCCTAACCCTAACCCTAACCGCATGTCAACAAACCTAACCCTAACCCTAACCCTAACCCTAACCCTAGGTCCTGATCAGTGTCTGTGTCAGTGTGTGTGTGTGTGCCGTGTCTGTGTCAGTGTCAGTGTCTGTGTGTGTGTCGTATTTGTGTCAATGTCACATGTGTCCTGTGAGAGAGAGAGAGAGAGAGAGAGAGAGAGAGAGAGAGTAGGGTTTACCGGAGTAGTCGCGGTGTAGAGCGGGTCGACGGAGCGCGGGAGGGGGGGAGAATTTTTTTTCTTTTCGAAATTTCAGCAGATGGGGAAAAATAAAACCGAGACCTAATTAACCAAATTTTAGCGACGTTTAGCGACGTCCAAGAAAAACGCCGCTAAATTAAATTTTAGCGACGTCAATGACGTCGCTAAACACGTTGCTAAATATTTTTAATATAAAGGTCGCTATATACGTCGCTAAACGTCGCTAAATTAGACATATTAGCGACGTTTAGCGACCTTAATTGAACTTATAGCGACTTATCTTTTAAAATCTTAATAAAAGTCGCTAAACGTCGCTAAATGTCGCCATTTAGCGACGTCTAGCGACGTTCTAATAAGGAGTCGCTAATTTATATATTATTAGTGACGTTTCTTTTGACGTCGCTAAAATACGTCGCTAATACCGCTTTTTCTAGTAGTGAATTTTTGGGAATTTTCTGTAATTTTTCAGAAATTTATATAGGTCCTGTGGTGATTTTATAATTTTTAATTGCTAATAACTAATATTAAAATGTAATAAAAATATGATTTTATGGTGTAAAATAGAAAACCGGACTTAGGATAATTTTTCTGGATTTTATTGGGCCTCAGACCTATTTTTAAATACCCAAAAACTAATTTATTTAAATAATTATTAATTATCAATTGCTATTATTATTATTATTATTATTGTTTTTACTCTAGGCCCGGCCCGGCCCAGTGGGCCGAGCCCAGCAGCAGCCCAGCCCAGCCCGTATTAGTGATAGCAGGTACCATATTAGTAGCTAATATTAAAGTGATAGCAGGTACCATATTAGTAGCTTCAATTCCTGCTGTAGCATTATTTGATTCTGGAGCCTCCCATTCATTTATTGCTGCTAGCTTCGTAGCCACACATAGAGTAGCTACCGCACCTCTCTCGAAGATGAAGAGAATTCTAACGGGAGGTGGAATTATCCCGGTTAGTGATATCTGTAGATCATGTTCGGTAGTAGTCTGTGGCCGAGAGATGCGAGCCCAATTTCTGATCTTTTCTATGCCAGATTACGATGTTGTACTTGGTATGGACTGGTTAAGTCAGTACCATGCGACACTGGATTGCCGGCTTGGAAAAGTGATATTTAGACCCCCTAGCCACCCGGAGTTTGAATTTCTTCGAGGAGCTGTAGAACAAGGGGTCCAGCCAACTCTTAGGGTATTAACTGTAGAAGAGGATTCAGGTTACCCAAGAGTCATAACGGAATTTGTGGATGTATTTCCCGACGACCTTCCAGGTTTACCACCTGATCGGGAGATAGAATTCATAATAGACCTAACTCCAGGAGCCGAACCTATCACTTCATCGGTATATCGGCTAGCACCTAAGGAGTTAGTGGAGTTGAAAGCACAAGTGGACGACCTTCTAGAGAAAGGATTTATCCGGCCCAGTATTTTACCTTGGGGAGCGCCCATACTTTTTGTACCAAAGAAGGACGGAACCGTGCGGTTGTGCATTGATTACAGAGCCCTTAATGCTGTAACTGTTAAGAACCGGTACCCCTTACCACGCATTGATAACTTGTTTGACCAATTGAGTGGTGCTAGGGTATTCTCAAAGATTGACCTTAGATCCGATTATCACCAGATTAGGGTGAAGAAGGAAGATATCCCAAAGACGGCCTTCAGAACTAAATATGGACACTATGAATTCCTAGTAATACCGTTTGGTTTAACCAACGCACCTGCTGTATTTATGAGTTTGATGAACGGAGTTTTCCATCAGTACTTGGATAAGTTCGTGGTGGTATTCATTGATGATATTCTAGTCTACTCCAAGGACCACGAAGAGCACGAGGAACACCTCAGAATTATGCTAGAAACTTTGAGAAGGGAGAAGCTGTATGCCAAGCTCAGCAAATATGAGTTCTGTATGGACAAGGTGCCATTCTTAGGACATATTATCTCGGATGAATGACTGTCTGTGGACCCAGAGAAGGTCACTGCTATAGAAACCTAGCCTACCCCTACCTCTGTTGCAGAAGTGAGAAGTTTTCTTGGACTTGCTAGGTATTACCGGCGGTTCGTAGAAAAATTTTCAAGGATCGCAGAGCCGATGACTAAGCTGACGCGGAAGGATCAGGAGTTCATATGGACGGAAGAATGCCAGAATGCCTTTGAAGAATTGAAGAGGTGTCTAACAACAACACCAGTCTTGACTCTTCCCTCAGGGTCAGGAGGTTTTGTTATTTATAGTGATGCGTCCGGCAGTGGACTAGGTTGTGTCTTGATGCAACATGGCAAGGTTATCGCTTATGCATCGAGGCAGTTGAAGGTCCACGAGAAGAACTACCCAACGCACGACCTGGAGCTAGCTGCAGTGATTTTTGCATTGAAGATCTGGAGACATTATCTATATGGAGAGAAGGTCAAAATATTCACTGATCATAAGAGCTTGAAATATGTTTATACTCAGAAGGAGCTCAACATGAGGCAAAGGCGTTGGCTTGAGTTGATGGTGGACTTTGACATAGATCTGCAGTACCACCCGGGGAAAGCAAATATTGTAGCCGACGCCCTCAGCAGAAAACCCTCGGCTTATTTCTTAACTGAGCAGCCTCAGCTATTACAAGACTTGCAAGATCTTCAGATAGAGGTTGTTTTACCTGGACAAAATGGTTTGCTGGCTAACCTCGAAGTTAAGTCATCGCTGGTGGAGAGAATCAAAGAAGCTTTGCCTAATGATGCCAGATTCCGAAGGCTGAAAGAGAGAACCGAAGCAGGCATGCAAACAGGACTTCGCATCCACGAGGACGGGACATTAAGGTGCGGAAATCGCCTATATGTTCCAAATAGAGAATTGAGGCAGGAGTTGATGACTGAAGCACATAGCTCCATATACTCTGTTCATCCAGGAGGAACCAAGATGTACCGGGACTTAAGACAATATTACTGGTGGCATGGAATGAAAAGAGATATTGCCCGATTTGTGGCAAAATGCTTAGTCTGCCAGCAGGTGAAGGCCGAGCACCAAAGGACTGCAGGTATGTTGCAGCCACTCCCCATACCTGAATGAAAGTGGGAGCATATTACCATGGACTTCGTCACTGGATTTCCAAGAAGCCCTAGTGGAAAGGATGCGATATGGGTTATCGTGGATCGGCTCACTAAGTCGGCTCACTTCTTGCCATTCAGAGTCGGACAATCCACGGAAGTACTAGCCGACATGTATATGCGACAGATCGTAAAATTACATGGAGTGCCGGTTAGTATTGTATCAGATCGAGACTCGAGATTTACATCTCACTTCTGGCGAAGCATGCAAGAGAGTCTCGGCACCAGGCTCAAATTCAGTACTGCCTATCATCCTCAGACAGATGGCCAATCAGAGCGCACAATTCAGATCTTGGAAGATATGCTGCGATCATGTATATTGGGCCATTTGATATCTTGGAGCGCATTGGTGAGGTGGCTTATTGTCTTGCATTACCTCCATCCTTAGAGGGAGTGCATGATGTATTCCACGTCTCACAGCTGAGGAGATACGTGACTGACCCAAGTCATATAGTTGATCATTCTGAGATTTCGGTGGGACCTAGCCTGAGATACGAGGAGCAGCCAGTGGGTATACTCGACACCAGTGAGAAGACACTGCGAGGGCAGACAATCAGACTGGTTCGGGTAGCTTGGAAACAGCACTCTCCTGGCGAATCGACCTGGGAACGAGAAGATGTTATGCGCTAGCGTTATCCACACTTATTTGCTGATGCAGGTAAAATCTAAGCATTCTTTAATTTTGTAATTCGTGCCTTTGTAGTTTACCCTTCGATTGCGAGGACGCAATCCTCTTAAGGGGGGTAGATTGTAATCACCCTAAAATTTTTCAGTTATTTAAAATCAATTTTTGGAAATTTTCTGTAATTTTTCAGGAATTTACATAGGTCCTGTGGTGATTTTATAATTTTTAATTGCTAATAACTAATATTAAAATATAATGAAAATATGATTTTATGGTGTAAAATAGAAAACCGGACTTAGGGTAATTTTTCTGGATTTTATTGGGCCTCAGACCTATTTTTAAATACCCAAAAACTAATTTATTTAAATAATTATTAATTACTATTATTATTATTATTATTGTTTTTACTCTAGGCCCGGCCCGGCCCAGTGGGCCGAGCCCAGCAGCAGCCCAGCCCAGCCCAGCCACCCTAGCGGGTCGGGCGGGTCCGCCAACCCGGAACCCGCGCCCGACCCGACCCGGTCCTCCATCTCCCCCAACCCCACGAACCCGCGGATTTCGGCCGCGTTCTCCGGCCACGTCACCGGAGAACCTCCTCGCTCACCCCCACGACCCCACGTCACCCCTCCGCCTTCTCCGCCACGTCCCCGGCCAGCCCCTCCGCGGCTCCCCTATAAATACCCTACCCCCGACCTCCTCCTCCCTCATCTTCCCCTTACCCACCCGCCGGAACCCTAGCTCCGGTCCCCTTCTTGTCCCCAGCTCCGGCGCCGCGTCAGCCCTGCCCCAGCGCCCCTCCGCCTCGCCGCAGCCCCATCCGGCCTCCCCCCGTTCTCCTCCCCTTCCTCCTCTCCCCGACTCCAGCGCCTCCTCCTCCACTCTCCCCGCCGTACACCGCCCGGTCGACGACCCGCCACCGGCCAACTCAGCCCCTGGCCGCCTCCGCCGGCTCCGCCAGAAGCTCCCTAGGCCGGACACAGCCAGCTGCCAGACACGGGCCCAGCAGGACACGGGCAGTGGACACGTCCAGGACTCGTGTCGGACACGAGTAGGACACGAA
Source organism: Iris macrosiphon (assembly GCA_036927795.1). NCBI lineage: Eukaryota > Viridiplantae > Streptophyta > Magnoliopsida > Asparagales > Iridaceae > Iris > Iris macrosiphon. The sequence continues at coordinate 9,711,652 of JAYESA010000005.1, read as the reverse complement.
TTATTCTCAGCTTTTCGGGCCTCGTTCAGGTACCCGTATCTTGCACCCTGTAGCTCGGATTTCGATTCCGTAAATTGCGTTGCGAAGCCTGTAAGACCCTCTCGGTGCCCGGACAAACCGCTCGGGGCATCGCGTCCTGTGGTGATCGTACACCGCGATCCAAAAACAAGAAAAACCAGACCCTGTTTCACCCCGGAACCGAGTACGCCCCGCCAAACGGGACGACTTGGTCGCGTGCGGTGTTCACAGATACGTGCGCCTCGTCGATAAGGACGTGTGAAATTTCGCAGAAGCTGATTCGGATGTGCGTGCACACCGGAATCAGTGCGTATCCGCGAACATCGTCCCGTATCCGACTTTTCTACAATTCACCCTAACTTCGTGCACACACGTCGGATCGAGACAAAACTTGCACAATCAGACTCGTAAAGATACGCTGGTCCTGTGGGTCAAGTTTGGTTCGATTCTGAGAACGTTGATGAAATCGCGTGTCGTGGGCTGGGGCCCCGCTCGACGGGCGATTTCGTGATCGGCTCATCGGAATTCAATTCTGAAAGTTCCGTTGGGTTTGTATCAGCGTTCCTGACCTGTTAACACTAAGTTTGGTGAAATTGGAGACCGTTGACCCTGACACATTTTTTGGTGCAAAGCGGGCCCACCGGTGGACCCCGTTTTGGCCCGAAATTGCCGTTTTTGTCCTTGTCTCCAAATTGGACCCAAGGACAGGCGTTCCTAGCTATTTGACACCTTCTGAGCATGATAGTACTGTTTATTTCAGCTTTCGGAGACATCTCTAGAAATTTCCGAGAACAGGACCTAAGTGGAATCCAAATATCAGGCAAGTGCACCTTGCCAAACTTGCAGTCTTTATCTTCATATTTTCTGTAATAATACTTTGCTGGATGTCTTGTGTAAATTTAGATAAACTTGTTTAAACTGCTTAACCTAGAAAACGTATGACGTACCTAGTGTCCGATCATAGTCGGGTGCCAACACCGTACGCGGTGTTGGGTTCGTCATTTAGAGATGGATTTACGATACCCTTTACTTTTGTACTTGACATATCAAGTACCCTTCAACCCAGGACACTTGACACTATACATGGACAGAATCTTCCTGAGATATTCATGGTGATTCTGTATAGGATACAGGACTTGACAGAGATATTTTTAGACAGATTGACTTGTTGCATTAGTTATAATCCCGCTGGCATGGACATGAAACGTTATGGTCATGGTTTGCGTGATTACATTGGGTGGGGAGAGACACACAGGCTACAGGCTGTTATATATATATATCTACTATTATTGTGAGGTTGTAGACTCTCCAGCAGAGCTTGACCCTTTACGTGTTATTACTGCTACCGGCTCTCCGACACAGAGCTTGTAGCGGTCTTAGCCTGAGTACTAGTGTTGCTCTTATTTGCATATCACATAGATGGTTACATAGTTTACCCTGTTGTTTTATTTAATTTAATTGCACTGCATTTATTTGGCTTATTTTATTTTGTGCCTTGCTATGTCCACTGAGGACCTGGAATGGATTATGTCCCCAAGTTTAGCCGAGGAGCAGTACCCCGAGATATACGGGACAGGAGCTGAGGCTATTGCTGGACTTGGTACTGGAGCAGAACTGAACCCTGCAGACGAGGTGACTGCCGAAGACTTCTCCTGAGTACCTGATCCCGTACTCAGTATTTACTTATGTTTATCTCTTTTGTTCCTGGCCTATTGAGCCAGTGTATTCAGACATAAGTCAGATTGTTTTCCTGACTAACTTATTGTTGCTACTTATTTCCATTTTATTATGCAGTTTATTTCTTTATCTTTATGGATGAGATTAGTGTGACTTGTTGTAGTAGACCTTCTTTACAGCTTAAGTGCGCCCTGATGGTTCCATTAAATTGGGTTGACCATCGGTGCGTGCTGTTGGCTATTGCCACGTGTCCAGTCCCTCGGTATTTTAGGACTGGGGCGTGACATGGTTTTTGTGGTGGCCCATGCAGGTCCCTACTAAATTGTTCGATTTCAACTTAGGGACCGAGCAGGCCTGCAATAAGATAGGATAAGTTATAGGATCTCATCCATTGATTGAATCGTTTTTGGACTCTATGTCGAATTTAATTTAATTGCTTGAATTGCATCCTGATTTGATTCCTCTGTGCGTTCTCATTGTTTTCTTTTTATGCAGAGTAATGGATCCCAGAAGTGGTGACGAGAATCCCTTGGGTACACCGCCTGAAGCTGTGGTTACCTGTGAAGCTGGAACGATGCCAGATACCAGAGGATAATCCTCTCAGAGCAATCAATCTGGCCAGCCCAGTTCCAGGTTCAGACGTGATGACATCCCGCCTCCACCCCAGTTCTCTCCTACGATGCCTGTCTTTCCTCTAGGGCAGGCAATGGACGGACAGCAAATGTTCCAGATGTTCTACGCCATGATGCAGGCACAACAACATATCCAACAGGAGGCCCAACGTCATGAGGCCGAGAACCTAAGAAACAGCCTAGTCGCAGCATTGGAACATGCAAATCCACCAAATAGGCGGCTAGCGACGGGATCCATCACAGATTTCCGTCAACTCAAACCTCGTACCTTCTCGGGCAAGGAAGGACCAACTGAAGTTCATGAATGGCTTACGAACACGCAGCATCAGTTGGAGACCGCTGAACTTCCAAGGGACAAGTGGATGATTGCCGTCAGGATGCAACTGACGGACAACGCGCACCATTGGTGGCTGTCCGAAGAAAGAAGTCTCGGACATGATCAGGTCACCTGGGAGGAGTTCTCCAGACTCTTTCAGGAAATGTACATCCCTGCTGTTGCTCGGTCAGAACTCCGAGACAGATTCAACCGCCTGATCCAGGGCAACATGACGGTGGAGGAATATAACGCCGAATTCATTCGCCTGAGCCGCTTCGCCCCTTCTCTAATTCCTACCGAAGAAGAGAAGGCGGAGAAGTTCTTTGATGGACTCAGGTTCGAGCTTCAGAAGTTAATCGGATCGGTCGTGCCTACATCTTACTCTGACGTCCTAGCTGCAGCACGTCGGATGGAGCGAGTTACTCGGAGGAAATCAAGCCTGAAACCTCCATTCTCCTCAGCACCGTCCAAGTCATCACCTGGGGATTCTGCCAAACGGCCCCAGAAGAACCTGCCTCAGAAAGCAGCATCAAAGAACCTACCTACTTGTCATTACTGCGGCAAAGTAGGTCATATTGAAAGAGAATGTAGACGCAAGCTGGGACTCTACCTGGTTTGCGGATCCGGACAACACTTCTCAAAGGACTGCTCGGAACGTCGAGAGGGAGTTCCGAATCAACCAGCTCCACCTGCACCTAGGCCAGCTCTTCCAGCTGGGGGAGCAACTCAGACAGGGCCTGGAGGAGCCAGGCCACCACTACCATCTCAGGCAACAATGTTCCAGCAGGCTCGTCAGCAAAGGGATCCCGCTCAGGGACGAGGTCAGGCATATGCACTAGCAGTCACTGAGGAAGCTACTGCAGGCAAAGTGATAGCAGGTACCATATTAGTAGCTTCAATTCCTGCTGTAGCATTATTTGATTCTGGAGCCTCGCATTCATTTATTGCTGCTAGCTTCGTAGCCACACATAGAGTAGCTACCGCACCTCTCTCGAAGATGAAGAGAATTCTAACGGGAGGTGGAATTATCCCGGTTAGTGATATCTGTAGATCATGTTCGGTAGTAGTCTGTGGCCGAGAGATGCGAGCCCAATTCCTGATCTTTTCTATGCCTGATTACGATGTTGTACTTGGTATGGACTGGTTAAGTTAGTACCATGCGACACTGGATTGCCGGCTTGGAAAAGTGATATTTAGACCCCCTAGCCACCCGGAGTTTGAATTTCTTCGAGGAGCTGTAGAACAAGGGGTCCAGCCAACTCTTAGGGTATTAACTGTAGAAGAGGATTCAGGTTACCCAAGAGTCATAACGAAATTTGTGGATGTATTTCCCGACGACCTTCCAGGTTTACCACCTGATCGGGAGATAGAATTCACAATAGACCTAACTCCAGGAGCCGAACCTATCACTTCATCGGTATATCGGCTAGCACCTAAGGAGTTAGTGGAGTTGAAAGCACAAGTGGACGACCTTCTAGAGAAAGGATTTATCCGGCCCAGTGTTTCACCTTGGGGAGCGCCCATACTTTTTGTACCAAAGAAGGACGGAACCGTGCGGTTGTGCATTGATTACAGAGCCCTTAATGCTGTAACTGTTAAGAACCGGTACCCCTTACCAAGCATTGATGACTTGTTTGACCAATTGAGTGGTGCTAGGGTATTCTCAAAGATTGACCTTAGATCCGGTTATCACCAGATTAGGGTGAAGAAGGAAGATATCCCAAAGACGGCCTTCAGAACTAAATATGGACACTATGAATTCCTAGTAATGCCGTTTGGTTTAACCAACGCACCTGCTGTATTTATGAGTTTGATGAACGGAGTTTTCCATCAGTACTTGGATAAGTTCATGGTGGTATTCATTGATGATATTCTAGTATACTCCAAGGACCACGAAGAGCACGAGGAACACCTCAGAATTGTGCTAGAAACTTTGAGAAGGGAGAAGCTGTATGCCAAGCTCAGCAAATGTGAGTTCTGTATGGACAAGGTGCCATTCTTAGGACATATTATCTCGGGTGAAGGACTGTCTGTGGACCCAGAGAAGGTCACTGCTATAAAAACCTGGCCTACCCCTACCTCTGTTGCAGAAGTGAGAAGTTTTCTTGGACTTGCTGGGTATTACCGACGGTTCGTAGAAAATTTTTCAAGGATCGCAGAGCCGATGACTAAGCTGACGCGGAAGGATCAGGAGTTCATATGGACGGAAGAATGCCAGAATGCCTTTGAAGAATTGAAGAGGTGTCTAACAACAACACCAGTCTTGACTCTTCCCTCAGGGTCAGGAGGTTTTGTTATTTATAGTGATGCGTCCGGCAGTGGACTAGGTTGTGTCTTGATGCAACATGGCAAGGTTATCGCTTATGCATCGAGGCAGTTGAAGGTCCACGAGAAGAACTACCCAACGCACGACCTGGAGCTAGCTGCAGTGATTTTTGCATTGAAGATCTGGAGACATTATCTATATGGAGAGAAGGTCGAAATATTCACTGATCATAAGAGCTTGAAATATGTTTATACTCAGAAGGAGCTCAACATGAGGCAAAGGCGTTGGCTTGAGTTGATGGTGGACTTTGACATAGATCTGCAGTACCACCCGGGGAAAGCAAATGTTGTAGCCGACGCCCTCAGCAGAAAACCCTCGGCTTATTTCTTAACTGAGCAGCCTCAGCTATTACAAGACTTGCAAGATCTTCAGATAGAGGTTGTTTTACCTGGACAAAATGGTTTGCTGGCTAACCTCGAAGTTAAGTCATCGCTGGTGGAGAGAATCAAAGAAGCTTTGCCTAATGATGCCAGATTCCGAAGGCTGAAAGAGAGAACCAAAGCAGGCATGCAAACGGGACTTCGCATCCACGAGGACGGGACATTAAGGTGCGGAAATCGCCTATATGTTCCAAATGGAGAATTGAGGCAGGAGTTGATGACTGAAGCACATAGCTCCATATACTCTGTTCATCCAGGAGGAACCAAGATGTACCGGGACTTAAGACAATATTACTGGTGACATGGAATGAAAAGGGAGATTGCCCGATTTGTGGCAAAATGCTTAGTCTGCCAGCAGGTGAAGGCCGAGCACCAAAGGACTGCAGGTATGTTGCAGCCACTTCCCATACCTGAATGGAAGTGGGAGCATATTACCATGGACTTCGTCACTGGATTCCCTTCCATATAGTAGAGTCCGGACCTCTTGCTTCCTCTGGCAATCACCATCGAACCTCTGGAAAGCTTCCACTGATTGTTCCCGAAGAGACTGAAGAAACCCTCGTCATCCAACCTTCCAACTGACACCAGGTTGAAACGAATATCAGGGAGATGACGGACATCTTTGAGAACAAGAACTGCACCTGGCTTTGTCCTCAAATGCACATCTCCAATGGAAACCGCCTTCGACACATCTCCATTGCCCATCTTCAACACTCCACAGTCGCATGTTGTATATGTAGCAAATAGTGCTGTGTTGTGAGATACGTGCGCTGAAGCACCTGAGTCCACCAGCCAAGAGTTGTCATCGCAGACGAGGTTCACAACTACCTTATCACCTACAATGATCATGTCGTCTCCATGTGTCGAGACCGCCATTGTAGTGTTCTCACTTTGCTTTCCCATGTCGCCCTTCTTCTCTCTCTTCCAAGCGAAACAGTTCTGCTTGATGTGGTCCTTCTTGCCACAATGGTAACACTCCGAGCCCTCGTACCGACATTGGACCTTTTTCTGTTTTTGTCTCTGCCACCGCCTGGACCCTTGCTTTTATCCCTTCCGCGGTTCTCTGAAACAAGCTCCTCTGAGTGGGATGTGGATGAAGTGCCCTGAGAACGTCTCCGCATCTCTTCATTCAGTACCCCGCTCTTGGCAAACTCTAGACTGACCACGTCTTCCAGAGCAGAAGCGATCATAGACACTCGTACGGTCTCCCATGAGTCTGGCAAGGTACACAACAGCCATAGTCCCTGAACCTCATCATCGAACTTGACTCCCATCGAGGATAGCTGGTCAACCACGTCCTGGAACTCACTCAAGTGATCCGTAATAGACGCTCCATCTTTGTACCGCAGACCCATTATCATCCGGATCAGGAACAATTTATTTATTCCATTAGTGAACCGCTGAAGGCGAGGCATTACACGTCACTTCTAGTAGATGCTTGTTCTTGCGTTCAGTCACCACATTCTGAGCAGGAGTGTCTGGACAAGTGGTTTGATAAAAAAAATTCCTGACTAGAGATGAAATTAGCAAACTCCTTGTTGGTGTACTCAGTCTCATTATCTGTTTGAAGAATTTTCACATTTACTTCAAACTGGGTCTTCACATACGCCAAGAAGACTTGAAAATTGTCACGCCCCGATCCAAAGTACGTAGGACCAGCACGTGACAATGTTAGCTGTCATGCATACGTAGGCTACTCCAATGTATGAAACATACGATGCATACTTACGCTGTAATTTGGGTTCTAACTCATCAAGTGTAGCAAATGGTCACAATTCTATAAATACTGATCTCATCCACATAACAAATATAAGCTAAGCTGGAAACAGAAATAATATATAAACTGCTGGAAATGATAATATAAGAGTAATAATAGTCTTTTGATAGTGGATTTGAGTATGATATTAAATTTAACCTGAATATACAGATTCAAATGAAATCTAATCAGATAAATCTAGAATATACCAAATCCAAGTTGATTAAGATTTATATATGAAATTAGTTTTCCCAAATACACAAACCATTAGAGATTCATGGATCTATATTCCATAAAAACTATGGACTCCAATGATAGCTTACATACAGTAGTACTTGTTCCATTAACATCCAACTCCACATGCATAACAACTAACTCATTTTAAATGTGTCAAAGCATCCACAGTGGTATATTTTGACTTTAATTAAATTTTATAGTATTTGAAGACTGTAGTGAACATTTATGAATATTTAAAAATTGTTAGAAAACTATAAGACTTTTCAGATTTGGAGTATCTCCTAGCTCCTCTATATTAATTGTTGGGCCCACCAAAAGTAACTAAATAGGAAAAAAAAATAAAAAGAGAAAAAATCTTACTAAATAGGAAAGCAAAATAAAGAGGAAAAAAAGATGAATTAAAAAAAAAAAAAAATTGGAATGTTTATTTGGAATGTACCATTGTGTGTCAATATCATGGAAACACTCAAAAAGTAATAATTTACACATTTTTTAATAATTTGAAGTATATGTTTGGAGTGTCCCCACTGTGGATGCCCTCACACTCGACATGTATTATATAAAATAACAAAAATGTTATTTGACTTCCTCTAACAAGAAGGAGCTACGACTAGAGTTGTCAAAAGGGCCGGGCCGAGCTGGCCCAACACAGAATTTGGATGGGTCAGGTCAGACCTCTTATGTTCATAAACTATAGCAGGTCGAACCTAAGGGTAGAAATCTGAGCGCAGTATGACACGTAGTCCATGACACGGTAGGTTTCTGGCCGGACTTGGCCAGGCCGTATCAGACTTAGGCCAAAAAAGAAATCAATAAATAAATATAAAAAAAAGCTACAAATTAATCTACAAATGTAACTATTTAATCTGAAAATTTACAATTTACAAGTCTCTCTCTCTCTGTCTTAATGCAGTAATAGAAAATGTAATTTGTAAGTGGAAGTGGTATAACTCTTTTTTTAGTGTATTATGGAACGAGAACGATAGCTTGTTGATGTGTTATATTTTTCTAAAATTATAGTATCAAGTGCAGTACATTAAAAATTTATTAAATTGTTACATAATTCAGATTTGTAACATATTTTTGTAAAAAAATTCTTTTATAGTCTAGCAATTTGTAAATTAATCGCCCATCTGCTTTTCTCTCTCTCTCACTCTCTCTTTAGTCAGTAAGGACATGTGCTTCGGGTCAGACTGGACCAGGCCTCTATTATGAACCAAGATATGAGATCCGGTACTTCATGATATACTAGGTCGGGTCAGATCGGACTAGCACATGGGTCATATTTTCGGACAGGACTAATCCATCCCGATTGACATGTCTAGCTACAACACCCTAATATGTGACATTTAGATTGGTTGAGAGAGAATTACATATTAAAAACTAAAATATGATTTGAAAAAGTTAACTTTAATTAAATTAACTTTTTAAATAATTATTTAGTTTAACTTTTTAAAACATCACATAATCTCTCTCTCTCTCTCTCTCTCTCTCTCTCTCATTACAGTTTTTGTACATAAGCTATTCATCACCCAAAAATTTTGGAATGTCTCTCCATGATGTGACAGCTGACATGACAATTTTTTTAATAAATATTAAAAAAAGAATTTAATAATTAATGTTAAAGTCTAAAGAAAGGTTATAGTAGAAATCAAGTTTGAAATTTTTTGAAGGAGATAATATTTTACTTTTGTGAGCAATATTTTTTTTTTATCCAATTTATGTGTAATCTTATTTTCTATTTATCTATGGCTTTCTATAGAAAATAAGATTGCATCCCAAAAAATTAAATATTTAATTTTTATTGCAATCTTATTTTATATCTATATTTTGTTTTGGATAGAAAATAATATTGGATCCAAAAAAAAAAATCAATATTTGGTTTTCCAACTGACAAGGTTTAAAAAAATGGATAGAAAATAAGATTACATCCAAAAAAATCAAAGCCAAGATAAAAAAAATTAAATTTTGATAGAAAATTAAATAAAATTGGATATAAAACAAGATTCTATCAAAAAAAAAAAATATTTCAAACCCAAGTTTTTTTTTCTTCTAAAAGTTGAAATAGAAAATAAGATTGCACTCAAAATATACAAGTCAAAAAAATTTAAAAAATTGGGATAGAAAATAAGACTGCACTTAAGAAACGAAAACCAAAATTGCAATATAAAATCAGAGCCAAAATTTTAAATCGGTATGTTAAAGACTGCATAAGGAAGCTAATATTACTAAAATAATGAATTTTTTGGGAACTGTACAACTTTCTCTCTTTATTTTGTTATTTTCAACCATATAATTCTAGATATAAATCTGGAATGTAGAATTCAAATCATTTATCCTATTGTCACTGTCATGTCAAGTGTCATATAATGGGAGATGGTATCACCCTAATTTTTTGGTGATAAAAATATTATTTCTATTTTGTATAAAATAATTATTCTTATCTACATATGTAAAATGCCATTAGAAATTTTATTATATAATATACTAAATATGCGCATGAAAATTACATTTAGATATGTAAATATATCTTTACTATCTCTACTCTTATAACGAGACTTGAAAACTGCTCAAAATTGAGCCGTCTAAGTTGTTTGTACATCTTACATCATTTATTAAAAAATATATATACGTAAAAAAATTGTTTGCATTGCACTTAATTTTTTTAAATATTATTAAAAATACTTTAAATATTTAAATATATTTTAAATATATTTGTTATGGATATATTTTTATTCTTTATAAATTTTTTTAAAAAACTAGCCGTCTCGATTGGTGAAATAGTCTCTCTCTCTCCAAAAAAAATATACTTTTTTACCGAAGCACAAAGAAAATATTTTGTTGCAAATGAACAAAATATTGAGGAATTGTCCATATGTAAGATCAAAGGCTGGCAATAGCAGTTGCAGGTAATCCCTTTGATTCCCCCCTTCCTTTAGAAAGAGTAGTTGCCCCGTCCCAAATAAATAGATTAATTGATTTTCATATACCGAAACTGTACGTATATCCTCATGTATTTAAAAATTAAATAAATAAATAAAATTTAACTAATTTTTTAGCTACATAATATTATATAATTATAGCCAAACATCTTTTCTAGCTAATGTAGTTAAGATTAATTTATAACAAATTTATTTATTTTTTAAATTTACGTAATATTAATTGTTTTTAAATAAATGGTTGAGGATTTACGAACGGCTTAGATGACTCACTTTTGAGCCGTTTTGAAGCCTCATTATAAGAGTAGAGATGAGTTAGAAGATGTGTTCGAATAAAGTTAGAATATTACAGAGTTAAACAATTAGTTAATATTTATTAAAATTTTAAATTTGTAATTACGTGAGGATATATGTACTGCTTCAAGACTTTTTATAAAGAGTAAAGATATATTCATAAAAAGTATAATCAAATTTATAACAAATCGTAATTAAAATGTTATATATAGTTATATATATAAATATATAAAATGTTATATATATATATATATATATATATATATATATATATATATAACCAATTTTTATTAACACATTTTAATTCAAATGTATTTCCTGATATATATATATAACAAATTTTAGTTCAAATGTATTTAAATATTTAAACTATTTTACAATAATATCAGGAAAAAATTATTTCACTATGCATTTACTAGTAATTAACTAATGCAGGTTGGAAACAGCTCGAAAATGAGTCGTCCAAGTCCTATGTTTATCCTCCACTAAATAATAATTTATAAAAAAATAAACGAAAGTCTATATAACCGTGAATGTATCTCCCCACGTAGTTAAAAATAAAAATTCTATATTCTAAATCCTTCTAACTACCTTAACATATAATAAGTCCTCCTAAATATCTCCAATATTCAAATTATATTTGAACGAAACATATGGTATTATCTGACTAAATACACAAAAATTTAAAAAACATATATGTAACAAATCATAATAAAAATATTTTAATATAATATTTTAATATAATTTAAATTTGTATCTAATTTTTTAATTCTTCTTTTGCACTTACTACAAAGGAAAGGATATCGATTACGAAATATGCTTAGGCCCTGCATAATATCGTCTAAATCTGTAAATATATATATAATGGAAAAGATGTTACAAAGGAAAGTATATAGATGATTTAATTTGCACTTGAATATTTAAAATCTTATCTCTAATTGATACGACTCTCTTCCAAGGGCAGGGTTTTAAATATTTATATATTGTGTTCTAACCCCCAAACGCACGGATCTTGAGATGACAATGGCCGGTGACAATGGATCACCGCTGGTCCACCATCCCGCCCGAGCTCCTAGAGGCCATACTGAGACGGGTTTTGTGTGCTACTGATCGCGTCCGTGTCGGCTCTGTGTGTACTAGGTGGTGGTCGGCGGCCGGCCGTCTCCTGCCTCCTTGTGCTCCCCTGCTGCTTATTCTCTACACGGACGATAACTTGAGCCGCCGCCGCGGCTGGACTCACCGCGTCCCCCTAGCGGACACGCGCGAGCCGTGCGTCGAAGCCTTCTGCTTCCATCAACCGGGAACATTGGCGAAGAGGTTAGTCTACGGTTCGTCTAGGGGCTGGTTGTTCACTGCCGACCACAGAGATGTTCGTCTGTGGAATCCTCTCAGCAGAGCCGAGATCCCGCTCCCCCCGGCCTCCGCTCTTTCGAAGCACCCGGGCTTCCGATGCCTTCGCTTCTTCTGCGTGAGGAAGGCCGTCCTGTCGGCAGAGCCGTCCCTGGCCGGAGACTGCGTGGCCGTGGTCATCCGTAGATGCCGCGAGACGCTGAGCTTCTGCAGGGTCGGAGACGAGAGATGGACCAACTTCCCGGACGTTGGCCGCGGCGTCGGCCCCACGTTCTTCGACGACGTGATATGCTACCGGTCCCAATTCTACGCCGTGACGAGCCTGGGGCAGGTGGTGCTGTGCGACGTCGGCCCGAGCCCGAAGCTCTCGGTGCCTGCGCTGGGCCCCGTGGACTTCGTCGACCGCCGCTACAGCTATAGGTACTATCTGGTGGAGTCGACGTCCGGGGAGCTCTTGAAGGTGGCGAGGGTGATCCATTGGATGTTGGGCTATCCAACCACTTCCAGGTTTGCGGTCTGGAAGCTAGACGCCCGCACGATGGAGGAGTCCGCGTCGGGGATGACGGACTTAGGCGACCAAGCGCTCTTCTTGGGATCCAGCTCCTCCACCTCTTACACTGCCAGCCAGGTGCACGTGTGCCAAAGGAACTGCATCTATTTCTTAGACGATCACGGTCGAGGATTCAATCGCGGGAGCGGCTACGGCGACATGGGCGTGTTCAAGCTGGAGAATGGAAGCATTGCTAGTTTCTTCAACTGTTCTTTGTTTTCGCACACTCCTCGATTCTGGATCCATGCTAATTAATCAAACCAGTATCAATTGGATTGTTGCAGTTTACAAACCCTAGTTTGTACAAGAGGTGCCATTGTGGTATAATGGCTTGAGATATTTTGTTTCTCTAATTTTCACGGTCAAATATTACTACGGACTGTAGAGCCTACCTTCAGAAATGCATCTTACAATACTAATACTTCTTCTTCTTCTTCTTCTTCTTAATCGTTGCTAATAAAAAAAATAATAATAAAGTATTCAAGATAATGAGTTGCAAAAAATAAAGAAAAAGGATATTTAGTTCTTTCTTTTTGGCGCAAATCAGCCCTTGTGATCAAATCATGGAGGTTTGTCCTTGAAGTGGCCCTCCGATAGTCTTTTGGCTTGGACTGAAAAAGATATTGGTGCATAAATATCAAATTTACGATTTTTATTATATTATAATCAATAGAATCTCATAGATCTGTTATAGATTAGATTGATAGGAGATTAATTATCTACTATAGATTGGTAGAAAATTAGTTACCAATGTCAATATTTTAGATGTTGTAGAAGATTAATTACCTACTATAAATTGATAGAAGATTAGTTACCTACGTAAATGTCAATATGCTAGATGCATGTAAAAAGTTTCAATATTCTAGAGGCATTATTGTAGTAGATTAGTAGTTATATCTATTCTAGATTGGTTGTATTGTATATATTAAATTTGATTCAATAAAGTGAGTATGTTATAATTCTACATTACTACTTTCTCCTATAAATTTTTTATAGGCAACTCCTGGGCATGGACAACCTCCTTGGCTTTGTAACTGAAATTTAAAATTCTAATTTCAAATTGTCCTTGTTGGATGAACAAGGGAGTTGCACTATTATTGTTGTATAGTACTTGTTATTATTGTTGTATGAACAATGGAGTTGTTAATGTTGTTGTAATAAAGATATTTTGTAACTAAGAAAGTCCAAACAACACTGTTTGTTGTTATTGTTGTAATGAAAATATTTTGGTATATTTCAAGCTAAAAACACAATACTATCTTAGTTTTATCAAAAAAATCTAATATTTTTATTAATGTTATTATTTTTTCAATAAGGTTAAAGGACAACCAATATTAGCTCGGTTAGAACAATCCAACCTCCCCAACCTCCCGAGTTGGCCTGAATCCTCAGCAGCAAATTGAAACTTGTTTAGTTGCATATTTCTCATTGTTGACAAGAACATTTAACCTCAACCATAGTTTGTCAGTTTTTTACATCAAGTGATCTTAAAGTTTGTTCAGAACAGAAATTTTGTTGGACTAATCTTCGTTTTGAAAATTTTCAGATTTCTTCTTTTCATTATTATAACTATAATTTTTTTAGCTGATCAGACTAAAAATCATAAAGTCACATGGAATGTGATTTAAAAAAAAAAAAGAAGAATAAGAAGAAGAGAAGGGTGATGCATCACCCAAATGGCATTATATGTTGAAATTGAAATAAAGAGAGAAAGTTGGTAGACTTCAATATTAATAAGATTTTAAATTTTTTTGGCTGAATTGGGCTTTGATTTTAAAATTAACAAATATATTGCAATATTGGCTTTGATTTAAAATCTTGGCTTGCATTTGTTGGATTGCAATATTATTTTCTGTTCCAAAATTTTAAAAATCTCGGCTTTGATTTTTGTGTGCAATTTTATTTTCTATCCCAAAATTTTTAAATATTTTGACTTCGATTTTTTCGATGAAATCTTATTTTCTATCCAATATTTTTTTAAATGCTTTGATTTTTTGGATGCCGTCTTATTTTCTATCCATGTTTTAAAAACCTTGCCATTTCCAAATATTGATTTTTTTTTTATCCAATATTATTTTCTATTCAAAGTCACACATGGAGATAAGATTGCACACAAAAAACCAAATATTGATTTACCAAATATTAATCTTTTTTATGCAATCAAAGTCATAAGATGGATAAATAAGACCGCACACAGATTAGATAGAAAATAATAGAATTAATTACTATTAATTAATTTTCCACATCAAAAAATATCACAAAATAATAATGTGCATAAGAATCAAATAATATCTCCTTCAAATTTTCTCAATCTTGACTTGGCATATTAGCTACCACATCGTAGGAGACAGCATCATGGAAAGTTTTTGGGTGATGAATAGCATTTCTGATTTAACTAGCTTTCAAATCCCTATTCAGATTTCAGGAATCACAATACGAATCAGATATGAAATAATAAGTTATCTGCAGATTAAAATCTAGCTTTCATTTCCCTATTCAAATTTTAGGAATCACATTAAGTTCAATTTGCTAGCTGGTAGTAGCAACAACAAGCTCTTGGTCTGACCGTTGTATTTTTTTAAGTGAAAGGACGTGTTAAAGCAATAAATATCATATATCTCAGACGATTCACGTGTGTTTGATTTCATAGGGACTGAAATTGAAATGGCAGAATTTCGCATCAACCTGCTTCATATCCATTTTGAACGAATAATGCGTTGCAGACTTCAGAATGGTCACACGACCCTCCACAATATTTTACTTTTTCCATAAGAAATCCACCGTCTCCTTCCGCACCTACAAAATTGATACAAATACAAGCTAATTGCTGGAAATTACTTATGTTGAACTTTAAGTATATGCGGGGCGAAACCATCACATTAATTATGTGAGGAGGAACAAGACAATATATGTCGAGGAGGCTCTAAATTATAAATTCTATGAGGCATTGTCCCCGATCAATGGTGGAATCAGAAATTTGGGGGCTGAAGTGGACTAGATTTGGCTTGACTTGTAATAAAAAATAAAAAATAAACAAACAAACAAACAAAATATGAAAAAAAAAAAAAAAAAATTTAGGTGGTTGGAGCCCACTCCTGCTCCTTGAGTAAATGAATAGAAGGAGAAGGAGAAGGAGAAGTTAGTAAATGAATAGAAGGAGAAGGAGAAGGAGTTACACGAGGATAGTAGAAGAGCCATCAAAACCACAAATAACTTTTCGACAGCTCTAGTTGAATCCCTGCTAGCAATTTCCTAACTAAAAATCTCTTAAATTCTTAGTCTTTCAGTTGGGTTGTGTCCTGTTGGATTTGTGAGGTTTGTAAGGATCATCTAATAAATTGAAGATATGAATGTGAATTTTTCTTGATATTTGTTTGGATTAATTGTAATTAAATTTACAATTCGACTATGTGCTTTCAGGCCCGGCCCTGGCGCAGGGCAGGCTGGGCCACTGCCCAGGGCCCAAAGTGAATAGGGGCCCCACCCCAAACTGAATAGGACATCAGCCATCAGTTAATATATGCGGCTAAGCTAAAGAATGATTCCTCTTCCCAACCCTCTCTTTTCAAAGTGAATAAAGAGGAAGGCCGGCTAAGCTAAAGAATCGATTCCTCTTCCCAAGTTCCCAACCCTGTGGCTGTCTCTTTTCAAAGTGAATAAAGAGGAAGAGGAAGTGCTAAAGAAAGAAAAAATTTAGAGAGAGAGAGAGAGAGAGAGAGTCAGAGTCAGAGTCAGAGAGAGAATTCTTCCTCTCCACCGATTTCTTCTAGGTTCTTGACTCTTCTTCTGCCAGATTTGGCATGTTGGAAGAGTCTCCAATACCAGTAAGCTACCGATGCATGCCAATTCTCATTTTATTCAAGACAAGGCTTGTATCTATAATTAATCATCTTAATGTTGTTAATTTCATAGGCTTCCAGCCAAATGGACAGGCTCCAGTGACCAGTCTCGAGTACCGACAAAGGCCTTCCCCCTCAACCTCAGCACGAGTCTTGAGGTACGGATTCTTTTGTTCTTTTTTTGCTGAAATTTTAGTTTGTTGCATCTTCGACTAGTTCAGATCTGGCTAGGGTTTCTACTGATCGCTTCGAATCCTTTTATATATATATCGATTTAATGCCATATTTCGGAATTTACGAGTCTACTTCCATATTCTGATGATTGACCTAAGAAAGCCCTAAATGAGATGTCATAGCTAGTTGATTATTGTGTGTTCTTGTCTGTGTAATTTTTCTTGATTTAAGTTTTTTTTTTTTAAACTTTTCGGTGTTCAAATGCATTAGGATTAATTTTAACCGAAGAGGCTCCAGTTATTAATTTTTCTTTAGTATTAAGAAATAAATTGCTAACAAACACAATCGATGGAAATGTCTGGATGCACACCTGCGGCTGCGAGTCTCTGTTCTGTTCTCCCCAACAGTCATCTTGTATTCCAAGATTAATTGCCAAACGTGAGAAGAACAAAAGAGATCAATAAATAGAGTTTATTGAATATATAATACATAAATATGGAGTATACATGTAGATGTTAGTACTTTTAAGTTGCATATTTTGTGTTATCAATATTACTATTGCTTTCAAGTTCTGATGATTGACCTAAGAAAATTGCATAATTGACCTTAACTATTAAGGAAACGGAAACCTTATTTGCAAATAAAATTCCCTAACAACCTACAGGAAGCACATACTGACATACACACCAAAAGAATCCTAATTTTTCTTCAATTTATCAAAAAATAAACCTAATTTTTTTATTTTTTTATTGTTTTGGTTGTCTTCTTGTACAGTGAGAATTGAAGAAAGCCTTTGCCCTTTGGAAACAAGCCACGGGAAACAAGTCCTTTGGAAACAAGCCACAGGGAAGAACCGTCGAACACACTAATTTATTTCCGTGATTTTTATTGTTAATTTATTGCCTTATTTCTTAACTACAATTATGTTTCCTAGAAAACAAGCCTCTGGAAGTCAGAAAAGAAAAAGAAAAAAAATGATAGAAGAGGTTATTAAAAGCCAAAAAAATTCTCTAGATAAATATATGAAGAAAACAAATGATTCTTATGAAAATCATGTTGAAAAATTGGTTAGTGAATATGAACAACATATTCCTTCTGATGAATTTGTACATAATGAGAATGAGATAAATTTAGAAAATCTAAATCTAAGTGGAAATGAAACTGAGCAAATCAATAGTGAAGAACCTAAAATTATTTTCGAAAATGAGCAAATTGAAAATGATAAAAATATCAATGTGCTTGATTGGTCATGTAAACCCCCAGATTTTGTAAGAATTTTAATTTGGGATTTTTCGCAATTTTCTGGAATTTTTTGGGAATTTTCTGTAATTAAAATCAGGGTTTTTATTTATTAAATAATTTTTAAATGTTAATAAATAATATTAAAATATTATGAAAATAACATTTTTGGATGTAAAATGGAAAACTGGACTTAGGATAATTTTTCTGGATTTTTTTGGACCTCAGACCTATTTTTAAATACCTAAAAACTATTTTTATTAATTAATTATTAATTAAATGATTTTATTAAATTATTATTATTATTATTATTATTTTTATTATTTTTATTATTTTTTCCTTGGGCCGGCCCGGCCCAGTGGACCGGCCCAGTAGGCCGAAGCCCAACCCAGCCCAGCCCAGCCATCCTTAGCGGGTCGGGCGGGTCCACCCGAACCCGACCCGCCACCCGTCACCCGCACCCGCACCCGCACCCCAGCCCTCACCCCGCACGACCCGCGCTGCCCCGCGTCCGGCGCCGCCGCCCGCGCCCGCCGCACCACGTCCCCGCTCCACCCGGCTCGCCCCGCCCTCCGCGGCCACGTC
Source organism: Iris macrosiphon (assembly GCA_036927795.1). NCBI lineage: Eukaryota > Viridiplantae > Streptophyta > Magnoliopsida > Asparagales > Iridaceae > Iris > Iris macrosiphon. The sequence continues at coordinate 9,693,340 of JAYESA010000005.1, read as the reverse complement.
CTCTTCCCTCTCCGCCTGGCTCGGCCCCCCTAACCGCCTCTCTCCCCTATAAAGCCCGAGAACCCTCTCCCCTCCGGCCACCATCTCCCCTAACCGCTCCCACTCGTCGCCGTGCCGCCGCCTGAGCCCCGTACAGCCCCGACGTCGCCGTCCTCCTCCCTTCTCCCCTCCTCGAGCGCCGCCTCCGGCTCCCCTCGTCGACGCAGCACAGCAGCAGAGGCCGCAGCAGCCGCCGACGACACCATCCGCCGCCGACGAGCCCCCAGCCGCCTCGCCGTACCTCCCCGCAGCGCCCCCGAGCCCGGCGACGCAACCCCGGCCCTCCTCCGCCGCCCAAACCGCCGCCTCCGGCCAAGATCCAGAAACCCTAACCCTAACCCTAATTCCCAATTTCTTTGTGTCGTGTCGGACACGACACGGACATAAAAAGTCCCTGTTTCTCGAGTCTCGTTCAGGTACTCGTATCTTGCACCCTGTATCTCCGTTTTTAATTCCGTAAATTGCGTTGCGAAGCCTGTACGACCCTCTCGGTGCCCGGACAAACCGTTCGGGGCATCGCGTCCTGTGGTGATCGCACACCGCGATCCAAAAACAGGAAATGGAACTGAGTACGTCCCGCCAAACGGGACGACTTGGTCGCGTGCGGTCTTCACAGATACGTGCGCACCGTCGATACGGACGTGTGAGAATTCGCGAAAGCTGATTCGGGTGTGCGTGCACACCGGAATCAACGCGTATCCGCGGACATTGTCCCGTATCCGACTTTTCTGTAATTTGCCCTAACTTCTTGTACACTCGTCGAATCGAGACAAAACTTGCGCCATCGGACTCGTAGCGATACGCTGGTCCTGTGGGTCAAGTTTGGTTCGAGTCTGAGAACGTTGACGAAATCGCGTGTCGTGGGCCCCACAGGCCCCGTTCGACGGACGATTTTGTGTTCGACTCATCGGAATCCAAATCTGGAAGTTCCGTTGGGTTCGTATCAGCGTTCCTGACCTGTTGACACTAAGTTTAGTGAATTTGGAGATCTTTGATCCGGACACATTTTTCGGTGCAAAGCGGGCCCACCGGCGGATCCCGTTTTGACCCGAAACTGTCGTTTTTGTCCTTGTCTCCAAATTGGACCCAAGGACAGGCGTTTCTAGCTATTTGACATCTTCTGAGCGTGATGGTAATATTTATTTCAGCATCTGGGCTCATCTCTGGATATTTTCCTGAAGTACAATTAATCGGATCCAAACAACAGGCAAGTACCTGCACTTCAAGTTTAATCTTTATATTGTGATAGTTAATTCCCTGCTCTACTAGTACCCTTGATGATTACACGTAGTACTAGAATACTGGATTTCATGTCTTGGATACTGTATTTCATGTCTTGCTTTTCATGTCGGGTGGGAGAATACTAGAAGGCATGTAGTTTACCTTTCCCCCTATCATGTTTAATAGCTGTTGGTACGCGACTGTACCCTCAGTCGGATCTCGATTGTTCATGTTTAATAGCCGTCTATGACGGCCGGATTAGCCTTATAAACCCCTACATGCCAACTATGTATTCTAAAATAAATACAAGTTCACACAGATAGCTTCTGGTCTTGTTATAGTTCTTGCTGACTGTTGTAGTTTCATTTCCTGTCTCATTTATTTCCTGCTTTCTCATATTCCTGTTTATAGCATTAACTCTGAGATATTGATGTTCTTCTATGCAACTTTCTCAACATGATACTCAAGTTAATTGTCATGAATATTTAGTTTAATCTTGTTGTGCATTGTGTACTTTGCTCCTTTCCTGACTGGATCCGTTGTTTTAGGCGATGATGAGAACTTTGCCCCTACCTATTATGGCCCCTATGAGTTAGCAGGTGACACATATGAGGAGCCGGTTCCCACTCAGGAGACTACCTTTGAGGAGGAGTAGCCAGTTAGTTATTATTTTATTTCCTTTCAGCACATACTCGGGTTTGTCCCCGATCTATCTTCTGGCTTTGTATTAACTATGGATCTGTTGTCACAATTTGTTTTATAAAAGTTAGCATACCTATTTTCTGTTACTTTCCTTGTCTATTTATTGTGGATGAGATAGATTTAAAATTACCTGTGATGACGACCTAGACAGCGTACTACCGCCGACACTGTGGCGTAGGCTGGATGTGCCCACGCACTCGTGTCCGAATAATCCGGGTGCGGGACGTGACACGTTTTTGTGGTGGCCCATGCAGGTCAACGACTAAGTTGTTCGGTTTCAACTTAGGGACCGAACAGGCCTGCAATAAGAATTGAGAATTTTAGAAAAAGCTCATCCACTTAATTGAATCATTCTTGATATTCATACCGGCTTCGAATCACTTTATTGACTTGCATCCTACCTTGATTCCTGTGCACCTTTATCGTTTATTTTGGATGCAGAGTAAAGGATCTACCAGCAAGCGACGAGGTTCCTACAAGATCACCACGAGATGCTCTACCAGCATGACCGTGGAGAACGCGCAGACTCTTGGAGCAGCTAATGCGCGTAAGTGATTTTTTGCTGTCGTTTCTAGTATTGTTTAGCTCGTGCCTATTGGTTCGTGACCTCAGCCCCAACCTAGTAACTTTAAACTTGCTAATAACCTGGTATGTTTTTGTATCTGATAACTGTAGAGTTTGTAGAATCTTTTGTTATTGTGCTTATTGTAGGTTGTTTTGTGAACTTAAATAATTTGTACCTCCTTTCATCATCATCTAGTGCACTAAATTTTGATTTACTTGATTTATGCTGCTATTTTATAGCCTAGTTTTGCAAGCTTACTCTTTATCGAGCTTGTTCATGACAAGTGTATTATTGGGGAGGCCCACAATGATACATTTCAGAATCAGTGTATTACGGTCTGATCAACCATAGTGCGCTTGATTCGCCCTTTGAAATAATACTTTACGTGGATTGAGATATATAGTTGACTCGTTGCCCTCTAGATATGTCCGAGCATATCGTATCGATTACATAACTGTATTAATACGAGCATGTGAATAGGAATTACCGAGATAGGATTCAATCCACAATCACTTGACAATTCCCACCTGAATACTTTAAAACGCATTGACCCCGATATTTCTTTTCTATCACCCCACCCTTGAACTCTTTATTATTGATCTTCGTCTTCCCTTATTTCGGAAAGACGAAATCTCGTGCCTGGTATAAGTTAGTACATAGATAGTACTAGATATGCCACATAGGCCGATCACATACTTGGGGATTAAACTTTCGTAATTGAGGACATATCATACATGACATGATCGGCGTTGAAGTTCGAGGATTGAATGACGTAGGTAAGCATATTAAGGAATATTTTTCTTAAGGTATATAGTCTTTTGTGATGAATGGGTAAACTCTAAGTTGGGTAGCAATGCATTTGTCAACTCGAGAGGAATGTCCTTTGGATCGTGACCGAGTAAGGTCAGATTGGAAGAAGCAAGCCATTATAATTTTGAAAATTTAGAGGAGTGACTAAAATGATTAATGAATTGACATCGAGGACCCAATAAGTTGTATCTTGGATACATGATTTAAATCTTGAATAATGAAAGTAAAATCGCCAATTTGAATTTAGGGGATATATGATTCAGACTTGAACAGTGGTGGACTACACTTAAATTATTTTTTTCAACTTGATGATCTGAATTACAAATTAAAATTTGATGGTTGGACTAACTAGTTGGATTATTGAGGAGATGAATGAAATTTAAAAAGTTGAAGCATACAAGTGAATGGGAATACTAATGGACTCGAATTACTTCCAGAAGAAATTTCGATCGTGAGGTAAATTCATAAGCACGTGCAAAATCTGGAAGATGCTATATGGACTTAGTCTAAAATCTGCCTGTGGGTAATTTGAGGAAGTAAGAAGTAATAGCCATAGGTTGAATTCTTGATGGGAACAAGTAGTCATCTTAAACTTTGAAGTGATTGCAGTGGATATGATTAGGCTTTTAATTATCGCAAAGAGATGGCGATCGACTTGCCCTATGTACATGAAGGGTTAACAGATTATGGCTTAATTTTAAATTTTAAGGACGAAATTTTTATAAGTTGGGTAGATTGTAAACCCCCAGATTTTGTAAGAATTTTAATTTGGGATTTTTCGCAATTTTCTGAAATTTTTTGGGAATTTTCTGTAATTAAAATCAGGGTTTTTATTTATTAAATAATTTTTAATTGTTAATAAATAATATTAAAATATTATGGAAATAATATTTTAGGGTGTAAAATGGAAAACTGGACTTAGGGTAATTTTTTGGATTTTTTTGGGCCTCAGACCTATTTTCAAATACCTAAAAACTATTTTTATTAATTAATTATTAATTAAATGATTTTATTAAATTTTTATTTTTATTATTATTTTTATTTTTATTATTTTTTCCTTGGGCCGGCCCGGTCCAGTGGACCGGCCCAGTAGGCCGAAGCCCAACCCAGCCCAGCCATCCTTAGCGGGTCAGGCGGGTCCACCCGAACCCGACCCGCCACCCGTCACCCGCACCCGCACCCCAGCCCTCACCCCGCACGACCCGCGCTGCCCCGCGTCCGGCGCCGCCGCCCACGCCCGCCGCGCCACGTCCCCGCTCCACCTGGCTCGCCCCGCCCTCCGCGGCCACGTCCTCTTCCCTCTCCGCCTGGCTCGGCCCCCCTAACCGCCCCTCTCCCCTATAAAGCCCGAGAACCCTCTCCCCTCCGGCCACCATCTCCCCTAACCGCCCCCACTCGCCGCCGTGCCGCCGCCTGAGCCCCGTACAGCCCCGACGCCGCCGTCCTCCTCCCTTCTCCCCTCCTCGAGCGCCGCCTCCGGCTCCCCTCGTCGATGCAGCACAGCAGCAGAGGCCGCAGCAGCCGCCGACGACACCATCCGCCGCCGACGAGCCCCCAGCCGCCTCGCCGTACCTCCCCGCAGAGCCCCCGAGCCCGACGACGCAACCCCGACCCTCCTCCGCCGCCCAAACCGCCGCCTCCGGCCAAGATCCAGAAACCCTAACCCTAACCCAAATTCCCAATTTCTTTGTGTCGTGTCGGACACGACACGGACACAAAAAGTTCCTGTTTCTCGAGCCTCGTTCAGGTACTCGTATCTTGCACCCTGTATCTCCGTTTTTAATTCTGTAAATTGTGTTGCGAAGCCTGTACGACCCTCTCGGTGTCCGGATAAACCGCTCGGGGGCATCGCGTCCTGTGGTGATCGCACACCGCGATCCAAAAACAGGAAAAACTAGACACTGTTTTACCCCGAAATTGAGTACGTCCCGCCAAACGGGACGACTTGGTCGCGTGCGGTCTTCACAGATACGTGCGCACCGTCGATACGGACGTGTGAGAATTCGCGGAAGCTGATTCGGGTGTGCGTGCACACCGGAATCAACGCGTATCCGCGGACATCGCCCCGTATCTGACTTTTCTGCAATTCGCCCTAACTTCTTGTACACTCGTCGGATCGAGACGAAACTTACGCCATCGGACTCGTAGCGATACGCTGGTCCTGTGGGTCAAGTTTGGTTCGAGTCTGAGAACGTTGACGAAATCGCGTGTCGTGGGCCCCACAGGCCCCGCTCGACGGGCGATTTTGTGTTCGACTCATCGGAATCCAAATATGGAAGTTCCGTTGGGTTCGTATCAGCGTTCCTGACCTGTTGACACTAAGTTTGGTGAATTTGGAGATCTTTGACCCGGACACATTTTTCGGTGCAAAGCGGGCCCACCGGCGGACCCAGTTTTGATCCGAAACTGCCGTTTTTGCCCTTGTCTCCAAATTGGACCCAAGGACAGGCGTTTTTAGCTATTTGACATCTTCTGAGCGTGATGGTAATGTTTATTTCAGCATCTGGGCTCATCTCTGGATATTTCTCCAAGTATAATTAATCGGATCCAAACAACAGGCAAGTACCTGCACTTCAAGTTTAATCTTTATATTGTGATAGTTAATTTCCTGCTCTACTAGTACCCTTGATGATTACACATAGTGCTAGAATACTGGATTTCATGTCTTGGATACTGTATTTCATGTCTTGCTTTTCATGTCGGGTGGGAGAATACTAGAAGGCATGTAGTTTACCTTTCCCCCTATCATGTTTAATAGCTGTTGGTACGCGACTGTACCCTCAGCCGGATCTCGATTGTTCATATTTAATAGCCGTCTATGACGGCCGGATTAGCCTTATAAACCCCTACATGCCAACTATGTATTCTAAAATAAACACAAGTTCACACAGATAGCTTTTGGTCTTGTTATAGTTCTTGCTGACTGTTGTAGTTTCATTTCCTGTCTCATTTATTTCCTGCTTTCTCATATTCCTGTTTATAGCATTAACTCTGAGATATTGATGTTCTTCTATGCAACTTTCTCAACATGATACTCAAGTTAATTGTCATGAATATTTAGTTTAATCTTGTTGTGCATTGTGTACTTTGCTCCTTTCCTGACTGGATCCGTTGTTTTAGGCGATGATGAGAACTTTGCCCCTACCTATTATGGCCCCTATGAGTTAGCAGGTGACACATATGAGGAGCCGGTTCCCACTCAGGAGACTACTTTTGAGGAGGAGTAGCCAGTTAGTTATTATTTTATTTCCTTTCAGCACATACTCGGGTTTGTCCCCGATCTATCTTCTGGCTTTGTATTAACTATGGATCTGTTGTCACAATTTGTTTTATAAAAGTTAGCATACATATTTCCTGTTACTTTCCTTGTCTATTTATTGTGGATGAGATAGATTTAAAATTACCTGTGATGACGACCTAGACAGCGTACTACCGCCGACACTGCGGCGTAGGCTGGACGTGCCCACGCACTCGTGCCCGAATAATCCGGGTGCGGGACGTGACAGGTCAGAAGATAAAATAACTTTGAATATTTTTGATCCAAGAGTGTGGGATAGTTTAGATGCAAAATTGAGAGACTTATTGGTGGAAAAAGGACCTGTTAGAGAAGCCAATTATATTTATCCTAAAGATAATCAAAATAGATCATTTTTTTATTATTATAATCGAAAACTAGCAAATGGGGAAGTTTCTGATAGAAAGTGGTTGGTTTATTCAAAAGAACTTGATAGAGTATTTTGTTTCTGTTGTAAAGTGGTAAGGAGAATTCACACTAGAAGTCATTTAGCAGATGAAGGTGTTATTGATTGGAAACATCTAGGTGATAAACTTAAAGAACCTGAAAACAGCCGTGAACACCTCATTAACTTTAAAGCTTTGGTTGAGCTACGAATCAGATTGAATACAAATCAAACGATTGATAAAGAATTACAAGAACAAATAAAAAAAGATACTGATCATTGGAAACAAGTTATGGTGAGATTAATTGCTGTTGTGAAAAGACTTGCAATGATTAATTTGTCCTTTCGTGGAACAAATAAAAAAACATATGACGTATCGAATGGGAACTTCTTAGGTTTTCTTGAAACAATAGCAGAGTTTGATCCGATAATGATGCAACATTTTCGACTCATTCAAGATAAAAGTGTTCATTATCACTATCTTAGTCATAAAATTCAAAATGAGTTGATACTTACATTGACATCAAGTGTTAAGAGTTTAGTCATTCAAAAAGTAAAAGAAGCAAAATATTTTTCGGTGATTCTTGATTGCACTCCTGATGCAAGTCACCAAGAACAAATGACTTTAATTTTAAGATGTGTAGATGTGAACAATACCCCAATAAAAATAGAAGAATATTTCTTAGAGTTTCTAAATGTGCAAGATACTTCTGGATTGGGACTTTTTAATGAATTACAATCTACTCTACACTCTCTTGATCTTGATATTGATAATGTGAGAGGACAAGGATATGATAATGGGTCTAACATGAAAGGAAAGCACCAAGGAGTTCAGAAAAGATTGTTGGATATAAATCCTAGAGCTTTTTATATGCCATGTGGCTGTCATTGTTTGAATTTAGTACTTTGTGATATGGCCAATTCTTGTTTAAAAGGAAAATCTTTCTTTGGAGCTTGTCAAACCATTTATAATGTGTTTTCTAATTCAACAAAGAGATGGAATTTGCTCCTTGAATATGTTGATCACTTAACTTTGAAATCATTGTCTGCCACACGTTGGGAGAGCCATATTGAAAGTGTTAAAGCAATAAAAACCCAAGCTCCTCAAATAAAACTAGCTTTAAAAAAATTAATTGAAGTTGCTGATGATTCCAAAGTAAGTTGGGAAGCTGAAAAGTTAGTCTCGGGTGAGTTTTCAAGTTTTGACTTTATTTTAAGTTTGGTTATTTGGCATGAAATTTTATACAAGATAAATTTAATTAGCAAAATCTTGCAATCTGAAAATATGCTTATTGATGTTGCTGTTAAAAACTTAGAAGGATTAATTTCATGGTTTGAAAAATATAGAGAAAGCGGCTTTACTTCTGCCACTAAAGAAATTGCATCAGAATTGGAAATTGAGCCCATTTTTCCAATTAAGCGCAGAGTTTCTAGAAAGAAACATTTTGATGAGATTCCAAATACGGAAAGAGAACAACAATCTGCTCAAGAAACCTTTAGAACTGATTACTTTCTTGTTTTAGTTGATATGGCTCTTTCTCAGTTAAATAGCAGATTTGAACAAATGAAAAATTTTGAATGTATTTTTGGACTCTTATTTGATGCATCTAAGTTAGTTTCATTGGATGATGATGAAATGAAAAGTTCTTGTTTGAATCTTGAAATAGCTTTGAAACATGGTAACGTGTCTGGTATTGATGCAAAGTACTTACTTTCTGAGTTACAAATATTGCAAGAGATGCTACCTAGTGAAGCATACGAAGTGCATACGTCATGGAATTCTATTAAAATTATAGAGTTTGCAAAAAAAATGGAAATGTTTCCCAATATTCTTATTGCATATAGAATTTTATTAACTGTACCTGTTACTGTGGCATCCGCAGAAAGAAGCTTTTCAAAGTTAAAATTAATTAAATCTTATTTGCGGACCACCATGACTCAAGACAGATTAAATGGATTAGCAATCTTAAGTATTGAAAAGGATATCTTGAAAAATATCGTTGTTGATCAAACAATTGATAATTTTGCCTCAAAAAATGCAAGAAGAAATCATTTTAGATGAGAATTTGTTTAATTTGGTTGTTTTGTTATGTAGGTCATTGAAGGAAGCCAAAGTCCTAAGTAATATGTACTAGAAGATCGCCAGAAAAATATGAAGAATGTGGTTATAAACTTTTTGAGTCGTTGGAGGTGGGCCAGGTGGCTTCTACTGGAAAATATAAAGAAAGTGCTTTAATTTTTTTTAGATCATTGGAGGAGACCTATGTCTAAGGAATATGTACTAGAAGATATACAAAAGAATATGAAGAAAGTGGTTTAACTTTTTAATCGTTATTGCCTTATTGGACCATATTATTTTTGTTGTCATGTGCTTTTTGGAAGTTTTATCTTTATTAATAAAATTTATTTATTGAAAAAAATAGACATTTATGAAAAAAGAAGGGCACAAATTTTTTTTTTCCGCCCTGGGCCTAATAAACCTCAGGACCGGCCCTGTGTGCTTTGAAAATATTTTTTTACATGTAGAAAAGTGTTTCTTCAGCATGATAATAAGAAATGCACACCAGAACATTTTATTCTGTCAAGGGAACCAAATAATACTACTTTCACACACAAAATTTGAAAGTGAAAAAGTCAGAGGGACCTGAAAGAATTTATGAAGATTTAGAAGGGACCAAGACAAATATTCCCTTCAAAAGTTTGAAGGTTTCAGTGTTGCCATTTGAAGTTTTCAGTGTTGTCTTTGCTTACATGCATATTATATATACTAGTATATATGCACGTGCTTTGTACGTATATTGGAGTGAATGATGTTGATGAGTTAGTTTATTTCTACTGCTTTCAATTATATAGGTTAATGTTTCAACCCTTCGAATTCTTTGGTAACAATTTAAAAGACTTAGCAAGTAGCATGAACCCTTTGATTTTCGTAAATGGTTGTTATTATTGCATCTCTTAAATGGTTGTCAGTGGAATTTATTGTAGGTATTTTTTTAATTACTAAATATGTTGAAGGGTATTTTTGGAACAAAAATTTTTCACGATGAAGCCTAGTTTTGACATTATATAGTAGAATAGACTAGTATATATGCACGTGCTTTGCGCGTATATTGGAGTGAATGATGTTGATGAGTTAGTTTATTTCTACTGCTTTTAATTATATAGGTTAATGGTTCAACCCTTCGAATTCTTTGGTAACAATTTAAAAGACTTAGCAAGTAGCATGAACCATTTGATTTCCGTAAATGGTTGTCATTATTGCATCTCTTAAATGGTTGTCAGTGGAATTTATTGTAGGTATTCTTTTTAATTACTAAATATGTTGAAGGGTACTTTTGGAACGAAAATTTTTCACGGTGAAGCCTAGTTTTGACATTATATAGAAGAGATACATTGTTAATTCCGAAGCCAAATCAAAGTAGAGAAGGTCCACAAAGTAGAGACTCACACAAGAGTTCGTCTCTATAAAAGTTGGTGTACTGAGATCCACACAAGAGTTTCTCTATAGTGACACACAACTCTACAGAAGCACTAAACCAAGAACAGATTATAAACTGACGACTCAAAGAAAATACAAATACAACAAGAATCAGAAAACCGTTTGTTATTCTCTTTACGTTCGCAGACGCTACAACGAGAAGGAACGAGAACAAGAAAAAAATACAATAAAAAAAACTCCTTGTAACTAAATTTTCAACTCTTTTAGTTCTGTCGGTGCCATTCTATACGGAGGTTTGGAAATTGGTTGGGTTCCTGGAAATGTGTCGATAGTGAACTCTGTCTCTCGAACGGGCGGCATACCGGGCAACTCATCGGGGAACACATCAGGAAAATCTGCCACAACGGGAATGGACTCAACGTTTGCGCAATCTTGCCGAGTGTCTCGAACGGAAGCCAAGTACCCTATGCAGCCGAATGAATCATCCGTCGAGCAGACATTATTGATATCACCATGCAGGCATTCGACGCTTTCGACTGTGGACTACAAGAATAACAAAACTCGATCTCACCAGGAAGACGAAATACGACTTTCTTCTCCGCACAATCGATAGTTGCTGAACAAGCGCCAAGCCAATCCATTCCCAGAATGATGCCGTAGTCCCCTATGTCTAGAACTATCGCATCAAGTGACAATTTCCTTCCTCCGATGCAAATGTATCCGTCACGGCAAACTGAAACTGCAGGCAAGCTTGTGCATGACGGTGTACTGACGCTAAGCCTTAGGCCTAACGGGGTTTGAATGAATTTGTGTTCCTTAGCAAAGTTTGTTGACACAAAACTGTGTGTGGCACCAGAATCAAACAATACTCGAGCAGGTACATCATTGAAAAGTAATATACCTGATACCGTCGTGTTTGATGCGAGTGCCTCATCCCGAGTCAGAGCATAGACCCGGCCTTGAGCGTTCTGCTGTGTCGTCTGATTCGCTCGAAGTACTTGCCCCTGGTCCTGAGGCGCACGGTTTTGCTGCTGCTGCTGGTTAGGTCCACCTGCTCGACAGTTCACTGCCATATGCCCCTGACGACTGCACTTAAAGCACGATCTATTGAATACTCGACAGTTCCGAGCGATGTGTCCAGTACGATTACATTGGTGACAAACAAGCTTGCCACCTTTACCCTGATTTCACCTTTGTTACCACCGTTATTGGAGGGCTTAGGCGCATTGTTACCCCATGTGTTGCTAGGACGCTTGTGATTGAGATTTTGCACAGCGTCGAAGCGAACTGGTGGGTACTGCGATTCAAGGGAGAGTGCATGGTTTAGGGACTCACGTATGGTACGGTATTTAGAAACGACGACGTGAGCACGAATTGAAGGTCGCAGTCCTATCTCAAATCTTCATGCACGTGTCTCTGCATCACTAATATGAGACTTAGCAAACTTAGCAAGTCTATTGAATTCTGAAGCGTACTGCCGTACGGACATGTCTCCCTGCTGCAGATGGGTAAACTTGTCTTCCTTCTCGCGACAGACGGCGGGTGGAAGATACTCCTCTTCGAAGGCCTTACGAAACACTGACCAAGAGATAATCGCTATGCCACCTTCGCCCAATAAAACTTGTTTGTGTACATCCCACCAATCATGGGCGTTTAAACGGAGCTGAAGTTGGGCGCAAGCGAATCTCCTGGTTTCGTCCATACGGAGCACTTCGAAGTGGTCTTCTATCTCCACCAGCCAATCCAATGCCACGGAAGGGTCTTCGGTACCCTTAAAGGTAGTATGGCACATTTTCTTAAATTCTGATATCTGTAGGATGGACCCCTTATCATATGAAAGTGGAGGTTCCGGAGAGCCCTGAGGTCCCGTAATGTCAGCTACAACTGGCGCTGCCACGGCGGCCGCGGATGCAGAGTGATTGCTGGCGACTAGCGTCATCACAATCGTTTGCAAGGTATCCATTTGCTTCTGCTGTGTTTCGGCCTGAGTCCGTTGCGCCAGAAATTGTGCTTCTATTCGAGACTCAAATTGACTCTGTCGTAGTTCGGCTTGTCTCTGTTGCGTTTCCATCATACGCATCATTCGTTCGAACGGATCAACAGAGGGCGCGACAACCGGACTTCCTGAGCTGCCAGACGTACCAGAACTACTCCCTTGCACTTGCGCCACCATCTGCGCTTGTGCACCCGGCTCAGAGGTCGTTCCTTCAAAGAAAAGTAACTTGTATCAGTCTCAAAGTATATTATGGACTCACTATATAAAACGCATCTCATTTTGCACCAATTGATTTCAAGAGTTTACTCGGACGGGACATGGTCATCTCAGGAAAACTTTCCGACTCGAGATCAAAGGATCTGAAGCTATGCTCTGATACCACTATGTCACGCCCCAATTTTGCCCAATCGATAATCGTCCCCCGGGCGTGATGCCGTGCACGCGTAGGGCGCGCGTGCACAAGGCCTAGGCATAATAATGATCTTTAGAACATATGCAACAGAGTACGCAAGTAAGATAACACATATTGAGGCATAGAAAAGTTTTATTTTTATTGATAATAAACATCTTGTTTACAGACTCTTGACCCAAAATGAGAAGGATGCCACACGGGCTTACAACTTGGATACAAAATGAGATAGCGGATCCATACATTACATCCCTTACTTAAATTTAAAACACCAAAACACCTTGGGTGCGAGTCAGCACCATCGCCTTGTGGCTTCCAAAAGTGAGAGCGAGCTCCTTGCTACTATGTACTGGAGCTAACAAAAGTCACGACATGAATGCGTCTCAATTCAGGAAGAGGTTGGAGAAAACTTTAGCTCCTCGCCGTGTCGCCTTGGCTCGGGGAACCTGCTGCAACAAGGGTCAGTACTTCGAAAAGTACCGGTGAGGGCGAGCTAACCCAACTTAACCAAAATCTACAACGAGTTCATATGAGCATGCAACATTTATTATCATGTGATCTATCTATCTTTTCTTAGTTCAATTCTTCGCATAAGATAGAGTAAAATAACATAACCAAATGTGCCACCGCTCGGTGACTTTACTTGTACCGTCTGAGCCACCTGTACAAAACTTACCATGACCTTCCCTGCCACGAAGACATAGTTAGTCTGCACAGTTTAAATATACATAAAAATCACTTGGTTGGACTTGGGATGGTTCAGCTGCCATTCCGCCTCGGGTAGCTAGCCCTTAGCTGATGCACGGACCCATCCAATGCTAGGACTACACTAGCAAATTGTTCTACCCGGGCGAAGCGGTCCCAGTGCCCCGGCGACCGTTCGTAGAACGATATCCCTTGTATAGAAGTTGTCCAAGACCAATATTCCACAACCAACTAAGTTATCATATGAACACATATTCAAGCATACAAACAAGTGAACATAGTGTGTTTTCCATCATTTAGGCTACTTTGTGTAAAGATCACATTTTCCTTCCCATTTAGCACCATACCACGAACAGTTATAGATAAATGAATCTAACTACAACTGACACAATAAAAATGGTTATGTATATGGCGGGCGTGCACGCTACAGTGTGATCGTTCAGAACAATTCCAAATGACAAGCATTAAGAGTGTTTCAAGTCTACTTCTTTTCTATTCTGACTCAATCTTAAAGGTTTTAGTATCGTTTGATCGGGATGAACAATAAGTCAATTTATTTAGAATGCAGACTTGGAAGAAGGAAGCTAATCGAAATAAAGCCACTCACAAGTTAGTGAAGTATGAGAGAAAAGGAAGAGCTTTAAGACTCCGCACGAGCGTCGTCTACCCGATCACCTGCATGCACCAACAGACGATCAATATCCCCCGCTTCGGTCTCCAAGGCTCGATACGAAATACGAAATCCTAAGAACGAAAGCAATAAAATCCATTGAAACCGTTCAAGAAAACGCAAGTCATAAAACCAACAAGAAAGCAACCAAGCGGCACGACACTACCAGAAAAAGTCAAATTAGCGACGCCCAAAAACGTCGCTAATTGACAAAAAACGTCGGTAATCTCGTTTAGCGACGTAATTAGCGACGTTTTACAGAAGTCGGTAATAATAATGTCGCTGAAAGGAAAAACGTCACTAAACTTCGCTATACCGACGTTTTTTAACGACTTAGATGTGTCGCTAATTTAGCGACGTTTAGCGACTCTGAGTCACTAATTAGCGACGTAATTAAATGTCGCTAAACGTCGCTAATTAGCGACTTATATAGCGACGTAACAGTGACGTCTTTAATGACCTGGCAGTACTGCCATGTCAGCAATTTGCGACGTACAGCGACATATTTAGCGACGTTTAGCGACGTCCTTAGCGACGGCTAATGACACGTCGCTAAGTAGCGACTTTTTTAGCGACTTATAAAAACGTCGCTAGACGTCGCTAAACGTCGCTAATTTTACAAAAAAATAAAAAAAATGAATTGTTCCAAACTATTATTCCTGCAATTTATAAATTTCTAATTAAAAATAGACCCGGAGCAACCCTCCGTTGAATTCTATGGGTTCGTTGACCCCTTCGGTGGAACACTCAACACCGGATTAACAATATTTAATATGAATAAAAGTATCACAGTCATAAAAGTATCACAGTATCACAGTCATAAAAGTATCACATTATCACAGTCACAAAAAATGGGCATAAACAGCGTCACAAAATACATAATATATAAGTATCAGAGTATCACAGTAACACAAAATGCATAATATATAAGTATATGAAACATCACAGTATCAATCTCGAGGATATCCGAAACGGGGCAGATATCAATCTCGAGGATATCCAAAACAGCGTTTATGTTATCAAGCTCCGCTATGGGTGCTGGGTGACTGGAACTCCCCGTCTGAGATACACCCGCGATAGGTGCTGGGTGACTGGAACACCCCGCAGGTGGTATCTCTTCCTCCTTAACAGTAGGAGGCATCACTTCTTCCTTAACAGTAGGAGGTGTCGCTCTCTTGGGTGCCATCTGGTAAGATAGATGAAAACAAAGAATTAGCAAAGAATTAGCTATTGGACCAGAACGGAAGAATTAGATGACTCACAAAGAATTAGCTGTTTGTTGCAGTATAATAATGTCCTAACAATAAAAATACTATAAGATGTATCTAGTCAACCAACAGATACAAATCTATTGGTAGTGTTGATGATGGAGATGATAATACGAATGATGATGAATATTTATCCCTTTCAGATTTGAGAAAGGTGATTATGGACATTAATAAATCATCTGTATGTTTGTATTATAAAATAATGTATTTAACATTAATCAATCATGTTTAAGAGATTCTAAAAATAATATTAATCCCAAATACATGTGGCACCTTAGGCTAGAATGTATTTGTGAAGATAAGATTAACAAGCAGGATGAAAACATTATTTTTCATTTCTGTTATATCCTACTAGTGAATTTTTTATCATAGGTAAAATACTCGAACTTCTTTTTCATTAAAAAAAAAAGGAGAAAGAGCCACTAGTTCATAGGACAATCGATATAGAGTAGAGAAACAAATCAGCAAGAGTGTTTGAATTAGATCAAAATAGTGAATACTTAAGCGATGAGTTTCTAAATCACTTGGATCAAAGACCTTTCTTCTTAGCTCAGCTAGTACTTAATCGATAACTAATTAGCAGAACATGAATTCCAACTAGGTAAGCAAAGTTGATTGGAATTTGTAGTGTCAGATCCTCAAAACTATCTTTGATTTAAGTGTAAACAAAAGCAAACAGCAAGTAAAAGAAAAAACCCGAAATGCAAGCACAATAACTTAGATGAAAAATTAATTAATCCTCTGATTGGAAAAAGACATGCATGAAACAAAACTAACCAGTTTTTCAGTATATATAATATAATCCAACTGTTAATTAATTCTCTATTGCTAACAATATGATCCAACTGTTAATTAATTCTCTATTGTTAACAATTAGCGGAAAGAGGTTTGTCGATATGTGTGGTTGTCTTTTTCCTAGGCTATCCGTAGAATTGGCATTGATAATCAATCAAATTAGACAAGTCAATGTTAAGTTTGCTAAAACTGTACTAGGAGTTCATAAAACAAAAAAAGGGGAAGTTGTACCACATATTACAAGATAATCAATGTGGCAGTTGCACTTTTGTTTTTGCAACAAATATTGATTTAAATGGTAAGAGTGATATTCCGTAGCCCTAACCCCTGATCAAAACCTAACCCTAACCCTAACCCCTGATCAAAAACCCTAAACCTAACCCCTGATCAAAAACCTTAAACCTAACCCTAACCCTAAACCTAAACCTAACCCTAATCTGCGTCTGTGTGTGTGTCTGCGTCTATATGTGTGTGTCGTGTGTGTGTATCTGCGTCTGTGTGTGTGTGTCGTGTGTGTCGTGTGTGTCTGTCAGTGTCTGTGTGCGTGTGTCGTGTCTGTGTGCGTGTGTCATGTCTGTCAAGTGTGTCTTGTGTCAGTGTCACATGAGAGAGAGAGAGAGAGAGAGAGAGAGAGAGAGAGAGAGATTACCTAGAGCTCGAGGAGGAGGAGGGGGATGCCGGAGTAACCGCAGCCGTGGAGAGCTGGTCGTCGGAGAGGGGGGTGCGGGGGAAATCGAAAAGTTTCAAAAATTTCGACAGATGGGGAAAAGAAAACTGAGCCCTAATTAACCAAAATTTAGCGACGCCAAATAACAATGTCGCAAAAATCAGATATATTAGCGACGTTTAGCGACCTTAATTGAACTTATAGCGACTAATCTTTTAAAATCTTAATAAAAGTCTCTAAACGTCGCTAAATGTCGCCATTTAGCGACGTCTAGCAACAATTTTTACGGAGTCGCTAATTTAGCGACGTTTTTACTAGGAGTCGCTAAAAACGTCGCTAATTCCGCTTATTCTAGTAGTGCGAAAACGGGCAAGAAAACCAACGCAGCGAAAAGGCCCCTCTTGGCTCTGCCGTCGAGTCTTTTCTTGAGGCACGATCTGTTGAATATGGGACTTGATTCCGAAGAAACCAATCCATAACGAGGAAAGGATCTTGATTCAATCTGTCCCGATTGGACGGTCTTAAGTATTTCTTGGTCGCGCTCCCCGAATAGGGGGAACGGGGCATTACATAACAAGTGTTGAAAAACTGGTTCTTTGGTAACTTTTTTCATGTTTTGTTTAAAATGTTGAATACAAAAAAAATGAGGAGATGCAGGAAAAATAGCACGAACAACATTTATTAATCCCTTTTGCTTGTCAGATATAAATAAAATTGTACTCCAATTGTCACGCCCCAGTCCCAAAATGTCGAGGGACTGGACACGTGGCAATGGCCAGCAGCACGCACCGATGGATAACCTAATTTAATGGAGCCATCAGGGCGTACTTAAGCTGTAAATAAGGTCTACTACAATAAGTCACACTAATCTCATCCATAAAGAAATAACTGCATAATGGAATGGAAATAAGTAGCAACAATAATCACTGCAAGTCAGTCGGAGAAACAACCCGACTTAAGTCTGAATAAACTGGCTCTATAGGCCAGGAACAAGAGATAAACATGAAATAAATACTGAGTACTGGAACAGGCACTCAGGAGAAGTCTTCGGCAGTCACCTCGTTTTCAGTGTTCGGTTCTATTCCAGCAATAGCTTCAGCTCCTGTCCCGTATACCTCGGGATACTACTCCTCAGCTAAACCTGGGGACATAATCCATTCCAGGTCCTCAGTGGACATAGCAAGGCACAAAATAAAACAAGCCAAATGAATAAGCAGTACAATAAATAAATGAACAGCAGGGTAAACTAAGTAACCATCTATGTGATATGCAAATGAGAGCAACACTAGTACTCAGGCTGAGACCGCTACAAGCTCTGTGTCGGGGAGCCGGGTAGCAGTAATAACATGTAAAGGGTCTAGCTCTGCTGGAGAGTCTACAACCTCACAATAATAGTAGATATATATGTAGAATAGCCTGTAGCCTGTGTGTCTCTCCCCACCCAATGTAATCACGCAAGCCATGACCATAACGTCTCATGTCCATGTCAGCGGGATTATAGCTAATACAACAAGTCATACTGTATTTAACTAAAATAACTCTGTCAAGTCCTGTATCCTATACAGAATCATCATGATAGTGTCAAGTGTCTTGGGTTGTAGGGTACTTGATAGATCAAGTACAAAAGTAAGGGAATCGTAAATCCATCTCTAAATGACGAACCCAACACCGCGTACGGTGTTGGCACCCGACTATGATCGGACCCTAGGTACGTCACGCGTTTCCTAGGTTAAGCAGTTTAAACAATTTTATATAAATTTACACAAGACATTCAGCAAAGTAATATTACAGGAATTATGAAAATAAAGACTGCAAGTTGGCAAGGTGCACTTGCCTGATGTTTGAATTCCACTAAGGTCCTGGTTTCGGAAATTTCTAGAGATGTCTCCGAAAGCTGAAATAAACAGCACCATCACGCTCAAAAGGTGTCAAATAGCTAGGAACGCCTGTCCTTGGGTCCAATTTGGAGACAAGGACAAAAACGACAGTTTCAGGCCAAAACGGGGTCCACCGGTGGGCCCGCTTTGCACCGAAAAACGTGTCAGGGTCAACGGTCTCTAAATTCACCAAACTTAGTGTCAACAGGTTAGGAACGCTGATATGAACCCAACGGAACTTTCAGATTTGAATTCCGATGAGCCGATCACGAAATCGCCCGTCGAGTGGGACCTGTGGGGCCCACGACACGCGATTTCGTCAACGTTCTCAGAATCGAACCAAACTTGACCCACAGGACCAGCGTATCGCTACGAGTCCGATCGCGCAAGTTTTGTATCGATCTGACGTGTGTGCACGAAGTTAGGATAAATTGCAGAAAAGGCGGATACGGGGCGATGTCCGCGGATACGCGTTGATTCCGGTATGCACGCACACCCGAATCAGCTTCCGTGAAATCCCACACGTCCGTATCGACGAGGCGCACGTATCTGTGAAGACCGCACGCGACCAAGTCGTCCCGTTTGGCGGGGCGTACTCAGTTCCGGGGTGAAACAGGGTCGGGTTTTTCCTGTTTTTGGATCGCGGTGTACGATCACCACAGGACGCGATGCCCCGAGCGGTTTGTCTGGGCACCGAGAGGGTCATACAGGCTTCGCGTAGAAATTTACAGAATCAAAATCGGATAAACGAGGTGCAAGATACGAGTACCTGAAGGGGACCCGAGAAACCGGGATTTTTTGAGTCCGACACGCGCCTCTGTGTCCTGGACGTGTCCACGTTCCTGCGAGTCTAGGGGTCTGCTGTGTCCGCGTGTCCAGAGCTACGATGGAGGGGTTCGGCCGAGACTCGCCGGGGAAGGGCCGCTCAGGGCGACGGAGGCTCGACGAGGGGCTGGGCGGTGGCTGCGGCTCCGGGCGGAGGGGAGAACAGCAGCCGCGGGGAGAGAGGAGGAGGAGGGGGTTCTGGGGAGGGGCTGGCTGGCGTCGGGCGCTGGCTGGGCGGCTCTCGGAGAGCTGGTCGGCGGCTAGGGAGGAGGTCGGCGGCTAGGGAGGAGGTCGGCGTCGGGCTAGGGTTCCGGCGGTTTGATTTGGGGAAGATGAAGGGAGGAGGAGAAGAAGAGGGTTTATAAAGGGGTGGCTCGGGCGATCGTGGCCGGGGGAGTCGGCAGGGGAGAAGGTCATGGAGTCGTGGGGGTGAGGCTGGGAGGTTCTCCGGCGACGTGGCCGGAGAACGCGACGGAAACCGTGGCACAGGCGTGGGGAAGGGGCTCCCTCGGGTCGGGTCGGGCGCGGATACGGGTTGGGCGGACCCGCCCGACCCGCTAAGCTGTGTGAGGGCTGGGCTGGGTTACTAATGGGCTCGGCCCACTGGGCCGGGCTGGGCCCCTAAACTAAATAAAAATAATAATAATAATAATAATAAAACAGAAATTAATTAATAATTAGAAAAATAGTTTTTAGGCTTTTAAAAATAGGTCTGAGGCCCAATAAAATCCCAGAAAATTACCCTAAGTCCGGTTTTCTATTTTACACCATAAAATTATATTTTCATTACATTTTAATGTTAGTTATTGGCAATTAATAATCCTATAATCACCACAGCACATATTGTAAATTCCTGAAAATTGCAGAAAAATTCCCAAAAATTAATTTTAAAAATCTGAAAAATTTAGGGTGTTTACAATCTACCCCCTTTAAGAGGATTGCGTCCTCGCAATCGAAGGGTAAACTATAATGGCAAGATTTACAGAATTAAAGAATGCTCAGGTTTTACCTGCATCAGCAAATAAGTGTGGATAACGCTGGCGCATAACATCTTCTCGCTCCCAGGTCGATTCGCCAGGAGAGTGCTGTTTCCAAGCTACCCGAACCAGTCTGATTGTCTGCCCTCGCAGTGTCTTCTCACTGGTGTCGAGTATACCCACTGGCTGCTCCTCGTATCTCAGGCTAGGTCCAACCGAGATCTCAGAATGATCAACTATATGACTTGGGTCCGTCACATATCTTCTCAGTTGTGAGACGTAGAATACGTTATGCACTCTCTCTACGGATGGAGGTAATGCAAGACGGTAAGCCACCTCACCAATACGCTCCAAGATATCAAATGGCCCAATGTACCTTGGGCTTAACTTGCCTCTGCTGCCAAATCTGATAGTACCTCTAGTGGGCGAGATCCTCAAAAATACATGCTTTCCTTCCTTGAACTCCACGGGTCGCCTGTGTGCATCTGCCCAATGCTTCTGTCTATCCTGGGCTGCACGGAGATGGTTCTGAATCTGTTTTACTTTCTCTACTGTCTCCGTTACCAACTCTGGACCCAGTATTTGACGTTCGCCAACGTCGCTCCAATATATTGGCGATCTGCACTTCCTTCCGTACAACGCCTCGAAAGGTGCCATCTGAATGCTTGCCTGATAGCTGTTGTTGTAAGAGAACTCCACTAAGTGCAGGTGATCTTCCCAAGATCCTCCGAAGTCCAGTATACATGATCGCAGCATGTCTTCCAAGATCTGAATTGTGCGCTCTGATTGGCCATCTGTCTGGGGATGATAGGCAGTACTGAACTTGAGCCTGGTGCCGAGACTCTCTTGCATGCTTCGCCAGAAGTGAGATGTAAATCTCGAGTCTCGATCTGATACAATACTAACCGGCACTCCATGTAATTTTACGATCTGTCGCATATACATGTCGGCTAGTACTTCCGTGGATTGTCCGACTCTGAACGGCAAGAAGTGAGCCGACTTAGTGGGCCGATCCACGATGACCCATACTGCATCCTTACCACTAGGGCTTCTTGGAAATCCAGTGACGAAGTCCATGGTAATATGCTCCCACTTCCATTCAGGGATGGGAAGTGGCTGCAACATACCTGCAGTCCTTTGGTGCTCGGCCTTCACCTGCTGGCAGACTAAGCATTTTGCCACAAATCGGGCAATCTCCCTTTTCATTCCATGCCACCAGTAATATTGTCTTAGGTCCCGGTACATCTTGGTCCCTCCTGGATGAACAGAGTATATGGAGCTATGCGCTTCTGTCATCAACTCCTGCCTTAATTCTCCATTTGGAACATATAGGCGATTTTCGCACCTTAATGTTCCGTCCTCGTGGATGCGAAGTCCCGTTTGCATGCCTGCTTCGGTTCTCTCTTTCAGCCTTCGGAATCTGGCATCATTAGGCAAGGCTTCTTTGATTCTCTCCACCAGTGATGACTTCAATTCGAGGTTAGTCAGCAAACCATCTTGTCCAGGTAGAACAACCTCTATCTGCAGATCTTGCAAGTCTTGTAATAGCTGAGGCTGCTCCATTAAGAAATAAGCCGAGAGTTTTCTGCTGAGGGCATCGGCTACAACATTTGCTTTCCCCGGGTGGTACTGCAGATCGATGTCAAAGTCCACCATCAACTCAAGCCAACGCCTTTGCCTCATGTTGAGCTCCTTCTGTGTATAAACATACTTTAAGCTCTTATGATCAGTGAATATCTCGACCTTCTCTTCATACAGATAATGTCTCCAGATCTTCAATGCAAAAATCACTGCAGCTAGCTCCAGGTCGTGCGTTGGGTAATTCTTCTCGTGAACCTTCAGCTGCCTCGATGCATAAGCGATAACCTTGCCATGTTGCATCAAGACACAACCTAGTCCACTACCAGACGCATCACTATAAACAACAAAACCTCCTGACCCTGAGGGAAGAGTCAAGACTGGTGCTGTTGTTAGACGCCTCTTCAATTCTTTAAAGGCATTCTGGCATTCTTCCGTCCATATGAACTCCTGATCCTTCCGTGTCAGCTTCGTCATAGGTTCCGCGATCCTTGAAAAATTTTCTATGAACCGCCGGTAATACCCAGCAAGTCCAAGAAAACTTCTCACTTCCGCAACAGAGGTAGGGGTAGGCCAGGTTTCTATAGCAGTGACTTTCTCTGGGTCCACAGACAGTCCTTTACCCGAGATAATATTCCCCAAGAATGGCACCTTGTCCATACAGAACTCACATTTGCTGAGTTTGGCATATAGCTTCTCCCTTCTCAAAGTTTCTAGCATAATTCTAAGGTGTTCCTCGTGCTCTTCGTGGTTCTTGGAGTAGACTAGGATATCATCAATGAATACCACCACGAACTTATCCAAGTACTGATGGAAGACCCCGTTCATCAAACTCATAAATACGGCGGGTGCGTTGGTTAAACCAAACGGCATAACTAGGAACTCATAATGTCCATACTTAGTTCTGAAGGCCGTCTTTGGGATATCTTCCTTCTTCACCCTAATCTGGTGATAACCGGATCTAAGGTCAATCTTTGAGAATACCTTAGCACCACTCAATTGGTCAAACAAATTATCAATACGTGGTAATGGATACCGGTTCTTAATAGTTACAGCATTAAGGGCTCTGTAATCAATGCACAGCCGTACAGATCCGTCCTTCTTGGGTACAAAAAGTATAGGTGCTCCCCATGGTGAAACACTGGGCCGGATAAATCCCTTCTCCAGAAGGTCATCAACTTGTGTCTTCAACTCCACTAACTCCTTAGGTGCTAGCCGATATACCGATGAAGTGATAGGTTCGGCTCCTGGAGTTAGGTCTATTGTGAATTCTATCTCCCGATCAGGTGGTAAACCTGGAAGGTCGTCGGGAAATACATCCACAAACTCCGTTATGACTCTTGGGTAACCTGAATCTTCTTCTACAGTCAATACCCTAAGAGTTGGCTGGACCCCTTGTTCTACAGCTCCTCGATGAAATTCAAACTCAGGAAGGCTAGGGGGTCTAAATATCACTTTTTCAAGCCGACAATCCAGTGTCGCATGGTACTGACTTAACCAGTCCATACCAAGTACAACATCGTAATCAGGCATAGAAAAGATCAGGAAATGGGCTCGCATCTCTCGGCCACAGACTACCACTGAACATGATCTACAAGTAGCACTAACCGGGATAATTCTACCTCCCGTTAGAATTCTCTTCATCTTCGAGAGAGGTGCAGTAGCTATTCTATGTGTAGCTACGAAGCTAGCAGCAATAAATGAATGCGAGGCTCCAGAATCAAATAATGCTACAGCAGGAATTGAATCTACTAATATGGTACCTGCTATCACTTCGCCTGCAGTAGCTTCCTCAGTGACTGCTAGTGCATATGCCTGACCTCGTCCCTGAGCGGGACCCCTTTGCTGACGAGCTTGCTGGAACAATGCTGCCTGAGGTGGTAGAGGTGGCATGGCTCCTCCAGGCCCTGTCTATGTTGCTCCCCCAGCTGGAAGAGCTGCAGGTGGAGCTGGTCGATTCGGAACTCCCTCTCGACGTTCCGAGAAGTCCTTTGAGAAGTGTTGTCCAGATCCGCAAACCAGGCAGAGCCCCAGCTTGCGTCTACATTATTTTTCAATATGTCCTACCTTGCTGCAGTAATGGCAAGTAGGCAGGTTCTTAGTTGCTGCTCTTGGAGGCGGGCTCTTCTGGGGCCGTTTAGCATATTTCCCTGGTGATAACTTGGACGGTGCTGAGGAGAAGGGACGTTTTAGGCTTGATTCCCTCCGAGTAACGCACTCCAGCCGACGTGCTGCAGCTAGGACGTCGGTGTAAGAGGTGGGCACGACCGATCCGATTAACTTCTGAAGCTCGAACCTGAGCCCATCAAAGAACTTCTTCGCCTTCTCCTCTTCGGTAGGAATTAGCGAAGGGGCGAAGCGGCTCAGGCGAATGAATTCGGCGTTATATTCCTCCACCGTCATGTTGCCCTGGATCAGGCGGTTGAATCTGTCTCGGAGTTCTGACCGAGCCACAGCAGGGATGTACATTTCCTGGAAGAGTCTGGAGAACTCCTCCCAGGTAACCTGATCATGTCCGAGCCTTCTTTCTTCGGACAGCCACCAATGATGCGCATTGTCCGTCAGTTGCATCCTGACGGCAGTCATCCATTTGTCCCTTGGTAGTTCAGCGGCCTCCAACTGATGCTGCGTGTTTGTAAGCCATTCATGCACTTCAGTTGGTCCTTCCTTGCCCGAGAAGGTACGGGGCTTGAGTTGGCGGAAATCTGTGATAGATCCCGTCACTGGCCGCCTATTTGGTGGATTTGCATGTTCCAATGCTGCGACTAGGCTGTTCCTTAGGTTCTCGGCCTCATGACGTTGGGCCTCCTGTTGAATCTGTTGTTGTGCCTGCATCATGGCGTAGAACATCTGAAACATTTGCTGGCCGTCCATTGCCTGTCCTGGGGGAAAGACAGGCATCGTAGGAGGGAACTGGGGAGGAGGAGAAATGTCATCACGCCTGAACCTGGAACTTGGCTGGCCAGTTTGGTTGCTCTGAGAGGATTGTCCTCTGGTATCTGGCGTCGTTCCAGCTTCGCAGGTAAACCCTGCTTCAGTCGGTGTACCCAAGGGGGTCTCGTCACCACGTCTGGGATCCATTACTCTGCATAAAAAGAAAATAATGAGAACGCACAGAGGAATCAAATCAGGATGCAATTCAAGCAATTAAAGTGAATTCGACATAGAGTCCAAAAACGATTCAATCAATGGATGAGATCCTATAACTTATCCTATCTTATTGCAGGCCCGTTCGGTTCCTAAGTTAAAACCGAACAATTTAGTTGGGACCTGCATGGGCCACCATAAAAACCATGTCATGCCCCAGTCCCAAAATGTCGAGGGACTGGACACGTGGCAATGGCCAGCAGCACGCACCGATGGATAACCCAATTTAATGGAGCCATCAGGACGTACTTAAGCTGTAAATAAGGTCTACTACAACAAGTCACACTAATCTCATCCATAAAGAAATAACTGCATAATGGAATGGAAATAAGTAGCAACAATAATCACAGCAAGTCAGTCGGAGAAATAACCCGACTTAAGTCTGAATAAACTGGCTCTATAGGCCAGGAACAAGAGATAAACATGAAATAAATACTGAGTACTGGAACAGGCACTCAGGAGAAGTCTTCGACAGTCACCTCGTCTTCAGTGTTCGGTTCTATTCCAGCAATAGCTTCAGCTCCTGTCCCGTATACCTCGGGATACTGCTCCTCAGCTAAACCTGGGGACATAATCCATTCCAGGTCCTCAGTGGACATAGCAAGGCACAAAATAAAACAAGCCAAATGAATAAGCAGTGCAATAAATAAATGAACAGCAGGGTAAACTAAGTAACCATCTATGTGATATGCAAACGAGAGCAACACTAATACTCAGGCTGAGACCGCTACAAGCTCTGTGTCGGGGAGCCGGTAGCAGTAATAACACGTAAAGGGTCTAGCTCTGCTGGAGAGTCTACAACCTCACAATAATAGTAGATATATATGTAGAACAGCCTGTAGCCTGTGTGTCTCTCCCCACCCAATGTAATCACGCAAGCCATGACCATAACGTCTCATGTCCATGTCAGCGGAATTATAGCTAATGCAACAAGTCATACTGTATTTAACTAAAATAACTCTGTCAAGTCCTGTATCCTATACAGAATCATCATGATAGTGTCAAGTGTCCTGGGTTGTAGGGTACTTGATAGGTCAAGTACAAAAGTAAGGGAATCGTAAATCCATCTCTAAATGACGAACCCAACACCGCGTACGGTGTTGGCACCCGACTATGATCGGACACTAGGTACGTCACGCATTTCCTAGGTTAAGCAGTTTAAACAAGTTTATATGAATTTACATAAGACATTCAGCAAAGTAATATTACAGGAATTATGAAAATAAAGACTGCAAGTTGGCAAGGTGCACTTGCCTGATGTTTGAATTCCACTAAGGTCCTGGTTTCGAAAATTTCTAGAGATGTCTCCGAAAGCTGAAATAAACAATACCATCACACTCAGAAGGTGTCAAATAGCTAGGAACGCCTGTCCTTGGGTCCAATTTGGAGACAAGGGCAAAAACGGCAGTTTCGGGCCAAAACGGGGTCCACCGGTGGGCCCGCTTTGCACCGAAAAACGTGTCAGGGTCAACGGTCTCTAAATTCACCAAACTTAGTGTCAACAGGTCAGGAATGCTGATATAAACCCAACAGAACTTTCAGATTTGAATTTCGATGAGCCGATCACGAAATCGCCCGTCGAGTGGGGCTTGTGGGGCCCACGACACGCGATTTCGTCAACGTTCTCAGAATCGAACCAAACTTGACCCACAGGACCAGCGTATCGCTACGAGTCCGATGGCGCAAGTTTCGTATCGATCTGACGTGTGTGCACGAAGTTAGGGTGAATTGCAGAAAAGTCGGATACGGGACGATGTCCGCGGATACGCGTTGATTCCGGTGTGCATGCACACCCGAATCAGCTTTCGCAAAATCCTACACGTCCGTATCGACGAGGCGCACGTATCTGTGAAGACCGCACGCGACCAAGTCGTCCCGTTTGGCGGGGCGTACTCAGTTCCGGGGTGAAACAGGATCTGGTTTTTCCTGTTTTTGGATCGCGGTGTGCGATCACCACAGGAAGCGATGCCCCGAGCAGTTTGTCCGGGCACCGAGAGGGTCATACAGGCTTCGCGTAGAAATTTACAGAATCGAAATCGGATAAAAGAGGTGCAAGATACGAGTACCTGAAGGGGACCCGAGAAACCGGGGTTTTTCGAGTCCGACACGCGCCTCTGTGTCTTGGACGTGTCCACGTTCCTGCGAGTCTAGGGGTCTGATGTGTCCGCGTGTCCGGAGCTACGATGGAGGGGTTCGGCCGAGACTCGCCGGGGAAGGGCGGCTCAGGACGGCGGAGGCTCGACGAGGGGCTGGGCGGTGGCTGCGGCTCTGGGCGGAGGGGAGAACAGCAGCCGCGGGGAGAGAGGAGGAGGAGGGGGTTCTGGAGAGGGGCTGGCCGGCGTCGGGCGCTGGCTGGGCGGCTCTCGGCGAGCTGGTCGGTGGCTAGGGAGGAGGTCGGCGGCTAGGGAGGAGGTCGGCGTCGGGCTAGGGTTCCGGCGGTTTGATTTGGGGAAGATGAAGGGAGGAGGAGGAGAAGAGGGTTTATAAAGGGGTGGCTCGGGCGATCGTGGCCGGGGGAGTCGGCAGGGGAGGAGGTCGTGGAGTCGTGGGGGTGAGGCTGGGAGGTTCTCCGGCGACGTGGCCGGAGAACGCGGCGGGAACCGCGGCACAGGCGTGGGGAAGGGGCTCACTCGGGTCGGGTCGGGCGCGGATCCGGGTTGGACGGACCCGCCCGACCCGCTAAGCTGTGTGAGGGCTGGGCTGGGTTACTAATGGGCTCGGCCCACTGGGCCGGGCCGGGCCCGTAAACTAAATAAAAAAATAATAATAATAATAATAATAAAACAGAAATTAATTAATAATTAGAAAATTAGTTTTTCGGCTTTTAAAAATTGGTCTGAGGCCCAATAAAATCCCAGAAAATTACCCTAAGTCTGGTTTTCTATTTTATACCATAAAATCATATTTTCATTACATTTTAATGTTATTTATTGGCAATTAAAAATCCTACAATCACCACAGCACATATTGTAAATTTCTGAAAATTGCAGAAAAATTCCCAAAAATTGATTTTAAAAATCTGAAAAATTTAGGGTGTTTACACCAATCATTAAAACAACTTTCAAAAGATATTTTAAGAGAATTTAAAAACCAAGACCAAGAATCACTATTCTCACCTTCAGCAACAGCATAAGCTATAGGATATAATTGATAGTTAGGATCGTGAGCACAAGCAATAAATAAGATACCTTGATATTTAGACGAAAGAAATGTAGCATCAGTACTAATAATTGGTAAACATCCCCTTAAAAATCCATCAATACATGACTTAAAACAAATAAAAATTCGTTGGAAGCTATTATTTTCGGCAGTTTTAATAAAATATGTACTACCTGGATTTGTCTCCATAATTCTATAACAATACTCCTCAAGACTAGCGTATGCCTCATCATAACTACCATTAATTTTAGCTAATGCTGTCTCTCGGGCTCTCCAGGCTTTGGAATAACTAACTTGTATACGGTGCTCCCTATATATATCTTTAACAATTTGTGATGGACTGTATGACTAGTTATCTCTAATAATGTCAATTATCATGGTCTTAATCCATGCAGCGGTAGCTAGTCGATGACGTCCTGTACTAAGTCTTCCTAAACAAGAATGACGATTTTCTAATGTACTAACTTTAACTATATCGACATTTCCAATAGATTTGACATATACTCTCCAATTACAATTCGGTTGATCACAACTATATATAATTCCACGAGCATTATTCATAACACTAGCTGAACAACTAAAATTATATTTAATTGCTAAATTACTTATAAAGCTTCTAAAGTGAGAACGACTAGAAAATGATTGTCCCTTAAATACTTCATCAGTGATAGCTTTTACAACATCATCATCTACCGTATAATCGACATTTTCAACTAAATTATCACTATTTCCATCGTCGTTGTCACTATCATCATCATGGTTAGATTCATCTAATGAATGACCTTCTTGGATAAATGAAACTATTTGTTGAGAAGAACTAGCACCCGAACTAACATGCTGATATTCAGAAAAATATTCATTATTTCTACTATCTAAGGTTGCTGCTACTTTAATAACATATATTTTTATATACCGTGATTGTGAATTAATCTCAAGAATATAATTCCAAGTATCTTCACTATCTATCAAAAAACAATTAGAACAAAAAATAGACTTCAGAATAAAATCATAATGAATAGAATAATGTTCAATAATATGATTACGTATATTTTTAAAACTAATATTCGGATAAGTTTAAAAAATTATACTTTCTCCTCCTTCGTAATTTAACCCATTTACTTTACCGCCGTGCGAGCATACAATTCTTACGCTATGATCCATGACGGTTGAGAACTTTTGCTACAGGAAACTCAAATAAACTTTAGCTGCAGGCAAAACTTTGACTGAAGCTTTGCTAGCGGCAGAGAGATAGAGAGAGTTGGAGACTTTGCTAGAGGGAAGAGAGGAAATAGAGTGAGTGTGAGATGATTTGGTTGAGATAGAAAATATATAGAGGGAGAGTGTTAAAAGTAATAGCCGTTGTGCAACGGCTATAATGACTTCCAAGTGTGTAAACGGATCCTTACTCGCCAACTAAGTTGGCGAGCAGAGTGCAACGGTCACTGCCCCCATCCTAAACCATCACTCGCCAACTGAGTTGGCGGGCAGAGAATCCAACTCAGCATCACTCGCCAACTGAGTTGGCGAGCGGCCTCTCGAGGACTGCGCCCCGCCAACTCAGTTGGCGAGTTAGTCTCGACCACTGCACCCCGTCAACTCGGTTGGCGGGTCCTCCTTCTCCCTATAATTTCTCCTAACTTTTTTCTTTTTTTATAAATTTATATAAATATATTACTTTATACGAAAAAAAACTCGTTAAAGTTTCCATTTTTCCAATGTCAATTCTTATTACCATTTGACCAGTTATGTCCTTGCCAGTTGTCCCGATCTCAAAGAGCTGACGTCAACAAACCAGGGACAAATCCGTCCATCTCTTCCCCTTTCCCGACGATTTCCCTCACTTCCCGCTCAAACGCATCCACTGCTCCATGCGGCAACGAAGCCAGCGCCAGCAAACCCTTCACGTCATCCTCCTCCCTCTTGTGCCCCACCATGGACATCACCATCCCGGGAAACGCGCCGGTCCCAGCTCTGGCCGGCCGACCGTAGACCGCCGGGGCCCACCCGAAGTCCACGTCGGCGAACCTGAGCCGGCTCATGTCCGAAACAACGAGCACTTTTCGGACCGGTGCAGAATCCCCTCCTCCCGCTCGTCTTGATGAAATTCACCGTCGATTTCCTGTATTCGTCGTCCGACGTGGCGGATTTGACGGCCGAAATCAGCCCGGCAGCGTGGCCCAGGGGACCGGCTCGGAGCTCGTCGCAACGCTCCTCCAACGCGCAGGCGAACACGACGGCGGCGCCGTAGTAGCTTTCGGGGAGGAGGGGGCGGTGTCTGGACCGGGTGTCGACCGGGAACAGAAGTCGGGCCGGACCGGCCTGGCGGAGGGCTCGGGCTCGGGCTCGGGCCTGCCAGAGACAGGACGCGACCGCGTCGAATGTGGGCCCCGGGGCGTTCTGGAGATTGAGGGACGACACGTCGGATCGGGAGAGGAAGACGGAAGTCTGGGCGAGCTCCCGGAAGTCGATTTCCGTAGGGGGAATTAGAGCGAATTCGGCGGCGTCGAGGACGTCGTACTCGGGGTGGGGGTAGGAAATTCTGGGAGGCGGACGG
Organism: Iris macrosiphon; assembly: GCA_036927795.1. Classification (NCBI taxonomy): domain Eukaryota; kingdom Viridiplantae; phylum Streptophyta; class Magnoliopsida; order Asparagales; family Iridaceae; genus Iris; species Iris macrosiphon. Next base: position 9,662,257 of record JAYESA010000005.1, on the reverse strand, counting down.
GGTGCGATAACGTCACGGGACCAGGCCGGGAGTACCGATGGGGTCGGCAGCGTCGGGTTGGTAGCGAGTTCAGCGACTGCGTTGATGAACTGGTGCCAGGGCCGGTCCTGAGGTCTATTAGGTCCAGGGCAGAAAAAAAAAATAGTTCCCTTCTTTTCTCATAAATGTCCAATCTTTGAATAAATAAATTTTATTAATAAATTGTTCAATTAAAATTAAATTATGATGTATTATAAGTAGCAATGCTCAATTTTTTGGCTTACGTAGATCTTATCAGTAAATTTTAGTAACTGAAGTTCAAAAAATGGTAAATTACAAGCTCTTTTGCTTAGGTAGATACTATAAGTATATTTTTACTCTCTTATTATCTCGTTCCTATATAGATTTCAAGTTTAGTGTAATCAAATGATGAAATATAGAATAACCAGGTGAAATGAATTCAACCCTTATAAAATATAAAAATTTATAAGGAGTATCAAACAATAGATAATAGATATACCAAAAAGAAAAGAAAATTGTTAGAGGTGTTAATCTGTGACCTATTGTTTTCCTTTCCAGATCTACAGTCAATTCAATCATTACAAAAAAATAAAGATTCTGCAGCCTCTTAGATGGCTAGATGAGTAACTTGCTTTCTCTTTGTGTGATTACTAATGACAGGTATCAATATAGCACTAAAAAGGTAAAATCAGTGCAAAGGCCATGAAATGTTTCAATTGTCTTTCCATGATTCCATCAAGCAACAAATTGAGTACACTATACAGCTTGGCGTTCATATAATCAATATTTATATATTTTTATTTTTCTCCAACGCCATTTTTGTACTTCAATATTAAAATCGAATTACTAACTTTGTGCAACATAATGTATATAGATAAGTTATTGCCTGATTTCTAAAATCTCAGAAGTCAGAAGTATTGACGATTAAATGGCTGTGAGTCACTGACTTACCAATTAATCAAGAATGGTAGTGATTGACATATGATTTTGTTTCTACAAATAACAAGTCATATTATATTATTATTTGAAATTAGGAACGGAGATTTCTGATTTGTTAACTTACTTTCGTAAGTAATAAAAAATGTACAGTATACCATAATTAACAATTAGACAAAATTTATATTTGAACAATTAAGACTTTTCTTCAGAATAAAAAAAATGAGTAGAATAAGGCTAACCATAAATTTTTGAATGACCAAAAATATTTCGAGAGCAAAAAAAATTACCTACTTATTTAATAAATGTCCAAAAAATTAATAAGAAAAAATTACTAGAATTAGGCTAAACATATTTCTCTAATCAATATTACTAGAATTGGAATTCTTTTTCTATTTCTTTTTCTTTTTATTTTTCTTTTTCAGATCAAACAAAATATAAGAGAGACTAAAATTAAATTGATTGTTCAGTGTATCACAAAATTTTCTAAAATACACAGTTAATAAGTAAAGTAATACAGTCCCAGACATACCTTGCATGCTTGCTTCTTGCAATTGCAAATTGACAAGCAAACCGAAAATCTCTAATTTTTTTATTTTCTGTTCTGCTGTTCACTAACTACCTTAAAAAACGAAAATATATAACAAAAGAGGAAGAATTAAGAAAGCTGAGGAAGATAAGGCTAAGTTAAGTAATGCATGAATATATAACTATATATAAGGACCAAATAGACTAACCAGTGACCTCGATGCTTCGATTTTTCTTCCCGTCGATTCTTTTTTTCGATAAAAAAATGACCATCTGTCGATTATTCTTTCGAATCTTCCAGATGAAGAAGCAGCCATTAATATCATGACTCAAACGATTTTTTTTTTCCAGGAAGAAACCAACACCATGCATGACTCTTCTTCTTCCTACTTCCTAAGAAGGAACATCCTAAACTAATTAATATGCTTGATGCTTTGTTTGGATGAATCCGGAAGGAAGTGGACGGCTGGGTCCATGCTCCAATAAAAATAGCAAATTGCCACTTTTGTATGGGCCGGACCTGGATCATTGTGTAGCAAGCTCTTGCATAATGACAAAAGTATTGGATCAAGGCTCCAACATACTAGACTAATAACCGGTTGGTGCCCCTACTCTCCATGGGCCCTGGGCAGTGGCCCAGCCTGCCCTGCGCCAGGGCCGGGCCTGACTGGTGCGCGCCGAAGGCGTCGCAGACGCAGTGGTTGAAGGTGTAGGCTAGGATGAATCCGCCACATGCAAGTTGAGTTACCTGAAAGTAACATTTGTAACGATTAAAAGAAATTGCATTTTTTTAAATTGTTTTGAGAACATAAAATTTGATAAAATTGTGATAAGCGACCCAAGACATTTTCTTTGTTATTCAAAGAAAACCTTCTTCTGAATGACATTTTCTTTGTTATACAAGGACGCTTTCTATGCATGCATTTGTATTAACGACATTAATTCTTTATTTATTTATTTCTTAGTTCTTCCATGAAATATATGTAAAAAAATATCCTTTAAAAGAGTATTTTCTTTACAAAATTGTTAAAAAAATGTCGAATGACAACTTTTTCAACAAATAATTTTTTTTCTACCATCTAGAAAATGATTGAAAATTATAGGAAAAAAATAAAATAAAAAATATTCTGTTTACGAAAACACCATTCAGAAGATTTTTATTTTTTTTAACAAAATTGCTAGAAAAATGTCATTTTGAAGGGCCTTTTTTTAATAAATAGATTTTTTTTTAACACCGGAAAAATAATTGAAAATTATAGGGAAAATAAAATAAAATCAACATTATTTGGATCCCATGTCTCTCTACAACAAATTACTGATGAATTTATATTTAATATGCTCAAAATTAATCCAACGAAATTGTGTTTTTAGTTCATGCAAGAAATATGTCCTTCGGAAGGACTCTTTTTGCACAAAGAAACGTCCTTCCGAAAGTTTATTTCTTGATTGCAATTTTTTTTGTAAACAACTAAATCATTTATTAAGCGTTTCGATGGATGTTTTTGCTTTCAAAATACAATTTGTTTAAACTTATGCTTTCGGAGTGATTTCATGAAATTACCTTGATGCTTTCTTTGCCATTTTCTCAAAGGTTAACAACAAAAACTTACAAAGTTTGTAGACCAAAACGAACCTGCACTAGGAGCAATGGAGAATCAGTGACCATGTTGCAACCCCACACATCATCCACCAGAAACTTGTCCAGGTGCCGAAACGGCGGCCGCAACCCTCCGTTCGTCTCCCTTCCGCCGTTACGTCCGCGTCCGCCACCCGGTACACTACTCCCTCCCCGGTGCATTCCACCACGATCTTCCCCTTCTCCACGAGGTGTTACTATAAAGAGTTATTTATATTTTTTTCCACCAATTACTGATCATATCTCAGCCACCTTACATTTTAAAAAAAATAAAAAATTTTGAATTGCATCTCACTTTATTTACTATAATTTAATGTGTGTCCAACTGCTTTATCATAATGTACAACACTTCCAATTTTCGTCAAAAACTAACGGTCAACTCTGTTGACCTTTAATTTTTGACCGAAATATCCCTACCAAATTACCATTATTATTAGCTCCCTCCTTAGTCCGGAAAGAGGGAAGGGATATTTCGGTAAAAAAATATTGACAGAAGTAGAGAAAATTGTATACTAAAGCAGTGGGATGCACATTGAATTATAGTAAATCTGTTTTCAAGAGAATATTGTTGTTGCCAATATCGAGGTTTTTCTCCGAAAAAATGGAGGAGGATCACCATAGCCGTCGGAATATTGATGTACGGGTAAGGATAAGATTTTCGCTCGTTCAGATTGCCAACCAGATACCCGAAATGTCCAGCTTTGAAAGAGGATGTTGTATCCCCCAATGAAACATAGGAGCTTGTCCACCCCATGACGATGAAGGATTAATGTTGTGACTGAGCCAAGGATATATAATATGCACCCGCGATAAACTAACACCCGCAACATCGAATACGGAAATTAATTATTGTGAAAAATAAAGCTCCACAACACACAAGGCAAGTTAGAATTGTTTGACCATGGTTAGATAATAGTAAATAGTTAAATAATTAGTTAAATTTTATTAATTTGTTTATTTAATCTTTAATTACGTGAGGATACACATACAATTTAAACGATCATTTATTTTGAGTCGTATTTCGAATCTCCTTATAAAAAGTAGAGATTTAACTTGGCCCTACTCGTTGCAACAACAAACGCGAGGGCCCAAGTAAGCCGGCACTATTTTGCATTGGCCTCCCTTTGGAAATCCTTCGATAATGCAGATTTTGTGACACAACATGAGGGAGTCTTCGCAGGACCCCTTGGGGTTTTTGCACCTCTCATAATAACCTTCATATTCTTTGGCATCTACGAATGCATCATGCAAAAAATTAACAACACAAGCATTATATATATATATATTTGTGACATGTATGTATAGTCGTCAATAATTAATTGGCAATTAACAAAGAGTGCGTGGGAGAGGATCAGATCAAATTACATGTTAGGAATAGGAGGAAGAAGCTCATGACGATAAATAGAGTAAATAATAGCTTCACACCAATAACACGTCCACATGCATTATACTCGAGAGCCATATATATATATATATATATATATTATGATCTATAGTGGTGGTGTCGATGGTTGCAAGTATTTATATATATAGGTTAGGTTGCAATTATAGAGTTCCTCACGCGATATGATCTGCATGTATTGCGTTTGGGAATTTGACTCATATTATATGCATGACAATTATAAGTTGGTTATCGACGTGTTCCATAGTAACACGGTCTCAAAGAATTCCGGTTTTATTATTATTTGCTAATAGTTATAAATCATTTTTTCTGACTTATTTTGGTAAGAAATATCCAAAACTGACCCACATTTTTTAGATTAATTTTCTAGCTTCGATGGGATTGTTTACTAATTAGTAGTGAAGGTTAAGTATTTATATTTCTACTATTATAAAGCGGTTTTGAAACGGCTCAAAATTGTCTAATCAGTATGTATATCTTCAATTAATTATAAAATTGACTTTTAATCATAATTAAAAATGAGTCTAAATGGGTTGAAATTAACAAAAAATATATCATAAATAATACCTACATGATAATAGTATCATGTGCTACCAACAAATATATTTGTAACAAATTCTAATTAAAATATATTTAAATATTTAAACCATTTTTCAACAATATTAGAAAAGAAATTATTTTAACTAAATTTCTTAGCGGAGGATTAATTGAGTAGAGTTCCTAATTAAAATTGAAACATATATATAACACATTTTGATTCAAATATATTTAAGTATTTAAACTATTTTTTAACAATATTATAAAAAAAATATTAGTAATTTTACTTAGTGGAGGATTAATTGAGTAGAGTTTATCTACTAAGTGTTTTGTATGTTTTTTTTTTTTTTTTTTTTTTTTTTTTGAGACATTTGACGTAATATTTGAAACTTTGTACATGTTGTATTGTATACTTTTTGGATCCACTACCAAATATTTTTTTTATGTTGGACAATATGATCTCAATTGCATGCATCAGTTTTCAACGGAAGACTTGTCACTTCTAAGAATTTTCTAGGAGAGGTTTAGGTATTCTATCATATGCATGACAGTAAGTTTATTAGAATGCCAATTTGGTATTTCTTAATGCAAAAACTAAGAGTTTAATAGAGATTACATAATTTTGTTGTAGTTATTTTAAATAACTTTATTTTTAGGTCTTGGCGTCGATGTGATTGAAGTATATAGGAGCATATCCTGCACTAGATGGATTCCCTTTATAATTTTATTTAAAACTTTACTCTTATAAAAAATAAAAAAATTGGCCAACCATGGAAGAACGGTTAGGTTGTCTTAGCCAAAGCTAATGTGTTTTCTCTTTCATCCCTTTTGAAACATATATGTTTAAATTGAATTTGGACTGAACTAAAAAAATTTAAATAGACTAGAGGGTTGTCCTCTGCAAAGCATATTTGTTGTCCCACTATTTCTGTTCTGTATTTCTGTTCCCACCCTATTATATGTGGGCCCAAGCCGACATTAAAAAAAGTGGGATCCACAGAAAAGTTGTCCAAGTCTGAAGTCTTGTCATACTTATCCCTGGTCCGACCCATGGGAGAGGACGCAGTGAATATCTAAAACGAATTGTTCCATGGTCATCATCTTGAAACAAATTTATTTATTTTTCCTAACAAATATACCATACCATCCATATCCAAAATATATTTATTGTTATTTCCTTTTGTGTTTATGAAAAACATGGTAAACAACCTTTTTTTTTTCGTTTTCACTATTTTTTTTAGAAAATATTTTTAGTTTACAAAACAAATAAATATAAACATGTTTCAGCAAAAAAATAATAATAATAATAAACAATAAACAAATATAATACCAATTACTTTAGAATAACCGAACTAAATTGGCACTTGCGGTCGGTGAGAAGAGATATAACCTCCATGACTAGGTGGACTGTCTTGGGATCAAACTGCGGGAGAGATATGGAACATTAGACCAAAATGACATATAACGCAGCGTGCAAAAAGTCTCGTGCGTATCGCCGGACATCGTAATTTTTTTAATTTTTTTTACTTTAGGATACTGAGGAAGACTTGAGAAGGAAAAAAAAATCGTTGTTTCTTGGTTTGGTACATCGAGAAGAAAAAAGAGAGGAAGAAGATCATTAAATAAAACAATTCGTTGGGTCCAATATAATTTATTTTGTAACTAAAGTGTAGACGAGAAAAAAAGAGTGTTTTATTTTATTAAATAAAATATTCAACTCCACTAATTTTTTTTTTTTAAATCCAGAAAAAGGAACTGCTGATAAAGACAGCTAAAGAGAGAACCATCGGGTGTCGGACACAATGACTGCCGACACAATTAGGGGATACAAAGTGGCTTTTCGGATTTGTAAGCGCATTGCCAGCTACACAGGTTGCTGAGCATTGTTGCAACAGCAAGCATTTCCCCCATCATTAGCAGTCTGGCACTGGCCGCCATCGGAGAATCCTTGGGTGACGCACATCTTGTAGCACATCAGAGGGTAGCCGCACTGGTCGATGCAAGTGGTACTGTTCTTAGGAATTCCAGCGTCTCCTGCCTCAACGTCTGAAAATAACAATAATAATAATAACAAAAATAATACAACCGTGCTATTTGGCACCCGTCTCGTGGATGTCTCCCGTACACGCGCGGGTGCCGAGGAAGCCAGGGAAACACCAGAGGAGGCCGTACGCGGAGCAGGAGGGGAGGGGGTAGGGCAGAGCAGTAGGGGAGGAGGAGGGAGTCGGCGACGGAGCAGGAGGGGAGGGGTGCGTGTTCACCGCTGGTGCACGCGCCGCGTGCCAAACATCATAATAACACTCGTCTAGAGTGAATAATAGAACAAATTTCTAGAGTTGACTGTTTGAATCATTAATTTATTTCATTTAACTCCGTTAAGAATGACAGATGTTTGAATCATTTTATTCCATTCAGCTTCATTAAGGACCATATCTGACGTAGCTATATATAACATTAAATGTTGGATACTATACATGCCCTAACTAGCGTGGCACTGAATTCTAAACATTATTTTCCTTCGTGAGTGACATATCATACCTACGTTGTATCGAACATAGATACTAACACAATATCATGGGAGTTTTTTTGCATTCTAAACATTACGTATAAATATTAAAAAATTGGTTTTTTTTTTAACTACGCTAAAAAAATAAATCTTTTTTCAGGGGTATGTTATTGTAGTTTCTAAAAAGTAGGAAAGACTAAATATAAAAATGAAGATTTCGCATTAGTATAATATATACGGAGATTAAAAAAAATTGAAGCCTTTCGGTTTTTGAGACAATGTGCTATCGCACAACTTGCACGTGCTAAGAAACGGTCATATACGATATGGCCATGACATCTATTTTGGTGTATCCAGATTGTGTCTGTTATGTGTCTTATATGTGTCCAATATGTTATAATCTATATTTTTCGAGTGTTCGTGCTTTCTAGTATCATAACGAGTAAAGGAAGGGGAGGAGGGGATTACCGGATGTTAGGAGGAACACGACGATAACTGCTGTGATCAAGAGCTTCGATGTCGAAATCATGGCAGTCATTTCTCTCCAAATCTCTAAGTAATTATGTATGTGTGGGTCATGGTGAAGGCGCAACATTTATAGTGACGAGGTAATAATAATAAATATTTTTGATATGGGGGGATGAATCTTCTGTATTTTGATTTGAATGCCAATTATTTGTTGTTTATTTTGTATTTATGGGTATCAGATTTTTCATGTGGGATGAATATTCTTATTTTAATGTCAATTATTTGCTGCTTATTTTGTATTTTTCTGGGCATCAAGTTTTTTATGTGGACTAGTCACTAGTGTTTCAAATGTATGAGTATAGCTTACAAATGCTTACACATGAGGAATGTTAGGGTGAGTATATATCTTCATGTGTGAACAACAATTAAATTTGTCTAATTGACTCTATATATGTCATTTTTGTAAGTTTTTTTCTTTTCTTTTTGTTCACGTATTTGACTAAGGGGGTACATTTTTCAGACACTGACAGGGGTAGGAATTCAATTTAACCGAAGATATTAACCGTTAGTTCAGACGGTTCCTTTCAAAAATCGGTCGAATTCGCAATGAACTTCTAATTTTCTTTTTATAGAGTCAGAGCAGCTTCCAACTTTAATTATCCATTGACCAAATTGAATATCTAAGAAAATTTATTTTTTACTATAATTTATATTTGTTATTTTATGCAAGTATATCTATTATATAAAAATATATGATACAATCAATATTTTTCGACTGCTCGTGCTTCCTAGTATTAGTAACGTGATTACGAGTAAAGAAAAGGAGAAAATTAACGGATGCTAGGAGGGAGGCGACGAAAACTGCTGCGATTAAGAACTTCGATGCCGAAATCTTGGCAAACATTTATCTCCAAATCTCTAAATAATTATGTCGATGTTTGTCATGGTGAAAGTGCAACATTTATAGTGACAGAATAATAATAATAAATATTTTATATATGGGGAATCTTCTGGATTTTGGTTTAAATGCCAATTATTAGATGCTTATTTTGTATTTTTATGGGTATCAGGCTTTTCATGTGCATGGGCTAGCAACTTGTGTTTCAAATGTGTCAGCATAAATTCCAAATGTGTAACCAATGCTTACACACGAGGGATGTGAGGATGAGTATATATCTTCATGTGTTAACAATAGTTAAATTTGTCTAATTGACTCCATATATGTTATTTTTACAGGATTTTTTATTTTATTTTTCACTTATTTGACTGAGGGGGTAAATATTCTCAAACACTAACATGGGGTAAGATTTCAATTTTATCGAAAATATGATTAATCGTTAGTTCAGTCGGTTTCTTTTAAAAATCAGTCGCATTTGCGATGAACTTTAATTTTTCTTTTATAAAGTCGGTGTGGCTTCCAACAATTTAATTAACCGCTGACCAAACCGAATATATAAGGAAATCTATTTATACTATTTTGTATTTGTTATTTATGCAAGTATATCTACTTTATAGAAAAAATATATGATACAATCCATATTTTTCGAGTGCTCGTGCTTCCTAATATTAGTAACATGATTATGAGTAAAGGAAATGGAGGAAATTAGCGAATGCTAAGAGGAAGGCGACAAGAACTCCTACGATCAAGAGCTTCGATGTCAAAATCTAGATAGCCATTTCTCTCCAAATTTTTAAATAATTATGCCGACGTTTGTTATGGTAAAGGTGCAACATTTTTAGTGACGAAATAACAATACTAAATTTTTTTGATATGGGAGATAAATCTTCTGAATTTTGATTTTAATGCCAACTAGTATACATGCATGTGCAGTGCACGTATTTCATATGCGTATTTTGATCATACAGTTAGAATATACATAATATGAGTTCATAAAGTATATGTTTGCTTGATCACTTTGTTAAGGAATAATGATCATATTATCAACATATGGTTCATCTACATTACTAATACATAAAAATAAATGCAGATCATGACTAATCATTTATATATATGTTTATTTATATTCTTATTAAGAAGACTAACAATCTCTATTTAATTCACAACATGTCATTAATTAATGCACATCTAGCATTAATTATTAGAAAGTACTCTCATGCATGGTTGTATTAGTATGCATGAGAAAAGAATTAAAAGTTGTTGTAATTAGGATATCAAAAAATAACTTTCATATTTACCTTGATACCCCTATTAACTTTAATTAATATTTTTAATAGCTAAATATATTGAAGGGTATTTTTGAAATTTAATTTTCATGATGAAACCTAATTTTTGGCATTATATGGTAAATAGATTATTTGTTGTTTATTTTGTATTTGATGGATATCAGGTTTTTCTTGTGGGCTAGTCATTTGTGTTTCAAATGTATCAGCATAAATTCCAAATGCTTACACATGAGGAATGTGAGGGTGAGCATATATCTTAACGTGTGAACAATAGTTAAATTTGTCTAATTGTCTCCATATATATTATTTTTACAAGTTTGTTTTTCTTTTTTCACTTATTTGATTGAGGGGATAAGTTTTTCAGACAGGGATACGATTTCAATTTAACCAAAAATATGATTAATTGTTAGTTCAACCGGTTCCTTTCAAAAAAATCAGTTGCATTTGCGTTGAACTTTTAATTTTCCTTTTATAAAGTTAGTCTTCCAACTTTAATTAACCGCTGACCAAACTGAATATCTAAGAGAAATTTTTTACTATTTTATATTTGTTATTTATGCAAGTATATCTACTATATAAAAAATATATGATACAATCCATATTTTTCGAGTGATCGTGCGTCCTAATATTAATAACGTGATTATGAGTAAAGGAAATGGTGGACATTACCGAATACTAGGAGGAAAGCGATACCGAAATCTTTACGGCCATTTCTCTCCAAATTTCTAAGTAATTATGTCAATGTTTGTCATGGTACAGGTGCAACATTTTTTGACAAAATAATAATAATAAATATTTTTTATATGGGGGATAATTTTTTGGATTTTGATTTAAATGCTAATTATTTGTTGCTTATTTTGTATTTTATGGGTATCAGGTTTTTTCAAAAGCATCAGCATACATTCCAAATGCTTACACATGAGGAATGCGAGGGTGAGTATATATCTTCGTGTGTGAACAATGGTTAAATTTGTCTAATTGACTCCATATATGTTATTTTTATTTGACTGAGGGGGTAATTTTTTTCGACACTAACAGGGGTAAAATTTTAATTTAACCGAAAATATGATTAACCGTTAGTTCAATTGGTTCCTTTCAAAAAAAAACAGTCGCATTTGCGACGAACTTTTAATTTATTTTTAGAATGTCAGTGTGGCTATGATTTTCAACTTTAATTAGCCGCTCATCAAACTAAATATCTAAGGGATTTTTTTTTACTATTTTATATTTGTTATTTATGCAAGTATATTTACTATATTAAGAAAAAAATGATACAATCCATATTTTTTGAGTGTTCGTGCTTCATAATATTAGCAACGTGATTACAAGTAAAGGAAAGGGGGGGGGGGGGGGGGGTATCGGATGTCAGGAGGAATGCGACGAGAACTGCTGCAATCAAGAGCTTCGATGTCGAAATCTTGGCAGTCATTTCTCCAAATCTCTAAGTGATCATGTCTGTGTTTGTCGTGTTAAAGGTACAACATTTATAGTAACAAAATAATAATTATAAATTCTTTTGATACGAGGATGGATCTTTTGGATTTTGATTTGAATGTCAATTATTTGTTGTTTATTTTGTATTTTCTGGATATCAAGTTTTTCATGTGGATTAGTCGCTAGTGTTTCAAATGTATTAGCATAAATTCCAAAAGCTTATACATGAGGAATGTGAGGGTGAGTATCCTCATGTGTACTGAACTCAACTAACTGGCTCTTGTGGTCAGTGAGAAGAGGTATAACCTCCTTGGCTAGACGGAAGGTCTGCGGATAAAACCGCAGGAGAGGTGTGGGACAGTGGGTCCAAATGGCCTGCAAGGCAATGTACACAAAGTCCCGTGCGTTACGTCGGACATTGCAAAAAAAATAAAAAATCTTCATGTGTGAACAACAGTTAAATTTGTTTAATAGTTTTTTACAATTTATTTTTTTCACTTATTTGACTTAGGGGGTAATTATTTTTTTCAGACACTAACAAGGGTAAGATTTAAATTTAATCGAAAATACGGTTAACCATTCGGTTCCTTTAAAATATAAAGTTAATGTGACTATGATTTCCAACTTTAATTAACCGCTGACCAACCCAAATATCTAAGAATTTTTTTTTAACTATTTATATTTGTTATTTATGCAAGTATATTTACTATATTAAAAAAAATAAGAGTTTGAATAATTTGGATAGTTAGAGATGGGACATATTTTTGAACAATTGAAAACTTGTAAACTAGCATTTGGGAATAGAAAGATTTAAAATTTAAAATTTATGTAAACAAAAACATTAGATTGACTTAGGAGTTATTCCATTAAGTCTTAGTCCGTTGGTTTGCTTAGTTGGTTAACCAAACTAATCGGATTTTGGTCTTTATTATGTTGGTTTCGTTTACATAGGTTACATAATCTACTACGAAATTACACATGAATCGGTTATACGACATGTATACCCCTAACATTTAGACAAGAAAACTTAAAGATATGTCACGCGCTATATTACACCAGGAATTGAGCTACATTTTGCACGAAATTGTAGGAATTGAAACACTGCAAAAACGTCACAAACACTTACTTGGAAGATAACAAATTTCGTAAGAACCAAGATAGAAGAACACAATATTTGTGATGACTTCATCGACAAATTTCAATGTATATTCATTAACTAATACAATATTGATTACAATATGTGTGTCCCAACATCCAATCCCTCACAAATCTCAACAATAAGAAGAGAATAGTACAATGAGATTGTTCGTCATCATGTAACAACTCCCTTAATGAAGCAGGCGATTCTTCGTACATATCTTCTTTTTTTCGTTGTCTTGAAGTATGACCCATACCTACGAGTATGATTCTTTTAGAAGAATTGGTAGAATATTTTCTTGAATCTCCTAAGTGAGCACTCCTAGATGGCATCCCCTCAACCTCCATAAATATGCTATAGAAAAACTAATTCAGGATAGTAAAATCCTAAATTAGTCCTTACTCAACCATGGTGGTCCAAATTATATTATTGAAACAATCAAATATGAGCAAATATTCGTGCATCGTTATATTGACAATATATTGCCAATATAATATATAACACCCCAAATAGATTATGGAAGAAAACTCTTAAAACCATTATAATGCATTACAAACATTCAAACTTTACAATAAGATGTATATGATGTTAGAAATTTTGTTGTATTTTCTTTTTAAAAATAATTTCAGAATACAAAATTTTAAATTAAACAATGTTACCGGCCTCTGGGGAAGTCGTGCACGAAGCACTGCCCTAAGAGTTTATTCGGGATCTGTGTGCAGACGTACCCGAAGCTCCGAGTGGTAAAATCCCTGCACTACCGGTATCTCGTTGCCGCACACGACTTGGAGAGAACGACCACGACTTAGCTCTGCCCAGAGCTTTGGAGATGAAGACGAAGAACTGAACAGAATGTCGACAGAGGTTTCGTAAGATTTTTTGCTGTACTGATTTACAAAGAACAAGGACGAATATATAGAACATTTGTGTAACGGTCTGAATTAAATTACGATTTAATTCAGCCGTTACGAATGAACCTGGACACTTAAACAATAACGGTTCAAAAACCGTAACGTTCAGAATAAATTCCAACGTACAGAAAATAAATAAAGAATAAACAGAGGAGCAAAAAGTATTTTAGGGTCCCAGCCCGAACCCGAAGAGAAAATCGGATCGGCATTCGGCGCCCGCAGATGTGGACGCGTACCCGCACCTGTTACGCGCGCCGAACCGAACCGAACCGAGCCGAGCCGGGCCGGGCGGCGGCGGCGGCGCGCGCGTGTGGCCCAAGGGGTTCCCCACACAACAACTTAATAGCGCAAAGGAAAGAAAGTAATATATGTACATAGGAAGGCTTTGCCCCATCCGATGTGGGACTAAAGAAAGGGAGAGGAATTGAACTTTTGCAAGAAACAAACAAAACTAAAACCAACAATCCCCCCCCCAAAAGGTCAAGTTCCGAAACAGAGATAAGAGTGAAGTAATTCGAGAGAGAGAGAGAGGGCATCTGGGCAGTAAAATACTATGCATAAATGAGATGGACTACAGCCTTAAATCTCACGTAGTGACTATTGCCTTAATCTGAAGAAGTGCTTGATGGACTATGCCTTGAATCAGTCTTCTTGAACCAGATTTAGAAAAATAGCACACATCGTACGCTAGAGGTCCTTGATCTATCGGGTGGCGCTTTTAAATGGCCATGCGCACTTTCTACATTCATGAGAGTTGTCTGGGATCGCCATGTCCCATAGTCGCGGCCTTCACGACCTCTCATATAGGTAAGTCCTTAATGGTTGGTGATATGAATCAACCTAGCATTACAGCTTGGACCTATTAAGAGTTTAAACTCATCCTAACCATATCACACAGGAACACTGTCACCATAGGGATGGGGAGTTATTGTACACATGTACAGCCGCTTGGACTTTATTTTAATGAGATTTTAATCTCGAGTCAGTGTTCCATAAAGTCACCTAAGTTCAGCTTGTTTCTACCCATTGAACCGGCTTCTTGGGATCTCCAGTCAGACTCGGATGGGTTGCCACTGCTGGTGACTAATTTATGGGCTTAACCCCATCCCCCTCGATGATTCTAGGATCAAAGTCCTAGACAGACCCTTCGTCAAGGGATCTGCAAGGTTCTTTTCTGACTTTATATAGTCAAGAACCACATATTTGCCTAGTAGGCTTTTGATTGACTTGAAGCGCAGCTGCAGGTGCCTGTTCATCTTAGCATTCACAGAATCATGCTTTAGTAGTTCAATAACAGATTTATTATCACAATTTATAGAAATTGCAGGAACAGGACTAAGAGAAACATGTATATGCATAATAAGATTTTTAAGCCATTCAGCTTCTGTGCAAGTTGTATCTAAAGCTATCATTTCGGAGTCCATTGTACTCCTGGCTATGATAGTTTGCTTACAAGAGCTCCAGGAGATCGCAGCTCCTCCTAGAGTAAATACATATCCAGTAGTAGATTTTATATCATGTGAGTCGGTTACCCAGTTTGCATCTGAATAACCTTCTATGATATCAGGGTGCCTAGAAAAATGAAGTTTGTAATCTAGGGTGCCCTTGAGATATCTAAATACCCTATCCAAGGCAGTCCAATGTGACTGATTTGGGTTACTGGTATATCTGCTTAGTCTCCCAATAGCAAATGTAATGTCAGGTCTTATCCTGTTTGTTATATACATAAGGGAGCCTATCATCTGAGAATATTTATGTTGTTCCAAAGGTGATCCTTCATTCTTTTTCAGTACAATACTGCTGTCATAAGGAGTAAGGACAGGTTTCTTATCAAATAACTCAAATTTTTTTAGCATTTTTTCAATTGAATGTGCTAAAGATAGAGTATAACCCTCTTTGCCTTTGGTCACTTGCATTCCTAAAATTAAGTTGGCTTCTCCTAGGTCTTTCATATCAAACTGGCTAGATAAATAGTTCTTTGTAGTATTTATCAATTCCAGTGATGAACCTAGGATAAGAATGTCATCTACATACAAGCATAAAATGACACAACTTTTACATGTACCTTTAGAGTATATGCATTTGTCATACTCATTTGACAAGAAACTATATTCACAAATTACTTTGTCAAATTTATTGTGCCATTGTTTGGGAGCTTATTTCAGGCCATAGAGGAATTTTACTAGTCTGCAGACTTTCTTTTCTTGACCTTTAGCAATGAAACCTTCAGGTTGGTCCATATAAAGTTCTTCCTCTAGGTCTCCATTCAAAAATGCTGTCTTTACATCCATTTGATGAATTAGCATATCATGAATGGATGCTAAGGCCAAGAGAGTTCTAATGGATGTGATCCTAGCTACAGGAGAGTAGGTATCAAAATAATCTAACCCTTTCTTCTGGGTAAAACCCTTAGCAACTAATCTAGCTTTGTATTTCTCTATAGTACCATCGGCTCTGAGTTTCTTCTTGAAAATCCACTTACAACCTATTGGTTTATTGCCTAAAGGTAGATCTGTTAGAAACCAAGTGTTATTCTTCATGATGGAGTTGTATTCACTGTTAATGGCTTCTTTCCAGAAGGGAGCATCAGGAGACGACATTGCTTCTTCATAAGTTGAGGGATCACCCTCTATCAAAAATGTGAAGAATTCTTCTCCTAAATTTTTCTCAATCCTATTCCTTTTACTCCGTCTTGGTTCTAAGTCTTTTTCAGATTGAGAGCTAGGTATTTGGACTTGAGAACTAGTAGAGGGTATGGAGGAAGAGATTGAACTTCTATCCTTAAAAGAAAATATGTTTTCAAAGTAAACTGCATCTCTTGCTTCTATAATGGTATTGTTAGAGATTTCATTTACTTTTGAGTGAGTCTTCTGAGTGAGTCACTAGAAATCTGTTGGCATAGCTGTCTAAGGCATATCCTATGAAAACAGCATCTACAGTCTTGGGACCAATCTTCCTCTTTTTAGGTTCGGGAATTCCGACTTTAGCAAGGCATCCCCAAACTCTAAGGTAATTAATCCTAGGTGCTCTACCTTTCCACAGCTCATAGGGAGTCCTATCTTTTGTCTTACTAGGAATCCTATTAAGAATATAACAGGCAGTTAAAAGAGCTTTTCCCCACAAGTTATCTGGAGCACCAGAGCTGAGAAGCATGGCATTCACCATATCTAACAGAGTGCGGTTCTTGCGTTCAGCAACTCCGTTAGACTGAGGTGAATATGGAGCAGTTACCTCATGAATTATTCCATGTTCTTCACAGAAGTTAGTCATTTCGTTTGAGGTATATTCTCCACCACGATCAGATCTAAGGATCTTAATCTTCCTTTCTAATTGATTCTCAGCTTCAGATTTGTAGACCTAAAATCTATCTAGAACTTCATCTTTGGTTTTGAGAAGGTAGGTATAACAATACTTTGAATAATCATCTATAAACGTAACAAAGTATTTTCTACTGCCTCTGGTCAAAATCCTATTTGAGTCACATACATCACTATGGATAAGTTCTAGAAGGTCAGAATTCCTTTCTACAGATTTGAATGGTAATCTAGTGTGTTTGGCTTGAACACAGATTTCACATTTGTGTTTGTCATCTATTGGAGTCTTGGGAATAAGATCTAGGGTCATCATTCTTTTAATAGAACCTAGTCTGCCATGCCAAACATTTGAAGATTCTATATTGGAGACTATGAGAGAATAATCAGACATTTTATTTATTGTACTTAAAATAAAAAGACCGTCTTTTACAAAGCCTTTTTCCTATAAAAGAGTCATGCTTAGAAAAAACTACTTTATTAGCCTCCATTACAATTTTGTATCCTGAGGCTACAAGAAGGGATCCACTAACTAGGTTTCTTCTGACAGACGGCACATGAAGAATATCATGAAGAGTTAAGATTTTTCCTGATGTCATCTTCAGGTTAACTTTTCCTCTTCCAATAATTTGTGCCGTTGAGCCATCTCCTAGGGTCACGCCTCCTCCACTTGATTCCTGATAGTTTGAAAAACAGGAGCGATCAAATAAAATGTGAACATTAGCTCCAGAATCCAACCACCAATCATCAGAATGGTAAGAGATCTAGGTTAATAAGGGGTTGAAAGCTTACAGACCTGAAGGAACTCGAAGAACCTTTGTGAAGCATGTTTGCTTCTGGTCTAACTGAGATATTTCCTTTGTAGGAGGTCTGGACAGCTTTCTTCTTCCTATGGTAGCAGTGGGTGGCCATATGGTTTGTTTTACCACACACAAAACAAAACCTCTTCTGATCCTGAGTCTGACTGAAGTTTCTAGGTTTTTGGTTTTGGTGATGATGGTTTTGGTGGTTAGGCTGAAAGTTTTTCTTCTTCTTGAAGAAATTCTTTTTGGGTTTATAAGGAAAATTAGACTTGGATTTTCCTTGGCCTTCTACAAGGTTTGTCTTAGCTTTAGATTCAGTCTTAGGCTTAGACCTCAATCTAATTTGTTCTTCGGTTCTAATTTTCTTTAGGACTTGATTGTAGGTAAGGTCTCCTTGTGTATGGATTAGATCCTTAGCCATATCAGACCAAGAGGGAGGTAGCTTGTCTATTAGGCATACTATTTTATGTTCATTTGAGAAAGATGTCCCTTTGGCTTGAATATGTCTAAGGTATTCTTGGAATTCATGGAGCTGGTCATTCATTGGTTTGTCATCTACCATAAAATACCTATTAAAGGTTGAAGAATTAAACCTTTCTATTCCGGCATCATCACAGCCGTATTCATCTTCCAAGGCTTTCCAGAGTTCTTTAGCGCTCTTGTATTCAAAAAATATATCATACAAGGATTCAGATAATGCGCTTAGAATTCTATGAAAACAATGAAAGTCTATCTCTTTTGGGGTTTTTGGTTTTGATGAGGTGGACACTCCTATGTCAGACTCAGTTTCATCAGAATCATTTGTGACGGGTGTGGACCCATCAATGGCAGAAATAAGTCCTAAGGTCGTGAGCCAAAATTTTATTTGGCTCTGCCATCTCTTGAAATATGAACCATCAAACTTAGCAGGTTTTGCAGTAGAGGATTCCTCCGTACCAGTCATGATTGCAGTCTGAAAAATATAAATTTATTTAATAAAAAATATAAGATAATAGTTTAGGTGGTCTTTGCTAATCAATCTTAAAATCTTTAGTTTTCAAGTGTTGATCAACTCAGGTTAGCTGTAGGGGCCGGTTCCCAGCTAGCGGTGGTCCGAAGACTCTTAAATACCGTGTCGCTTAGGATTGTTTACACCCGGTTGACAGAAGGACCCTTTCGGCTTGTGCCCGAGTTTGTCTCTACTTTGAAACTTTAGATTTGAAGATTTTATTTGCAATTTCCTTTTTACTAAACTATTTTCTTTTGGTCCTGGATTGCTTTCAAAAAATGCTAAGTGATTAAAATGAAGCAAATTGTGATAAAAAAAAAATTACAATTGACAAAGTTATCAAATGTGCTAACAATATTTAAAACACTTTAAGCAAATTTACAATTTGTCAATATAGTAAGCAACTTGATAAGTAAACAATTAATCAGAAATTTGCTATGGTAAATATTAAGCAAATTGAAATTTGTAGAAGTTTTCCTAGCTATTGTATATTAACAATATTTTAGAAAATTCTTTTTAATCAGAAGCAATACATAATTGTAACAGTATGTTTAAGAAATAAATTCTAAGAAATTGCTACAGTACAGAAAATTTTTCTACTAGAAGATTTTCTACTAGAATATTAGAATATTTTCTAACAGTAGGTACTTAGAATATTTTGCTACAGTAGCTACTACAATATTTAGTAACAGAAGCTACAGTAACAATTCTAACTTACAGTAGGTAACAGAAGCTACTTAGAAATTGCTATAAACAAATTATGAACAATTCTAACTTACAGTAGGTAACAATTCTAACTTACAGTAGGTAACAGATGCTACTTCAAAAAATTTACGTTACTGTCACAACTACGTGTATACGTTCCAAACTGAACAAAGCAACAGAATCAGCAGTAAAGTGGTCGCGGCACATAAGACTACGAACAACAGTAGACAATGAGAAATTTGTACAGTATGTTAGAGAAATGAATTCTAACAAATAACAAATTGCTAACAAATATTATAAACTCTTAGATTGTTAGAAATTTTGTTGTATTTTCTTTTTAAAAACAATTTCAGAATACAAAATTTTAAATTAAACAATGTTACCGGCCTCTGGGGAAGTCGTGCACGAAGCACTGCCCTAAGAGTTTATTCGGGATCTGTGTGCAGACGTACCCGAAGCTCCTAGTGGTAAAACCTCCGCACTACCGGTATCTCGTTGCCGCACACGACTTGGAGAGAACGACCACGACTTAGCTCTGCCCAGAGCTTTGGAGATGAAGACGAAGAACTGAACAGAATGTCGACAGAGGTTTCGTAAGAATTTTTGCTGTACTGATTTACAAAGAACAAGGACGAATATATAGAACATTTGTGTAACGGTCTGAATTAAATTACGATTTAATTCAGCCGTTACGAATGAACATGGACACTTAAACAATAACGGTTCAAAAACCGTAACGTTCAGAATAAATTCCAACGTACAGAAAATAAATGAAGAATAAACAGAGGAGCAAAAAGTATTTTAGGGTCCCAGCCCGAACCCGAAGAGGAAATCGGATCGGCATTCGGCGCCCGCAGATGTGGGCGCGTACCCGCACCCGTTACGCGCGCCGAACCGGGCCGAGCGGCAGCGACGGCGCGCGCGTGTGGCCCAAGGGGTTCCCCACACAACAACTTAATAGAGCAAAGGAAAGAAAGTAATATATGTACATAGGAAGGCTTTGTCCCATCCGATGTGGGACTAAAGAAAGGGAGAGGAATTGAACTTTTGCAAGAAACAAATAAAACCAAAACCAACATATGATGATCAATTTGCCACAAGTAAATTGTTTCCTCGTTTCTTAAATCATTTGATTATGGGACACTTTTTTTTTTTTTAAACCAAGTTTTCTCTTTTGTGATTGAAAGTTGCTTAGTTTCTGCTAAGAAACTAGTAGTTCGAGAAAATTAATATCAAGTTAACTTGATTGCAAACAAAGTTTCTTAACTGAGTACAATTTTATTAATTACCAAATAGGGCATTCATTTGATAGGGGGAAAAAATTGCTCTTCGATATTATTTCAGTTCTTAGGAACTATACAAATGTTCCAAACAATATGACCTTGGCTGCTATATGTTGCTGTAAAATTAAGTTCATATCGAATTATATATATATATATATATATATATATATATATATATAGAGAGAGAGAGAGAGTTATCCGAGGTTATAACGAACACATCACTTGCAACCATTTTTCCGGATCTTCTTAGCTTTTCTAGGTCATGAGTTATCACTATGTATGCTATTTTTATGCCAATTTTGAATATTAATTGCTCTTATGTGAAACCAATATCTTTACTATATTAGTCTGATTTTATTATTTTGGGGTTCATGAACCTTCTACTTAAATTACACTCGATCGACTAAGTTACGAGGTTCCACACAGTACATTTAAATTTGTATTATATGCATAAATGCCAATTGGAGTGCAGATAAATCCACATTTTTTTTGGCACTTGAATTCAATGTCTCATCTCTTTGTTGCTCTGCCTCCGTTTGCGTTTAATATATGCACCATTCTAATATTTAAATTTTTTTAAATAAGGTTGAAATTCAAATTGGATTGTCTAATAATATTTTAAATAAACTTAGAAAAAAATTAATTATTACTAATATAATTAATTTAAATGACTATTTGCAACTAAATATTTTAAACGTCTATATTTTTGCAATTATATAATTTGAATTTTTTTAATTAGCAACTAAATATTTCAAACTATTGGTTAATTAGCAAGTTGTTATCTCCTATTAGTTGACAATTATATTATTCGTCAAATTGTATTTTTAAGAATATTTTGCCCATAACAGTGAAAGAGTATTAAAAAACGTAGTCTCGTTGTTGTCCTCGTCTCAGGTTAGAGTATTTTCTAATGTCTTTTTTATTTTCTTTAATTTGTTAGAGGGTATGTTTGTATTTTAAAATCATCTTTGATGTACGAAAAACATTTAATAGTTTATAGTACAGAAAATTCACTGTACTGATAATAATTTTATATTAATTAAAAATAATGATATAAATTTTGGAAAATTTGAAATTCGAAATTTTGGAGAACTTGATTTTCGCCAACTGAGTTGGCAAAAATCCGACAAGAATCCGACGTGCCAAATTTTGGGCGGGAGAGGGGTGAATTTTTGCCAACTCAGTTGGCGAAAATGTGGTGTTTGTTTTTGGTTTTTTATTTGGTTTTATGTTTAGGGTTTTATTTGGTTTGTTTTTTTTTGTTGGTTTTATTTGTGTTTTTTTTTTCTTTTTGTTTTGTCGGTTTATTTTCTGGTATGTTCATAGTAACTCTGGGTATGTTCATAGTAACGTTCATATTGTAACGTTCATATTTTTACAACGGCTCTATTTTTTTCATATCTATAAATTTCTTCTGCTATTCATTTCTCACTCAATCCACTTATACTTTCAAACATAAGTTACTTTACCTCAATCACTCTGTATTTAGAAGCTCATTCTCATGTGATAGATCAAAGTTTAACAATATTATGTTCGGTTGAAGGTGTGCTTAATGGGTTAGTTTATGAAGGAGATTTAACTGAATTTTTTTTAATTGATCGAAATATTTGGTTTGATAGTGTAATCCCCCTGATTTTCAAGAATTTTAAATTTTTGGAATTTTTACATTTTTCTGGAATTTCTGAAATTTTCTGAGAATTTTCTTTAATTAAAATTAGGTATTTAAATTATTAAAGAATATTTAATTGTTAATAAATAGTATTAAAATATTATGAAAATAATATTTTATGGTGTAAAATAGAAAACCAGACATAGGGTAATTTTCCGGGAATTTATTGGACCCCGGATGAATTTTAAAAGCCCTAAATACTAATTTAATTATTAAACCCAAATAAACCGGGTTTATTTAACCAAACCAAATTGAACCAAACCGGATTTATATTAATAAACCAATTCCTATCGGGTCGGATCCGGGTCCAACCCAGACCCGACCCGTTAACCCGAACCCGACCCGTCTGTTGATTTCGGATCGGGCCGGGTCAGCCCGACCCGCAACCCACTCCAACCCGCAACCCGATAACCTCTCCCCTCCCAACCGTTCACCCGACCCCTGACCTACCCCGCCGCCGGTGACCCTCCGGCTCCCTGTGAACGCCCGCCGCCACCGCTCTCCATCTTCCCCGACCTCTCCGCTCCGGCTTCTCCTCACCGGACGACCGTTGGCCTCCCTCCACCTCCCTATAAAAACCCCCTTCTTCTCCTTCTCCAGCCCGCACCTCCCCGCTCCGCCGTGCCGCAGCCGACGCCGTCCTCCGCAGAACCCTCATCTCCGCCTCCCGGCCGCCCACAAGCCTCACTGTACCAAACCGCCAGGCCCTCATCTCCTCTCTCCCTACCTTCTCCGCCTGTCACCACCGTCCAGCACCAGCTGCAGCAGCTAGCCGACGACCCCCGTCCGCTCCGGCGCCGGACGAACCCGCTGCCTCCGGCCGAGTCCCCTCCGTGTCTCGCCTCCTTCTGCAGAGCCGCCCCCAGCCGTCTCCGGTGACAACCGGACACAGTAAACCCTAAAACCTAGGGTGGACACAGGACACGATTTGGACACGAAGGACTCGGATTTTTCAGACCCACTTCAGGTATCCGTAACTTTTGACTCGTAGCTCTGTTTTCGATTCCGTAAATTGTATCGCGAAGCCTGTATGACCCTCTCGGTGCCCGGACAAACCGCTCGGGGCATCGCGTCCTGTGGTGATCGCACACCGCGATCCAAAAACAGGAAAACTAGACCCTATTTCACCCCGAAACTGAGTACGTCCCGCCAAACGGGACGACTTGGTCGCGTGCGGTCTTTACCGATACGTGCGGGTCGTTGATACGGACGTGCGGGATTTCGCAGAAGCTGATTCGGATGTGCGTGCACACCGGAATCAGAGCGTATCCGCGGACATCGCCCCGTATTCGACCATTCTGATTCTCGCTGTAACTTAGTGTATACACGTCGGATCGAGACGAAACTTGTACCATCGGACTCATAGCAATACGCTGGTCCTGTGAGCCAAGTTTGGTTCAATTATGAGAACGTTGACAAAATCGTGTGTCGTGGGCCCCACAGGCTCCACCCGACGGGCGATTTTGAGAACGGCTCTTCAGAATCCAATTCTGGAAGTTCCGTTGGGTTCGTATCATCGTTCCTGACCTGTTGACACTAAGTTGGACTGATTTTGAGACCTTTGACCCTGACGCATTTTTCGGTGCAAAGCGGCCCATATCTGGACCCTGCCTTGACCCGAAAATGACGTTTTGCCCTTATTTCTAAATTGGACTCAAGGACAGGCGATCCTAGCTGATTAATATTTTCTGGATCTGTTGGTGATGTCTATTTCAGCAACCGGAGTACTGCTTGGAAATTCAGCTGAAGCTCGAGCTACAATTGGAACAGGAAACCCAGGCAAGTGTACCTTGCCATAAAATGCAGTTATTGATTCATTTTGATTCTCTTGCTTTAAATTCTGTGACTGTTGTACCTGCTCTATCAAGTACTTTATACCCAGGACACTTGACACAAAGCATGATACAGAATCTTCCTGATTATTCAAGGAGGTTTTGTATAGGTTATAAAATTCATGACTTAAGCTTTA
Source organism: Iris macrosiphon (assembly GCA_036927795.1). NCBI lineage: Eukaryota > Viridiplantae > Streptophyta > Magnoliopsida > Asparagales > Iridaceae > Iris > Iris macrosiphon. Next base: position 9,637,849 of record JAYESA010000005.1, on the reverse strand, counting down.
TTTTCTTAGAACATGACTGACTGCATTAGTTTTAATCTTGCGTAACATGAACATTGAGAACTGTGACGTGAGATTACATTGGGTGGGGAGAGTATTTTCATATCAAGGCTGAATATATATATATGATATATTGTTATCTGGATGTGTCCTAGTCTCTGACACAGAGCTTTGGCACCTGTACTGGCCCTTCGAGAAAACACTGCTATGGTTTCTTGTCACTGATCCTGTAGTAGTCTCAGCCTGAAGTATGATTAATAACTCTCACTTGCATGATCACTTAGCTGGTTAGTTACTTACCCTGTTATTTCTTTATTTCTGCACTGCATTATATTTTGGCTTGTATTTTCTGTACCTTGCTATGTCCCATGAGGACCTGGAATGGATTATGTCCCCAGATTTAGCAGACGAGATCTACCCAGAGGTGTACGGAACAGGGGCACTACTCGGAGCAGTACTTGAACCTGAAGACGAGATGATCGCAGAGGACTTCTCCTGAACAATTGCTTCGCCATGCTCAGTCTTTATGGCAAATAGTCTTATTTCCTGTTAATTGAACTCTTTATTTCCTGTCTTTGAGAACTTGTGTAAACAGACTTAATATCGGATTGTTCTCCGATTTTATTTACTTTGACTGTTGTTGTTAATATTTCTTTTCTGATGTTGCTATCTTATATCTGTGGATGAGAATAGTAAAACCCCGACTGATGTAATACAGCTTAAGTATGCCCGATGGATCCATTAAATTGGGTTTGTCCATCGGTGCATGCTGTTGGCCATTATCACGCGTCCAGTCCCTCGGTATTTTGGGACTGGGGCGTGACATGGTTTTTGTGGTGGCCCATGCAGGTCAACGACTAAATTATTCGGTTTCAACTTAGGGACCGAACAGGCCTGCAATAAGAATAGGATCAGTTTCTAGGATCTCATCCACTTGCTTGAATCATTTTTGATATCTGTATCGTATTCGAACTAATTTTGACTTGCATCTTGCCTTGATTCCTGTGCGCCTCTTATAGTTTATTTTTGATGCAGAGTAATGGATTCACATGAAAACGACGGAACTCCAGCAAGAACACCAGTAGGTGCTGAAGCCACCTACGGAGAAGATGAAGTGACGCTATTGAGTGGAGATCCCTCTACTCACAGAAGCAGCCAAGCAGATCCGCAATCTTCTAGATTTCGGCGTGATGATATTCCACCTCCGCCCCAGTTCACTCCTCAGATGCCTGTCTTTCCACCAGGGCAAGCAATGGACGGACAGCAGATGTTCCAGATGTTCTACGCAATGATGCAAGCTCAGCAACAGATCCAAACTGAAGCCCAACGTCGCGAGGCTGAGTACTTGAGGAACAGTCTAGTAAATGCACTGGAGCAGGCCAACCTACCCGCTAGACGGCAACCGACGGGCTCTATCACAGACTTTCGCCAACTGAAGTCTCGTACATTCTCTGGCAAGGAGGGACCAACAAAAGTGCATGAATGGCTCACCAACATTCGGCATCAATTAGAAGCAGCTGAGCTTCCCCAAGAACATTGGATGACTGCCGTCAGAATGCAATTGACGGACAATACTCATCACTGGTGGCTATCCGAAGAGACCAGGCTCGGACCAGACCGAGTTACTTGGGAAGAGTTCTCCAGACTCTTCCAGGAGATGTACATACCGGCTATCGCTCGATCAGAACTGAGGGACAAGTTCAACCGCCTCACTCAGGATGCTATGACGGTGGAAGAGTACAACGCCGAGTTCATTCGTCTGAGTCGCTTCGCTCCTACCTTGATCCCGACAGAAGTAGAGAAGGCCGAGAAGTTTTTCGACGGACTCAACATCGAACTACAGAAACTGATTGAATCTGTCGCACCAACTTCGTATACGGACGTCCTTGCTGCAGCTCGACGCATGGAACGCGTCACCAGGAGAGAAACCAGTTTGAAGAGGCCTTCCACATCAGTACCAGCCAGGGCAAACAATGGAGAAGCTGCCAAGAAACCTCATCTGCATCAAGCACCACAGGGATCTACATCCAAAACCCTGACTCTTCCTACTTGTTATTACTGCGGCAAGATAGGCCATGTTGAGAAGGAATGTAGACGTAAACACGGACTGTGCTTAGGTTGCGGATCCAGACAGCATGCAGTGAAGGACTGCCCTGATCGTAGGAAAGCACCAAGGGCAAACCAATAAGCTCTACCGTCACCAGCGGGACATCAACCAAGGCCACCCTTGGCACTTCAAGCAACACCCTACCAGCAAGCCCAGCAACAACAGAGAGCACCACCTCAAGGACGCGGCCAAGTTTTCGCGATGGCTGTGGGAGACGTTGCTAATGCGAGTAAGTCTTTATAGTTATTCCGTTTCTAGCATTTCTGTAGTTGTGCCTGCTGGTTCGTGACCCCAGACTTGACCTGATAACCATAACCTGATAACTTTAACTTGCTAATAATTGATAACCTAGTTTTGAACTTGATAAATTGTTACCTGATAAGTTTTGAAAGATAACCTGGTTTTCTAAAAACTGTAATTTTCTAGATTTCCCACATTTGGGAAATTGTATAACTTTTAATGCTTAGGAAAATAATTTTTCCTAGGTGCTCCTTAATTTTGATGTGCTTCAAACAATGGTTACAACCGTATCATCTTTGTTGACCGGTTAATCTTTGATTGCAAGGACGCAATCTTCTTAAGGGGGGTAGATTGTAATCCCCCTGATTTTCAAGAATTTTAAATTTTTGGAATTTTTACATTTTTCTGGAATTTCTGGAATTTTCTGAGAATTTTCATTAATTAAAATTAGGTGTTTAAATTATTAAAGGATATTTAATTGTTAATAAATAGTATTAAAATATTATGAAAATAATATTTTATGGTGTAAAATAGAAACCAGACATAGGATAATTTTCCGGGAATTTATTGGACCCCGGATGAATTTTAAAAGCCCTAAATACTAATTTAATTATTAAACCCAAATAAACCGGGTTTATTTAACCAAACCAAATTGAACCAAACCGGATTTATATTAATAAACCAATTCCTATCGGGTCGGATCCGGGTCCAACCCAGACCCGACCCGTTAATCCGAACCCGACCCGTCTGTTGATTTCGGATCGGGCCGGGTCAGCCCGACCCGCTACCCACTCCAACCCGCAACCCGATAACCTCTCCCCTCCCAACCGTTCACCCGACCCCTGACCTACCCCGCCGCCGGCGACCCTCCGGCTCCCTGTGAACGCCCGCCGCCACCGCTCTCCATCTTCCCCGACCTCTCCGCTCCGGCTCCTCCTCACCGGACGACCGTTGGCCTCCCTCCACCTCCCTATAAAAACCCCCTTCTTCTCCTTCTCCAGCCCGCACCTCCCCGCTTCGCCGTGCCGCAGCTGACGCCGTCCTCCGCAGAACCCTCATCTCCGCCTCCTGGCCGCCCACAAGCCTCACTGTACCAAACCGCCAGGCCCTCATCTCCTCTCTCCCTACCTTCTCCGCCTGTCACCACCGTCCAGCACCAGCTGCAGCAGCTAGCCGACGACCCCCGCCCGCTCCGGCGCCGGACGAACCCGCTGCCTCCGGCCGAGTCCCCTCCGTGTCTCGCCTCCTTCTGCAGAGCCGCCCCCAGCCGACTCCGGTGACAACCGGACACAGTAAACCCTAAAACCTAGGGTGGACACAGGACACGATTTGGACACGAAGGACTCAGGTTTTTCAGACCCACTTCAGGTATCCGTAACTTTTGACTCGTAGCTCTGTTTTCGATTCCGTAAATTGTATCGCGAAGCCTGTATGACCCTCTCAGTGCCCGGATAAACCGCTCGGGGCATCGCATCCTGTGGTGATCGCACACCTTGATCCAAAAATAGGAAAACCAGACCCTGTTTCACCCCGGAACTGAGTACGCCCCGCCAAACGGGACGACTTGGTCGCGTGCGGTCTTTACCGATACGTGCGCGTCGTTGATACGGACGTGCGGGATTTCGCAGAAGCTGATTCGGATGTGCGTGCACACCGGAATCAGAGCGTATCCGCGGACATCGCCCCGTATTCGACCATTCTGATTCTCGCTGTAACTTAGTGTATACACGTCGGATCGAGACAAAACTTGCACCATCGGACTCATAGCAATACGCTGGTCCTGTGAGCCAAGTTTGGTTCGATTATGAGAACGTTGACAAAATCGTGTGTCGTGGGCCCCACAGGCTCCACCCGACGGGCGATTTTGAGAACGGCTTTTCGGAATCCAATTCTGGAAGTTCCATTGGGTTCGTATCATCGTTCCTGACCTGTTGACACTAAGTTGGACTGATTTTGAGACCTTTGACCCTGACGCATTTTTTGGTGGAAAGCGGCCCACATCTGGACCCCGCCTTGACCCGAAAATGACGTTTTGCCCTTGTTTCCAAATTGGACTTAAGGACAGGCGATCCTAGCTGATTAATATTTTCTGGATCTGTTGGTGATGTCTATTTCAGCAACCGGAGTACTGCTTGGAAATCCAGCTGAAGCTCGAGCTACAATTGGAACAGGAAATCCAGGCAAGTGTACCTTGCCATAAAATGCAGTTATTGATTCATTTTGATTCTCTTGCTTTAAATTCTGTGACTGTTGTACCTGCTCTATCAAGTACTTTATACCCAGGACACTTGACACAAAGCATGATACAGAATCTTCCTGATTATTCAAGGAGATTTTGTATAGGTTATAAAATTCATGACTTAAGCTTTATTTTCTTAGAACATGACTGACTGCATTAGTTTTAATCTTGCGTAACATGAACATTGAGAACTGTGATGTGAGATTACATTGGGTGGGGAGAGTATTTTCATATCAAGGCTGAATATATATATGATATATTGTTATCTGGATGTGTCCTAGTCTCTGACACAGAGCTTTGGCACCTGTACTGGCCCTTCGAGAAAATACTGCTATGGTTTCTTGTCACTGATCCTGTAGTAGTCTCAGCCTGAAGTATGATTAATAACTCTCACTTGCATGATCACTTAGCTGGTTAGTTACTTACCCTGTTATTTCTTTATTTCTGCACTGCATTATATATTGGCTTGCGTTTTCTGTACCTTGCTATGTCCCCTGAGGACCTGGAATGGATTATGTCCCCAGATTTAGCAGACGAGATCTACCCAGAGGTGTACGGAACAGGGGCACTACTCGGAGCAGTACCTGAACCTGAAGACGAGGTGATCGCAGAGGACTTCTCCTGAACAATTGCTTCGCCATGCTCAGTCTTTATGGCAAATAGTCTTATTTCCTGTTAATTGAACTCTTTATTTCCTGTCTTTGAGAACTTGTGTAAACAGACTTAATATCGGATTGTTCTCCGATTTTATTTACTTTGACTGTTGTTGTTAATATTTCTTTTCTGATGTTGCTATCTTATATCTGTGGATGAGAATAGTAAAACCCCGACTGATGTAATACAGCTTAAGTATGCCCGATGGATCCATTAAATTGGGTTTGTCCATCGGTGCATGCTGCTGGCCATTATCACGCGTCCAGTCCCTCGGTATTTTGGGACTGGGGCGTGACAGATAGTTTACGTAATCAAATTGTTGAGCAATGTTCTATTGATTATGAATTTATATTGGTTCATATTTATTTAACTAATTGTATAAAGTTAGTTAGTGAACACGCATGAAAATTTATTCTATAAGTTAATGTACAAGCAACGTATATTAATATTTATGTAACTTCACCATCACCTATAAATAATATTGTAAGTAGTATACGTGCTTCTAATGAAGTTAATACTGCTCCTAGTTCTTCTCATCAAGTTATTTTATTTACTGAACAAGAACATATAGTAGATGATGGTAATAACAAAGATAAAACAGTGATAATTTAATTAAAAATTTAGATGATAAATTTGATGGCAATGTTGATAGTATTAGCGTTTTAGGATTAATCATTGGAAGAAAATTTGATAATCGTTATGAATTTAGATATTTTATTAGTGATATAGCAATTGCACATAATTTTACTTGTCATGCTACTTTAAACAATGTTAGTGGGATTATATATAAATGTAACGATTCAAGTTGTAATTGGAGAGTATACGCTAAAGCAAGTGGTAAAGGTGAAAGTTTTGTTATTACTACGCTAGAAAATGTATATTCTTGTTTATGGGGACTTATAACAGGTTCTTATCCATTAGCTACTACTGTATGGGTTGAAAATAAGATTATTGATAAAATTTGAGATAATCAGTCGTATAGTCCATCGCATGTTGTAAATGATACATTTAGATAACACAGAATATATATTAAATATTGTAAAGCTTGGAAAGCTAGGGAACTTGCTCTATCCGAAATAAATGGTAGTTATATTGATGCATATAGTAGTAGTCTTGAAAAGTATGGTTTTAGAATTATTGAGGCAAATCCAGGTAGCCAAGGTTTTATACAAACTACAGAAGACAATAGATTTAAAAGAATTTATATTTGTTTTAAGGCATGCATTGATGGATTTTTAAGGGGATATGTACCTGTGATTAGTACTGATGCTACTTTTCTTTCTTCTAGATATCAAGGTATTTTATTTATAGCTAGTGCTCATGATCTAAATTATCAATTATATCCAATTGCTTATGTCACGCCCCAGTCCCAAAAATACGTAGGACTAGGACACGTAAGCATGCCAGCCGCATGGATATGGCAACTCCAATATATGGAAACCAAATCCATATGTACGCTGTAATATGAATATCAAATTCACAAGTGGTATAAAATATATCACAAGTCACAGGGAACAATCTAAATCTCATCCACGAAAATCAATATAAATGAATAACCAGCTTCTATATAACTAGATCTCAACATAAGTATCTAAGGATGATAGTTGGATGGAAACAAATCCACTACCAACTCGAATGGAAAAGTACAACACAACAAATACAATATAGAAATACTAGTTAACAATCACGGGGCTCGGAGAGAAGACATCCTCGAAACATATGTAACCATCCGGATCGGCGCTCCTACAAATACTCAAGAACAGATACACCTGGAAAGGGAACAGGTCCTCAGAGGGACGTAACAAGATACATAGAAGCAAGCCAATTTGAATACAGTGAACATGCATAATGTTTGAAAATAAATAAGTACGCTGTACAAGACAATCTATATGAATACAAATGAGGACAACTTTTTGACGTATGGGCAAGGGTAGGCTACTCGATCTAATCCTCACACCTCATGCGCTCGTCAGGACATCATCAGCCGACATACCTCTGGGGTAGCGACCCTCGGACTCCATCAATCGACATACCTCTGGGGTAGCGACCATCGGACATGACCACTGTAGCTTCCCGCTCCGCGTCGACGCTATGTACAAGTGAGATCACCTTGCTTGCTTGAACGAAAGTCTTCTCGGAGAGTTCCCGACCGATTAATCAATGTGAGTGGGCAGAACTGCATTCTCTGATTCTTGCACGACTTAATAATGAATCTGAGTTTTTGAATGCTTGTTGCTTAATAAGATTGTTTCATAAGAAGAAGTATAGAACCGACTCAGTATGCTAATAAGAGAACTCACATAGCTTGTCATTAAAACGAATCTGCTTGCTTGCCTAATAAGAGAACTAGTAATCCTTGTCTAAAACGAGATAGAACCTTGCCATGCTAATAACAAGAGTAAAGAGGATTGCTTGCAATTATATCGTATGCTAGACTGGAATATTAGAATACTTGTCCACAAAAGATAGAAATGCATGCTAGAGTTATGAGAACTGTTCTTGCTTGTTACTTGTTTAAGAGTTAGCTTGCTTGAATATGTTTTATTGTTGGCTTGTGAAAAGATGGAACTTGGAGAATAGCGTGAACGTGTGAATCTAGACTAATAGTCCACCCTGAGGCTTAACGGGTGTGGCTATTAGGCAATGTGCATTAAGAGAGTGAGCTTCGGCTATCTGGACATGATAGATGTGTTTGCTTGCTTGTTCTGGATCATGTGCATAATCATGTATTGATAGGAGCTTGCATTCTCGCATTTGGTCAGGACAACTTGTGCACAATGATTATCTCTCGAGCGGTTCCTGGGGCACTGGGGATCGTTCGGCCCGGGAAGAGATCTAGATACCTAAGGCTTGTACGTCCTTGGGTAGACCGAGACACGTCTATTAGTGAGATGGGCTTGTACGTCCCAACTGCTAATCCCGATGAGGGGACCATCATATAGTTAGGGCGTATGCTAGGCTAGCCTTCTTGCATACCTAACTGTTTGATGCAGGGACGAACAGGGGAAACTAGAGAACTGTATACATTATATTATACAAATTGTGGCTAACTTGTGTGTCTGCTGCAGGGATAACCGTTCGGCCGTGGATAAAAAATATTATGAGTTTATCTATAGCCTGCTTGATCATTCGTTGTGCATCGTGATTTATCTGATAGTGACTCATGCATCAAACATCGATTGGACAATGGCTATTAATGCAGAGCTGAACCTCAGTCACAGCTGCTAATAGTACCAGTATGTGAGTCATTGGATTAGCTGGATTACCGCTGCCAATCCTGAGTTTCTCGGGGACCGAAATCATATAGATGTGTTGCCTTAAGTGCTTGAGTGCATAATAGTCTGCTTGATATGCTTGCCTTGATTCGATATTTTTAGTCTGCTAGATTAACTTTGCCCCAAACGAGATAGATTGTGATGCACAATACATGCTGCGCACTGCACGATAGAGCACTGTCCCGAATCGTATGCTTATAGTTTGAATATGCAAAACTGGTTTCTAACTTGTGTTTTCAAAAGATGTAATCTGACTATTGTCACGCCCCAGTCCCAAAATGACGAGGGACTGAGCACGTGAGCAATGGCCAGCAGCACGCACCGATGGACAACCCAATTTAATGGATCCATCAGGGCATGCTTAAGCTGTAGTCTAGCAGTACTAAGTACAAGTCTCAGGTATTACTATTCTCATCCACAGAATAACACAGATTAATGACGGAAATAATGCAAATAGAATTAAATATGCAATACTAAATAAGGTTATCTCAGGAAACAAATCCGAGAATTATTCTGTTACATTTAAGGAAACATAGACTGGAAATAAAATACTGAAAAGGAAATACTGTGTAGCTGAAGCAGGTGCTCAGGAGAAGTCTTCTGCAACTATCTCGTCCTCGGTTCCGGGTTCTGCTCCAAGGAGTGCTCCTGTACCGTACACCTCGGGGTAGTTCTCTGCGGCTACACCTGGGGACATAGTCCATTCCAGGTCCTCAGGGGACATAACAAGGTACAGAAAATACAAGCCAAAACATATGCAGTGCAGCAATAAAATAAACAGCAGGGTAAATATGTAAACCAGCTAGTGATATGCAAGTGAGAGTTTTAGTCATACTCAGGCTGACTACTACAGGATCAGTGTCGAAAAAACCATAGCAGTATTTTCTCGAAGAGCCAGTAAGGAACCAAAGCTCTGTATCAGAGTCTAAGGCACCGCCAGATATAAGTATTTATATTATATTATATACAGCCTTGATATGACAATACTCTCCCCACCCCATGTAATCTCACGTCACAGTTCCAGAATGTATCAGGTACAAGTCACGCAAGTCTGAACTAATGCAATGAGTCAGGCTAGAATCTAAGCATGTAAACTGGAAATAAAAATGTAGCCTATACGAAATCACCAGGTATATCTCAAGCAATTTCGTCACATGAATAGTGTCAGGTGTCCTGGGTTAAGCAATTAAACATGTTGCGTAAGAATCTACCAGAAATCAAGTAAATTACTATAACCAGAACTATCTGAGAATTGGCAAGCTTTACTTGCCCACTGATGTATAAACAAGTCCAGAAAATAGCTAGCAAAGCTGCAAGTTTTGGCAAGGTACACTTGCCTGAGGTTCCTGTTCGGTTTGCAGTTCTGACTTCGACGGGAATTGCAGGCGGGACTCCGGTTGCTGAAACAAACATCACCATCAGATCCAGAAAATACCAATCAGCTAGAAATGCCTGTCCTTGGGTCCAATTTGAAGACAAGGGCAAAAACGACAGTTTCGGGTCAAAACGGGGTCCATCGGTGGGCCCGCTTTGCACCGAAAAACGCGTCCGGGTCAACGGTCTCCAAATTCACCAAACTTAGTGTCAACAGGTCAGAAACGCTGATACGAACCCAATGGAACTTTTAGAATTGAATTCCGATGAGCCGTTCACAAAATTGCCCTTCGAGCGGGGCCTGTGGGGCCCACGACACGCGATTTCGTCAACGTTCTCAGAATCGAACCAAACTTGACCCATAGGACCAGCGTATCACTACGAGTCCGATGGCGCAAGTTTCGTCTCGATCCGACGTGTGTACACAAAGTTAGGGCGTATTCCAGAAAGTACGGATACGGGGCGATGTCCGCGGATACGCGTTGATTCCGGTGTGCACGCACACCCGAATCAGCTTCCGCGAAATCCCACACGTCCGTAACAATGAGGCGCACGTATCTGTGAAGACCGCGCGCGACCAAGTCGTCCCGTTTGGCGGGGCGTACTCGGTTCCGGGGTGAAACAGGGTCTAATTTTTCCTATTTTTGGATCTCGGTGTGCGATCACCACAGGACGCGATGCCCCGAACAGTTTGTCCGGACACCGAGAGGGTCATACAGGCTTCGCAACGCAATTTGCGGAATCGAAAACGGAGCTACGAGCAAAAAGTTACACGCACCTGAAGGGGACCCGAAAATAGGGTCGAACCGTGTCCGACACGTGTCCGGACACAGGACACAAAAAAATTAGGGTTAGGGTTAGGGCTTGGGATTCCGGCCGACTCCGGCGGAGGGCGGCGGCTGGCTGAGGCGGAGGGGCCGGGGGTGCTGCGGCGGAGGGCGGCGAGGCGTCCACGGTGGGGGCGGCGGCTCAGGGCGGCCGGCAGCGGCGTCGTGGCTGCTGTTGCTGACGAGCGGGGAGGAGACGGCGGCCGGTGGCTCGCGGCGAGGCGAGGGAGGGGCACGGCGAGGCGATGGGGAGCAGTGGCAGCGGTGGACGGCGTCGGTAGCGGGTGGTGGCTGTGGCGGTTCGTGGAGCTGGGAGACGGCGGGGGGGAGATTTATATAGGGCGGAGGAGAGGGGCGCGGCCCGGGCGGAGCGTAGGGCGTGGCGGTCGTGGGCGGAGAAGGCGGGGTCGTGGCCGGCCGAGGCGGGCGGAGCGGCCGGGACGCGCGGGCGGCGTGCGGGTCGTGCAGCGTGGGGAGGGAGACGGGTCGGTCGGGTGCGGGTCGGGCGGCGGTCAGACCCGACCCGACCCGGTGGGGAGCGGGCTGGGTTCGGGTCTGTTGGGCCGGGCTGGGCCGGCCCAACGGGCTGGGTAATTTTTTTAAAAAAATAAAAATAAAAATAATAATAATAATAATAATAAAAATAAGAAACTAATTAATAAATAAATAATTAAATAAATAAATACTGTTTAGGCATTTAAAAATAGGTCCGGGGTCCGATAAATTCCAGAAAAATTGTCCTAAGTCCAGTTTTTCATTTTACACCCCAAAATATTATTTTTATAATATTTTAATATTGTTTATTATCAAATAAAAATCATTTAATAATTAAAACCCTGTTTTTAAATTGCAGAAAAGTCCCAAAAAATTCCAGAAAATTGTGAAAAATCCAGTTTTTTAAAATTTTGAAAATTCAGGGGGTTTACAATCTACCCCCCTTAAGAGGATTGCGTTCTCGCAATCAAAGAATAATCGGTCAGCAGAGATGACATGGTCGCAGGTATCGTTTGAAAGCACATCACAAGAGACTTCAGGGAAATATCATTTCCCTAAAATCGAAAGCTTACACTTTCCAGGAAAATCTAGTTAAAACTATAACTTTTATGAAAACCAGGTTGTTATTAATAAGTTGCAATTTACTAGGTTGGGGCTGAGGTCACGAACCAACGGGCACGAACTACTACAAGACTAGAAACAGAAAACTATAAATCACTTACTCGCATCGGCTTCCTGCACAGTCATCGCGTAAGCTTGCTCTCGTCCTTGAGGTAGATTCCTCTGCTGTTGCTGAGCTTGCTGGTAGGGTGCTGCTCGAGGTGCTGGTGGAGTTTGCTGGTTCGCCCTTGGTGCTCCTTCTCTTCGCTCAGGGCAGTCTCTTACTGCATGCTGCCTGGATCCGCAGCCTAAGCAGAGTCCGAGTTTACGTCTACATTCCTTCTCGACATGGCCTATCTTGCCGCAGTGGTAACAGGTAGGAAGGTAGAAGGCTTTTGGTGCTGCTGCTGGTGGCGAGCTTATTTGTTGACGTTTTGCAGACTCCTCTTGTGCTGCTTTGGTTGGTGCAGATGGGGAAGGCCGCTTCAGTCTGGTCTCTCTCTTGGTGACGCGCTCTATACGTCGAGCCGCAGCAAGGACGTCCGAGTATGATGTTGGTGCGACGGACCCAATTAGTTTCTGCAGCTCAATGTTTAGTCCGTCGAAGAATTTCTCGGCCTTTTCTTCCTCAGTCGGGATCAGGGTGGGGGCGAAGCGGCTCAGACGAATGAATTCTGCGTTATACTCTTCCACCGTCATAGAGTCCTGAGTGAGGCGATTAAACTTATCCCGCAGTTCTGATCGAGCGATGGCAGGAATGTACATCTCCTGGAAGAGTCTAGAGAACTCCTCCCAGGTGACTCGGTCTGGTCCGAGTCGCGTCTCCTCGGATAGCCACCAGTGATGAGCGTTGTCCGTCAATTGCATTCTGACGGCTGTCATCCAGCGTTCCCGTGGAAGTTCAGCTGCTTCAAGCTGATGCCGAATGTTGGTAAGCCACTCATGAACTTCTGTGGGCTCCTCTTTTCCAGAAAAAGTGCGGGGCTTCAGTTGGCGGAAGTCAGTGATTGAGCCTGTAGTTGGCCGTCGAGCTGGTAGGTTGGCCTGCTCCAGTGCAGTTATAATGCTGTCCCTTAAGAAATTAGCTTCGCGACGCTGAGCCTCGTGTTGGACTTGTTGCTGTGCTTGCATCATCGCGTAGATCATCTAAAATATTTGTTGCCCGTCGATTGGCTGTCCTGGTGGGAACACGGGCATTGGTGGGACGAACTGCGGCGGAGGTGGGATGTCATCGCGCCGGAATCGGGAGGTAGGTTGACCTGCCGGCTGGCTCTGTTGAGTTGTGGGGATTCCTCCGACTGGTGTCACTTCGTCGTCGTAGGTGACACCTGTAGCTTGTGGCATTCTGGCGGGAGTCTCGTTGCATTCTTGTGGGTCCATTTCCCTGTATCCAAAATACCTAATAAGAGGCGCACAGGAAACAAGGCAAGATGCAAGTTCAAGTTAGTTCGAATACGATACAGATATCAAAAACGATTCAAGCAAGTGGATGAGATCCTAAAATTTTATCCTATCTTATTGCAGGCCTGTTCGGTCCCTAAGTTGAAACCGAACAATTTAGTCGTAGACCTGCATGGGCCACCACAAAAACCCTGTCACGCCCCAATCCCAAAATGACGAGGGACTGAGCACGTGAGCAATGGCCAGCAGCACACACCGATGGACAACCCAATTTAATGGATCCATCAGGGCATGCTTAAGCTGTAGTCTAGCAGTACTAAGTACAAGTCTCAGGTATTACTATTCTCATCCACAGAATAACACAGATTAATGACGGAAATAATGCAAATAGAATTAAATATGCAATACTAAATAAGGTTATCTCAGGAAACAAATCCGAGAATTATTCTGTTACATTTAAGGAAACATAGACTGGAAATAAAATACTGAAAAGGAAATACTGTGTAGCTGAAGCCGGTGCTCAGGAGAAGTCTTCTGCAACTATCTCGTCCTCGGTTCCGGGTTCTGCTCCAAGGAGTGCTCCTGTACCGTACACCTCGGGATAGTTCTTTGCGGCTACACCTGGGGACATAGTCCATTCCAGGTCCTCAGGGGACATAACAAGGTACAGAAAATATAAGCCAAAACATATGCAGTGCAGCAATAAAATAAACAGCAGGGTAAATATGTAAACCAGCTAGTGATATGCAAGTGAGAGTTTTAGTCATACTCAGGCTGACTACTACAGGATCAGTGTCGAAGAAACCATAGCAGTATTTTCTCGAAGAGCCAGTAAGGAACCAAAGCTCTGTATCAGAGTCTAAGGCACCGCCAGATATAAGTATTTGTATTATATTATATACAGCCTTGATATGACAATACTCTCCCCACCCCATGTAATCTCACGTCACAGTTCCAGAATGTATCAGGTACAAGTCACGCAAGTCTGAACTAATGCAATGAGCCAGGCTAGAATCTAAGCATGTAAACTGGAAATAAAAATGTAGCCTATACGAAATCACCAGTATATCTCAGGCAATTTTGTCACATGAATAATGTCAGGTGTCCTGGGTTAAGCAATTAAACATGTTGCGTAAGAATCTACCAGAAATCAAGTAAATTACTATAACCAGAACTATCTGAGAATTGGCAAGCTTTACTTGCCCACTGATGTATAAACAAGTCCAGAAAATAGCTAGCAAAGCTGCAAGTTTTGGCAAGGTACACTTGCCTGAGGTTCCTGTTCGGTTTGCAGTTCTGACTTCGGCGGGAATTGCAGGCGGGACTCCGGTTGCTGAAACAAATATCATCATCAGATCCAAAAAATACCAATCAGCTAGAAACGCCTGTCCTTGGGTCCAATTTGGAGACAAGGGCAAAAACGGCAGTTTCGGGTCAAAATGGGGTCCATCGGTGGGCCCGCTTTGCACCGAAAAATGCGACCGGATCAACGGTCTCCAAATTCACCAAACTTAGTGTCAACAGGTCAGAAATGCTGATATGAACCCAACGGAACTTTCAGAATTGAATTCCGATGAGCCGTTCACAAAATCGCCCGTCGAGCGGGGCCTGTGGGGCCCACGACACGCGATTTCGTCAACGTTCTCAGAATCGAACCAAACTTGACCCACAGGACCAGCGTATCGCTACGAGTCCGATGGCGTAAGTTTCGTCTCGATCCGACGTGTGTACACAAAGTTAGGGCACGTTCCAGAAAGTACGGATACGGGGCGATGTCCGCGGATACGCGTTGATTCCGGTGTGCACGCACACCCGAATCAGCTTCCGCGAAATCCCACACGTCCGTAACGACGAGGCGCACGTATCTGTGAAGACCGCGTGCGACCAAGTCGTCCCGTTTGGCGGGGCGTACTCGGTTCCGGGGTGAAACAGGGTCTGATTTTTCCTGTTTTTGGATCGCGGTGTGCGATCACCACAGGACGCGATGCCCCGAACAGTTTATCCGGACACCGAGAGGGTCATACAGGCTTCGCAACGCAATTTACGGAATCGAAAACGGAGCTACGAGCAAAAAGTTACACGCACCTGAAGGGGACCCGAAAACAGGGTCGAACCGTGTCCGACACGTGTCCGGACACAGGACACAAAAAAATTAGGGTTAGGGTTAGGGCTTGGGATTCCGGCCGACTCCGGCGGAGGGCGGCGGCTGGCTGAGGCGGAGGGGGCCGGGGGTGCTGCGGCGGAGGGCGGCGAGGCGTCCATGGTGGGGGCGGCGGCTCAGGGCGGCCGGCAGCGGCGTCGTGGCTGCTGTTGCTGACGAGCGGGGAGGAGACGGCGGCCGGTGGCGCGCGGCGAGGCGAGGGAGGGGCACGACGAGGCTCGGCGAGGCGGTGGGGAGCAGTGGCAGCGGTGGACGGCGTCGGCAGCGGGTGGTGGCGGTGGCGGTTCGTGGAGCTGGGAGACGGCGGGGGGGAGATTTATATAGGGCGGAGGAGAGGGGCGCGGCCCAGGCGGAGCGGCGGGCGTGGCGGTCGTGGGCGGAGAAGGCGGGGTCGTGGCCGGCCGAGGCGGGCGGAGCGGCCGGGACGCGCCGGCGGCGTGCGGGTCGTGCAGCGTGGGGAGGGAGACGGGTCGGTCGGGTGCGGGTCGGGCGGCGGTCAGACCCGACCCGACCCGGTGGGGAGCGGGCTGGGTTCGGGTCTGTTGGGCCGGGCTGGGCCGGCCCAACGGGCTGGGTAATTTTTTTAAAAAAATAAAAATAATAATAATAAAAATAAGAAACTAATTAATAAATAAATAATTAAATAAATAAATACTGTTTAGGCATTTAAAAATAGGTCCGGGGTCCGATAAATTCCAGAAAAATTGCCCTAAGTCCAGTTTTTCATTTTACACCCAAAAATATTATTTTCATAATATTTTAATATTGTTTATTATCAAATAAAAATCATTTAATAATTAAAACCCTGTTTTTAAATTGCAGAAAAGTCCCAGAAAATTTCAAAAAATTGTGAAAAATCCAGTTTTTTAAAATTTTGAAAATTCAGGGGGTTTACAACTATAGTTCTAACTGCATGAAATGAACTTAGGTAAAACTAGCAAGATCACTAGTAATGCAAATGTTTTGCCACAAGATTACTTAGTGTGGGTTTCAGGGGGTGTAGCTTCTGTTCAGTTATTTTATCTCACCAGTACTTGCATAAAGTGCTGACCCACCAACAGTTTGCTTGTTCTCAGGTGCCGTTCGTGCGAGAAAGCGATAGCCGTGCCTCATCCCAAGGAACCAGAAATCTGGAGTCGATGCCTGGAGCCGCATCGAGTTGTGCCTGCTTTGAGTTACTTTTGTATAAAGGGACATAATGTATGGAACGGTATCATTGATATCGAGAGAAGAGTGCTTGAGCGATCTGTAACCTCGGCCATGCGCCGCTTGTAACAATTTCAATATCAATAAAAGAGCCTATTTTTATATGCCATTGTGATCTTCACTTTTCTGCAATATGTGTGTCGCTGCTTCAGTATTGAATAGCTTACTTGCCCTTGTATCAAAGCTTTGGCCTTGTGCAAGCACATCTTAGGCTTGCACGGCATCACGCCCGTGCGAGGACGATCGGTTCCGTAGGGACCAAAGCGAGGACGAACGGCCCTGCGGGACCGGGGCGTGACAAAATGGTATTAGAGCAACTCGATTCTTTGCCCATTTCGTTGCCTCCGACTCTGAGTTGTGATTGTGTTGCAATGAACGTTCCATATAATAAGTCCATAGATATTCTCAAAGATGCGCGCAAAAAGTTTTCTGGATTTGTTTTTATTGCTTGAGATGTGATTGGTGATTTCTGGATTGCTGAGTTTTGATTCGGGAAGGTGAGGGATGAGGACTATCACTGCTCTGTGTTATCGTGAGTTTCTCCTTGAGTTTCGAGGATGAAATTCTTTGTTGGTGGGTAAGTATGTAGCGTCCCGCTCCGCGTCGACGCTATGTACAAGTGAGATCGCCTTGCTTGCTCGAACGGAAGTCTTCTCGGAGAGTTCCCGACCGATTAATCAATGTGAGTGGGCAGAACTGCATTCTCTGATTCTTGCACGACTTAATAATGAATCTGAGTTTTTGAATGCTTGTTGCTTAATAAGATTGTTTCATAAGAAGAAGGATAGAACCGACTCAGTATGCTAATAAGAGAACTCACATAGCTTGTCATTAAAACGAATCTGCTTGCTTGCCTAATAAGAGAACTAGTAATCCTTGTCTAAAACGAGATAGAACCTTGCCATGCTAATAACAAGAGTAAAGAGGATTGCTTGCAATTATATCGTATGCTAGACTGGAATATTAGAATACTTGTCCACAAAAGATAGAAATGCATGCTAGAGTTATGAGAACTGTTCTTGCTTGTTACTTGTTTAAGAGTTAGCTTGCTTGAATATATTTTATTGTTGGCTTGTGAAAAGATGGAACTTGGAGAATAGCGTGAACGTGTGAATCTAGACTAATAGTCCACCCTGAGGCTTAACGGGTGTGGCTATTAGGCAATGTGCATTAAGAGAGTGAGCTTCGGCTATCTGGACTTGATAGATGTGTTTGCTTGCTTGTTCTGGATCATGTGCATAATCATGTATTGATAGGAGCTTGTATTCTCGCATTTGGTCAGGACAACTTGTGCACAAAGATTATCTCTCAAGCGGTTCCTGGGGCACTGGAGATCGTTCGGCCCGGGAAGATATCTAGATACCTAAGGCTTGTACGTCCTTGGGTAGACCGAGACACGTCTATTAGTGAGATGGGCTTGTACGTCCCAACTGCTAATCCCGATGAGGGGACCATCATATAGTTAGGGCGCATGCTAGGCTAGCCTTCTTGCATACCTAACTGTTTGATGCAGGGACGAACAGGGGAAACTAGAGAACTTTATACATTATATTATGCAAATTATGGCTAACTTGTGTGTCTGCTGCAGGGATAACCGTTCGGCCATAGGTAAGAAATATTATGAGTTTATCTATAGCTTGCTTGATCATTCGTTATGCATCGTGGTTTATCTGATAGTGACTCATGTATCAAACATCGGTTGGACAATGGCTATTAGTGCAGAGCTGAACCTCAGTCACAGCTGCTAATAGTACCAGTATGTGAGTCATTGGATTAGCTGGATTACCGCTGCCAATCCTGAGTTTCTCGGGGACCGAAATCATATAGATGTGTTGCCTTAAGTGCTTGAATGCATAATAGTCTGCTTGATATGCTTGCCTTGATTCGATATTTTCAGTCTGCTAGATTAACTTTGCCCCAAACGAGATAGATTGTGATGCACAATACATGCTGCGCACTGCACGATAGAGCACTGTCCCAAATCGTATGCTTATAGTTTGAATATGCAAAACTGGTTTCTAACTTGTGTTTTCAAAAGATGTAATCTGACTATAGTTCTAACTGCATGAAATAAACTTAGGTAAAACTAGCAAGATCACTAGTAATGCAAATGTTTTGCCACAAGATTACTTAGTGTGGGTTTCAGGGGGTGTAGCTTCTGTTCAGTTGTTTTATCTCACCAGTACTTGCATAAAGTGCTGACCCACCAACAGTTTGCTTGTTCTCAGGTGCCGTTCGTGCGAGGAAGCGATAGCCGTGCCTCATCCCAAAGAACCGGAAATCTGGAGTCGATGCCTGGAGCCGCATCGAGTTGTGCCTGCTTTGAGTTGCTTTTGTATAAAGGGACATAATGTATGGAACGGTGTCACGACCCACACCCGGAAGTTCGGGCACGAGTGCGTGGGTACGTCCAGCCTACGCCGCAGAGTCGGCGGTAGTACGCTGTCTAGGTCAATCCATAATTACTAACTAGCTCATTCACAACAACATAGGTAAGATAATAAAGAGAAATAAAACTTAAGATTGCAACTGAAAATAAATGTGACAACAGATTCAAATGTTTTAATACAGGATTTCAATATTGAAATCGGGGATAAACCCGATAAATAAGATGAGAAATAGAAATGAAAGATAGCTACTACTAGCTACTCAGCAGCAGGGGTCTCCTGGGTGGGTTCTGGCTCCTCATAGGTATCATCAGTCCCCTCATTGGGACCATAATAAGTAGGGGCAAGATCCTCATCATCGCCTAAATCAACAGATCCAGTCAGGAAAGGAGCAAGGTACACAGTGCACAACAAGGTTAAACTAAATACTTTATGACAATTAAATATTGGCTATCATGTTGAGAAACAGCATTAACAGAACATTATTATCTCAGAGTTAACTGTAAACAGGAATATGAGAAACAGAAATAAATAAAACAGGAAATGAAACTACAATAGCCAGCAAGAAATAACCAGAAACTATATGTGTGTACTTGTGTTTGTTTTTAGAATACATAGTTGGCATGTAGGGGTTTATAAGGCTAATCAGGCACGCCATAGGCAGCTAGCAGTCAGGAATAATCGAGTATCAGGCTGATGGTACAGTCGCGTACCAAAAGCTAGCAGTCACGACAGGGGAAAGGGTAATCTACATGCCTCCTAGTATTCTCCCACCCGACATGAAAAACAAGACAGGAACTACCAATATTCAAGACATAAAATTCAACATTTCTAACACGATGTGTAATCATCAAGGGTACATGTAATACAGGGAATTAATTATCACAATATATAAAGATTAACTTGAGGTGCAGGTACTTGCCTGTTGTTTGGATCTGATTAATTAGGTTCTTGGGGAAAAATCCAGAGATGAGTCCAAAAGCTGAAATAGACATTACCATCACTCTCAGAAGATGTCAAATAGCTAGAAACGCCTGTCCTTGGGTCCAATTTGGAGACAAGGGCAAAACGGCAGTTTCGGGTCAAAACGGGGTCCGCCGGTGGGCCCGCTTTGCACCGAAAAACGCGTCCGGGTCAAAGGTCTCCAAATTCACCAAACTTAGTGTCAACAGGTCAGGAACGCTGATACAAACCCAATGGAACTTCCAGATTTGGATTCCGATGAGCCGAACACAAAATCGCCTGTCGAGCGGGGCTTGTGGGGCCCACGACACGCGATTTCGTCAACGTTCTCAAAATCGAACCAAAATTGACCCACAGGACCAGCGTATCGCTACGAGTCTGATGGCACAAGTTTCGTCTCGATCTGACGAGTGTGCACGAAGTTAGGGTGAATTACCGAAAAGCCGGATACGGGGCGATGTCCGCGGATACGCGTTGATTCCGGTGTGCACGCACACCCGAATCAGCTTCCACAAAAACTCACACGTCTGTATCGACGATGCGTACGTATCTGTGAAGACCGCACACGACCAAGTCGTCCCTTTTGGCGTGGCGGACTCAGTTCCGGGGTGAAACAGGGTCTGGTTTTTCCTGTTTTTGGATCGCGGTGTGCGATCACCACAGGGCGCGATGTCCCGAACAGTTTATCCGGACACCGAGAGGGTCATACAGGCTTCACAACGCAATTTGCGGAAATAGAAACGGAGCTACGAGGCAAAAGTTACACGTACCTGAAGGGGACCCGAAAATCAGGGTCGAGACGTGTCCGTGTCGTGTCCGACACGGAATCCAAAATTAGGGCTAGGGTTAGGGTTTTCGTCGGAGAACGGCCGTGGACGGCGGAGGGCGGCTGCTGGGCGGCCGGCGAGGGCGGGGGACTGTTCGCCGAGGGGCGGCGCGTCGTTCATGGGGCGGCGGTGGCTCGGGGCGGCCGGCAGCGGCGGTGGGGGCTGCTCGTGCTGCTGCTGCGGTTCTGCGGGAGGAGACGGCGGGCGGCGCCGAGGGGGAGGAAGGCGCTGGGAGGCTCACGGCGGCAAGGGCGAGCGGAGGCGAGCAGCGGCGGAGGGGGCTAGGGCTAGGTGGTGAGGCGGAGGAGGAGAAAGGGTGAGGGTTTTATAGGCGGTGCCGGGGGGGCTCGTGGCCGCGGAAGGCGGGCCGTGGGGGGGAGGTGGCCGGCCGGTGCGGGGGAGGGCGCGGCGGACGCAGCGCGCGACGCGGAGGCGAGGGAGAGAGGGGGAACCGGTCGCCCGGGTCGGGCGGCACGCGGGTCGGGTCTGTCTGACCCGACCCGACCCGGTAGCGGGTTGGGCTGGGCCAGGAAGCTAACGGGTCGGTCCATTGGGCCGGGCCGGCCCAAAGAAAAGAAAATGAAATGAAAAATAAAATAAAATAAATAATAAATAAATAAATAATTAAGTAAATAGATAATTAATTAATTAATTAATTAAATAGTTTTCAGGCATTTAAAAATAGGTCTGAGGCCCAGAAAAATCCAGAAAAATTACTCTAAGTCCAATTTTTCATTTTACACCCAAAAATGTTATTTTCATGATATTTTAGTATTATTTATTGCCAATTAAAAATCATTTATTAATTGAAAACCTTGATTTTAATTACAGAAAATTCCCAAAAAATTCCAGAAAATTGGGAAAAATCCAAGATTTAATAATTTAAAAATTCAGGGGGTTTACAACCTACCCAAATTACAAAAATTTCGTCCTCGAAATTTAAGAATAACAAGGCACGAAAAGAAAGGCCGAGAAATAAAATATACCTCAGGGTTCAAAAAGATAGGGGTATCGCTCTCTAATCTCGTCTTCTCGCTCCCAGGTGGATTCGCCGGGGGAATGGTGCTTCCAAGCTATGCGAACCAGGGAGATAACCTGGTTCCGTAGGACTTTCTCCGAGCGATCCAGAATCTCCACGGGTTGCTCTTGGTAAGTCAAACTTGGGCCTACTTCGAGCTCTGAGTGATCCAAAATGTGGCTGGGGTCCGACACGTACTTCCTCAGCTGCGACACGTGGAAGACGTTATGTACTCCATCCAGAGAGGGTGGCAATGCCAGTCGGTATGTCACTTCTCCGATTTTCTCCTGTATGCCAAAAGGTCCAATAAATCTTGGGCTGAGTTTTTCACTCCTTCCGAACCTAATGGTGCCACGTGTCGGGAAAATCTTCAAGAACACCAGCTCTCCAACCTTTAATAAAGTCATAATCAAGCCTTAGTTCCACAAGCAAAATATTTAAATTGACTTGAATAAATTTAATTACCTCAAATTCTAAGGGCCTTCGGTGGCTATTTGCCCAATGTCGTTGCCTGTCTTGAGCCACTCGAAGTCTGTCCCTTATTTGCTTTACCTTCTCAGCTGAATCGATCACCATCTCTGGTCCCAGCAGAGCTCTTTCTCCAACGTCGTCCCATGATAGCGGGGTACGACATCTTCGTCCATACAGAGCTTCAAATGGAGTCATCTCAATACTTGCTTGGTAACTGTTATTATAAGAGAACTCCACAAGATGTAGGTAATCTTCCCAGGATCCTCCAAAATCCAAAACACATGTACGGAGCATATCTTCAAGTGTCTGGATTGTACGTTCCGATTGTCCATCGGTTTGGGGATGATAAGCTGTGCTGAATTTGAGTTGCGTCCCCAAGCTGGCTTGTAAGCTCTTCCAGAAGTGAGAGGTGAACCTTGAATCTCGGTCGGAGACAATACTTACTGGGACTCCATGCAGCCTGACAATGTGTCTGATATATAAATCTGCCAGCTTCTCCGTAGATAACCCTACTTTGAAAGGTAGAAAATGTGCAGACTTGGTCAATCTATCTACTATCACCCAGATTGCATCCCTTCCGCTAGGTGTCCTTGGAAGTCCGGAAACAAAATCCATTATGATATGTTCCCACTTCCACTCCGGAATGGGTAGTGGTTGAAGCAGTCCTCCAGGTCTTCGTCTCTCTGCCTTGACTTGCTGGCACACTAAACAACGAGATACGAACCTGGCTACTTCTCTTTTCATGCCATGCCACCAAACATGCGTTCTCAGGTCCTTGTACATCTTGTTGGCTCCTGGATGTATAGAGTATTGCGATCTGTGCGCCTCTTGCATGATTTCTTCTCTTATGTCTCCTTGAGGTACACATAATCTATCGCCATGCCTCAGTGATCCATCTTCATGAATTCTGAATTCTTCTTCTAGTCCAGCTTGCACTTGACCTCGAAGGCTTCGCAGGCCTTCGTCCTGAAACTGAGTCTCCTTGATCTTGTCCATTAAGGTAGACTGAATCTGCAAGTTCATCATTTGGCCTTCTTTTCCTGGGATAATTACTTCAATACCTAAGCTTTCCAAGTCCTCCAGCAGGTGTCTGTCCATAGTCAAGTACATCGCCATAGGATACCTGCTTAGAGCATTAGCAACTATATTTGCCTTCCCAGGGTGATATTGAAGAGTGATATCAAAGTCTTTCATTAGTTTCAGCCACCTTCTTTGCCTCATGTTTAGCTCTTTCTGAGTGAAGATATATTTTAGACTTTTATGGTCTGTAAATATTTCCACCCTTTCTCCATAAAGATAATGCTTCCATAGTTTAAGAGCAAAAATGACAGCTGCCAATTCTAAATCATGAGTTGGATAATTCTTTTCATGGGGTCAAAGCTGTCTAGAGGCATAGGCTATTACCTTCTTGTTCTGCTCCAGTACACAACCTAGACCTTTTCCAGAAGCATCACTATAAATAGCGAAACCTCCGGTTCCGGAAGGTAAGGTCAGAATAGGGGCAGAAGTCAGTCTTTTCTTCAATTCCTCAAAGGCATGCTGACATTCATCAGTCCAGGTGAACTCTTCATCCTTCCTTGTTAATTTTGTCATGGGCTCCGCAATTCTTGCAAAATCCTTCACGAACTTCCGATAGTAGCCAGCTAGTCCCAGGAAGCTTCTAATCTCTGCTACAGAGTCTGGAGTGGGCCATGATTCTACTGCAGCTATTTTCTTAGGATCTACTGCTATTCCATCTCCAGTCACAACATGTCCCAAGAATTCTACTTTATCTAGGAAGAAAGCACATTTAGACAATTTTCCATAAAGTTTTTCCTTCCTCAAAGTCTCCAATGCTAACCTCAAATGTTCTTCATGTTCTTCGGGGGTCTTGGAGTAGATCAAAATATCATCAATAAAGACCACTACAAATTTGTCTAGGTATGGCTGGAAAACTCTGTTCATTAGGTTCATAAAAACTGCTGGAGCATTCGTCAACCCGAACGGCATTACTAAGAATTCGTAGTGTCCGTTCCGGGTATTGAAAGCAGTTTTAGGGATGTCTTCCTTTCTCACCTTTACTTGGTGGTAACCAGACCTTAAATCAATCTTGGAAAAGACCCGAGCTCCACTCATCTGATCAAATAAGTCATCTATCCTGGGCAGGGGATACTTATTCTTAATTGTTAAGGCATTCAAGGCCCTATAGTCAATACACATTCGGGATGTTCCGTCCTTCTTGGGCACAAATAATACTGGAGCTCCCCAGGATGAGATACTAGACCTAATAAAGCATTTGTCTTCTAGTTCTTTGATTTGCTCATTTATTTCTATTATCTCCTTCTTGTTGATTCTGTAGGGATTTTGAGATACTGGTGCTGCTCCTGGCACTAAGTCAATGGAGAATTCAACTTCTCGGTCTGGGGGTAGGCCTGGAAGATCCTCAGGAAAGACATCAAGGTATTCAGAGATAATAGGTAGTGGCACTTCTTCTGTTATTAGGGCTCCACAAATTTTGTTATTACCCATTTCCCTAGAACCTCTAGCAAATTCAAATTCTGGCTTATCAGGTCGCCTGAAGATTACACTACCTCTGTGGCAGTCTATTGTGGCATGATGTTGACTTAACCAATCCATACCCAATATAATGTCAAAAGTGGGCACTGGCATTACAAGTAGTCTAGCATACAGTTCTCTTCCACATAATGTAATAGGACAATTGTTACAGGCATCACTAACCGGGATGATTCCTCCACCGGTAATGATCTTATAACAATTCCTAAGGGGTTTAGTGGTTAAGCTATGCTTCATAAGGAAATCTACTGACATGAATGAATGAGAAGCTCCAGAGTCAAATAAAGTAATAGCTGGTATTGAATTTATAAGCACAGAACCTGTAATCACGTCTGCTGTGGCCTCAGCTTCTTCCAGAGTCATTGCATAAGCACGGCCTTGCTGCGGTGCACCCCTCTGTTGCTGCTGGTGCTGAGCAAAGCGTTGTTGTTGTGTCGGAAGCGGGGGTCCCCTTTGTTGTACTGCTGGGGCCCTGGTCTGGGCTGGAGCCTTTGGTGCAGCTGGGCGTTCTTGAGCAGCTGGACAGTCCCTCATTTGATGCGCTGTTGAGCCGCAGTAGAGGCAGGCACCTAGCCTCTTCCTGCAGACTTGCCAAGTATGACCTGGTTTTGGCAATAGCCACAAGGGGCAGCTTGTTAGTTCTGTCTTTGAGCCTGGGGTTGGGGTGCTGGAGCTCGAGGGAGAGGACGCTGAGTTTGCTGCGGGGCCCTCTGCTGTTGTTGCTGTTGTTGAAAAGGGCATTTGTTGGGTCCTGCATTTCCGGTATCTCTTTCCCGCTTTAGTTTATGCCCCATATCTCTCTCTACGCCTTGTGCCACGCTCAGGATTTCTTCATAGGTACGAGCTCGGCTGGTGGTGACAGCAAGGCGAATATCCGGAGACAGCCCCTTCTTGAATCTACGGGCTCTGTCCTCCGGGGTACGCACCATGTACTCCGCAAAATGGCTTAACCTGCTAAATTTGGCAGTATATTCATCAACAGACAGGTTACCTTGTTCCAGTCTCTCGAATTGGCTTTCGAGAGCTTCCCGAGCCACTTCGGGGTAGAATTTCTCCTTGAATAGCCTCTTGAAGTCCTCCCAGGTGATGTCAGGAGCAGATAGTTGGGGTTCGTCTCTGAACCAGGTTCGAGCAATGTCGAACAGTTGCAGGCTTGCGGACTCCACTTTGAGGTCATCAGGGACCCGGGCAGTCTTCAGGAGTCTCTCGACATTCTCTATCCATTCATCGGCATAGAGAATGCCCTCAGTTCCGTAAAATTCCAGGGGTCTTAGATTCTTGAAGTCTTTGGCACTCCCTGGCCTCTTGAGTGACGACTCCTGGGGCTTAAGAGCTTCTGAGAGGCTGGTCCGCAGAAGTGCCGTCTGCTCTTTCTGGGATTCCACCAATCCCTGGAACACTCCTAGTAGCTGTGCCCCATCTAGAGTAACTGCCAGAACAGATGGAGGCGGAGGGAGGGCAAGAGTCTCGGGCACATTCTGCTCAGCTGGTTCTGATGTGCCTCCTACTGTGTTCCTGGTCTGGACCATTCTGAAAGATTAAGGGATAGGAAGATCAGAATAGAATACTTGGAAATCAAAGGCGATAGGAAAAATTGAGCAGCAATGATATCAAGAATTGAAATACGGACGCTATACCGTGAATGAGCTTTTCCTAGAATCCTCAATTTTATTCCATACCCTGTCCTAGGGTATTACCCTATTTTAGGATAGGACCTGCATGGGCCACCATAAAAACGTGTCACGACCCGCACCCGGAAGTTCGGGCACGAGTGCGTGGGTACGTCCAGCCTACGCCGCAGAGTCGGCGGTAGTACGCTGTCTAGGTCAATCCATAATTACTAACTAGCTCATTCACAACAACATAGGCAAGATAATAAGGAGAAATGAAACTTAAGATTGCAACTGAAAATAAATGTGACAACAGATTCAAATATTTTAATACAGGATTTCAATATTGAAATCGGGGACAAACCCGATAAATAAGATGAGAAATAGAAATGAAAGATAGCTACTACTAGCTACTCAGCAGCAGGGGTCTCCTGGGTGGGTTCTGGCTCTTCATAGGTATCATCAGTCCCCTCATAGGGACCATAATAAGTAGGAGCAAGATCCTCATCATCGCCTAAATCAACAGATCCAGTCAGGAAAGGAGCAAGGTACACAGTGCACAACAAGGTTAAACTAAATACTTTATGACAATTAAATATTGGCTATAATGTTGAGAAACAGCATTAACAGAACATTATTATCTCAGAGTTAACTGCAAACAGGAATATGAGAAACAGAAATAAATGAAACAGGAAATGAAACTACAATAGCCAGCAAGAAATAACCAGAAACTATATGTGTGTACTTGTGTTTGTTTTTAGAATACATAGTTGGCATGTAGGGGTTTATAAGGCTAATCAGGCATGCCATAGGCGGCTAGCAGTCAGGAATAATCGAGTATCAGGCTGATGGTACAGTCGCGTACCAAAAGCTAGCAGTCACGACAGGGGAAAGGGTAATCTACATGCCTCCTAGTATTCTCCCACCCGACATGAAAAATAAGACAGGAACTACCAATATTCAAGACATGAAATTCAATATTTCTAACACGATGTGTAATCATCAAGGGTACATGTAAGACAGGGAATTAATTATCACAATATATAAAGATTAACTTGAGGTGCAGGTACTTGCCTGTTGTTTGGATCTGATTAA
This sequence comes from Iris macrosiphon, assembly GCA_036927795.1. NCBI lineage: Eukaryota > Viridiplantae > Streptophyta > Magnoliopsida > Asparagales > Iridaceae > Iris > Iris macrosiphon. Next base: position 9,610,349 of record JAYESA010000005.1, on the reverse strand, counting down.
TTAGGTTCTTGGGGAAAAATCCAGATATGAGTCCAAAAGCTGAAATAGACATTACCATCACTCTCAGAAGATGTCAAATAGCTAGAAACGCCTGTCCTTGGGTCCAATTTGGAGACAAGGGCAAAACGACAATTTCGGGTCAAAACGGGGTCCGCCGGTGGGCCCGCTTTGCACCGAAAAATGCGTCCGGGTCAAAGGTCTCCAAATTCACCAAACTTAGTGTCAACAGGTCAGGAACGCTGATACAAACCCAACGGAACTTCCAGATTTGGATTTCGATGAGCCGAACACAAAATCGCCTGTCGAGCGGGGCTTGTGGGGCCCACGACACGCGATTTCGTCAACGTTCTCAGAATCGAACCAAACTTGACCCACAGGACCAGCGTATCGCTACGAGTCCGATGGCGTAAGTTTCGTCTTGATCTGACGAGTGTGCACGAAGTTAGGATGAATTGCCGAAAAGGCAGATATGGGGCGATGTCCGCGGATACGCGTTGATTCCGGTGTGCACGCACACCCGAATCAGCTTCCACGAAAACTCACACATCCGTATCGACGATGCGTACGTATCTGTGAAGACCGCACGCGACCAAGTCGTCCCGTATGGCGGGGCGGACTCAGTTCCGGGATGAAACAGGGTCTGGTTTTTCCTGTTTTTGGATCGTGGTGTGCGATCACCACAGGACGCGATGTCCCGAACAGTTTGTCCGGACACCGAAAGGGTCATACAGGCTTCACAACACAATTTGCGGAAATGGAAACGGAGCTACGAGGCGAAAGTTACACGTACCTGAAGGGAACCCGAAAATCAGGGTCGAGACGTGTCCGTGTCGTGTCCGACACGGAATCCAAAATTAGGGCTAGGGTTAGGGTTTTCGTCGGAGAACGGCCGTGGACGGCGGAGGGCGGCTGCTGGGCGGCCGGCGAGGGCGGGGGACTGTTCGCCGAGGGGCGGCGCGTCGTTCACGGGGCGACGGTGGCTCGGGGCGGCCGACAGCGGCGGTGGGGGCTGCTCGTGCTGCTGTTGCGGTTCTGCGGGAGGAGACGGCGGGCGGCGCCGAGGGGGAGGAAGGCGCTGGGCGGCTCACGGCGGCGAGGGCGAGCGGAGGCGAGCAGCGGCGGAGGGGGCTAGGGCTAGGTGGTGAGGCGGAGGAGGAGAAAGGGTGAGGGTTTTATAGGCGGTGCCGGGGGGGCTCGTGGCCGCGGAAGACGGGCCGTGGGGGGAGGTGGCCGGCCGGTGCGGGGGAGGGCGCGGCGGACGCGGCGCGCGACGCGGAGGCGAGGGAGAGAGGGGGAACCGGTCGCCCGGGTCGGGCGGCACGCGGGTCGGGTCTGTCTGACCCGACCCGACCCGGTAGCGGGTTGGGCTGGGCCAGGAAGCTAACGGGTCGGTCCATTGGGCCGGGCCGGCCCAAAGAAAAGAAAATAAAATGAAAAATAAAATGAAAAATAAAATAAAATAAATAATAAATAATAAATAAATAATTAAGTAAATAGATAATTAATTAATTAATTAATTAATTAAATAGTTTTCAAGCATTTAAAAATAGGTCTGAGGCCCAGAAAAATCCAGAAAAATTACCCTAAGTCCAATTTTTTATTTTACACCCAAAAATATTATTTTCATGATATTTTAGTATTATTTATTGCCAATTAAAAATCATTTATTAATTGAAAACCTTGATTTTAATTACAGAAAATTCCCAGAAAATTCCAGAAAATTGGGAAAAATCCAAGATTTAATAATTTGAAAATTCAGGGGGTTTACAAACGGTATCATTGATATCGAGAGAAGAGTGCTTGAGCGATCTGTAACCTCGGCCATGCGCCGCTTGTAACAATTTCAATATCAATAAAAGAGCCTATTTTTATATGCCATTGTGATCTTCACTTTTCTGTAATATGTGTGCCGCTGCTTCAGTATTGAATAGCTTACTTGCCCTTGTATCAAAGCTTTGGCCTTGTGCAAGCGCATCTTAGGCTTGCACGATATCACGCCCGTGCGAGGACCATCGGTTTCGTAGGGACCAAAGCGAGGACGAACGGCCCTGCGGGACCGGGGCGTGACAACCACCATAGTGCGTGCTAGTTACTACGGTTTATCAGAGTGGTTAAAAGCCCATACGCCTAATGATTGTCCTCTATGATACTAAGGGTCATGTGTGTGTCAACATATCTAATATATAGTAATGACTGAAAGGAACTACACATGTAATAAATAAATAGAAATGAAATGAATATATAGAAATATACTAAGCATGCAAAATACTGTAAACAATTTGGCAAGGTATCTTGCCTGGTAAGAAAGCTACAAGGTGTAACGTCCTGAAGTCCAACACACATGATCAGAAGCTATGGCCGCAGAACAAATGTCTCCGGATGCTGAAATAAACATCACCAACGTTCCCAAAATAAGCAAAATAGCTAAAAAGCACTTCCCTTTCGTCCAATTTGGACACAGGGGCAAAACGGTAATTTTGGGTAAAAGTGGGGTCCACATGTGGCCCACTTTGCATCGAAAAACGTGTCATAACCAATGGTCTCCAAATTCGTCAAACTTAGTGTCAACAGGTCCAGAACGATGATACGAACCCAACGGAACTTCCAGAACTGGATTCCGATGAGCCGATCACAAAATCGTCCGTCAAGTGGAGCCGCGGGGCCCACGATACGCGATTTTGTCAACGTTCTCAGAATCGCACCAAACTTGGGTCACAGGACCAGCGTATTGCTACGAGTCCGATGGCGCAAGTTTCATTTCAATCCGTCGTGTGTACACAAAGTTACGACGTGTTCCAGAACAGACGGATACGGAGTGTTGTTGGCGGATACGCGTTGATTCCGGTGTGCACGCACATCCAAATCAACTTCTGCGAAATCCTGCATGTCCGTATCAACAGCACGCACCTTTCGGTGAAGACCGCGCGTGACCAAGTCGTACCGTTTGGTGGGGCACACTCAGTTCCGGGGGAAAATGGGGTATCGGTTTTCCTATTTTTGGATCGCGGTTCGCGATCGCCACAGGACGCGACGCACCGAGCGGGTTGCACGGGCATCGAGAGGGTCACACTGCCTACGCGTCACAACTGACAGAACGAAAAACGGAGCAACGAGGAGAGAGAACGGTTTACCTGAACAGGGCTCCGTGAAACCGGAATTTCCCGTGTCCGCGAAGAGACACGAGACACTGACACAGTCCTGTGTCCGATCTAGGGTTTCAGTCTTCACGCCGGAGACTCCCCGGAGCTGGAAGGCTGCGCTGGCCGGGGCTGGGTCGGCTCGGCTGAGCTTGGCGGCGAGGTGGAGGCTCGGGAACGGCGTCGGCGAGGACGGAGGAGCAGGAAGGCGGAGGCGGCTCTGCGGGGAGTCGTCGTGGCTAGGGCTCCGGCAAGGGCTGCGGGTCAGCGTTCAGGCGACGGCGGGGCTGCTCGTCAAGTCAGGGCGGCTGCTCGTGGGTGACTAGGGCAGGGCAGCGGGTGGTGGAGTGGCTCTGGTTCGTCGGCAAGGCGGAGGAAGGAGTCAGGGAGGAGGAACTTAGGAAGGGGAGGAGTCGAGTCGGAGCTCCGACGTCGAGGTCGTGGTGATCGATGGTTCAGCAGGGGAAGGGTGGTCCAGTCAGGGGGAGGAGCTCGGCCAGGGGAGCTCCGGCCAAGGAGGAAAGAGGAGGCTGACAGGGACACAGGAAGGAGCTCGTGGTGATCGACTGCACATGAGACGTCGATGAGATGGAGCTCGGGGGGACGCTGGTGGTGACGAAGAGGGGAGGTGGTGCAGCGATTGGCTGTGGTTCGTCGGAGGACGTGGGATTCGGGGGTGGTCGACTGCTGGCTCGAGGAGGAGCAGCGGGTCGAGGCTCCGGCAGCGGAGAAGAGGAGGACAGGGTGGCAATGGTGGAGTTCGTGATGGGGTTGGCCGGGAATGGCAGGAAGGTGGAGAGGAGTTGTCGGGAACGATGGCGGAGCACGGCGGAGCTGCTCCGGCGGGGAATTAGGGTTTCGGCGGCGGAGCGGGGTGTTCAAGGGGCTTTATAGGGCCGCCGGAACAGTGTTCCGGATAGGATTGGGAATTAGGGTTTCGGTGAGGGTTTCGGGTCCGGGTCGGGTTCATTTCGGATCCGACCCGTTAAGGCTGGGTTTGGTTCGGTTCGGTTTAACTGCGGTTCGGGTTGGTTTGGTTTGGTTTATTTCATAATAAACCCGGTTTATTTCTAGGGTTTAATTCGATTTAAAAATAAATTAGTTTTTTAGGGCTTTAAAAATATTTTCGGGGTCTAATAAATTCATAAAAAATTATCCTATGTCCAGTTTTTTATTTCATACCAAAAAATATTATTTTCATAATATTTGATTATTAATTAATATCATTTAAAAATCATTTAGTCACAAAATATCTTAGTTTTAATCCCCAAAAATTACAGAAAATTGTGAAAAATCCAAATTAAAAATTCCTGAAAAATTAGGGGGTTTACAATCTACCCAACTTAAAACAATTTTGTCCTCGAAATTAAACTAGGGTAGGGTCTCTCTATCAAATCTTACTTGATTACAGTCTATAGAATTCCTCTCAAGTGAACATTGCGGTCTCTACCCAACTTAGAATTTACCCATCTATCATCTAAGGCTATACATCTAAGAAAGCTATGCCCCAAATTATTTAATCATATTATTTAATCCTCAAAGTTTTTAACACCAAACATATCATCTATGATATGCCCTTAATCATTTATAACCGAGAGTCACCAAGTCATATGATTAGCCTATGGGGTGTACCTAGCACTATCAGTGTATCACTTATTTCCAAGCACGAGGTTTCGTCTTTCCGAAACAAGGGAAGACGGAAAACAATGGTAAAGAGTTCAAGGAGGGGTAATAGAATGGAAGTATGGGAATCAAAGCGTTTAAAGGATTCAGATGGGAATTGTCAAGGCAGTTGTGGATTGAAACACTATTTGGTAATTTCTTATTCGCATGCTCACATTGGTACAGTCATGTACTTGATATGATATCTTTGTCGTATCTAGAGGGTAAGTATATTTGTCTACTGGTCAACTATACATCTCAATCCATGTAAAATAGTATTGCGAAGGGCGAATCAAGCGCACTATGTCTAGCTAGACCATAATACACTGATTCTGATTAGACAATTTGTATTAATATTGTTGATCAGGCCCCAATAACACATATGTCATGAACAAGCTCGATAAGTCACGACCCGCACCCGGAAATTTGGGCACGAGTGCGTGGGTACGTCCAGCCTACGCCGCAGTGTCGGCGGTAGTACGCTGTTTAGGGCATGATCACAGGTGATAAATCTAGCTCATTCACAATAATTAAATAGGCAAGGAAAAATAGCAGGAAAAGAATGCTAAGATTTTATAACCAGAATATGATAATCAGATCCAGAGTTTATTACAGAACCATAGATTATATCGGGGACAAACCCGATTACTAAGATGAAAGGAAAACAAATAAGCAGCTACTGCTGACTACTCTGCAGAAGTAGCCTCCTAGATAGGAACAGGCTCCTCAGATGTGTCACCTGCTAACTCACAGTGGCCAAAAAAGGTGGGGGCAAGGTTCTCATCATCACCTAAACAACGGATCCAGTCAGGAAAGGAGCAAAGTACACAATGCACAACAAGATTTAAACTAAATATTCGTGACAGGTAGAAAATAACTGACTAAGCATTATGTTGAGAAATGCGTAAGTAAGTAGTGAAATTAAATGAGAAATAATGTTATAAAACAAGACTAGAAGTAAAATATGATTGATTGCTATAAACCAGAAATCCGAGTAAAACAGGAATAAAATGTGACAAGAAATATAACTGTAACAAGACAGGAACTTATGTGCGTGAACTTGTATATTTAGAATACCTAGTTGGCATGTAGGGGTTTATAAGGCTATAGGGCCGTCATAGACGACTAGTACACAATAACTACGGGAATAATCAAGTATAAGGCTAATGGTACAATCGCGTACCAACAGCTGGCACACAGTGATTACAGGGGGAAAGGGTAAACTACATGCCTCCTAGTATTCTCCCGCCCGACACGAAAAGCAAGACACGAAATACATTATTCAAGACATGAAATCCAGTGCTCTAACTCTACATATAATCATCAATGGTACAAATAAAGCAGGGAATTTATTTATCACAAAATAAAGGTTAAACTTGAAGTGCAGGTACTTGCCTGATGTTTGGATCCAAATATAGTTTGGTGTCTCGGGGAAAAAGTCTAGAGATGAGTCCAAAAGCTGAAATAGACATTACCATCATACTCAGAAGATGTCAAATAGCTAGAAACGCCTGTCCTTGGGTCCAATTTGGAGACAAGGGCAAAACGGCAGTTTCGGGTCAAAACGGGGTCCGCCGGTGGGCCCGCTTTGCACCGAAAAACGTGTCCGGGTCAAAGATCTCCAAATTCACCAAACTTAGTGTCAACAGGTCAGGAACGCTGATACGAACCCAACGGAACTTCCAGATTTGGATTCCGATGAGCCGAACACAAAATCGCCCGTCGAGCGGGGCCTGTGGGGCCCACGACACGCAATTTCGTCAACGTTCTCAGAATCGAACCAAACTAGACCCACAGGACCAGCGTATCGCTACGAGTCCGATGGCGTAAGTTTCGTCTCGATCTGACTAGTGTACAAGAAGTTAGGACGAATTGTCGAAAAGTCGGATACGGGCGATGTCCGCGGATACGCGTTGATTCCGGTGTGCACGCACACCCGAATCAGCTTCCACGAAATCTCACACGTCCGTATCGATGATGCGTACGTATCTGTGAAGACCGCACACGACCAAGTCGTCCCGTTTGGCGGGGCGGACTCAGTTCCGGGGTAAAACAGGGTCTGATTTTTCCTATTTTTGGATCGCGGTGTGCGATCACCACAGGACGCGATGCCCCGAACAGTTTGTCCGGACACCGAGAGGGTCATACAGGCTTCACAACGTAATTTGCGGAATTGAAAACGGAGCTACGAGGCGAAAGTTACACGCACCTGAAGGGGACCCGAAAACCGGGGTCTGACACGTGTCCGACACGACACAGGACACTGTGTCCTGTGTCCCCGTGTCCGATTGGGAAATTTAGGGTTAGGGTTTGGGTTCAGCTTCAGGTGGCCGGAGAAGGGCGGCGCCGCTGCGGGGGTGGCCGGCCGGGGGCTGGGCAGCGCCGGCGAGGGCGGGCACGGCGTGGCGGTTGTCGGAGCGGGCGGGGACGGCCGCTTGGGGCTATGCTGGGTCGGGGGAGCCGGAGGCAGCGGGGGAGGAGGAAGGATCGAGGCGGCGGGGTCGGCTGCGAAGGCGGGCACGGCGGAGGCACGGCGCGGCGGAGTTCTGGCGAGGTGGCGGAGCGTGGCGGCTAGGGCGGCGCCGGGCTAGGGTTGGTGACCGGAGGCGGTGAGGGTTTAGGGGTTATATAGGGAGAGGAGGTGGTGGTGCGGGCCGAGGGAGGCGGTGGGGTGGCGGAGAAAGCGGCGGGCAGCGCGGAGGGCGGGGGCGCGTGGCTGCGGCAGCGCGGAGGGCGGCCGGCGGGTCCGGCGGAGACGCGGCGGGCAGCGCGAGTCACGCGGGGGCTGGGTCAGGCGGCTAGTGGGTTCGGGTCGGGTCGGCGGATCCGACCCGCTAGGGATGGGCCGGGCTCGGGCTCGGTTGGGCTGGGCCGGGGTGATGTTGGGCCGGTCCGCGGCCCAACGGGCCGCGGGAAAAATAAAAGAAAAATAATATTAATAATATAAATAAATAATTTAATTAATTAATTAATTAAATAATAAAAATACTTTTTAGGCATTTAAAAATAGGTCCGGAGCCCGATAAATTCCAGAAAAATTACCCTAAGTCCAGTTTTTCATTTTACACCCAAAAATATTATTTTCATAATATTTTAATGTTGTTTATTATCAATTAAAAATCATGTAATAATTTAAAACCCTGATTTTAATTACAGAAAATTCCCAGAAAATTCCAGAAAATTGCGAAAAATCCCAATTTTAATATTTTTTGAAAATCAGGGGCTTACAATCTACCCAACTTATAAAAATTTCGTCCTCGAAATTCAAATTATGGTAGGGTTCTCTCTGTCCAATCTCACTTGATTACAGTCCAACGGTTTTCTCTCAGGTAAACATTGCGGTCGCTACCCAACTTATAATTTTATCCATATATCCTCTAAGGCTGTACAACTAGTAAAGCTAGGTCCAACTTAATAAATCATGGTATTGAATCTTTAAGTCTGCAACATAAAACACAGCACCTAGGGTCTTGTCTTAGTCATGAAGGGTTATCATCAATTCGACCGGTCTGAGGGGTATGTCTAGCACTACAAATCAACTTATATCAAACACAGGATTTTGTCTTTCTGAAGTAAGGGAAGACGAGGATCAATAATAAAGAGTTTAAGGGCGAGGTGGTAGAACAGAGGTATAGGGATCAAGGCGTTTAAAGAATTCTAATCGGGATTGTCAGGCGGTTATGGATTGAGATTCTATTCTGGTAATCATTTATTCGCATGCTCGTATTAGTACGGTTATGTAACTGATACGATATGCTCGGACATGTTTAGGGGCAAGTATACTAGTCACTATATCTCTCAATCCACGTAAAGTAGTCGTGCGAAGTGCGAATCAAAATGCACTAAGGTTGATCAGACCGTAGTACACTGATTCTGAATAGACACTTGCATTAGTGGGGTTGATCAGGCCTCAATAATACATGTGTCATGAACAAGCCCGATAAAGGGTAAGCTTGTAAAACTAGGCTATAAAATAGCAGCATAAGTCAAGTTCAGCAAAATTAAGTGCGCTAGGTGATGATGAAAAGGAGGTGCAAATTATTGAAGTTCACAAAATAACACAAAATAAGCACAATAGCAAAATCCTCTAAAACAGTTATCAAATTTAAAAGCATACCAGGTATTTAGCAAGTTCAAAATTACTAGGTTGGGGCTGAGGTCACGAACCAATAGGCACGAAAATAATACTAGAAAAAGGTATCTACGAATCACTTACGCGCACTGGCTGCTCCCATGGTCTGCGCGTTCTCCACGGTCATCACGTAAGCTTGTCCGCGTCCTGGAGCAGCGGCACAGTCCCTCACTCGATGTGCTGTTGATCCACAATACAGACAGGCACCTAGTCTCTTCCTACAAACTTGCCAGGTGTGACCTTGTTTTTTACAAAAGCCACAAGTGGGAACTCGTTGATTCTGTCCTTGAGCTTGGTGTTGGGGTGCTGTAGCTTGAGGGAGAGGACGCTGGGTTTGCTGCGGGGACCTCTGCTGTTGTTGTTGTTGAAAAGGGCGTTTGTTGGGTCCCGCATTCCAGGTATCTCTCTCTCGCTTTAGTTTATGTCCCATGTCTCTCTCAACGCCTTGTGCCACGTTCAAGATTTCCTCATAGGTGCGAGCTCGGCTGGTGGTGACAGCAAGGCGAATATCCGGAGACAGCCCCTTCTTGAATCTACGGGCTCTGTCCTCCGGGGTACGAACCATGTACTCCGCAAAGTGGCTTAACCTGCTAAATTCAGCAGTATACTCATCAACAGTCAGGTTACCTTGTTCCAGCTTCTCGAATTGGCTTTCGAGAGCTTTCCGGGCCACTTCGGGGTAAAATTTCTCCTTGAATAGCCTCTGAAAATCTTCCCAGGTGAGGTCAGGAGCAGATAGTTGGGGTTTATCTCGGAACCAGGTCTGAGCTATGTCGAACAGTTGTAGGCTTGCGGACTCCACTTTGAGATCATCAGGAACCCGAGCAGTCTTCAGGAGTCTCTCTACGTTCTCTATCCATTCATCGGCATAGAGAATGCCTTCAGTTCCGTAGAATTCCAGGGGTCTTAGGTTCTTGAAATCTTTGGCACTTCCTGGCCTCTTTTGTGGCGACTCCTGGGACTTAATAGCTTCTGAGAGGCTGGTCCGCAGAAGTGCAGTCTGTTCTTTCTGGGATTCCACTAGTCCCTGGAATACTCCAAGTAGTTGTGCCCCATCTAAAGTAACTGCCGGAGTAGATGGAGGTGGAGGGAGTGCAAGAGTTTCGGGCACAGTCTGCTCAGCTGGTTCTGATGTGCCTCCTACTGTGTTCCTTGTCTGAACCATTCTGAAAGATGAAGGGATAGGGAGATCAGAATAGATTACTTGGAAATCAAGGGCGATAGAAAAATTGATCAGAAGTGATATCCAGAATTGAAATAAGGACCCTATACTGTGAATGAGCTTTTTCTATAATCCTCAATCTTATTGCAGGCATGTTCGGTCCCTAAGTTGAAACCGAACAATTTAGTCGGTGACCTGCATGGGCCACCACAAAAACGTGTCACGACCCGCACCCGGAAATTTGGACACGAGTGCGTGGGTACGTCCAGCCTACGCCGCAGTGTCGGCGGTAGTACGCTGTCTAGGGCATGATCACAGGTGATAAATCTAGCTCATTCACAATAATTAAATAGGCAAGGAAAAATAGCAGGAAAAGAATGCTAAGATTTTATAACCAGAATATGATAATCAGATCCAGAGTTTATTACAGAACCATAGATTATATCGGGGACAAACCCGATTACTAAGATGAAAGGAAAACAAATAAGCAGCTACTGCTGACTACTCTGCAGAAGTAGCCTCCTGGATAGGAACAGGCTCCTCAGATGTGTCACCTGCTAACTCACAGTGGCCAAAAAAAGTGGGGGCAAGGTTCTCATCATCACCTAAACAACGGATTCAGTCAGGAAAGGAGCAAAGTACACAATGCACAACAAGATTTAAACTAAATATTCGTGACAGGTAGAAAATAACTGACTAAGCATTATGTTGAGAAATGCGTAAGTAAGTAGTGAAATTAACTGAGAAATAATGTTATAAAACAAGACTAGAAGTAAAATATGATTGATTGCTATAAACCAGAAATCCGAGTAAAACAGGAATAAAATGTGACAAGAAATATAACTGTAACAAGACAGGAACTTATGTGCGTGAACTTGTATATTTAGAATACCTAGTTGGCATGTAGGGGTTTATAAGGCTATAGGGCCGTCATAGACGACTAGTACACAATGACTACGGGAATAATCAAGTATAAGGCTGATGGTACAATCGCGTACCAACAGCTGGCACACAGTGATTACAGGGGGAAAGGGTAAACTACATGCCTCATAGTATTCTCCCGCCCGACACGAAAAGCAAGACACGAAATACATTATTCAAGACATGAAATCCAGTGCTCTAACTCTACATATAATCATCAATGGTACAAATAAAGCAGGGAATTTATTTATCACAATATAAAGGTTAAACTTGAAGTGTAGGTACTTGCCTGATGTTTGGATCCAAATATAGTTTGGTGTCTCGGGGAAAAAGTCCAGAGATGAGTCCAAAAGCTGAAATAGACATTACCATCATACTCAGAAGATGTCAAATAGCTAGAAACGCCTGTCCTTGGGTCCAATTTGGAGACAAGGGCAAAACGGCAGTTTCGGGTCAAAACGGGGTCCGCCGGTGGGCCCGCTTTGCACCAAAAAATGTGTCCGGGTCAAAGGTCTCCAAATTCACCAAACTTAGTGTCAACAGGTCAGGAACGCTGATACGAACCCAACGGAACTTCCAGATTTGGATTCCGATGAGCCGAACACAAAATCGCCCGTCGAGCGGGGCCTGTGGGGCCCACGACACGCGATTTCGTCAACGTTCTCAGAATCGAACCAAACTTGACCCACAGGACCAGCGTATCGCTACGAGTCCGATGGCGCAAGTTTCGTCTCGATCTGACGAGTATACAAGAAGTTAGGGCGAATTGTCGAAAAATCGGATACGGGCGATGTCCGCGGATAAGCGTTGATTCCGGTGTGCACGCACACCCGAATCAGCTTCCATGAAATCTCACACATCCGTATCGACAATGCGTACTTATCTGTAAAGACCGCACGCGACCAAGTCGTCCCGTTTGGCGGGGCGGACTCAGTTCCGGGGTGAAACAGGGTCTGATTTTTCCTGTTTTTGGATCGCGGTGTGCGATCACCACAGGACGCGATGCCCCGAACAGTTTGTCCGGACACCGAGAGGGTCATACAGGCTTCACAACGCAATTTGCGAAATTGAAAACGGAGCTACGAGGCGAAAGTTACACGCACCTGAAGGGGACCCGAAAATCGGGGTCTGACACGTGTCCGACACGACACAGGACACTGTGTCCTGTGTCCCCGTGTCCGATTGGGAAATTTAGGGTTAGGGTTTGGGTTCAGCTTCAGGTGGCCGGAGAAGGGCGGCGCCGCTGCGGGGGTGGCCGGCCGGGGGCTGGGCAGCGCCGGCGAGGGCGGGCACGGCGTGGCGGTTGTCGGAGCGGGCGGGGACGGCCGCTTGGGGCTATGCTGGGTCGGGGGAGCCGGAGGCAGCGGGGGAGGAGGAAGGATCGAGGCGGCGGGGTCGGCTGCGAAGGCGGGCACGGCGGAGGCACGGCGCGGCGGAGTTCTGGCGAGGTGGCAGAGCGTGGCGGCTAGGGCGGCGCCGGGCTAGGGTTGGTGACCAGAGGCGGTGAGGGTTTAGGGGTTATATAGGGAGAGGAGGTGGTGGTGCGGGCCGAGGGAGGCGGTGGGGTGGCGGAGAAAGCGGCGGGCAGCGCGGAGGGCGGGGGCGCGTGGCTGCGGCAGCGCGGAGGGCGGCCGGCGGGTCCGGCGGAGACGCGGCGGGCAGCGCGAGTCACGCGGGGGCTGGGTCAGGCGGCTAGTGGGTTCGGGTCGGGTCGGCGGATCCGACCCGCTAGGGATGGGCCGGGCTCGGGCTCGGTTGGGCTGGGCCGGGGTGATGTTGGGCCGGGCCGCGGCCCAACGGGCCGCGGGAAAAATAAAAGAAAAATAATATTAATAATATAAATAAATAATTTAATTAATTAATTAATTAAATAATAAAAATACTTTTTAGGCATTTAAAAATAGGTCCGGAGCCCGATAAATTCCAGAAAAATTACCCTAAGTCCAGTTTTTCATTTTACACCCAAAAATATTATTTTCATAATATTTTAATGTTGTTTATTATCAATTAAAAATCATGTAATAATTCAAAACCCTGATTTTAATTACAGAAAATTCCCAGAAAATTCCAGAAAATTGCGAAAAATCCCAATTTTAATATTTTTTGAAAATCAGGGGCTTACACGATATAAGATTAAGCTTGCAAAAACTAGGCTATAATAGCAGCATAAGTCAAGGTAGTACAGCAAACATAAATACGCTGGATTATGATAAGAGAATGTACATAATAATTCAAGTTCACAAAAGATAAGACTCCATAATCTTTACAGTTGTCATACTAATTCCTTGTCTAAGTCGATAGTCGACAAAGTAGGGGTATAGCCTCTAAGTTCTACAGTCTGAAAAAATACCGTCGTCCTAAGTTAGCATATAGTTAATGTTGTTCAATCACACTTCAATAATAGGGCAAAAGACTAGGTGATACTAGGTTGTGAGGTATACTACCCAACTTAAAACAATTAACTAATACTGTAATTGACTTAAGGATACCGTAGAAACTCATGTTAAGGTCTACGAGAAGGGGGTCTTGGTATTTATTAGGGTATCCTCTTTCATAACATAGGTCATGGTCGTCCTAAGTCTTAGCCTTAGTGTAAGTGTCAATAGTAAGGATAGAAGAGTTACTGGCCGTCAAGGGGAAAGGGATCTAACTCGTATCGAGGTGGGGGTACACGTTACGCAATTTAAAACTAAAGGATAAACACCATGTCTCCATCTACAAGAATAGCTTAAACCATCAAATTCTAACTACTAAGCACACAATTTTAAAATTTTAAAATTTTTAAAAAAATTACAACTATAATCCTAGCAGGCTATATATACTAATCATAGAATAAAAACACTTGGTCTATAAGCAGAAGTGTCAGATGGCACGAGTTGAAAGATGAAGAATAGAAGAACAAAATTTAGTCGTCGCGCAATTAGCGAACGCTAAGGTCGCAGAGGAATAATATATGAAATTAAAATAGAGGGCTCAAGATAGCATCATGGTTTTCTAAAGGGGAGTGGGGTGCTAGTTGCTATGTTCGAGGCATGCTGAAGAGGGGAAAAATATTGATTATATTCCTCTAGGCTTCCTGAGGTGCTATCTACTAATAATAAGACAATGATCTAAGTTCGTAGTTCTCCAATACTATCTAACTAGGAAGATTAGGTTCAGTCCTAATATTCAATTTTGGTTTTCTATTGGTTCCTCAATACTAGGGTCAAACACTAAGGTAAAACTTCTAACTAACTCTAGTAGCGTCTATACTACTCTCAAGTCTTCATAATACATCAAGGGGTAATGGTAAACCATTCTATAGATAAGGAATTCTAGGGTTCACTAGATATTCTAAACTTAGTGGTGTGCCTATATTCTCGTTGTATTCTTAATAGGTGTGCTGCCATAATTATCATCTTAATAATAGGGGTTCCTATATTCTAGCAGAAGGCTATACTCAAAGAACTATTAGGGAAGTACATGAATCAAGCATGATGCAATTATTCAGACAGAATGGATTGGAAGGAGAGCGAATCATAGTCAATTATGGATGAGATCCTATGCTCTATTCCTAGGTGCAGGTTTGTTCGGTACAATAACGTAACCGAGACAATATACTCTCGACCTGCATGGGCCACCACAAAAACATGTCACGCCCCAGTCCCAAAAATACGTAGGACTAGGTCACGTAAGCATGCCAGCCGCATGGATATGGCAACTCCAATATATGGAAACCAAATTCACACGTACGCTGTAATATGAATATCAAATCCATAAGTGGTATAAAATGTATCACAAGTCACAGGGAACAATCTAAATCTCATCCACGAAAATCAATATAAATGAATAACCAGCTTCTATATAACTAGATCTCAACATAAGTATCTAAGGATGATAGTTGGATGGAAATAAATCTACTACCAACTCGAATGGAAAAGTACAACACAACAAATACAATATAGAAATACCAGCTAACAATCATGGGGCTCGGAGAGAAGACATCCTCGAAACATATGTATCCATCCGGATCGGCGCTCCTACAAATACTCAAGAACAGATACACCTGGAAAGGGACCAGGTCTTCAGAGGGACGTAACAAGATACATAGAAGCAAGCCAATTTGAATACAGTGAACATGCATAATATTTAAAAATAAATAAGTACGATGTACAAGACAATCTATATGAATGCAAATGAGGACAACTTTTTGACGTATGGGCAAGGGTAGGCTACTCGATCTAATCCTCACACCTCATGCGCTCGTCAGGACATCATCAGCCGACATACCTCTAGGGTAGCGACCCTCGGACTCCATCAATCGACATACCTCTGGGGTAGCGACCATCGGACAAGACCACCATAGTGCGTGCTAGTTACTACGGTTTACCAGAGTGGTTAAAAGCCCATATGTAAGTCCCCTGATTTTCAGGAATTTCTAATTTGGTTTTTCTCAATTTTCTGGAATTTTCCGGGATTTTTCTGTAATTAAAACCTAGGTATTTGGTAATTAAATGATTTTTAATTGCTGTTAAATAATACTAAAATATTATGGAAATAATATTTTATGGTGTAAAATGGAAAACCGGACATAGGATAATTTTCTGCAGATTTATTGGACTCCGAAAGTATTTTTAAAGTCCTAAAAAACAATGTAGAAATAGACCGAATTAAACCCCTAAAATAAACCGGGTTTAATTAAAATTAAACCAAACCAACCCAACTTGAACCGAACCGCTATACTGAACCGAACCAACCCAGCTTAACGGGTCGGGTCGGGTCGGGTCGGGTCGGATCCGAGTCAAACCCGACCCGGACCCGTTAACCCAAAACCGAACCCTAACCGGAATCACTGTTCCGACGTTATTTAAGCGCCTCGAAAACCCCGTGCCGTCGCCAGATCGCTTTCTCTCTCATCTCTCCGCCCAGCCGTCGACCACCTTACCCTCCTCCGCCTCGCCCGGCTCCCCTTCAGCCTATAAAAACCCCTTAACCCCCTCGACTCCGGCCAAGAAACCCCCTGAACCCTAGACCCCCGCCGCCACGACCCCGGCCATCCTCCAACGCCTTCCCAGCAAACCACCCCCAAGCTCGTCGACCTCCCCCTCCTTTCTCCCAGCGCCGCCCCCTCACATCCCTCCTTCCTCCCAGCGCCGCCCCCACAGCCCTTCTTCCCCGCACCACTCCGTCCCCGCCGACGCAGCCCCGAGCCGACGACACAGCCGCAGCGCCGCCCTCCTCCGGCGAACTCACAGAATCCCTAACCCTAGGGCAGACACGGTCAGGACACGGTCCACTTCGTGTCGACTCGGACACGCGATTCGCAGTATCTGGAGCCCTGTTCAGGTAACCCGTTCTCTCTGCTCGTTTACCCGTTTTTGATTCCGTCTATTGCATCACGAACCCTGCGTGACCCTCTCGATGTCGGTGCAGCCCGCTTGGTGCATCGCGTCCTGTGGCGATCGCGAACCGCGATCCAAAAACAGGAAAAACAATGCCCTGTTTCACCCCGGAACTGGGTACGCCCCGCCAAACGGGACGACTTGGTCGCGTGCGGTCTTCACCGATACGTGTGCGCCGTTGATACGGACGTGCAGGATTTCGCAGAAGCTGATTTGGATGTGCGTACACACCGGAATCAACGCGTATCCGCGGACACCGTCCCGTATCCGTCAGTTCTGGAACACATCGTAACTTTGTGTACACACATCGGATCAAAACGAAACTTGCGTCATCGGACTCGTAGCGATACACTGGTCCTGTGACCCAAGTTTGGTTCGATTCTGAGAACGTTGACAGAATCGCGTATCGTGGGCCCCACAGGCTCCACTTGACAGGCGATTTTGTGATCAGCTCATCGGAATCCAATTCTGGAAGTTCCGTTGGGTTTGTATCATCATTCCTGACTTGTTGACACTAAGTTTGGCGAATTTGGAGACCTTTGACCCTGACATACTTTTCGGTGCAAAGTGGCCCACATGTGGACCCCGTTTTGACCCGAAAATGTTATTTTTGCCCCTGTGTCCAAATTGGACTTAAGGACATGCGTTTCTAGCTATTTGATATTTTCTGAATCTAATGGTGATATTTATTTCAGCAACCGGTGGAGTACCTACAGATCACCCTGAGACCAGAGCTACAGTTGGAGCCAGAACCACAGGCAAGTGTACCTTGCCAAACTCTGCAGTATTGTTACATATTTTCCTTGATTCATTTATATTGCTGTGCATGCTTAACCTAGGACCGTGTGATATACTTAGCGTCCGATTATTAGTCGGGTGCCAACACCGTACGCGGTGTTGTGTATTGTCATCTAGAGATGGACATTCGTGATACTTTATATTCTCGTACTTGTCTTACCAAGTACACTTTGACCCAGGACACTTGACACTATTCATGAGATAGGATCTTCCTGAGATATTCATGGTGATTCTTTATAGGATACAAGACTTGACAGAGATACTATATTCCTAGATACTTTATGACTTGTTGCATTAGGTATGATCCCGCTTGACATGGACATGAGACGTTATGGTCATGAGAGGCGTGGTTACATTGGGTGGGGAGAGACACACAGGCTACAGGCTGATTTATATATATATTTGTTATGGTGAGGACTTAGACTCTATATCAGAGCTAGGCACTCTACTAGTGTTATATTTATTTTGAGGCCTCAGACTCTATATCAGAGTTAGGCACTCTACTAGTGATATTACTGCTATCGGCTCTCCGACACAGAGCTTGTAGTGGTTCAGCCTGAGTTTTAGTGATGCTCTCATCTTGCATTTCACTTAGCTGGTTATTTAGTATTACCAGGTTTACTCATTTATTGCTGCACTGCATTTATTTTTGGCTTGAGTTATTTTGTACCTTGTTATGTCCCCTGAGGACCTGGATCCGGATTATGTCCCCAGATATAGCTGACGAGCTCTATCCCGAGGTATACGGGATCAGAGCATTAGCACTAGCAGGAATAGGAGCTGATACAGGAGCTGTACCGACACCCGAGGACGAGATCGTGCCAGAGGACTTCTCCTGAGTATTGTCTTGGGATACTCATTTATTTCTGTTTCTAGTTATTTTATTTCCAGTCTATTTCATTGATGTACCAGACTTATTCTCGGATTATTCTCCGAGACACTTTTATTTAGACTTGTTAGTTTATATTTATTTGTATTTATTCTGGCATTTGATATGTGATTATCTGTTGTGCATGAGATAAGAATAGACTGTGACTTGTATCGTGGACCTATCTATTGTTGTACTACAGCTTAAGTATGCCCCGATGGATCCATTAAATTGGGTTTGTCCATCGGTGTGTGCTGCTGGACATTGCCACGTGTCCAGTCCCTCGGTATTTTGGGACTGGGGCGTGACACCATACGCCTAATGATTGTCCTCTATGATACTAAGTGTCATGTGTGTGTCAACATATCTAATATATAGTAATGACTGAAAGGAACTACACATGCAATAAATAAATAGAAATAAAATGAATATACAAAAATATACTAAGCATGCAAAATACTGTAAATAATTTGGCAAGGTATCCTGCCTGGTAAGAAAGCTGCAAGGTGTAACGTCCCGAAGTCCAACGCACAGGATCAGAAGCTATGGCCGCAGAACAAATATCTCCGGATGCTGAAATAAATATCACCAACGTTCCCAGAATAAGCAAAATAGCTAAAAAGTACTTCCCTTTCGTCCAATTTGGACACAGGGGCAAAACGGTAATTTTGGGTAAAAATGGGGTCCACATGTGGCCCACTTTGCACCAAAAATGTGTCATAACCAATGGTCTCCAAATTCATCAAACTTAGTGTCAACAAGTCCAGAACGAGGATACGAACCCAACGGAACTTCCAGAACTGGATTCCGATGAGCAGATCACAAAATCGCCCGTCAAGTGGAGCCGCGGGGCCCACGATACGCGATTTTGTCAACGTTCTCAGAATCGAACCAAACTTGGGTCACATGACCAGTGTATTGCTACGAGTCCGATGGTGCAAGTTTCGTTTCAATCCGACGTGTGTACACAAAGTTACGACGTGTTCCAGAACAGACGAATACGGGGCGTTGTTGGCGGATACGCGTTGATTCCGGTGTGCACGCACATCCAAATCAACTTCTGCGAAATTCTGCACGTCCGTATCAACGGCGCGCACCTTTCGGTGAAGACCGCACGCGACCAAGTCGTCCCGTTTGGCGGGGCGCACTCAGTTCCGGGGGAAAATGGGGTATCGGTTTTCCTATTTTTGGATCGCGGTTCGCGATCGCCACAGGACGCGACGCACCGAGCGGGTTGCACGGGCATCGAGAGGGTCACACAGCCTACGCGTCACAACTGACAGAACAGAAAACGGAGCAACGAGGAGATAGAACGAGTTACCTGAAGAGGGCTCCGTGAAACCAGAATTTCCCGTGTCCGCGAAGCGACACGAGACACTGACACAGTCCTGTGTCCGATCTAGGGTTTCAGTCTTCACGCCGGAGACTCGCCGGAGCTGGGAGGCTGCGCTGGCCGGGGCTGGGTCGGCTCGGATGAGCTCGGCGGCGAGGTGGAGACTCGGGAACGGCGCCGGCGAGGACGGAGGAGCAGGAAGGCGGAGGCGGCTCTGCGGGGAGTCGTCGTGGCTAGGGCTCCGGCAAGGGCTGCAGGTCAGCGTTCAGGCGACGGCGGGGCTGCTCGTCGAGTCAGGGCGGCTGCTCATGGGTGACTAGGGCAGGGCAGCGGGTGGTGGAGTGGCTCTGGTTCGTCGGCAAGGCGGAGGAAGGAGTCAGGGAGGAGGAACTTAGGAAGGGGAGGAGTCGAGTCGGAGCTCCGACGTCGAGGTCGTGGTGATCGATGGTTCAGCAGGGGAAGGGTGGTCCAGTCAGGGGGAGGAGCTCGGCCAGGGGAGCTCCGGCCAAGGAGGAAAGAGGAGGCTGACAGGGACACAGGAAGGAGCTCGTGGTGATCGACTGCACATGAGACGTCGACGAGATGGAGCTCGGGGGGACGCTGGTGGTGACGAATGTCACGCCCCAATCTCCCGCAAGCTCGATAGTCCCCGCTGAACGTGAATCACCACGTTTACAGCTCTCCCGCAGGACAATCGTTCTCATCGGAACGTGATGCCGTACGAGCCTGGAGTTGCGCTCGTACAAGGCGATGTTGTCAAACACCAAATGTTATCATTGAAACAACCAAGTTGCAGCGGAAGTCAAGTATTGTGTACCAAGCACACAATCAGAGTATACGCAGCAAAGCTCACGATAGGGTCCAAATGAGACGCCCCGAGTCAATGCCACAAAGGCGATGCCACGGAGACGATGAAATAACTCTTGCTCTTTCTCTAGCCCACAAAGGTACTTACAGTTCATATATCTTGTCCCGTATATCCAAGCAGCGCCACTACGTCTGTGTACCTGAAATATTGCCCACAAACGTGGGTCAGTACACAACCGTACTGGTGAGCGGGGTAACCCACTCGCCTAAGCCGACACTAAGTAAAGTAGTGAATGCAAACAGTTATATGGTGATCTTTCTAGTTGAATCCTAGATTCATTTCATGGCATATGGATGACATGTTAAGGAAAGCAGTAAAGCAGTTTAAGCATGCTAGCATTCATTCTCAAACCAAACGACAAGCATTTTATATATAGCCGACCCGTCTAACTCAATGTCATCGCTTGCACGATAACATATCGAACCAACAGTCTCGCCTCAATATCCATTCTCAACCAAAGTTTATATATCCCACTCTCGAGTGCACACTCTTGTCGAGGCAAGGTGGCCGCGCCTATACGATGCACAAACCAACCAAAGTAAAGCAAGCCAACATCTATTCTTATATGAAGTCACTGGCCAAAGGCCATAAAGGACGTTGATCGGACAGATCAAATGCGGTTCTATTCGAAACAGCGCTAAGTAGCTAACCCACCTGAATCGCATCCAACCGCTGGCACCGCGCCCAAGACGCGTTACCCAAATTGTCTCCTCCATGGCCGAACGGTCCCGGTGCCCCGGAGCACCCGTTCGAGGAAACCAAACCCTGTGCCACCCAGGTTGTCCGTGACTATGCAGACACGTAGGTATGACGAGAGGATCGAACATTCTCGTCCCACCAAGCGATCCTAGACTCGTTCTATCAATAATCCAACCAACACATCCATAACCATTCTTCCAACATGTCCTTCCAAGAATCCAAATCTCGACCTCAAAACATAGCCCGAGACATCAAAATATCAAGTGTTTCATAGGCACGAAGCCTCTTCTCAACACAATCCAAATTGGTGCAACACCTATGCTCGAAGCCAAAACCCATGGCACAATGCCGTTTCAGTGGCACAATGTCACATTCGTGGCACGATGCCCCATCAAACTACACAACGCCCTCGCCGATACAGTTGTTCGGTTTCGAACCACAACTGCCTGCTTTGCAAGACAAAGCATCCTTGTGATACACGCGCACGGATGCACGTTCGCTCGCCCGAATCCCGATATTCTCGATATTCCCATATACCTCAATTGTATCATTCCAACTTGTATATTTCCAACCGTCCAAGCATAATCCCAAGTAATCCAACGATCGCCTCAAATGAATAATCCAGCTATCGTATCCAACTATCCAACGCGTAAACCATTCAAGCCACAATCCTACCAAGCCAACGACGCACACTCTATGCACGCCTCAGTGTAGTGCTTTCCGATGTTTCAGTCCAAGTGTTCAAGCCTTTACGTGTTTTCCATATTATTAGGCATGAAGGAGTAGAGGAGAAGGGAAAGAGCCCACTCACAATGTTTGAATCCGTTAGGCATCCTGTCCTGCCGATACGGCCAATCCCTTGAACCCGTGGTCTGATGCAAGCGCGATCTACTCAACTGGTATGACCGTGCGAGCAGGCCGTGCTTTCCAAATCATCCGACCGATCGGACTAAGGAAGATGGCATTATCATTCCAACTCAGCTATCTCAGTACTGCTCTGAACGAACACCTGATTTCCATCGAACCCGCTAGCCATCTGCACATGAAACAACTCAATCAATACTTCTTCCCAAAATCCAACAAATCAAATGTAACCAGCATTTGTTTGATTCAATCCGACTCAGCGTAACGCTCCGAGCGGTTGCGGGCGTTACATAATATACCACTTAGAATCAGGTTCGTCCACGAACCGTGCTGGTACTCATTCCTATCACATGCCACAATCCAATTCCATGGATCTGCTCTATGCAACTCACATTATCCTGATCCATACTCAGCATCTCGCTCTGTTGAATGCTCGTACAAATTCTATATTCCCACATCCTCCTTGCAGCTCAATACGAATTCTTCGTATCGCTTAGTTTTGGATCGTACACATATTTAAGGCGTCCCTAAAATACATGCATTTCAGCCGAGCTTTGCGATAGCGAATTTGGACAAGTTACAAGGGTATCTTTATGTCCGAGGCATCCACTTGTTTTACTCCCAATTGAACCAAATCACGATTCCCATTCCAACACATTCGCTCGAGGACTATTCTCAATTATGCAGATTTTCCACCGACTCAATGAGTTCGTGTTCCAGCTCAATCCATCCCACTATTTCTGAAATCAGTACTAGCAACATCTCCAAATATTATCTCGTGCACCGAACGATTCTCACAACTGATCTACCCCAGCTATGCGACTTACCCAAATATCAACTTTGCTTAGATCAGTTCAATCCAACACATTCCTGCCATCTCAATATCTCACAGGGTGAACATCTATATTGAGGTTCGTGTGATCCACGAAGATCTCGCCGCCACGCCAAAGGGATTTGTGTCGCCACGATTTCAACGTGGACACACTCGCCACAATTCTTAGGTTGCGCATGAAATAGTTCTTCGCGCTGCTTCCACTGCCTCGAAGCATAGAATATCACCTTCGCCTTCCGAATGAGCACGCTTCCCAGACTAAGTTCCGAGACATCTTGTAAATCTGAGACAAATCTGTCCCTTCCAGTATTCGCAAGGATTTGATCTGAACGAGCCGCTGCTTTAACTTCACGAGCTAGTTTCACAGTCGTCAATTCATATGAATGCTATTCCCTTCCAGGGCACGATGAGTCAGAGGCGATGCCATCGATAAAAATCTGCGACTCTGAATCTCATCAGTTGACTTAGGCCATTCCCACAATCGCTTCGGTCTTCCGGCTGCTTCTTCAGCTGAAGGCTATCCCAAGGATCTCTCAAATCCAACTCTCAGTCAATAAGCCAAAACACATTGCTCACATCTGCCCTCGACGCATTCCCAAATATGCCGCCTTAAGGGTCGTTCTATGGGTCTACCATATTCATATCCGATTCAGCGGGCAAGGTCGCTTAGGGTCAGCTGTCCCGAAGCTACGCTTGATAATTGTAATCATCACGATGGACAGTTACTATAAACCATGCTATAACTCATCTGAAAATCTGACTCAAAATCCAACCATTCATCCGAGCGAAGTTTCCGAATCCGAGAACCACGCTCGTTGAAACCTTATTCCATCAATCCGCCGTTCTGTCCTGAATCCATCAAATTTTCGAATTGCATAATCGATTCTCGCACTACAAATTGCAATAATTCTCAAAACCCAAGACTTGCTCCAATTCTTATCCATTTGCTGCGTTCTACAATGCACGTCCAACTTGCTCAAACCGCACAGTGATATGCTCCGACGTTGCTCCCACGTTTAGCTATCTTCAAAAGTCTGTCAGCCACAAATTCTTGCCTTTAGTTGTTGCCTCAATCCGTCCACGTCTTCCGAAGAATCCGTCTTACTGTCGTTGCACCATCTCGCCCAAAATTCCATTTCCGCTAAACCTGAGTCAACTTCACGAGCAGCAACATCCAAAATCCTTCAAGTTTGTGTGAATCAATCGCATTGTCCCTCCAAACCAAGATCGTGTTTCTTTGCTCAACCAACAGCTCAAATGCGTTGCCCAAAATCATAGTCCGTGCTCGCTATCATTCCGATAATCCCATCGCTTTGCTCAAGCGTAACCCAATTGTTCGTTCCGATTCGATCCATTTCTTAAGCCCAACGATGCTTTCCATTTGCACCAGTCCGTTCACGATATGCTCAACTCAATATTCGCTTGCTCCATTTTTATTCTTCCCACTATACCGACTTTCACTCACCAGCTTGTATTCTCGTTTCACGAGTCCGTTCAGGAAATTTCCATTGATGTCCAACCAAAATGTTTCCAATGCCTTGCTTAACACGTTTGATCCCATATACCACTTCGAATCAAGTCACTACTCACATTACGATTTCTTGCACTAATCCAAGATCCGTTCGAACCATTCTCCATGCATGATCATGCCTTTTCCAATTCGAGTCTGACACAAAACTCAGGCAACGCTTGAATTATCCAACTGTTTCTCAACCCGTTCGATACCTTCTCAACATGAGCAATCGTGCAATGATTGTCTTCCAAATAGTCCAACCCAATGCCCAACGGTTTCACACTTTTGTTGTACGAGCAACTCGTACCAACTTATCCATATATTCCCGAGCCAAACTCAAACCTGCTCAACCGATGCGCCACAGCCACAATTCTAACTTCTATCCAACACAATCGCTTGACGAGCAACTCGTTCAAGGATCTATTCTCTTCGAATGTTTCTACTCAAAATATGCTGCATAACCAAATCTCGTTAGCCAACCAACTGAATCCATTGAGGCAATCAGAAACTCCCAGAACGATAAGCCAAGCCAACCCAACGAAAGCCCAAACTTGTTGCACAAATGCAACAACGCCAACCAACTTGCTGCACGAATGCAACAACGCCTAACGAGACTAAGCGATCCTACGAAAACCAACCAAGGCAACCCAACAAAGAATAAAATGCAGCCAAAACCAGCAATAAATAGACTTATTGCATGAAACATCCGATGCGGCACCGAGTAGAGTCAAGAGCTAGACGACACACGGAAGCTATTTAGAGTTTGTGATGAAGCGAAGGACCAAGTCCGAGAAAATGAACCAGGCGCTCTGATACCAATTTGTCACGCCCCAATCTCCCGCAAGCTCGATAGTCCCCGCTGAACGTGAATCACCACGTTTACAGCTCTCCCGCAGGACAATCGTTCTCATCGGGACGTGATGCCGTACGAGCCTGGAGTTGCGCTCGTACAAGGCGATGTTGTCAAACACCAAATGTTATCATTGAAACAACCAAGTTGCAGCGGAAGTCAAGTATTGTGTACCAAGCACACAATCAGAGTATACGCAGCGAAGCTCACGATAGGGTCCAAATGAGATGCCCCGAGTCAATGCCACAAAGGCGATGCCACGGAGACGATGAAATAACTCTTGCTCTTTCTCTAGCCCACAAAGGTACTTACAGTTCATACATCTTGTCCCGTATATCCAAGCAGCGCCACTACGTCTGTGTACCTAAAATATTGCCCACAAACGTGGGTCAGTACACAACCGTACTGGTGAGCGGGGTAACCCACTCGCCTAAGCCGACACTAAGTAAAGTAGTGAATGCAAACAGTTATATGGTGATCTTTCTAGTTGAATCCTAGATTCATTTCATGGCATATGGATGACATGTTAAGGAAAGCAGTAAAGCAGTTTAAGCATGCTAGCATTCATTCTCAAACCAAACGACAAGCATTTTATATATAGCCGACCCGTCTAACTCAATGTCATCGCTTGCACGATAACATATCGAACCAACAGTCTCGCCTCAATATCCATTCTCAACCAAAGTTTATATATCCCACTCTCGAGTGCACACTCTTGTCGAGGCAAGGTGGCCGCGCCTATACGATGCACAAACCAACCAAAGTAAAGCAAGCCAACATCTATTCTTATATGAAGTCACTGGCCAAAGGCCATAAAGGACGTTGATCGGACAGATCAAATGCGGTTCTATTCGAAACAGCGCTAAGTAGCTAACCCACCTGAATCGCATCCAACCGCTGGCACCGCGCCCAAGACGCGTTACCCAAATTGTCTCCTCCATGGCCGAACGGTCCCGGTGCCCCGGAGCACCCGTTCGAGGAAACCAAACCCTGTGCCACCCAGGTTGTCCGTGACTATGCAGACACGTAGGTATGACGAGAGGATCGAACATTCTCGCCCCACCAAGCGATCCTAGACTCGTTCCATCAATAATCCAACCAACACATCCATAACCATTCTTCCAACATGTCCTTCCAAGAACCCAAATCTCGACCTCAAAACATAGTCCGAGACATCAAAATATCAAGTGTTTCATAGGCACGAAGCCTCTTCTCAACACAATCCAAATTGGTGCAACACCTATGCTCGAAGCCAAAACCCATGGCACAATGCCGTTTCAGTGGCACAATGTCACATTCGTGGCACGATGCCCCATCAAACGACACAACGCCCTCGCCGATACAGTTGTTCGGTTTCGAACCACAACTGCCTGCTTTGCAAGACAAAGCATCCTTGTGATACACGCGCACGGATGCACGTTCGCTCGCCCGAATCCCGATATTCTCGATATTCCCATATACCTCAATTGTATCATTCCAACTTGTATATTTCCAACCGTCCAAGCATAATCCCAAGTAATCCAACCGATCGCCTCAAATGAATAATCCAGCTATCGTATCCAACTATCCAACGCGTAAACCATTCAAGCCACAATCCTACCAAGCCAACGACGCACACTCTATGCACGCCTCAGTGTAGTGCTTCCCAATGTTTCAGTCCAAGTGTTCAAGCCTTTACGTATTTTCCATATTATTAGGCATGAAGGAGTAGAGGAGAAGGGAAAGAGCCCACTCACAATGTTTGAATCCGTTAGGCATCCTGTCCTGCCGATACGGCCAATCCCTTGAACCCGTGGTCCGATGCAAGCGCGATCTACTCAACTGGTATGACCGTGCGAGCAGGCCGTGCTTTCCAAATCATCTGACCGATCGGACTAAGGAAGATGGCATTATCATTCCAACTCAGCTATCTCAGTACTGCTCTGAACGAACACCTGATTTCCATCGAACCCGCTAGCCATCTGCACATGAAACAACTCAATCAATACTTCTTCCCAAAATCCAACAAATCAAATGTAACCAGCATTTGTTTGATTCAATCCGACTCAGCGTAACGCTCCGAGCGGTTGCGGGCGTTACAACGAAGAGGGGAGGTGGTGCAACGATTGGCTGTGGTTCGCCGGAGGACATGGGATTCGGGGGTGGTCGACTGCTGGCTCGAGGAGGAGCAGCGGGTCGAGGCTCCGGCAGCGGAGAAGAGGAGGACAGGGTGGCAATGGTGGAGTTCGTGATGGGGTTGGCCGGGAATGGCAGGAAGGTGGAGAGGAGTTGTCGGGAACGATGGCGGAGCGCGACGGAGCTGCTCCGGCGGGGAATTAGGGTTTCGGCGGCGGAGCGGGGTATTCGAGGGGCTTTATAGGGCCGCCGGAACAGTGTTCCGGATAGGATTGGGAATTGGGGTTTCGGGTCCGGGTCGGGTTCATTTCGGATCCGACCCGTTAAGGCTGGGTTTGGTTCGGTTCGGTTTAACTACAGTTCGGGTTGGTTTGGTTTGGTTTATTTCATAATAAACCCGGTTTATTTCTAGGGTTTAATTCGGTTTAAAAATAAATTAGTTTTTTAGGGCTTTAAAAATATTTTCGGGATTCAATAAATTCACAGAAAATTATCCTATGTCCAGTTTTTTATTTCACACCCAAAAATATTATTTTCATAATATTTGAATATTAATTAATATCATTTAAAAATTATTTAGTCACAAAATATCTTAGTTTTAATCCCCGAAAATTACAGAAAATTGTGAAAAATTCAAATTAAAAATTCCTAAAAATCAGGAGGTTTACAGCTTATGTTGTTGCTGAGAGTAAAAATATTGATTCTTGGACTTGGTTTTTAAACGGTTTGAGAACATCTTTTGAAAAATATTTTGATACATGAAATACAATTTCTCTTTTATATCAGATAAACAAAAAAGATTGATAATGGCTATGCATGATATCTTTTCAGAATCGTCTCATTTTTTCTGTATTCAACATTTTAAACAAAATTTTAAAAAACTCCCCATGCATGACAGGTAGGCTCTGTCAGATTTTTCAGATATGCACAAAATTTGACATGGAGTTTGGAAACACAGAAGCTCCCCATGCATGACGGGTAGGTTCTATCAGATTTTCCAAAAAAGGTAAAAAAATATAAATTTGTCCTAAATCCGGAGTTTGGAAATAAAATTTCGTTGATTAGACCTAGTAAGTAGGCCCTAGTGCAAGCAGTAACCTGAACATATAATAAAAAAAGTATATCAGTTAAACTAAATAAAAATATATATTACATAAATAATAACATTAAATGTTATACTTACTTGTTCCGCATCCACTAAGATTTCTTCCTCACCAATACGATATAGGTGCATAAAGTTGTGGCGGAGCCACGAAAGCGTCACGAAACTTTTACCATATATGGTAGGCGGCCCCACGCCTAAATACTTTCTAATCACAGTTTTGGCGCAAAATGATTCATCATTTTCAAATATTATAGGTTCACCCGTAATAGATAATCCTAAGATATTTGGCACATCTACTAGCAAAATGGTCATTTCTCCGAACGGTAACTGAAATGTATTTCTTTCGGGCCACCACCTCTCAACTAAACTGAAGATCAAGTCTCGGTTGTGACGTGGAAAATGTATCTGATCAATATGATCACAACAAAATACGTTCACCATACCATGCATGTTGTTCTTCAGTCAACATCTAGTACCCAATGTCGTCCTCATAACGCCATGCGACATGCTCTCGTGTTCGAAACGTATCAAGATAATTGTATTACTATATATGACATATATAAACGATGTTATTATTAGACATGTAAAAAAATATAAATTATATTTACTAAAATAATTCAATTTTAATATACATGTCCAGAAAATACTAGACTAGAAATGTGCGACTCACGTAGTTGGATAATCATATCTGTGGTAGGTCCTCCTGGAATACGTCCATCGTTTTGGGTACCAATTTGCAATAATTAATACTTAGTGTTAAAATATGTAATCAAATATTTAGTGTTAGCATGGCTACTATCACGAACATTACAATTATAATAGTTAAAATAGTAACTAGAATTACATAATTACAATTATAATTAAAAAATTTACAAACGTATTCTCCTTCTCTTCCCTGCTTACTTCCTCCTCCTCTTCTCTTCTCTGCTTCTTCTTCACTTCCTGCAATGTTGCTTCCTCCTTCCCTCTCTTTATAATACACACCAACACCCACCAACTTATTAAACCAACTACCAACATTTAAACCCATTTAAACCACTATTGACTTAACCGAATACACAAACCAAGAACCAACACATTTAAACCAACCACAACCAACCACCCCGGACCAACATGAACAGTAGAGTCCATATTTTTGTCAACTCAGTTGGCGAAAATTTGTGTATTCCCGCCAAAAATTCGGATTTTCGCCAATCCAATTGGCGAAAATCAAGTTATCCAAAATTTCGCCATCTGGATTGACGATATGTATGAAAATTTTAAATTTTTAAATTTTTTTATCGTTATATTTAGTTAATATAAAATTATTATGTGGTACATGTTTATAGTATTCAGCTGCTAGTAAATTTTTTTTTTTCAAAATATTTAATTATTAAAACGTAAAAATTCAGGATATTTAAGTTGCATTGCAAATGAGCATTAATTAGAATCCGGGTTCAGTGAACCTAACTAACCCGGATGCAACTTGCGGTCAACGCACAAGAGGAATAACGGGTTCAGTCATAATTACGATGCCGGTCAAGCTCACGGGTCAAGTTGAGTCGGATCCAAATCTGACCCCTCCCTCTTTCTTCCCCAATCGATCGAATCTCGACATTACAAATCTCGCGCGCCTAGGGTTAGGGTTTCCTCGCTCGCTCGATCTCCGGCCACCGCCCTCCGCCGATCCACCGCCGGAAGGTGAGTCCCGGTCCTCTGCTAGGGTCGCATCATCCGCAGTCGCAGCAATTCCAGGAGAGGAATGCATGGGAGCAGCTCGGGAGTCGCGCTGTTGCCAGCGAACGCGGAGGTCGACTCCATGGGCGGCGTCGTCGAATTTCCCGCCGCCGTCGCCAAGACGTCGGCCTCCCCCCGCCGCGCCGAGATCGAGAAGGCCCAGGCGGAGCTGCGGGAGGAGTACGACGCCCGCGAGCAGCGGAAGCGGGAGCTCGAGTTCCTCGAGCGGGGGGGCAACCCCCTGGACTTCAAGCCCGGCCGCGCCGCGTCCGCCAGCGTGCAATCCACTTCCGTAAGCGAAGCAAAAGGGAGTTTCGCCCTGGCCAATTCTCCTCGCGGAGACTCCGTCGAGAGCAGCGGGAGACCGCTGGCTGGGGGTTCCACGGGGGGGAGGGAGCCGAACAGCGCAGACAATCTCATGCTATTCGACAGAGAGAAGAATGCGAAGCGGACGGGTAAGAGAGGGAGTGCTGCTCTGTCGTCGGAGTCTAAGGGGAAGGACGTTGGCCACGGCAGGGTTAAAGGTCAGGCATATGCTCGGAGGAATCGGCCGAGGACAGGTCGGGGCGGCGGGCATAGTAGCAAGTCCATGGCAACGATGACCCCTTCTTCGTTGCTGGAGCCTAGGAAGGAAAAGGACCCGCCTTTGGAAGCGCAGGCGGAGAACCATACCGTATCTTCTTTTTCCAACTCGAAACCAGCGAGGCCGAACGTTGCCGGCACCGGTGACCGTCAGGATATGGAAATTGATCATGCTAGTACGGACACGGTAAAAGACGTCGTGCAAGAAGGTGAGGAAGAAGTCGGTGTTTCTGAAACTGTACGAGACACAGACCGTTCTAATAAGGATATCGGTGCAAGTGCCGAACGAGTTGCCGATGGTAGTGATTCCAAAACATCCGGTTTAGTTGGAAAAGGTGAAGCCACTTCAGCTGGTTTGCTTTCGGTGTCACATGAGCCTACAAAGAATTTCAAAGAGATCAGCAGCGACGAAAGAAATGTTGGCCTGGCCATTCCAGACAAACATGCGATGGACACAGACGGTAGTGATCTTAGTAGGAAAACAGATAGTGATTGTACTGAAAAGGCTGTTGATGTCAATGGAGTTGCTGATGATGACAAAGTTGCTATGGAAAAGAGGGTTGACAGCAGTTCAAATGAGGATCCCAATGAACTGTCAATAGTTCAAGCGGCTCCTAAGAACAACGATGCAACAGAAAAGAGCCAGTTGTCGCCCATCATTGGTACTAACGAATCCGAATCCAGTCACCCAAATGCCAAAAAAGCAATAGTTCAGATTAAGCACGAAACAGAACTATCTGAGGACATACCTGAAA
The DNA here is from genome assembly GCA_036927795.1 of Iris macrosiphon. Classification (NCBI taxonomy): domain Eukaryota; kingdom Viridiplantae; phylum Streptophyta; class Magnoliopsida; order Asparagales; family Iridaceae; genus Iris; species Iris macrosiphon. The sequence goes on along the minus strand of JAYESA010000005.1, from coordinate 9,579,056 downwards.
TGGAAAACAAAACTAGACCTTTCTCCAAAACCGAAAGCGTGCAACCAAATTGTGAACTTGCCTCAAAATCAGAGAGAAAACTATGCAGTTCTATTGGTGACAGTTCCCATTCCATCAACAAGGCTGGTGCTACAACAAGCACTTTAGTTTTGCCTACTTCTGAGCCTTCAACTACGGCTCTTTGTCAAAGAGGTGCAACAACTACCTCATCTGTTCAGAACTGTGCAGCTAGTAATGTGAAATTGGCAAAGAAAGTACGTGAAGATGCAATTCTGAAAGAAGCTCAGATAATCGAGGTTCGTTCAAATGTTTGCATTAGTCAACTTTTGTATTTGAAATTGAAACATAATTGGCCTTGGGCGAGAATGCTTTTAACAGATTTGCTAATTAGGTGAACCTTAAAAGGGGTGGTGAACTACCTAGGCGCTATATATCACTAGAGAAGAGTACGAAGTGCCATTGGGATTTTGTCCTTGAGGAAATGGCATGGATGGCAAATGATTTCATGCAGGTCTTGTTTCTTTGAAGAGATTCACTCTACTCAGTATTTGCTTGTTTGATGATATGTGCATGCACATTATACCCGGTCGGACCAATTTGCTTTGATTTAATAGTTGCCTTATAGAAGATATGATTGCAACTTGAATTACTTTATTATTCATTTTTATTTATTTTATTCAACTTATGATATTTAGGAGCGTCTCTGGAAAACGTCAGCTGCAGTACATGTATGCCATCAAGTAGCTTCTGCTAGTCAAAGAAAGTTTGGGCAGAAGATTATTTGTCAAAAGCAACGAAATATAGCCATAACTCTTGCGATATCTGTCATGAATTTCTGGCATTCTGCTGATTTGTCTCGAACTAACATGGACGCATCTACTGGCACAAAAGGAGAGTGCACTTCGGATATCTTTGAATCATGTAAACTTAATGGGACAGAAGAAGAAAGAGACCAGGTTTGTGAAATTAATTTGAGCTAATTGAACACTTACACCATTAGTTTCACTTTTATTGTTTTTGAGCTGTGAGTGATTCTTAATTTGTTTCAATACTTTGTTAGTATGTATTTGTGTTGTGAGTGAATACTTATTCTGTTCCAATCTGCAAACGGAACAACTTATGATTAATGATATATATTTCGATTAACAATACCTGGGAGAACACATGATTTGTATCTCAATTCGAGAACATAATATGGTAGGAATCTTCAACTCGCTCTCTGAATTGGTGTTTTATGCTTCTCCGACCCTTCCTATTATGTTGCATCTCAGGAAGTCTTTGTTTCATATTTTCTTAGAGTAAGGATGTACTTGTAATATTTGGATCCGAAGCTCTCTTATCCTTTCATAAGCACATATGAACTTTAGCTGAAATGACCTGGGCTTCTTGCAGGATAACAAACATATGGAAGGAAAAAATCATTCTCTTCAGCCTGCCATTCAGGCATATGCAGTTAGGTTCTTAAAGTATGATAATGACACGTTCAATCATCCTGTCCTAGCTCAAGGGCCGACTACTCCTGACAGGATACATGATGAAGGCGTATTGGACATGTCCTGGGAGGATCAACTTTCAGAAGTATGTACTTCTTTTCATTTTATACTTGTAGTAGTTAATATCATGTGGCAAATTCTGGATAATGGATTCTAGAAGATTCTTATTACATTTCAGTTATCTATTAGTGCCAGGATAAGTTGTATGCATGTGAATTCCTCTCATGGACATAACAGGTTCTTTGCTTCACTATAATTTTCTGCTTATCTTATTCATCTTTTGTTTTTTCTTCAGGAAATCCTCTTTTATACTGTACCACCTGGTGCAATGCAGGCTTACAGAGAAGCTGTGGAGTCGCAATGGGTCACTTATAAGGTTGGAGCAGTTCCTTTATTTTATCATATGCAAGTTCTTTCTTTTATCATGCATTTGACCTTAATGTATACTAATATTTTCATTCAAATTTGCACCTGTATCAAGACCCTGTCACAATCTTATGTCAGGTTCTTTGAACATATGACATTCTGGCTTTGCATTCAGACAGGCTTATTTTATTGACCGCAAACTAGTTGGAGCATTGTAGTTACATATTTTAATTATTGATGTTGTTTGTTGTCAATCTACTAAACAAAGAGTTGACTAACATAAAGCAAATGAAACAATTTCTTGGAACAAATATGCCTATGTTTAGTGCAGCACATGCATATGCACAAGCACACTATTATGACGTATAGAGAATGTAGATTGTTTTGGTTTAAAGAATTTATTTAGTGTAAATTATTTTCTTTTTATCGATGGAGTAAATAAATATAGTTGACGACATTTTCTTTTTTGAAATGTTTAATATCTTGAGCAGGCATTTTTTTTTTTCTTCTATGAAAACCTCTTGCCTAATGTCACATCCTTGTGCTTTTGAAAAGTACTCCAGTGCGAGTCTATTAGCAAAATAGGAAAAAAAAAGTGTGTGTGTGTGTGTGTCTATATATATATATATATATATATATATATATACAGAAATGCTAAGGTGGTACCTTATGAAAATTTATAAGGTGGAGTCCATGACAAAATCCAAGCAGTTCAGTATATCCTCCAGTAATTACTATTGATTCCATATATTTATTATTTACTTGGGATTTTGTGCAATGCACGCGGGAATTGGTATCCTATGGCCCGATGGGGTTTTGACACGTGGCGTACCCTTAGGAAACTTGTGGCCCCTTAGGAACCTTTTTGCTTACACACTTATATTTAAAGAATCTTTGACAACTTAGTGAGGTTTCCAAGTACTACCAGAGATGCAATCTAATATTGAGGGTGGCCGTAAATTTATTAACACCGAGTTTTTTTTTTTCATAAAAGTAAAATATATTTACCATGAAAAATGTAAAAAACTCAGTTTAATAATCATATGTTCAGTCCCTGATGGGGTGGCCATGGCCCCATTTTAATGCATGTAGTTTCGTGACTTTCGTCCCTGGGTACTATGTATCAACCCTTTGGCTCAAAATGAGTCTGATCTATTTAAAAGTTTTTAACATCGCATGGGAGTCTGTTTATAGTGACTAGAAGCTACAAGTGAACCTTCAGTTGTCATTTATTTGCAGTGCAGCAGTCGTCATCCTTTACTGTTTGCTTATACACTCTTTGGCTTAATGTCATTCCTTTTAACTCTTTGGCTTAATGTGCCATGGAGACGAATGCAAAATGTCGTTCCCTATCAAGTGTGTCTTCTTGCCTCTTCGTCTAGTCTCTTTTTAGTCTAGGGAACTTGGATGGTCTCCTTGGTTCCATGAGCTTAAACTGCATAGCCAAAAGGTAGGTTTACCTACTTGCCAATTGCCCGTCTAGGTTTATGAGATGACCCTCTGACTAGGAATTTGCCACTAACATAGAGGATTGGCATCATGTCGCCAGCTGATCATAAGAACGTTACCAATTCTTGTATGAATCTTCTTATGCTCTATAGCTTATCCCATTCATTCTGATGGGAGAAGGCTTGGACAACTACTGTTTTCCTATCCACTCTTGAAACCATTGTTACTTATGCTAACCCAAAGGAATGCTACATCTCTATTTAGGTTTTACTGTTTCATTCCAAAACAACTAACAATTTGATGTTTTCTATCTAGTGAAATTCTTGAAAGCATTATAACTTACAATCTGTAGTTGCTTAATTTTACTTGTTTACCACTTAGATAACCAACATACTTTTGTAATTGAATTTATTCAGAAAATGGGTAACTCTGTGCATCAAGAAGATTGTGATGCGTCTATTTATGATTCTGTGCCTGGTATTGTACCTACACCTTTTTTATCGTTTTTCCTCTTTGTTATGTTAATCACAGAAATCTCCTTATATGATGACTCATTCTGTCAACACAGATGGAACTCGGGAGTATGTATTTGAAGAAGAAGAAGGTGAAACAGGCTCATATTTTTTGCCAGGAGCATTTGAAGGTAGTTTGTCATCAAAATTTACTCACAAGAAAAGAAAGAAATCACAGCAGAAGTCATATGCTGCACAATTATATGATTCTGCCGGTGATTTGTCATATGACCCTTGCCTGGAAGGAACATCTGCAAATCAGGGTTTTACGTTTGTGGGGAAAAGGCCTTCAAGTTCCCTAAATGTCTGTTCGATTCCAACTAAACGCGTTAGAACAGCTGCTAGGCAAAGAATTGTTAGTCCTTTTAGTACTGGAGTTTCTGGGACTCTGCAAGTAACTAGTAAAACAGATATTTCAAGTGGAGATACAAATTCTTTCCAAGACGACCAAAGTTCCATGCACGGTGGAACACAGGCGAGAAAAAACATGGAAGTGGAGTCAACAGTGGACTTTGAGAAACACATAACAACTGATGGTATTGAAATATCGACAAAATCTAAAAAGAAGAAAAAGTCTAAGCATGGGGGGTATACAATGAACGTTGCAGACTCTGGTGTTTTACTTGGTTCAGGAAAAGTAAGATAATTGATTTTTAGCACTTGTTTATTGTGTATCTAGTTATTTCATCTAATACCTATTAAATTGCAGGGATCCTTGCTTGATCAGAGGCTACAAGTTGATTCCATGGTCCAAAATGAGCAGGTTGACATTTTTATCCATCTGTTTTGGTTTTGTAGGTTCGGTTTCATCACAACGGTCTAGTATATGTTGTCAATTTACAAACTTTTAGTGTGTTGGAACTTGGAAGTGCTACATTTATACTAGTCGACAGAAATCGTAAGGTGAATGTTTGCAGCTTTATGAATTATGAGTCGTTCTGCCAGTCTTGAAGGTTGCATCCCTTGACACAGCTGTTTTTTTGTTTTCTTCTCGTAATATTCTTTCATCTTTTCTTAAGATCTGCCCCCCTTATCTTGTTTTTTGTTTTGTTAAAGTAAACTTGTCTGATCCTGTTTCATTTCGTGCCTTCTTAAGATCTCCCAACAGGCCAACACCCTTCACAAATACCCCACCCACGCTGCACCCTGCCACCCATGAACCCCATTTCCAGCTGATACCAGAAAGAGACCTGTGATAAATATAACTTCTTCCCAAGGTAACATGTTGCATGTTACCTTTGGAGAAACATAACCTCCAGAAAGCGCAAAAATAACCAAGGTTACCTTTTCCTTACAAAAAAGCAAACTCTCCACAAGATTATGTGGGAACATAGTCCATGCTCCACAATCTAATAAAGATACCGAGAACCCATATAGCTTGTGGATAAGATATATTTGCGGATAAAGATATATTTGCAGAATTATTTCCATACTTGTTAAATCATTATAGTTAAGTATATTTCTTATTCAAAGTTCTAATAGCATCTTTTATGTCAAGTATGAGACTTTTTGTTTTCTTATCAGTTCAGCAGAACCTATTGTTTCCTTACTATGTAACTTTGCTAATCGCTCTAATTGGTCTGATTATAGCAGAAGGCAAAATTTGGTCTTATACTTGGTGGTGCAAGAAATTTGTTATTATAACTTTGTGCAACTGTATTGGAACTTAAGTGGTTGAACTTAAAAAATGCCATGGATAAAACATGTCAGTGAAAGGAAAACAAATGGCAAAAGTTCAGAATTTCAAGAGGACGAGAAAAAGGTTAGTTTCGTTTTGAGAACAAGCAATTTTAGAGCAACACATCAATAAAGAAAAAAAAAATCTATATGTACATTATGAATCATGACTACATAATGTGTGTATGAAAAGTAGTAAAGATTAAAGAAGCTCAGAAGTCAGAACAGTTATTGGTGTTAACTTTAATGCTTTGGATGATTATTATGTGAAGATAGAAGTCAAGTAGGGAGGAAGATATTAACAAGCTTGCAAAGGTGAGGAAGACGGTTGGCATATATCGATCTTAAGTTTACTAAGAATGAAGATGCGCGTCTCCCTAGTGAAAAGTTAGTGAAAGGCAGAGTAGTTATTTTCTTAAATTAATTATCAAGAAACAAGTATATTAACTTACATAGGAACTTTTGGTTGAGTCCAGGTTAAGGATCTCAGATATTATCATAATGGCAAAGGACCATGGAAACATGCAAATCTATAGGACTATTATGAGGTCCGGAAGTGGCTGAGGGTAAGGGTTAGAATGGCTAACCAACTTATTCAATCATATTATAAAGACCAATAAATAAGCTGATGAATTGAGGATAAACACTTTGCTAACTACATATGAAGCTTTTGGAGAGTCTTTGAGGAAATATTAGAAAAGGAAAAAAAGGGTTTTTTTTGAGAAACCACTTAATTATCACAGGGAAGTAAATTATGGAGCTTTGCACTTATTAAGTCTATTTTGGGAAGGTTTCATGAGGAGAGATATCTTAATATTGTTTTGATTAAATTAGGATATGGAAGCAACTGTCATCCTGCAGCCTAAGAAGACTAACAACATGGGCAAAAGACAACTTCTATAACCATGTGGTATCTCATAATAAATGTTTATTCTGTTTATCAGATAAAAGGTCACACACTGAATACATGATAATTCAAAATCCCTGTGATGTTGAAACACGAGTAAATCACGTTGATGCTATTTATGCATCTGTCTCCATATTCAAAAAGTATGAGTCTCCTACCGATTCGAGTGATAGTCTATCAATTATTCATTACTTGTTGAATTGCAGAGGGATCATGTGAAGAAAAGACTGGAGGGTCAGCACTTTGAATCTAATGGAAACATTGGTAATTGTCTTTGTCACTTTGTATATCGTTCATAACTGAATGCTATGGATTGTCATTCCTTTTCACTCATTGGCTTAATGTGTCATGTATATATGAATGCAGTTCCCTATAGCAAATCGTATATCTTACAACTTCGTCTAGTTTCTTTGTAGTCTACGCCTCTAGGAGAACTCATAGGGTGCTCCATTGTTGCTTGAGCTTAAAATGCATATCCAAAGGGTTGGTTTACCTACGTGTTAATTGGCTCCCTAAATTTTATGGCATGACCCTCTCATGCTCATAGCTAGGAATTTGTCACCTAAATAGAGGGTTTGTGTTGGCTAGACAACTGGTCATAAAAACTTTGTCAATTTTTTTATGGTGCTTTCTTATACTCCATAGCAGACGCCATTTTGAATGGAGAAGGCTTGGATGATGATGATTCGTAATAGAATGTTCCTTTTCACATAATTCCTAGATGACAATTACTTGGTAAACAGGTATATATGTTCAACCTGTTGCTAAGAAGCCTAAGCACTCAAAGCAGCTGATAGACCCTTCACCAGATGTTATCATGCCAGGCACAGGGTCCATGACTTCTCCAGCTGCTTCTCAGATGAGTAATATGTCCACCCAAAATAAACTCATCAAGATTACAGCTAATCGCGGGGGAAGAAAGAATAAGGCTATGAAGGTAAGCCATATATATGACATTCTGAATTATTAATCCTTCTATGCTTTATCTTTATGCATGTGCCATACATGTAGGATGACCTATAGTACCTACTTGACTTTATACCTGTGACAAAATAACCAAGATATGATTGTCTCAAGTCAATGAGGGATCTTGTGATTTTTCATCTACGATGTCGCCAGTATGTATTACATATGATATGTCCGGTACTGCCATTTTGTCGATGGTATAATTTGTGACCATGCCATGAACTTTTGATGATTTTGCTAAGAATATCATTACATTTACCCAAATCTGCTGGTCTTCCTGTAGATTCTACCTGTTACATTTTGCATGCAGGTTTTACAGATGGAAGTTTGTTGTTAGTTGGATTAGGTTGATTAGACAGGTTTGCTAGCTGCATTGATGATGTTTTATGTTATAATTCCTTATCAAATGTCCTACACAGGTTACCTTGTCATGCTTTCTCTGTCAAATATTATTTAGTTATTATTATTTTTTAACTGGATGACATGAATTTCATTTAGTATTTGTGTAGTATGTATGCTTTTTCTATTCTATTTTATCCTCATATACTACAGTTAAAACTGCTCCAGCTTATTACTTGCTGGAACTATGGTTTCTGAACTGCTGTTAGTCTGCTGTGAAAATCCTTTCGGTTATGTTTTCAATCATTCACAGAAAATGGGAACCAAGTAAATTTAACAGTTTTTTTTATATGTAAGAGGATATATATGGAATTTTGTACACGAGATTGAAGTCACTTTTTATACATGATGTTCTTAATTACCAAAAGATTGTTCCCTTTTCCAGTTGGCTGTTGGACAGTCAGGACCTGGAATTCCATGGACCAACTTCGAGGACCAGGTTAATTTGCTTTTCAAACTGTAGTATTCAACTTGTTGCCTCCCATAGTAATACACTTATACAATGTAACAATGTTATATCAGGCACTGGTTGTCCTTGTTCATGATATGGGTCCAAACTGGGAGCTAGTGAGTGATGCTATCAACAGCACCCTTCAGTTCAAGGTGAAGCAACTCAATATTCTTCCATTCTTCTACTGCTTTTATAGCACGTCTTATGTGCGACACCAGTACTGTGAGATGATATCAAAACCTACTTAACATTAAGGGTTTAGGCATCTCAGGATTGTCCATATTTTCCATCCCAAAATTCAACACTAGCCTATATCTCATGTCTGTTATTGGTTCTATTGGTTAATGCATCGATACATGGATACTCCTAGACATCCTTGGGCTGCTACCTAGAATAGATGCTTGAAGTTCTGTTAATAAGACTCAAATGTATTAGTTATTTATGTCGTCATTATCTGTTTTGTTCAAACTAAAAATGTACCCTGTTCTCCCCTGGATGATAAGTCCTCGTCTTCTTTTTGGTGATCAAGATAATTATGCTACTCTATGATTGCAGTGTATCTTCCGAAAACCTAAAGACTGCAAGGAGCGACACAAATATCTTATGGACAAAAGTGCTGGTGATGGAGCTGATAGTGCAGAAGATTCAGGCACATCTCAACCATATCCATCCACCCTGCCAGGGATACCAAAGGTAAGAGTTTTGTTTACGATTCTTGTGGGACTTGAACACTAGTTTTTAACTGTAGGTTACTGAAGAAAATAGTTTGCCAGAGCGGTCCCATATAGTTGGGAAAATTATTGATATATGGGGATCTTTAATGAACTTCACAAAATTTTGTTTCTCTGTTTAATCTATATCAGGGAAGTGCCAGGCAGCTATTTCAACGTCTTCAAGGACCAATTGAGGAGGATGTTTTAAAGACACATTTCGAAAAGATCATTTTAATTGGTCAGCTGCTGCATTCCAGCAGGAATCAGGTCTACTTCTTTAAAGTTAATTAACTTCTCACAGTCATTCTCTATGGGGGTAGTATACTGTAACATCACAAGGTTTGATGTTAACTTTCTTAAGAATAGTTTTCCCCTCAATTTGGGTGGCTGTGGCTTTCAGGGCTTCCACGAAAGACATAACCAGTAGCCTTTACACTTATTAAGGAATAACAACTCTCTTCTCTCTATCTCCAAATTTTAATTTGGTTTGGTACCTCATCGTATAGCTTAGTTTCACCTGGTGTTACAGGGTTACCTGTTCCCCTTGGAAACTACGTTCTGCGCCCCACGACTCTAAATAAGGCAGGGTCTGATCCGGATCAACAATAATAAGGATCCGGGTCTTAAAAGATGAATTTCAACAAAGATATCATCAAAATGATAATAAAAACGACAATAATGAGGGTTGTTATAGGATTTGGTATACATTCCTTCCTTACCACACACACAAATGATAGGCTCTTAAGCGAACACAATTCCAAATAGTGTTGTGGTTAAGCCTACCCCCTCATATCTTGTATGGGGAAGATAGTGAACCTTTTGCCTATAGCATGTAATGGAGCCGTCCATGACCCAAGAAAAGTATCAGTCTGCAATATATTTATGTGGTCATAAACAGCCTGACATTGCACATGCACAATCTATATTTTTCTTAGGGTTGCATTCTTCTTTTAATTCAGCTTTTTACCATCTCTTCGTTATTGTCATCTATCTATTGTACAAGTTGCTTTCTGATGTATTCTATTCTCCATTATTTGCTTGTGGCACATATTGGTGCTGTCTGCAGAATGATAAGCAGGAAAAGAAACAACTAATTCCAGTTCACAGTTCACATCTTCTTCTTTCTCAAACATGCCCAAATGGAAGTGTCCTCACGTAAGTTTCACTGATGCCTGATAATATTTGAACTATGAAGCATTTCATCATTACTATTGCTGTTACCTTCTATCTTCTTGCCGGGTTTAGAGCTGGAAGTATATTATCCTATACATTTAAGAGTTAAACATGTCCCAGGCCACTTGATCTTTGTGATGCCACTACTTCAAGTTCAGACATCCTTACCCTTGGATATCAGGGTTCTCATACAACCGCTGCAGCAATACCAAGTCAACAAGGACATGCGTCACCCGTTCTTTCTACTTCGGGTGTGAACAATGTGTTGCAGGGATCTTCTGGTATTGTCATAAGCAGTAACTTGGCATCACCTTCTACTCCAACAAATGTCCCTGCTAGGTAGAATGTAACTAACTCTGTCATTATGTTATTATTATTATTATTATAGCTTACATTTTGTGGCAAAACTCTTCAAAGGGATGTACAGAGATACTGTATGCCTAGAACCACTTCACTACCAGTTGACGACCAGCAAAGAATGCAGTACGGTCAAATGCTTTCAAGTAGAAATGTTCAACAATCTAGCATGTCTGCACCTGTGGCTTTACCGGTGGGAGTTGATCGAGGTGTTCGCATGGTACCTGGAGCTAATGGTGTGGGGATGATGAGTGGACGAACCATGCCCATGCCAAGACCAGGCTTTCAGGGGCCTTCAGGCATGCTTAACATGGTTTCTGCTGGTAGTATGCTCACTGGAAGTGGGGTTGGAATGCCAAACTCTGTCAATGTCCATCCTAATTCTGTTCATGGCTCAGTAAATCCAATGATGAGGCCACGTGATGGTTTGCAAATGCTGCGGGTGAGCTTTTCCTATAATGTTTCAGCAGTTGGCTTACATACTTTGTCATTTTTCAATTCATTTTTGTAGCTATGGGGTCATCATGGTTGCTTTACTATTAGGCTCTGCTTGGATTGAGGGAAAAAAATAAGCAGAGTTAAGTGGGGTTAAGTGAAGGGAAGTTAAGTGAGGGGGAGGGGAGTCATTACATAAAACCTTGCTTGGATTGGAGGGAGAGTTAAGTATGGTGTCTTTAATAACTCTTGCTTGGATTGGAGGTTTTGAGCGGGAGGAGGATTAATAAAAATACAATAGTTATTAAAATACCTTTATTACACGCGGCATAAAATTAGATTCGCTTGGGTTTTTAATTAAAACTTGTCAAAACAAGGGTTTTTTATGATTTTTCAAACAAGCCCTCACTTCCCCTTGTTAACCCCAGATATGGCGGTTGAAAAAAATGGACAAAACAATGTTAAACTTTCCCTCACTTAACCCTCTATGACTCCCCCTCCTAAACCCCCACCCTCAAACCAAGCAGATTTTTTTCCCTCACTTAACTCTCTTCACCCTCGATCCAAGCAGACCCTTAGTATCGATCTATCGACTCTCTTGGTCATTAAAGCATAATACCCGTACAGGGAAGGAGTGTAATGACTTCCTTTCCAGTGTCACTTTCTGTTTTTATCCACTAAGTCGCATCTCTATTCATGCAATTCTTAGATTTTGCGTTTGGTACAAGTTTTGCTCTTCCCTGGGAGTTTTAGTTTGGCAGTTTTGGCAGTTCAACATGATTTAGGCCTGAGTTGTAGTTTAGCTCTAGTCTATGTTGTTATATTGTACAATACACAATACGTATCTTACAAGGCAATATACTACCATTTTGTTATGTAGTAGTTGATTCGATTCGATAGATATTGGTTGATAGGTAGTATTGCTATTTGAGTCATGTAAGGTATACTTAAGAATCTAGATTTTGGAACTAGATAGACATGTAAAGATGAACCAAATAAAAACTTTATGAGAATTTTTTTAAAAATCACGTTCCTATATGGTTTTAGAAGTATAGACATGAACTCCTAGAGTTACTAAACAAATAAAAAAATTATGAGATTTTTTTTTTTAAATCACGTTCCTATCTGGTTTTAGAAATATAGACATGAACTCCTAGAGTTTCTGTACCGTATCATACACGATACACAAGCAAGTCTACCTGATACATCTCACAAGTTGACAACCTTGGCTATAGCAGCTAGTAACAGTAAAAAGCTTGAAGTGTAGCTAAAATAAATGTACATCTCTATCATGCTAGCCTCTTCTCCATTATTTTCTCTAATGTGCCTTTGCATCTTGATTCACTGCTCCAATGACCCCAAAATAGATCCTAGCCCCATTCACATTATACAATAAATCAGATTTTAGTGTATGCTTTATACGTGCAAATTTTAAATTGTCAAGTCCACAAGGATATTACTAACAAATTGTGATGATAATTAGTTATATAAGGGTTATGTACAATGATACACGATACACAAGCAAGTCTACATGATACATCTCGCAAGTTGACTAACTAGGCTATAGCAGCTAACACTAAAAAACTTCAAGTGTATGCTAAATAAATGTACATCTCTATCATGCTAGCCTCCTCCATTATTTTCTCTAATGTGCCTTTGCATCTTGCTTCACTGCTCCAATGACCCCAAAATAGATCCTAGCCCCATTCACATTATACAAGAAATAAGATTTTAGTGTATGCTTTATACGTGCAAATTTTAAATTGTCAAGTCCACAAGGGTAATATTACTAACAAATTGTGATGATAATTAGTTATATAAGGATTATATGCAATGTTGTAAAATGCACTGTTTGCATCTTTTATCACATGGTGATTATTTTGTGTCGTACAAATTTCATACCACTTATTTGGATATTTGCATATGTATCATATGCATCACAAGGGTAATACCACTACTCTCTAAGTCTGCTTTTGGAACTTTTTGTGAAAACTGGAATGGAACAACTGATAATATGTCTTTTTTTCCACTAATGTCCGATACTTTAGATCATGTTTTGTAGAAAATAGTAGTGCTTAAACAAGCTTAGTGCCACAACCAACGTAGCTAAACAAAGTGATTACTGACAAATACTATGTAATTGCTTTGCTCTTTGGCTTTTGTCATAATGATTGATACAATTCCATATCACAAAGTATTTCTCTTACCTCGTCATCTTTAGATACTTTTCTAGTCTAGGGGAACTTGGACGGTGCTCATTGATTTCATGAGCATGAACTGCGTGACCAATTTTTTTTTTGGGTTGGGTTGGGGGGGTGGGGGGGGGGGGGAGTCTACCTACCAGCTAATTAGCCGCACACATCTTATTATAATGACATCTCTTTTACAGTAGGAATTTGATTCCCAAAGTGGTTGACGTCATGTTGACAGCTAGACATAGAATAATGTCAATTTTGTAACCGTTCTATGGCTCCATCACAAACATCATTGTGATGGGGATAGGCTTGGATGATGGTGAAGCTGGTGATTATTGACCGGGAACTATGTAATTGCACAAGAGAATAATTTATTCTTGCTAATGTTATCTACCTGATCAATTCACAGAGGTAGAGTTTACTTCAGTACTATCAATGCCAGAGCTCACTGATGAAGGGAGCTTGATCATTTCTGCTTGAATGCTTTTTGTGACTTGATTAGTTGAATGAGTTGGTCAGTTCATAACAGATAATCAAAGCAATACCAACGACCAGGGCAAATTCATGTATCTTTAGGTGATTAATTATAGGGATGACAATTATTTTTCAATATTGATATTAGTAATTTAGCATGATTTAGTTCTCTTGGTCAGTAATTCATAGAAGTCACTCCAGAAAGATTAGATGAACGATATTTATAATTACTCTCGTTTTGTCTTCATCAGCCAATTCACATTTTGTAAGCTGAGTGGTTCTGCACATTATCCCTAGGTTTAACTGTCTAAGTAAAATTTTGTGCTTCTAGATGGGAAAGAGAATCTGTTCTTGCTAATGGTAATTGGTCTACTTGATCATAGAAGATACATCTGCCACAACTATAGTTATGATAGTTGCTTTCATCAATGCTTCAAATTGCTGATTGAATAAGTTCTTTGTGATAATAAATCCTTTCCAGTTGCATGAATTGGCAAATTAAAACTTAATCAAGCATGAATGTTATTTGAGCCTTCATAGTAACTTGATTGATAGTTCCTTTCTGCCTTGACCACTATATAATCAGTCGCTGTTAGTTATTCTTTAATAATAGAATCGTTATATGGCTCGGAGTAAGGTTTTATTTTGAAGTCACAAGCCTTTAATGGACAAATCTTCATCTAGGTACGTCTTTAAAAAAATAACAGAGGTAGAATAAGCTTATTTGAAGTTTGAATACACAAATAATACATGCATGTTTATAATTATATGCATATATATTCTGTAAATTCAAATGCAAGTATGTTTATGCAGGTAGATAGGAAGTCGACCATTCAGAAGAACCTTAACAAAGTTTCTCATGTTTTTTGGTTTTTGTCTTCTCTTCAACATGGATTATGGATATCAAGTTTGCCTTCCATTTTTTTCTTGTCCTTTATATTTGTATTTTCAAGTTGTCAATCTACTCCATTGAAGGACAACATCATATTGCACCATTATATAGATGGCCCAATTCCTCAAGAACATATAGCCAATGATGAATGAATAAATCGTAAATCCTTGTTGTTGTGTATGCTTTGGTAGGACAGCTTCACAAAGTTGTGATCTTGGCCATCTTGTTGGAATCTTTTAAAATGCCCTTTCTATTGATTAACAATTTACTGATTGTTTACTTTATGTGCATCTGATATTTTATTGGAGGTGGGGGTTATCCTGCTGGAGCTTTTCTTACAAGAATGCAATTCCATTTGGAATCTCGAATCATTGGATTCTAATGTATCTTAAATATGAACCTAGAGACGTGCTAGGTGCATGCAAGTTCTTTTATCAGTTAGTTTGTAAAAAATTCTTTCCCAGACTCCTTCGGTCTTCCTAGTCTAGGTGAAGCTATAGGGTTTCTTCTCGCATGAGTGTAAACTGCATGAAATAATTTGCTGGTTGTTTACTTTATGGGCATGTTATATTTTATTGAAGGTGGGGTTATACTGCTGGAGCTTTTTTTTACAAGAATGCATTCCATTTGGAATCTTGAATCCTCGGATTCTAATGTCTTAAATATGAATCTAGAGATGTGCTAGATGCATGCATGTTCTTTTACTAGTTAATTATTAAAAATCTTTCCCAGACTCCTCCCTAGTCTAGGTGAAGCTAAAGGGTTCTTCTCGCAGACTGCCTGAAATAATATGGTATGTCTGCTTAGCCACCTACTTGAGCTTCTGTTTTCCCTGCATGACCTTTGTTGCCCATAGGGTTTAGGAAACCAAAATAACTAAATCTTCCCTTTAAAAGCTTGACTGGAAACCCAACTATATGTTGTGTTAGCTTGTCAGAACGTGGATTTTTGCTTGTCAGAACGTGGATTTCACATTTTCACATTTTCACATTCCAATTCACCAGCGTTCTGCGTTTCTATATGGTGAAATTCAGGTAACCATGCTTCAGATGCATTTTATGTTCATGGGAAAAGCTTGGATTTCCGTACAATTGTTATACTCGTCATTTTTGGTTTATTTGGGCTTTGGAACACTGTTGTTTTGTTGTAGAATTTAGGTCTTAATATGTTTTATATAGCTCAAATGGGTATCTTGTAATAGTTATTTGCAGAGTCTTGTTTAATGTTTCTCAATTAGAATATTTAGCTTTACCCCCTAGAATTTTTTTACAATGATATACATCTATAAATGATTAATTTTGTAAACCTTGGGTCTTGAAGCATAGTCAAAACATGGAGGATCATAGACAGATGATGATGCAAGATCTCCAGATGCAAGTCTCGCAAGGGAGTGCTCAGGCTGTGCCTCCTTTTAACGGTATAAGTGCCTCATTTTCTACTGCAACAGGTCTTCCTTCAGTTCAGGCGTATCCTGCTCAGCAGCACCTGCAGTCTCATCAGATGCCTCAACAGCCACACATGCTTGGTAATCCTCACCACCCTCAAATGCAAGGCACCAACCAGTCAAGTGCACAGCAACAGGCATATGCCATCCGTTTAGCTAAAGAGAGGCAACAGCAACATAGGATGCTGCCTCAGTCACAGCAACCTTATACTAGTTCTAGTGTTGCGTCACCTGTCCAAAACAGTTCACAGCTCCAACAGCAAACCCAACCGTCTTCATCTGTTACTCCAACACCTTCTTCACAATCCCAACATAACAAGCAGCATATTGCACGTAATCTGCAATCCAGCTCTGGGATGTTAAATCCAATGATGAAGCAAAGACAACGACCACAGGCTCAACAACAACAGCCTAGGCAGCATCAGCAGAAGCCACTGATGCAGCATAAGCACATGAAAGTTATGGGTAGAGGAAATATGATGGCGCAGAATGTACCAGTTGATCCCTCTCAAGCCAGTGGCATTTCGGTAGGCAGCAGAAACCAACTTTCTGAGAAACCAGTGATGCAACAGGGCCAGGGCTTCTTTTCTGGTAGCACAGGTTTAAATCCGACTTTGACACAATCTTCAAACCAAAACAAATTGCTCTCTCGTCCACCTTCCCAGTCAGCAAAGCAAATGCCAGCATTGCCATCAAACCCTGATACTTGCAGCCAGGGTCCTTTGCAAGTGTCCACTAACCACTCCTTGTTAGCTCCCCAGCAACCTCCACTTCCAACTTCAATGCCTTTGGCTAATCCTCCACTTCAACAGCAGCAGCAGCGTCAGATGAATCATAACATGCAAAGAATGACGCTTCAACAAAATCGTCCATTGACTTCTGATGGTAAAATACAGCCTCCATTAGATCCAATACCGGCTAATCAGATACTTTCTGCTTCACCATTTCCTCGGTGTGCAGATCCAGCCAGCTCTGCTTCTGTCAACTCCTCTACATCACAGTGGAAACCCGAGCCACCACAAGAAACAAGCACGCCAACACCAACAGCTCACCTAGCTGGTTCTGAAACTACAGTGCTCCCTTCCACTGATGAATTAGCTCAGAGGCAGTTTGCTGGAAGTGTATTGCCCCATGGACATGGTGTTGGCGGACAGTGGCCGCAACAACAGCAGCAAGCACAACATAGACAAACAGCCCAAGGCAATTCATATGCACGACCTTCGAACTCAGGAACAGGATCATAAAGGATGTTCACTGAGGAACCACTTTTTTAAAGTGGTTCCACACCTTTTGTAAAATTAGTGTACAGGTAAATTGATACTGTTATTATACCATCTTTTTGTCCTTGTTATACTAGGTTATTCAACAGCTTTATTGTGGTCTGTGTTCACATTAACTTACATTCATAGTATTGATGAGACAACCCAACTAAAATTAGTAACCAAAGTTACTTGCTATACTTTATGCATGGGCTATGGCAAGGGATTTTTTATTCAGCTAACTTAAATTAGTAACTAACGGTGTTTTTATCTACAGTTTTTCACTGGACAATCTTTTCTAAAGGTTTAAACTGAAGTCACTGAACTGTAGATATATTTTCCTTTTTACAGAAGTAAATATCTTTAACTGCTAATATTTTGCTATCCACTTAAATTTTAGCTGGAGGTTTTAATTGTTTGCATAGAGTAGAAATCTTAGCTTCAATCTATGCGTGGCCATATGGTTAGAAGAGCTTTACATGCAAGTAAATACAACAAGAAAGCCTTCATCCCAATATAGAGGTCGTCTATTTGACTCCTTCCATTCAACTGGGGGCCATGTCCACCGTAACATTAATAAAAACATGTCCTTTATTACAATATCTACCCATGTTCTTTAGGCCTAGCCGCACCTAAGACGATCTTCTCATCTTATCCTCAATTTGCACCACTTTAACTTTTCACAAATGCATTCATTTCTTATACTATCAAATCTTTCAAAGTATTGCCACTTATCCATGTTAGCATTATCATTTCGGCTACGTTCATTTTGTGAACATGTTTCCTAATTCCCCATCCACTTATAAAGCATTGTTGAACTTATAGTTATCCTATAGTATTTTCTTTTCAGTTTTAACAATATCTTGCAATTGCAAAACACACAAAATAGTCTTCCATTTCGACCATCATGTTTTAATTCTATGAATAACATCCTTTTCAGTCACTCCGCAATTGTGAATAATTGATCCCAGAATAATAAATCCATCAACGATGCTACGTGGACCGCAATTTTGGCCTGCGGTCCACGTGGCGCCTTCCCATTGGCATGTCACAGGTGTGTGGGCCCACGCAAATAGGGGAGGCTAATGGGGTTTGGACACGTGGCCCGCGGTCACGCCCCGCGGGCAGAGACCGCGGGCCAAATATCATTTCCGTAAATCCATTTTGACCATTCTTGTTTACTTGTATGAACACCATCCTTCTCAATCTCTCTTTAACGATGAATGATTGATCCTAGATACCGGAAGTATTGCTCTTAGATATCTCTTTTTCATCGATCCATACTCCACCCTCATTTTTTTGACCGTAGGTTAACATTACATTTCATATACTATGTTTTCATTTACTCTGACCTTTGAATTACAAATTATCTGTCCACAATTCTATTCGAGTCTATTGTCTAGTCTCGTGACTCTCATCAACTAGTAGAATGCCCACAAGCACAACAAACATCATACACCATAAAACTCTTCCTTGAATATTCAAGGTAACTAGCGCAAATAGGTCAGGACTTAATACCTCATTGATGTGAACCAAAGGCGATGGGAAATGGTACGGTTTCTCCTCGAATGATCCCAATGGTAGTCGTTCCTTCATTGTAAACATCATTATAATTTCAGTATATTATAGCTATAAGAGACTGTTTTCTTTTCAAAACCACTACTTACTCTCTTAAGTACTCTAAAGTCTTTTTTAAGTCGATAAAAACATATTGTACTAAATCCCTCCTTTCTAAAATTATCCAATTATCTTTTTAGTAAGTGACTGAATTCCATAGTATATCTGCCAACAACATAGAACAAAATTGATTCTATGAAATTCTTGTTTCTCCCAGAGTTTCATGATATGACTCATAAGTCTGATTCCTCGGTTGTGCAATCATGTACATCTTTTCTTGTGTTTATTATATATAGGTACTGTAATATTATTTTCTTGACTTGCAAGTTATCTTGCAAAAAGCTCTCCATGCCTACTCAACTAATATAAAAAACTATTATTTAGTTAGGTAGTTCTCCCCTCTCTAAGAGACCATCAGACCTTGGTGAATCGAAGGCCCCGCTTACTAGTAGGCGATAGGGGACCCGCAAACCATCATTCCCGTTCGATTTGGTTAGTCTTTGTAAGAAAAAACCGTATGTTTTTGTAATAATGCCATTGTAATGGACAAGTTCCCTATCTCACTGCTATGTATTATACGAAGTAGTGGCCTAGATCCTGACAAAGAAGATAAGACCTCTTTCTGATGGCCTCATCTCGAGCAATAGTGTCATTATTCCTGGCCGGCATATTGTGGAAAATTTCGTCATGGCCCACCATTCCATGAATATGAACTCAACATTTTCCTAGAAAGTTCAGAGTTAGGTTAAATAAATTAGGCCATGCTAATGGACCATTGATTATTAATCATTAGGATTACATACGAAATATATATATATATATATATATATATATATATATATATATATATATATATATTCCATTAATTATGCGGAGATCCTAGCATAATCATAGTCCATGCTTATGTCTGCACAACATGCCATGGGTACCTCCATGCCTACTCATGGGCATTGGTCATGAACTTTGTGTCTGGATCTAGGATACCAAATCCCAACTAAATATAATGGAGGAATGGTAATTATGGGAGGATATGATGGGCTACCTGATTGACAAGTGGGTTCCACGTTAGGAAATTTCTAAATGATGACCCTTCAGTCCGTTCACGGTTTTGTTATATATATATATATATATTCATTTTCTTATAACAAAATGTAACATGCTCCTTGGTTGCATGGACTTAAGACTGCACATTAGATAACCTTACCTACCCGCCAATTGGTGGTTAGGTTTTTATACCATGGTCCTTTTATGCTCATACCTATCTTGGCTAGGAATTTGGCAATGTCAGTTCGATAACCGGTCATATGAATTTGTCAATTCACGTATCTTTCTTATGTTTCGTAGCCGGCCCCATTCTGAGATAGTTTACCTTGTAGAAATGGTGATCCACATTGTTCTTTGTGATCTCCATGTTCTAAGATATATGAGTTAAATTTTGTGAGTTGGAAATCTCCTAAGTGAGTCCTGGTTTAATGATTTTTTATCAACAAAACGAATGAGACTACCTTAACTTTATCGGTTTCAGCTGTGGCATGAGTAGCCTCTCTGAAAGTCATTCTAAGTAACTTGTGCTTATGCTGCAATTGGATGACTAGGACGAAAGAAAGTATGAATGAAGGATGTACAATATTTGCTACGGATGGTTTAGGTTTTTTGATGCACCAGTTGGGAATACCAGTGCACAGGTCAGTCACTTTAACCTGTATGAGTTGACACTTGATGATTCAACTCTGGGAACTGGTCCTTTACAAATTTGTACTGATTGGTTTGGGTATTTACCAAATTATTGTCTACTTTCAACATGTGCACGTGCTCATCCGTTAATTGGAACTATTACATGTGAATGATCAAATTCTCATCCTTTACATTTAGTTATACAAGCACACAAACATACACATTTATGTTCAATGTGGTTTATTTCTTGCATGTAGAATTTTTTCTAAATGTCATGCGAAACACCAGATTCTCCTGTATAGTTGCATGGTGCTTGAATTCAAATAATACAATGAACAACCTTTTGGTTGTTTCAAAGTGCTTATGAAACCTCAGAATACATTGTGCATTTTGTTACTTTTTTCTTGTCTTAGATTAGGCATGAAATGTTACTTTGAATCATACAACCAGAAATGTATTTCCATAACTCCCACTAAAATGACTACTATTTCCTTCCAGTTGTGATGAATAATTATGTTGGAATATTTTGTCGAAGTTAGAGACTAGAGTTTTTATTGTAGTGAACTGAGTAGAAGGATTCATTTAAGCTGGCCCAAAGTTTTTGGATTGAATGCTTTAGTGGTGTTGGTAATTTTGTTATCATGTTTCCCCTTGGCACTCTAATGTACAATTTTGTATATTTTTTTCCTGGGTTTTTTTTTTTACTTAAATTTAACAACTTTCTGATATTTAAAAAATGATGAACTCTCTGTTGGATTTTATTTTTATTATGTTGTTATCTATTACCCACATTTTCATTTCATAATTGTTTATTTCGCCAGCAAATTTTTCTATGAATTAGTTTATTGTGAGTATAAAGTTGAGAGTGTATCTATTTAAAAAGATACATGTGGATAGCAGATTTGTAGCCACAATGTTTAGTATTCATTCCACCCCTTTATTAGCAGGGTTTGAATATGGAAGGAAAAAGTGGGGGCTTCACAGTGGATAATTATTTAATGAAGAATAATGATGATTGAAGTGATGAGAAATACTATACGAAGTTAAGCAAAGATTTGTTTTGGAAATATATCGTTTTAGTTTTCACTAGGTTCCTGTTCACATGGAATCAACCAGAGGTCTACATGCATTTCCTTGCTGTCTACATTTCTTTTTATTTACAAGGCAACTGTTTGATTCCTTAGTTTGTAGGTGTTGAAATCTGAAGGGTGACATTGTTTTGCTTCCCAGATCTATTGGGGCTCATCACTTGCTCACTTTGAGCCGGGGTTTTACAACTTTCCTTGGCGTGTATCTAGTGTTGGATTTTTTAACTGTAGGCAAGCAGATCACCTCCTGTTTGGTCAATTATTGTCAAATTTTTGTTATGCTCCTTTTGAGTAAACGCAGAAGACGAAGAAGAATGTGCAGCATGGAATTTCCGGGCTTGTGCAGTAACCTTTTGCCAGTGAACTGCTGCTTAGCCTAGCATGAAGCACTATATGGTTATAAGCCTTGTATTGATATAGGGGGCAGCAGTGGAGCAGGCATCTCAAATTATTTGTAATGTGTAGATAAAAGTTTTAGTGGTACTTGATGTGTACTCTTCAAGTTGATTCTTTGGTACTAGTTTCTAGTTACACACTTGGATGGGGCTTGGGCTGTTGTGCCTCTGGGGGCTATGTAAAGTTGATCAATTTTTTTTTTTGGTAATATTTAACTACAAAATTTTCTTTTGACCGTTGAAATGATATTAGCAATATTTTATTGGGAAATCTTTGTTGCTTTGGATTAGTGTTAATTATAAAAAAATGGCCGGTATTGTAGATATAATTAGCAATTGAAGAATAAATACAAATAACTTTTTTTTTTCTCTCATTTTCTCACTTTTTCAATTGTACGATAAAAAAAGTACAAAAAATTTAAAAATTATTTTTGTGTAAGTTACATATTTTAAGGATCAATCAAATTAGATTGAACTTTTGTAAAAAAAATTGGCTGGTTTAAGAATCTAATGGTCAGAAAAGATAATCCAATAAATACTATTTTGCTATACTATTTTGCTATTTAGGATAACGAATATTATCTCTAATCTAATATGTAGGAACAAAAACTAACATGCATGTCAGATCCCACGGACTAGAAATCTCTTGTTTAATTCTTGTTAACAACAGTTTATTTTATTTTTATTTTAATTTTAGTTACGTTTATTTTATTTTTATTTTAGTCAGGCTCGGCTCCCACAAGCTCAGGACCGACCCTAAAAAAATACCAAATTCAAAAAACAGTTTAACTATAGTAAATTTGTTAATCTTTATTTTTTTTCCATGTTCTATAGTAATTATAATCCGAAATGTGTTCATATTACCAACATACCATCCAGCAGGACCTTGTTTTTGTGTTCATGCTCCTTCGTATATCCCATTGTCCTAAATTTTATACCTTTTTCTTTTTGCAAAAAAAATTAATAATAAAATAAGGATTATTTATCCTAAATACTCCTAAATTTTGAAATTATAATACAAAATATTCCTACTTTTAAACTAATTAAATTAAAGTGACCACCTATATGAATAGTTAGTGTTATAATTTTTTATTTTTATCTTAAAACATAAATATCCTGTATAATAAACATAAATCATAGGTACGATCAATGTAATAAGTTTAAAAGTAGAAATATCCGTATTATAAACCCAAATTTACGGATAGTTAGGATAAATAACCTATAAAATAATGAACATATAATCACTTTTCATTTTTCCAAAATTTAAGAATACATTAGAAAAGAAAAAAAAGATGTGATGGTCATTGGAGGCGAGTTAGTGGAAAAAAGCACAGAACTCGTACTATGAGACCAATCTATTGGTTTAGGGCTTACAACGAAAGGGCACCCCACAGAGAACCTGCGGGTATTTCAGAGCCATGCAAATTAGGACTCTCCCCTACAAATATCGAAAACCCCATCTAATAATTAAATTCTAATTTTCGCAAAACCTGAATATAAATAAATAAATAAATAAATAAATAAACAAATAGATTATATGGGAAAACAAAAATAATAAAAGAGAAATGGAGAAGCTGCTAATAGAGAAGAGATGACGAAGACCTAGGGAGAGCATGTGTATATATAGAATTGGTGTTGTATGAAATGACGGTTAGGGCCTTGTGTCGTTTGCTAGAATTACCAAATTGTCATTGGCTAATAAGGCTTAATTGGATTGGACCATGCAGTTGGTCCGGCCCATACGATCCGTGATAGAACACGGAAGATCCAAAAATATCCACAGTCGCCCTTTTGGAATTTCAGCCTAGTAAACTACATAAAACACCCCCTTTTTATTAAAAATATTTTAAGAACAAATTGTAAGTCAATTTGTGAAGATTTTTTTTTTATCAAAATCCTGCGACAGGAAATGTCCACCATAATGGAACCAATTGATGCTAAAATTTTAAAATACTATAACTTAACATAACCTGCATTATTGTTAAAAATTATTAATTTTAATACAAACGGAAATAATTCGTTCCTTATTGTTTTTGAGGATTGAATTCTAAAACTCTGAATATTAAATTTTTTTTATTAAATATATACTTATCATCATGTTCTATGTTGACATAACAAATATATAACAATATTTTTTGACTCGTCAATAACATCGTTGACACTACACCGCACTACTATGACCGAAATTCCTACATCCACCATTGACCATGGTAGTCGTGAGTGTGGCTCCCTTTCCTTTCCATCATTATCTCTATTTTTTATTTTCTAATGTAAAATAAAATTTTAAATTGGTCAAATCAGAAGTCTCAACTCCTACGTATTCCGTATGCTATGTCGGAAAGTAAAAAAAACTAAAAAAAAAAAAAACCTCCTAAAGTACATGATGCTTATGATACTTATTTAGCCTACTTTTGCTTAATGCGTTTAAAAACGCATCTAGAGTTTCTATTTTTTTTTTTTTAAAGAAGACAAAAAGTGCAAAAAGTTAAAAGTAAGATTGAAACTCCTTTAAAATAAAAATAAATTACAATTTGATACCCTCATCTCTTAACTACTGAAAATGTTCAACTTGATACCCTCAACTTTGATAGGTACCAACTTAATATCCTCTTCCTAACGGTATCAATTGAAAATGATAAAAGACCAAAATATTTCTCCTCCCTCTCCTTATCGGCAGCCCTCCCCCCTCCTTCTCTGGCCGACGGCGGTGGCAGCGACAGCAGCACGCTGCGGGCACACCCGGAGGGGAGGGGGGAGGGAGGGGGCGTGCGCGCGACGGAGGCGTGCTGGGCACGCAGGGGAAGTGCGGCCGGGGAAGGGGGTGGCGTGCGGCGGGGGAGGGGGGGGGGGGTAGCGCGCGGTTGGCGAGGGTGGGGGAGGGTAGTTTAGAAAAAAATAACGTAAAAACTAACGATAGTTTAACGGAGGTAACAAACTGAAAATATTAGTTGACAAAGTGTATTAAGTTAGTACCTATCAAAGTTGAGCGTATCGAGTTGAACATTTTGAATAGTTGAGGGTATCAAGTTGCAATTAAACCTAAAAAAAATGAAAAGAAAAGAAAAAGATCCATTAATATGGCTGAATTGACCAAAATGCCCATAACTAAAAATTTTCATTTTTTATTCCCATAAATTAAATACTTATCCATCCAAAATTGACCAGTGGGAAACAGCTAGATAAAAAAGGGCCTTTGATAAATGCACTACAAAAAAAAAAAAAAAAAAAAACTCAGGGCAGCCTAAAGTTTCACCCTTGATAATTACAACTTTGTCACTCCTAAAAGTTGTTTAGGGCTGCCCATACCAACCTATATAAGTTACAACCATTTGTTCAAGTCCCAAAACATGAGTAAAATCTAAAATCTGGTTCCATCATTCTCTCAAGTTCCAAAACCTAAACCTAGGAATTGGATTGTTGTGGTCCCAAGTGGAAGAAAATTCAGACTTTGAAGAAAATTATTTCTTAAATTCGGTATGTTTTCAATAATATACGATGAATTAGTTTCTCAAACATTCGATTATCACCTTATTCTTCATATTTATTTGACCATTGTAGGAGCCATGCACGAAATTATCTTCGACGAATAAATCGGATCATGCAATCCATTAAATCTGTACTACGCTCCTTCCGAAGAACACCCCGGTTGTTCCAAAGCACCTTCGGTACGCGAAATGACAATCATATTTTGACGTTGATCGTGTTAGGACTGTCTAAATTATGACAGTCCTATTTTATATAGGAATGTCATAATCTATATAGTCCTTTATACTGAGTGGACTGTCATAATTACTACAGTCCTGATTTGGATAGTCATATTATCTTCAGGACTGTAGAACTATTGACAGTCCATTCAGTACATAGGTATGTAGAAATTATGACAGTCCTAATTTGGACATCCAGTAATTTGCATGTTATTAATTTTTAATTTATTTTATATTGGTTATAGGACCTACATTGTACAGATGTTGTGGTACATCATGTTATTGGATTTTATGTGGAGAATGTATTATCAACGGATATTCGCTTTACATCTCACGAAGAAGCCTTAAATTGGTGTAGAGAAGTTGGAAGACAAAATAACATAGTCATTGTCATTGCAAGATCGATTTGATCTCGACCGGACAAGAAATATTTAGAGCTGGGTTGTGAGAGAGGCGGTATATTTAGGCATCATGGAAAGAAAAAAAATTAGTTGTTGACAAAAAAGTCCCTAAGAAAAATATCGGGAGAAAAAAAATGTGCTTGTCCATTTAAGATGTTGATTGTAAACGTAGAAGATGTAAAGTGGATAGTCGAAGTCAAGAATGAAAAACACGATCATCCTAGTGCAAAGACACTTGCAGGTCATGCTTATGTGGCACGGTTGAACAAGGATGAAAGAAAGTTGGTTGAAGAGTTGTCCCTTTTCGGAGTTGCACCCAAACAATTTTTTTCTGCCGTGCGACAAAAAGAATATGAGAACAAGTCAACCATGAGGACGATCTACAATACTTTAACGAGAGCAAATTATAATAATATGAAAGGAAGAATGGCGATGCAACAAGTATTGAAGTTGCTTGGCGAGCATCACTATGTGGAGTACCATAGAAGACATCCAGAAAATAATGAACTACTTTCATTATTTTGGGCTAATCCTGATTGCGTACACTTGGCCAGGTCCTTCGCAGACGTATTGACCCTTGATTGTACATATAAGACTAACAAGTTCAAGATGCCTCTTTTTTATATTATCGGATTTACATCTACGGGAAAAATATTTTCAGTCACTTTTTGTTTTATGAAGAATGAGACAGTTGAGGATTATACCTGGACATTGAAAAAACTACAATCCCTTTACACAGGATACAAAGAGCCCTCTGTTTTTGTTACCGACGGAGAATATGCCCTGATAAATGCTATAGATATCGTATTTTCTCACGTGCATAGACTACTATGCACTTGGCATATAAATCAAAATATCCAAGGTCAATACGTCATGACCCGCACCAGGAATAAGGGTACGAGTACGTGAACCACGTCCAGCCTACGTTGTAACAACGACGTAGAATGTTGTCTAGGTCAAAAATACTATATAAATATCTCACACTATATATATGGTACATGTCATGTCATCTCAACTTCAATTGGAGGAATAATATGATATATGATAATGAATTCAATACTCAATCACAATATAAAACTAGAGGAATATATGACACGATATATGGAATAGAAGAAAAAAAATACGAAGAGTCACAATACATCACAAGTCCAACTCTAATCTCCATAACACCAAGGTCTCAAAATAATGATAGTACATACCAAGTCTAAGAGTCAAATACAAAGCAATAATAAAAACTAAGTCTCATCTGTGGCTAGTGCTACGTCCTCCTATACTAGATGTGTTATCTCTCCTGTTGGCTCACTATCTTGTGCCACGTAATATGTGAGACACATCTTCACTAACCAGTCATCTGAAAAATATATCCAATCATGATTGGAGCAAAGTATAAAACTCTGAAAGAAGTTCCAAATACATGACATAGCATTTATGACAAGTAATAGAAAAGAATACAAGATAACTAGCAACAGAAAATGAAATGAACTAAAGTAAACAGATAACATACTAGAAAAGAAGAACAAGCAATAAGAAATAGCTGCAAGTAATGGAAATAGATAAACTAGCTAATGTGCTTTAGAGTACAAGTTTGTTATGTGATCGGGTTAGGTTGAACACAAATAAAATATGGTAACTCGATTACACGTGTGATATATAATCGACATGTACACGAATACACTGGCTTGATTATATAACCAACTCCTACTCCCCCATCCCCAACCAATACTCATGGATCTAATCACGACACGTTACGAACACGAATATAAACACACTGAACACGAGCAGTATGTGAACACGAAGTACACGATAATCAATACTCGATACACACGATGAAATATATGTGAAGGAGTATCCGCTGAACACGGTAGGTAAGCACACTGAACACGAGCAGTGTATAAACACGAAGTACACGATAATCAATACCCGATACACATGATAAAATACATGATAAAATACATGTGCTTAACCATTCTCTACAAACGGTAATCAATACCCTATACACACAATAAAATATACGATAATCAATACCCAATACCCGATACACACGAAGTACACGATAATCAATACCCGATACACATTCTGTCTTAATTCTTGCAATCACCTAAGAATTGCTTAACCATTCTCTTGCGATGAACATTTGTATTCACTCTTTACTCAAGGTTCTATTGGTACACTCTTACCAATCTTGCATACCCTCAATAGGATGCCTACTCAAGTCTAGGCATTGTCTACGTAAGGCACTAACTCTTGTATATGATATTTAGATGATATACTCATACCATGTTACTCATGTTCCTCGTCTACGCTTAGTACATCAACTACTAGAATGTCTGCTCCCTAACTTCCAAAATATTTGAAGTACTCTGGATCTCACCACTAAGGTACTCCCCCAATCTTGGTATCCAGTGCAACTCATACCTAGCCATCCCCCTAGTATTTCTACCTGTATCTGGTGTCAAAATAACATACACAAATACTTCCTAACCATTATGTCACCATGACATCTTACTTATATCCTTATACCCATCATATACTCCCTAATACATACAACTCCTATACCCAAAGCTAGCAAGATACTTATACTTACTGATCTTACTTTTATATAGGTTACCCCTCTTACTTACTGTCTAGAACACTTGTACTCTACTCTCAACTACCCCTTCTTCTAGATTAACTAATACATCCATCTAATATTATCAAACAAGATATTTACTAATACTAACACAATACTCAGCTTAACCCTTATATACCCTAGACACTTGTACGCTTTAGGCACTCTTGATGCTGAAAAACTAACATCCTAAATACACATAACATATGCACTTAATGTTCTAGGACACTAACTTCTTAACTCTCACAATAACTCATCACACACTACCACCACTCTTGACACTAGCTTGCTCACTAGGCCACCCCATCACACTCACTAGAACTCATGATCACGTGCATCTAATGCACTAGTTATTTTACTTCTACAATACACATGTTTCTCTTCACTCTCATAGACAGACACATGATCCCATATATATATATATATATATATATATATATATATATATATATATATATATATATATATATATCCTTCCATACTTTCTATACTTGAACCTACAGACTGATACACTAATCAGGGGTATACTAACACATTTTCCATGTCCAATCTTGATACTTCTAGACCCATGACACACTATTGGAATTCCTAATACTCAGACCCCCACTTTCTGATACTCAAGAAACTCCCACACTGGTATTTCACTTACCATCTTTCATTCACTCATATCTACCCACATCAATGCCCAACACATAGCACAAGTCTCATTACTAACACAACTCATTCTAACATTGCTACACTCTTCTATACTTATGGGTACCATTCTATTATGGCACACTTACCGGTACCTCTCCTGGATATACATTCTCCTCCTCCTGATGTAACTAAGTGTCAATCACCAATATAATAGTAAGGCTCAAACAATTTTACGATACTATATTGCTATTTAGCTCACTCCACATCTATCTAAAACATGCATGATGACACTGATACCAACTTCTGGAATCACAACTGATATTCTACTCTACCTTCTACCATTGGTACAAATTCTAACTATACTGACACCTACCAAAGAACTATTTCTACAAGGGTACTGTACCATAAGTTATCTCTAGACTGGTGCTTATAGCTCACATGCCCAACCAGGAACTACTCACAGACTCATCAGCTACAACCCCAACAATCAACACTGATACTAACATACAGACCTATTACAAGTTACCAAACTACTACACTATCAAGGAACCTCAGGAACTAATAAAATAAAGCTCTGTAAGATACTGAACTAGAGGTACTAAAGATATTTTTATTCCTAAATTAGCAGGGATGACGGAACAAAATCTCAATGAATTAAGGTTATTGGATAGAGACAATATATTAAGAACCAATTTAAGATACACTTTGATAATCATACACGTCTGTCTGAAATCATGTTACCCAGAATCTTCGTCATGCCAGTAAGCATAGCTGCGATAAACTATAAAGTCCTTAACTAAGGTACACACCTATAGAATCATGATATATAAATTTTTTTTAAAGCTATCTCAAAAAATTAAGTGTATTGAGAAACATTAAGTATATTGTACTGGCCTGATGAATAGCTGAAGTCGACATATCAGACACGGACATGTCGACAAAAAAAATGATCCAAACACTAACTACCCCAACTAAGCTCAAGCACCAAAATAAACATCACCAACGGATCCTAATGATGCCAAACAAGTAGGATATATATTAGGAAGTCAAAAAATGGACGAAGCCAAAAAAAAAATTATTTCGGAGACATGCAATGTCAAAAACAGGCCCGTAAAAATTCAAAAAATGAAACCAAATGAAGCTAATCTAAAATCAGATCAATTTAGGCTAAAATGACGCCATGAACTAAGGTGTTGGATTTGGAATCTAATAATTGAAATTGCAAAACGACATTCCGAAATTAGAATTTTTAATTTTGAAATCACCGCGAACCACCAACTTTGGGCACAGGAGCGACCGAGACTGTATTGAGTCACGAGCGGAGTAATAGACTCTTGTACTTCTTCACGTGGTTGATCTTTATCCTCTTCTTCTATGTAAGAAACTAAGTCATAACTTGCTACTTGAACATCCGGCTACTGCAAGCTTTCTTCATTGGACACAATGTCTCCACTAGCATCAATTTTTTTGAATGATATCTTCTTCATCCCCTTTTCCTTTGTCACGCCCCAGTCCCAAAATATCGAGAGACTAGACACGTGGCAAGGCCAGCAGCACACACCGATGGACAAACCCAATTTAATGGATCCATCGGGATGTACTTAAGCTGTAATACAACAGTCAGGGTCTACTGATCTCATCCACAGAATGAATATATCAATATCAACAAAAGGAAATATAAACATCATCATCAAGTCACAAGTACATAAATCGGAGAACAACCAGATAATCAAGTCTGTTATAATTTTTCAAGATACAGAAATAAAGATATCAACAAAAGTACTGAGTATGGACAAAGTATATACTCAGAAGATACCGTAGAAGTCACTCGACTACTGGATCTGGTACTGCTCCAGTGTCTGCTCCTGATCCTGCTTCTGCTCCTGTTATTACTCATGTTCCGTGTACCTCGGGGTCGATCTCGTCTGCTATATCTGGGGACATAATCCGGATCCAGGTCCTCAGGGGACATAGCAAGGTAAAGATAATACAAGCCAAAATAAATACAGTGCAGAAATAAAGGAAATAATAGGATAAATAAATAAACCAGCTAAGTGATATGCAAGTGAGAGCAGCACTATAACTCAGGCTGAAACCACTACAAGCTCTGTGTCGGGGAGCCGGTAACAGTGATATCATGTGGTTTGTCTAGCTCAAAGGGAGACTACGACACCGTCATAATATAATCAACCTGTAGCATGTGTGTCTCTCCCCACCCAATGTAATCACACGTCTCATGTCCATGACACGCAAGATCAAAACTAATGCAGTAAGTCATAATAAGATCTAAGAATATAATGTCTATGTCATGAAACCTGTATCCTATACAGAATCACCATGAATATCTCAGGAAGATTCTGTCAAATGTATAGTGTCAAGTGTCCTGGGTATAACGTACTTGATAATGCAAGTACGAGAATATAAAAGGGTCTCGATATCCATGTCTATGTGACGTTACACAACTCTGCGTACAGTGTTGGCACCCGACTATTAATCGGACGCTAAGTAAAGTCATACGATCCTAGGTCAAGCATATACAACAATAATGTATAAATAAGTCAAAGAAATATGTAGCAAAAACTGTAGGATTTGGCAAGGTACACTTGCCTGGGGTTCTGGCTCCAATTGTAGCTCTGACTCCAGTGAGAATTGCAGGGACTGCTCCGGTTGCTGAAATAAATATCACCATCAAATTCAAAAAATATCAATTAGCTAAAAACGTCTATCCTTGAGTCCAATTTGGACACAGAGACGAAAATGATATTTTTGGGTCAAGGCGGGGTCCACACGTGGGCCGCTTTGCACCGAAAAATGGGTCAGGGTCAAAAGTCTCCAAACTCGTCAAACTTAGTGTCAACATGTCAGGAACGATGATACGAACCCAACGGAACTTTCAGAATTGGATTCCGATGAGCCGATCACAAAATCGCCCGTCAAGTGGAGCCTGTGGGGCCCACGATACGCAATTTTGTCAACGTTCTCAGAATCGAACCAAACTTGGATCACAGGACCAGCGTATTGCTTCGAGTCCGATGACGCAAGTTTTGTTTCGATCCGACATGTGTACACTAAGTTACAGCAAGATCCAGAAAGGATGGATACAGGGCGTTGCCGGCGGATACGTGTTGATTCCGGTGTGCACGCTGTCACGCCCCGATCCCAAAAGGGTCAATCGTCCTTGCTGGATCCTTCACAGAACCGATTCGTCCTCCCTGGGGTGTGATGCCATACGAGCCTGGAGTTGCGCTCGTACAAGGCAAGAACTTGCAGTTATAGGAACCCATTTTGAAACACGATTTAGAAAACACATTCACAGAGATTTGAACACAAGTGCAGGAAGAAACATGCTTTTTCATTGATAATTCAGAGTAATTTACATAGAGTTTACATTGATGCGCCTCTCGGCTACTTGATTTGCATTACAAAAGATAACTCAAAAGGCAGGGCGCGCTCCATCAGATAGTCCACGTCGTTCATACATTACGCCCTTGTATAGGTTGAAAGTCCAAGCCTCCAAAATGATCTGACTCCAACTATACTTCAAAATAGAAGTGCTCCTAACGCCTCCTCGTCTATCCACTAGCGTTGCACCGCTTGAGTGCCTGAAATAGTTGCCCACAACGTGGGTCAGTACTCAACTTGTACTGGTGAGCGGGATGAACCCACTCGACTAAATCGACACCAGCTTATTAGGGACGAGCATGCATTAAGATGAACTTCTATAAAGAAGCAAGTGAATTCAATTCATATAAGTTGCATGTTTTGATAGGAATAAAAAATAGCATTGAATCAAACCAGTGCATCGATTGCTTACTCAACCGATGCACGCCTTCCCTGCAACGAAACACAAGTATACTTACCATCTGCACAAGACAATAAATTAGCATGTGTTCTATTCTATGCGGTCATTAGTGTGATCGACACCTTAGGGACATATTTCAAGCATTAGCGGCACGCCCTATCAGCCCGGGTAGCAAGCCCTGCTGGAGGTCCCGCAATGCATCGTGACGAGCACGAATCAAATATTTCCCTCCGGATCGATACGGTTCCAGTGCCCCGGAAAGCCGTTTTGAGGAAATGCCAAACCTTGTGCACAAGTTGTCCCAGACCATGCAAATGCATGAACAATTCATATTATCATACAATGCATCGAAATAAACAAAGAAGTAAAGCAGCAATATATATCTCATGCAACAGTTCATATTTTCTCAATGCGGTGTTCCGATTTTTGGTATCTCATAGGTCCAAACTCCGTCCGAGGCACTAGGCCGCCACCAACGACCAATTCCCTTTATAAACAACTCAAATTATAAGGTGTGCAAGCATATAGTAAAATTAGTCTATAAATCCCATGTTCCTTTCTTAGTGGCTGACATGCATTGTGGCAAGGATTTCCTAGGCGTCCAACCGGGCATCATCGAGTTAACGTTTGAAACATTAGAGATATGGGCGTGAAAAAGTAGGAAAGAAGGGTCCAAACCACTCACTGGTTAAGGAAAAAGGTAGCTGAAACACGAATCCCGCCTAGCGACGATCAAACATCAGTTACGCAGACCTGCACAGCACGAGCACCAATTAGAATTCTTGCCTATCCTTCCTTGTCGAACTCCCCAAGAATCAAAGCTCCAAACGATAAAACCAGCAGCAAAAACCAAGCAAATCGAAAGCAACACCAAATTAAAATCCCAAAGCGACAATCAAAAAAAATCAAGCAACCAAACACGAAAACTATTGGACTCGTTTCAATAGAGGCCTTTCCATGAGTTGGAAAGGATCATCGCATTTCGTCCGTGGCAAGAAGATGCCGAAGATCTAAGCTACAACTCAGACGAACTAGCCACAAGCCCAATTACGTAGTGCACATCCCGGTCGGATCGGGATTTGAGGCACTACATAATATACCACTAAGAAAAAGTTTCGACCCGAAACTTAAGAACAAGGCCCTACCTTCGACTGAATGAACAATGAAGGATACTTCTCCTTCATCTCCGATTCCAACTCCCAAGTTGATTCCCCAACAGAATGGTTCCGCCACAGCACGCGAACCAAGGACATCGTACGGTTGCGAAGTACTTTTTCCTTACGATCCAGAATCTGCGTCGGCTCCTCTGCGTATGACAAATCCGTGCGCAATTCCAATTGTTCGAAGCTAACTACATGACTAGGGTCATGTACATACTTCCGAAGTTGGGAAACGTGGAATACGTCATGCACTTCAGCCAAGGCGGGAGGTAGTGCTATCCTGTACGCCACAGCTGCAACTCGTTCCAGTATCTCAAAGGGGTCGACAAACCGGGGACTCAGTTTGCCCTTCACGCCGAAACGCATCACACCTCGCATCGGCGTCACTTTTAAGAAGACATGATCCCCGACCAAGAATTCCAAAGGCCTTCTATGAGCATCAGCATAACTTTTCTGTCGGCTCTGTGCTGTGCGGAGTCTTTCCCGAATCAAACGAACTTTCTCAACTGCCTGCTCTACCAGCTCTGGCCCGAGTACCTGCCGCTCGCCGACTTCGTCCCAACAGATTGGAGATCGAAACTTTCGCCCATATAGTGCTTCGTACGGTGCCATATGGATGCTTGATTGGTAGCTGTTGTTGTACCCAAACTCTGCCAATGGAAGATGCGTGTCCCAACTAGTCTTTAAATCAATAGCACACAGCCGTAACATATCTTCAAGTATCTGATTTGTCCTCTCTGTCTGTCCGTCAGTCTGCGGGTGATATGCGGTACTGAACTGTAGCTTGGTCCCCAAAGCAGCTTGTAGACTAGTCCAAAAACGAGATAAGAAGCGTCCGTCACGGTCAGAGACGATTGAGGCAGGTACTCCGTGTAATCGGACAATCTCATCTATGTAAATTTGTGCTAACCGATCGACGCTCCAAGTAACTTTTATGGGAAGAAAGTGGGCTGATTTGGTCAAACGATCAACTATGACCCAAATCGCATCATGCCCCCGTGGCATCTTCGAAAATCCCATAATAAAATCCATAGTGATGTTGTCCCATTTCCACTCGGGAATAGCGAGGTTCTGAAGCTCCCTGCCGGGCCTCTGATGTTCAGCTTTAACCTGTTGACAGGCCATGCACTGTGACACAAAGGTCGCCACATCCCGCTTCATACCGTGCCACCAGAAGGTCCCGCGCAAGTCCTTGTACATCTTAGTGCTCCCCGGATGTAAAGAATACTTCGCGTAGTGTGCTTCCGCCATAATTTCCCTTCGGAGTTCTGGGTCGCTAGGAACACATAGCCTTCCTTTCATCTGTAAGGCCCCATCTTCGCCTGCCACAAAGTCAGACGTCTTTTCCGCCGAGATCAATCCGCGTACCTTCGCTAAGAACTGATCGCCCTCCTGAGCTGATTTGATTCTACCACGTAAAGCCATTTCAAGATGGAGTGGTGCCAGCTGCACTCCTGGTTGCCGAACTTGAAACTCGATGCCCATCGCCTCAAGATCTCGAAGTAAATGGTTGTCTATAGATAACGAGCCCACGTGCTTTCGACTCAGAGCATCAGCAACGACGTTTCCCTTGCCTGGTGTATACGCGATCGTTAAGTCATAGTCCTTAATAAGTTCTAGCCAACGCCGCTGCCGGAGGTTCAATTCCCGCTGGGTGAATAGGTACTTGAGGCTCTTGTGATCCGTAAAGATTTTGCAAGCAACACCATAAAGATAATGCCTCTATAACTTCAATGCAAACACAATTGCCGCCAATTCCAGATCATGCGTCGGGTAGTTTTTCTCGTGCGGCTTCAGTTGCCTGGAGGCGTACGATATTACCTTGTCCCTATGCATGAGCACACACCCTAAGCCGAGTCCTGAAGCATCGCTGTATATCTGAAACTCTTCTACCCCATCTGGAAGTGCAAGAATCGGAGCTGAAATAAGACGCCGCTTAAGTTCCCGAAAGCTAGCTTCGCAGTCATCACTCCATTCGTATGCAATCCCTTTCTGAGTAAGGCGAGTCATCGGCGAGGCCAGTTTAGAAAAATCCTTCACGAACCTACGGTAGTATCCCGCAAGGCCCAGAAAGCTTCGAACTTTGCTGGCTGACGTAGGTTGTTTCCAGTCCACCACCGCCTCTATTTTCTTCGGGTCTACGGCGACGCCTTCGGCCGAGATGACATGACCAAGGAACGCCACGCTGTTCAACCAGAACTCACACTTGCTGAGCTTAGCGAACAACTGATGGTCTCGTAATGTCTGCAGCACGATCTTCAGGTGTTCCTTGTGCTCCGTCTCGTTCTTGGAATAAATTAGTATGTCGTCTATGAATACGACTACAAACTTATCCACAAAGGGCCGAAACACGCGGTTCATCAGATCCATGAAAGCTGCAGGGGCGTTCGTCAAACCGAACGACATCACGAGGAACTCATAGTGTCCGTAACGGGTTCTGAAAGCAGATTTTTGAATATCCTCTGATTTGATTTTCAACTGGTGATACCCTGACCTGAGATCAACTTTAGAGAAAACTGTTGCACCTTGCAGCTGATCAAACAAGTCATCTATTCTTGGCAATGGGTACTGATTCTGCACAGTCGCCTTATTCAGCTCTCGGTAGTCAATACACAGCCGCATGGATCCATCCTTCTTTTTCACGAACAGCACCGGAGCGCCCCACGGAGAAACGCTTGGACGAATGTATCCTCGGTCCAACAGATCTTGCAACTGAACTTTAAGTTCCTTAAGCTCTGCTGGGGCCATGCGATAAGGTGCCTTTGATATCGGTCGCGAATCCAAAAAAGTGTCAATGCTGAATTCGATCTCACGATCAGGAGGCATTCCAGGCAGCTCGTCTGGGAACACGTCGAGGAAATCTGCAATGACTTCAGCCTGAGCTGCATCTGCACATTCTCGCCGGGTGTCTCGAACAGAAGCTAAGTACCCTTCACAGCCCGAATGCAACATACGCCTAGCCGAAATTGCTGATATCACCATTGCCGTCTTCGGTGCAGCGCTGCACGAATAGTAGAAGTCTGCCTCGCCGGGTAGACGGAATACGACTCGCTTCTCCGCGCACTCGATTGTTGCATGGCAAGCACCCAACCAGTCCATACCGAGAATAATATCATAATCCTTGATGTCTAGTACAATGACATCTAAGGAAAGCTTCCTTCCTCCGATGCAAATGTAACCATCCCTACAGATCGCATGGGCGGGCATATCGACTCCCGAAGGGGTACTTATGCAAAGGTTCATATTTAAAGGAGTAGAAGCTAATTTATGCTCAACAGTAAAATCAGCAGATATGAAACTATGCGTAGCACCTGAATCGAATAAGACTCTAGCGGGCAAATCTCTGAAAAGTAAAGTACCTGTTACAACAGTATCAGATACAGATGCCTCATCCCGAGTCAGTGCATAGACTCGGCCTTGAGCACCCTGGCGTTGTGGATTGACCGACACAACATTGGCATCACTTGCTGGAGGCCCCTTGTTTTGATTTTCGTTGCCCTGATTCGGCTTGCCCTCTCGGCAGTTAAACTGTTTGTGGCCCAGGCGACCACATTTGAAACATCCTTGTACCCGACATTCATTCACTTTATGCCCTGATTTGCCGCACCGGCTGCAGTTCAGTGATTGGGATTGGCCCCTATTATCAGATGTATGCGACCGCTTGTGTGCTCCAGACCCTCCCGTTTCATGAGGACGTTTATTGTTGTTGGTACGGGGGGTTTGCACCTCGACCTTTGGGAGAGGGCGCCCAAAGATCCGCTCGCTGTTCAGAGCCGCTTCGTAACATTCCCGGTATGTTTGGCATTTTTGGTTGATGACGTCCCTACGCAAATCGTCATTCAAACCCTTCTGAAACCGATAGCACCACGCCTGCTGATTAGGCAAGAAGTGCCCTGCAAATTTAGCTAGTTTAGCGAACACTGAGTCATAATCGTCAACAGACAGACTTCCTTGTACCAGATTACTGAAGTCGTCTTCCTTTTGTTGACGCACGGCTCGGGGAATATATTGTTCAATGAAGGCAGATTTGAACATTTCTCAAGTAATTTTACAGTTGGGATTGGCATCATAAATCCCTTGCTTCGTGGCTTCCCACCAATCATGCGCACGCAGTTCCAGCTGAACCGATGCACAAGCCACTCGCTTGGATCCCCTGATGCCAACCAGGTTGAAGAGTCCTTCCAGCTTAGCAATCCGCCCCATCACTACGTACGGTTCGGCTCGTCCGTTGAACGTTGGCGAATGCATTTTAGTGAACTCGGCTGCACGGCAGGAGTTCCTTGCTGGAGGGTGAGTCTCTTCCGACTCGTCTTCTACCGCCACGGCCGGCGGCGTGACCGGCGTCCCTGTGGCTGCCCCGTTGCTTGGTACCAGGGATGCAATCAGTTGCATCATTGTATCCATTTGCTTCTGTTGAGAAGCAAACTGCGCTTGTATGTTAGCTTGTTGGGTAACAGCTTGTTGTTGCTGTGCCTCCATGAGGTGCATAAGCCGTTCCGTCATACCGGTTGAACCCGCTCTCCCGGATTCTCCAGAGCTTGCTGGATCACTCTGAATGGGTTGAGCACTGCTGGCAGTTGCAGTGTTCTTCTTTGCCATGGCTACAAAAGAGAGTAGCTTGTTAACACTCCAAAAATGATAGATTTTGTATCTATGGGCTCATTGTATAAGCGACTCATCTCATGCAGCGGACGCCGAACGTAACTCAATTGAGAGGCGCATCAAACTCCTATATAATCTTTTGAAATCCCATGGAAGTAAAGCCTAGGCTCTGATACCAATATGTCACGCCCCGATCCCGAAAGGGTCAATCGTCCTCGCTGGATCCTTCACGGAACCGATTCGTCCTCGCTGGGGCGTGATGCCGTACGAGCCTGGAGTTGCGCTCGTACAAGGCAAGAACTTGCAGTTATAGGAACCCATTTTGAAACACGATTTAGAAAACACATTCACAGAGATTTGAACACAAGTGCAGAAAGAAACATGCTTTTTTATTGATAATTCAGAGTAATTTACATAGAGTTTACATTGATACGCCTCTCGGCTACTTGATTTGCATTGCAAAAGATAACTCAAAAGGCAGGGCGCGCTCCATCAGATAGTCCACGTCGTTCATACATTACGCCCTTGTATAGGTTGAAAGTCCAAGCCTCCAAAATGATCTGACTCCAACTATACTTCAAAATAGAAGTGCTCCTAACGCCTCCTCGTCTATCCACTAGCGTTGCACCGCTTGAGTGCCTGAAATAGTTGCCCACAACGTGGGTCAGTACTCAACTTGTACTGGTGAGCGGGATGAACCCACTCGACTAAATCGACACTAGCTTATTAGGGGCGAGCATGCATTAAGATGAACTTCTATAAAGAAGCAAGTGAATTCAATTCATATAAGTTGCATGTTTTGATAGGAATAAAAAATAGCATTGAATCAAACCAGTGCATCGATTGCTTACTCAACCGATGCACGCCTTCCCTGCAACGAAACACAAGTATACTTACCATCTGCACAAGACAATAAATTAGCATGTGTTCTATTCTATGCGGTCATTGGTGTGATCGACACCTTAGGGACATATTTCAAGCATTAGCGGCGCGCCCTATCAGCCCGGGTAGCAAGCCCTGCTGGAGGTCCCGTAATGCATCGTGACGAGCACGAATCAAATATTTTCCTCCGGATCGATACGGTTCCAGTGCCCCGGAAAGCCATTTCGAGGAAATGCCAAACCTTGTGCACAAGTTGTCCCAGACCATGCAAATGCATGAACAATTCATATTATCATACAATGCATCGAAATAAATAAAGAAGTAAAGCAGCAATATATATCTCATGCAACAGTTCATATTTTCTCAATGCGGTGTTCTGATTTTTGGTATCTCATAAGTCCAAACTCCGTCCGAGGCACTAGGCCGCCACCAACGACCAATTCCCTTTATAAACAACTCAAATTATAAGGTGTGCAAGCATATAGTAAAATTAGTCTATAAATCCCATGTTCCTTTCTTAGTGGCTGGCATGCATTGTGGCAAGGATTTCCTAGGCGTCCAACCGGGCATCATCGAGTGAACGTTTGAAATATTAGAGATGTGGGCGTGAAGAAGTAGGAAAGAAGGGTCCAAACCACTCACTGGTTAAGGAAAAAGGTAGCTGAAACACGAATCCCGCCTAGCGACGATCAAACGTCAGTTACGCGGACCTGTACAGCACGAGCACCAATTAGAATTCTTGCCTATCCTTCCTTGCCGAACTCCCCAAGAATCAAAGCTCCAAACGATAAAACCAGCAGCGAAAACCAAGCAAATCGAAAGCAACACCAAATCAAAATCCCAAAGCGGCAATTAAGAAAACCAAGCAACCAAATACGAAAACTATTGGACTCGTTTCAATAGAGGCCTTTCCATGAGTTGGAAAGAATCATCGCATTTCGTCCGTGGCAAGAAGATGCCGAAGATCTAAGCTACGACTCAGACGGACTAGCCACAAGCCCAATTACGTAGTGCACATCCCGGTCGAATCGGGATTTGAGGCACTACACACGCACATCCAAATTAACTTCTGCAAAATCTCGCACGTCCGTATCGATGGCGCGTACGTATCGGTGAAGACCGCACGCGACCAAGTCGTCCCGTTTGGCGGGGCGTACTCGGTTCCGGGGTGAAACATGGCGTTGATTTTCCTGTTTTTGGATCGCGGTTCGCGATTGCCACAGGACGCGATACACCGAGCGGGTTGTACGGACATCGAGAGGGTTATACAGTCTACGTGACACAACTGACGGTACAAAAATTGGGGCAATAAGGTGAGAGAAAAGAATACCTGAACATAGCTCCGCAAACTGGGTTCTTGGTGTCCGACACGACACAAGGGGACACTGTGTCCGATCTAGGGTTTTGGTTCAGACGGTCGGAGACTCGCCAGAGGGGCTCGCCGTGGCTGGTGCACGGTTGAGGGCTCACCGGGGGAACTCGATGGTGTCGTCGGCTCGCCGGAGAGGACTCCTAGTGCTGTCTAGGGCTCCGGCGAGGTGGGCCAAGGCGCTGCGGGTCTCTGGCGGCTGCCGGCAGCGGGAAGAGGCGATGCTGGAGGCGAGGGCTGGACAGGGCGGAGCTAGGCGAGGGGTTCCGGTGGTGGGGCTCGACTCGGGCTGCTGAGGGCTGGCCGGAGAGAGGAGGAGAGGGTTATGGCAGCAGGGACGGCTGAGATCGAGGGGAGCGGGGCCAAGGGACGCGGGCCGAGGCGGAGAGGGAAGGTGGCGGAGAGAGGAGGCCGATGAGCGGCTCTGCGGGGTGGCACTGGGGAGATGAGGAGGAGGCCAGGGGACTCCGGCGAGGTCGAGGCGGCGGAGCTCGTCGGGCTGGGCGGCTAGGGTTTTTATAGTGGGGAAGAGGGAGAGGGAAAGGCGGTCCGGTGAGGGAGGCGACGAGGCGGCGGGTGCGGGAGGCCAAACGGCGCTGGGAGGCGGAGCAGCGGCCGTTACGCGGCGGCTGGAGGCGAAGCGGCGCCGGAGAGGAAGAGTCGGGGGTCAGGGAAAGGGTCTAGCGGGTTAACGGGTTCGACGGGTCTGGTCGGGTCAGGCGGATCCGGCCCGATCCAATAAATAAAGGCGGGTCGGGTCTAGCGGGTTTCGGATCGCGGGTTTGACCCGAATTCGACCCGCAGGCTGAGTTGGGTTGGGTTTGGTTCGGTTTATTTAAAATAAACCCGGTTTAATTAGGGTTCATTTCGGTTTAATTATAACTTGATTTTTAGGTCTTTAAAAATACTTCCGGGGTCCAATAAATTCCCGAAAAATTATCCTATGTATAATTTTCTATTTTATACCATAAAATATTATTTCTATAATATTTTAATATTATTTAATATCAATTAAAAATTATTTAAATTCAAGATACCTTAGTTTTTAATTTTAGAAAAATCCCAGAAAAATCCAAAAAATTGTGAAAAATCCAAATTAAAAATTCTTGAAAATCAGGGGATTTACAATCTACCCCCCTTAAGAGGATTGCGTCCTCGCAATCAAAGAATAACTGGTCAACAAAGATGACACGGTTACAAATATTTTTCGAAGCACATTACTATCAAGAGGAATCAAAGTTGAGTGTGTAAGAATAACACATAGGGAAAATTATTTCCCTAAGCGATGGAAGTTATAAAATTTCCCGGGTGAAGAAAATCTAGAAAATTACAGTTTTAGAAAACCAGGTTATCCCTTATAAAACATATTAGACTAACAATTATAAAATATTCTAGGTTATTTAGCAAGTTCAAAATTACTAGGTTATCACTAGGTTATTTATTATTAGCAAGTTAAAAACTGTCAGGTTAAGTCTAAGGTCACGAACCAGCAGGCACGAACTAAAGCAAATCTAGAAACAGAAAACTACAAGAACTTACGCGTATTAGCTACTCCATGAGTCTGCACGTTCTCCAAGGTCATCGTCAGGGCTTATCCGCGTCCTTGCAGTCGATTCCTCTGCTGCTGTTAAGCCTGCTGGAAGAGTAGTGCATGGGGTATCAAAGGTGGCCTCGGCTGATACCCTCCTGGAGGTGGTGGTATAACTCCTTCAACTTTCATTTGCGGTGCTCCCAATGCTGGATAGGCTGGCCTCGGTGCTGGTAACGCTTGTTGGTTTACCATTGGTGCTCTTTCTCGACGCTCCGGGCATTCCCTTAATAAATGCTGACTGGATCCGCAAGCTAAACATAATCTCCTTTTTCGTCTGCACTCATTCTCTATATGGCCTCGCCTATAACAATATGGACAGACAGGTATTGCCTGTGGAGATGCTTCTGGTGGCTGGTGCATGTGAGGTCTTTTTGTAACTTCTTCTTGTGGTGCTCCGGTTGGTGCTGATGTGGATGGCCGCTTCAGACTGGTCTCTCTCCTGAAGACGCGCTCCATGCGTCGTGTTGCAGCAAGGACGTCCGGGTAAGATGTAGGAGCAATTGATCCAATTAGTTTCTGTAGCTCGAAGTTTAATCCGTCGAAGAACTTCTCGGCCTTCTCTTCTTCTGTCGGGATCAAGGTTAGGGCGAAGCGACTCAGACGAATGAACTCCGCGTTGTACTCTTCCACTGTCATACTATCTTGAGTGAGGCGATTGAACTTGTCCCCAAGTTCTGATCGAGCGATGGCTAGAATGTACATCTCCTGAAAGAGTCTGGAAAACCCTTCCCAAGTGACTCGGTCTGGTCCAAGCCATGTCTCCTCGGATAGCCACCAGTGATGTGCATTATCCATCAATTGCATTCTGACTGCAGTCATCCAACGTTCTCGGGGAATCTCAGCTGCTTCTAATTGATGTTGAGTGTTGGTGAGCCACTCATGAACTTCTGTGGGCTCTTCTTTTCCTGAGAAGGTACGATGCTTCAGCTGGCGAAAATCGGCGATAGAGCCCGTCGTTGGCCGTCGTGCTGGTAAATCTGCCTGCTCCAGTACGATTACTAGGCTGCTCCTCAAGTTCTCTGCCTCATGATGCAGAGCCTCTTATTGAATTTGTTGTTGAGCTTGCATCATTGCGTAGATCATTTGTAATATTTGATGCCCGTCCATAGCCTGCCCTTATGGGAATACGGGCATTGGGGAAGTAAATTGCGTCGATGGTGGAATATCATCTTGCTGGATTCTCTAGGTATACTGATTCGCTTGACTGTGTTGTTGAGCGGATTGACCTTCTTCTACTGGTGTTACTTCCTCTTTATTGGTTACCAAAACATCCCGTGGTGATGTTGCAGGAGTCTCATCGTTTGTTCATGAATCCATAACTCTGCAACCAAAATAAACAATAAGAGGCGTACGGGAATCAAGGCAGGATGCAATTCAAGAATTAATTCGAATCCGATATAGATATCAAGAACGTTTCAAGCAAGTGGATGAGATCCTAAAAACTTATCCTATCTTATTGCAGGCATGTTCGGTCCCTAAGTTGAAACTGAACAATTTAGTCGTTGACCTGCATGGGCCACCACAAAAACCATATCACGCCCCAGTCCCAAAATATCGAGGGACTAGACATGTGGCAAGGCCAGCAGCACACACCGATGGACAAACCCAATTTAATGGATCCATCGGGATGTACTTAAGCTGTAATACAACAGTCAGGGTCTACTGATCTCATCCACAGAATGAATATATCAATATCAACAAAAGGAAATATAAACATCATCATCAAGTCACAAGTACATAAATCGGGGAACAACCCGATAATCAAGTCTGTTACAATTGTTCAAGATACAGAAATAAAGATATCAACAAAAGTACTGAGTATGGACAAAGTATATACTCAGAAGATACCGTAGAAGTCACTCGACTACTGGATCTGGTACTGCTCCAGTATCTGCTCCTGATCCTGCTTCTACTCCTGTTATTACTCATGTTCCGTGTACCTCGGGGTCGATCTCGTCTGCTATATCTGGGGACATAATCCGGATCAAGGTCCTCAGGGGACATAGCAAGGTACAGATAATACAAGCCA
Source organism: Iris macrosiphon (assembly GCA_036927795.1). NCBI lineage: Eukaryota > Viridiplantae > Streptophyta > Magnoliopsida > Asparagales > Iridaceae > Iris > Iris macrosiphon. The sequence goes on along the minus strand of JAYESA010000005.1, from coordinate 9,534,336 downwards.
AAATAAATGCAGTACAGAAATAAAGAAAACAATAGGGTAAATAAATAAACCAGCTAAGTGATATGCAAGTGAGAGCAGCACTATAACTCAGGCTGAAACCACTACAAGCTCTGTGTCGGGGAGCCGGTAACAGTGATATCATGTGGTTTGTCTAGCTCAAAGGGAGACTACGACACCGTCATAATATAATCAACCTGTAGCCTGTGTGTCTCTCCCCACCCAATGTAATCACACGTCTCATGTCCATGACATGCAAGATCAAAACTAATGCAGTAAGTCATAATAAGATCTAAGAATATAATGTCTATGTCATAAAACCTGTATCATATACAGAATCACCATGAATATCTCAGGAAGATTCTGTCAAATGTATAGTATCAAGTATCCTGGGTATAACATACTTGATAATACAAGTACGAGAATATAAAATGGTCTCGATATCCATGTCTATGTGACGTTACACAACTCTGCGTACAGTGTTGGCACCCGACTATTAATCGGACGCTAAGTAAAGTCACACGGTCCTAGGTCAAGCATGTACAACAATAATGTATAAATAAGTCAAAGAAATATGTAGCAAGAACTGCAGGATTTGGCAAGGTACACTTGCCTGGGGTTCTGGCTCCAATTGTAGCTCTGACTCCAGTGGGAATTGCAGGGACTGCTCCGGTTGCTGAAATAAATATCACCATCAGATTCAGAAAATATCAATTAGCTAGAAATGCCTGTCCTTGAGTCCAATTTGGATACAGAGGCAAAAATAACATTTTTGTGTCAAGGCGGGGTCCACATGTGGGCCGCTTTGCACCGAAAAATGGGTCAGGGTCAAAAGTCTCCAAACTCGTCAAACTTAGTGAAAACAGGTCAGGAACGATGATACGAACCCAACAAAACTTTCGGAATTGGATTCCGATGAGCCGATCACAAAATCGTCCGTCAAGTGGAGCCTATGGGGCCCACGATACGCAATTTTGTCAACGTTCTCAGAATTGAACCAAACTTGGGTCACAGGACCAGCGTATTGCTACGAGTCCGATGGCACAAGTTTCGTTTCGATCCGACGTGTGTACACTAAGTTACAGCGAGATCCAGAAAGGACGGATATGGGGCGTTGCCGGCGGATATGCGTTGATTCCGGTGTGCACGCACATCCAAATTAACTTCTGCGAAATCTCGCACGTCCGTATCGACGGCGCGCACGTATAGGTGAAGACCGCACGCGACCAAGTCATCCCGTTTGGCGGGGCGTACTCGATTCCGGGGTAAAACAGGGCGTTGATTTTCCTATTTTTGGATCGCGGTTCGCGATCGCCACAGGACGCGATGCCCCGAGCGGGTTACACGGGCATCGAGAGGGTTACACAGTCTACGTGACACAACTGACGGTACAGAAATTGGGGCAGCGAGGAAAGAGAAAAGAATACCTGAACAGGGCTCCGTAAACTGGGTTCTTCGTGTCCGACACGACACAAGGGGACACTGTGTCCGACTTAGGGTTTTGGTTCAGACGGACGGAGACTCGCCGGAGGGGCTCGCCGGGGCTGGTGCACGGTTGAGGGCTCGCTGGGGGAACTCGATGTTGTCGTCGGCTCGCCGGAGATGACTCCTACTGCTGTCTAGGGCTCCGGCGAGGTGGGCCAAGGCGCTGCGGGTCTCTGGCGGCTGCCGGCAGCGAAAAGAGGCAATGATGGAGGCGAGGGGTTCCGGTGGCGGGGCTCGACTCGGGCTGCTGAGGGCTGGCCGGAGAGAGGAGGAGAGGTTTATGGCAGCAGGGACGGCTGAGATCGAGGGGAGCGGGGCCAAGGGACGCGGGCCGAGGGGGAGAGGGAAGGTGGCGGAGAGAGGAGGCCGATGAGGGGCTCTGCGGGGTGGCGCTGGGGAGATGAGGAGGAGGCCAGGGGACTCCGACGAGGTCGAGGGGGCGGAGCTCGTCGGGCTGGGGCGGCTAGGGTTTATATAGTGGGGAAGAGGGAGAGGGAAAGGCGGTCCAGTGAGGGAGGCGACGAGCGGCGAGTGCGGGAGGCCAAACGGTGCTGGGAGGCGGAGCAGCGGCCGTTACGCGGCGGCCGGAGGCGAAGCGGCGCCGGAGAGGAAGAGTCGGGGTCAGGGAAAGGGTCTAGCGGGTTAACGGGTTCGACGGGTCGGGTCGGGTCAGGCGGATCCGGCCCGATCCAATAAATAAAGGCGGGTCAGGTCTAGCGGGTTTCGGGTCACGGGTTTGACCCGGATTCGACCCGCAGGCTGAGTTGGGTTGGGTTTGGTTTTGTTTATTTAAAATAAACAAGGTTTAATTAGGGTTCATTTCGGTTTAATTATAACTTGATTTTTAGGTCTTTAAAAATACTTCCGGGGTTCAATAAATTCCCGAAAAATTATCCTATGTCTAATTTTCCAATTTACACCATAAAATATTATTTCCATAATATTTTAATATTATTTAATATTAATTAAAAATTATTTAAATTCAAGATACCTTAGTTTTTAATTTCAGAAAAATCCCAGAAAAATCCAAAAAATTGTGAAAAATCCAAATTAAAAATTCTTGAAAATCAGGGGGTTTACATCCTTTAATCAGTGTTTCTAGATCATGTTCAAAAGTGAGAGAATCGTTAATTATCTCATCAAGATCCATAAAGATGTTTATAGTTCCATACATATGGTTGTTTTCCTTCATATGAATCTATATCTTCTTCTTCTTCTTCTTCTTCTTTGTGTGCAAATAATGAAGTTGAGTTATCTTGCATTTTCTCTTCAACATATTGAGCTTTCAACATGTCTAGTTGTGTTTCTACATTATGATGCATAATGTTCATGCTTATGACTATTATATCATTCTACATGAGATTTATTGTACCTTTGTCTTCCATCTTTTCTTGTGAAGCTTACTCTTCCATGTTCTTTTGCAGGATAGTTTTGCCACTTTTTTTTATTGGTGAATGTCTTGTAATGGATTCCTCCCTCTTCCACGACCTCAACCATGATTATGAACATGACCTCTTTGACTTCTTTGATTGGTAAATATTTTTTCTTTCTCTTTGAAAATGTGAGCTTCGTTTGAAGGAATTGCTCCAATGTCTCTTATTTTTTCTTTCTCCTATTTTTCATAGGCTTGCAAAGAGCCCTTAAGTTGCTCAATAGTCATGGACTCCAAGTCTTTGATTTCTTCAATAGTTACTACAATATGCTCAAATTGTGGAAGTAAAGAGTGAAGAATTTTCTCCATTACTCGAGTGTTGGTCATACTTTCACCATTTCTTTTCAATTGATTAACAATGTCTAAAACTGTAGCAAAGTAGTCCAGAATAGTTTCTGACTCTTTCATATGTAAAGTTTCAAGTTCACCTCTTAGATTTTAGAGGCGTACCTGCATCATCTCCTCCTCTCCTTTGCAAAAAATTTAAAGTTTCTCACATGCTTCTTTGGAGGTTGTTACACTTGAATTAACTCGAACGCATTATCATTCATGGCTTGGTAGATGAGAAAAAGAGCTTTCTTGTTTCTCTTTCTCGAAGCTTTTAAAATCTCCTTTTGAACTTGAGATAATTCATCTTGTGGCTCAACATATCCTTTTCAGCGACTTCCCATATATCTTGTGTTCCTAAAGCCCTTCATCTTGATGCTCCAATTGGCATAGTTGCTCTTGTTGAGGAAAAAAAACTTGGAAGGGGGTCATCTCGTTTGCCATATTCGACCTCGAACTGTATCGCTCTGATACTACTTTGTTGGAATGTTTGGTAGGCCAACTTGCTAGAAGGAACTAATTTGAAGAGGAAGAAAATGTAGATAGAAGAATTTGTTGGAAGAAAATAATGGTAAAAAAGAAACTTTATAATATCACTAAGCTTGTAATGCTTGTTGTGTACAAAATGAGGAAAGATGATTGATATTTATACGACTCTTGTAAGAGTCTACACACTTATTAAAATATAGATATGGATCATTTTAGACTCTTTTACAACTATAATATTAGAAAATCTCTATAATATAGATATTTTTAATTACTAAGAACATTTTAGGCATAGAATATGAACATGAATTAATTAAGCACAAAAGTAAAAAGGACCTAATGAACAAAGTCCAATGGGGGTGGACCAACTAGATTTGTTGTGCTCAAAATATGGTCACAAAATTAAATTTATTTTCAACATCGTCCTCCTCCACCGGCTGGCCCCAATCTCGGGGCTCACTGTCGCTCATCGAAAAGTCGAATCTTATCCACCTATCCACATGAGAAAGAAACCTCATCTCTCATGTATAAAATATATAACCTTCACTAGTGTTATCTTGCATTAGTATTCAAAAGTAATGAGGCAAAGAATTAAAAGGGCCATTAAGGAATAAGAAGATATAAGAATAGAATCGACATGTTGATTTTTTTTAACAAAGGTGCACGTATGGTTTATAAGGAATATAATTGTCTTAATAAAGATGAATGTTCTTCACTAACAAATTGGAGTATCTTTTCACATAATTTGGAGGTTTCATTAGAAATACATCTTCTAATAGGTATAATTCAGTTTTTTCTATCTAACTAGACTCTAAATCTATATTTTAATCATTAGGAACCATCCCATATACTAAGGCTACCCATAGGAATTAAAATTATGTTCAAAGGAGGCTTATGGAGAAAGTTATGTATTATTTTGTGTCAATTTTGGGAGAATTTTGAGATTGGCACATCTTGTATTTTTCAATTGGTCAATTAGACCAAATTAACGTGTATTTGATTGTGTGTGGCTAGTGTCGCATCCACAATTGGATACATGTAGGCCGTATCCCGATAATTTGGAGATACGGGTTAATTTGGGGATTTTCTCCGACACGGGAGATTTGAGCATCACATTTTAACACGGACACGTAGATGTGTAATTAACTCTTTCTATTATTCATAATTACTATTTTAGACTTACTCATGTCCTTTGGGGTACATTTGGTGGTGTGGTGGACTCGTATCGCTAGTGTATCATAGATCTAGTGTGATATGGGTGCGATGCACTCCACGTGTTTATTTTCTTGCATTTCAACATAATTGTTTATAGGTATTAGATTATTATGATTGTATGGTTATGTTTATATATGTATTCATATGTTTATATATATCTAGTATTATATATATATATATATATATGTATGTTTGTATGTGATTATGTATATACATAGAGAGTTGTTCATATGTGTGTGTGTGTGTGTGTATATATATATATATATATATATATATATATATATATATATAGACACGTATATGTATCTCTATTATATATATATATATATGTACATATGAATGTGTATATATATATATATATATATATATATATATATATATATATATATATATATATATATATATATATATATATATAAGTGTTATGTATTTATGTATGTTTATAGATTGATATGTATATATGTATATATTGATATATATGTATATGTGTATATAGTTGTGTGTGTGTGTGCATAGTTGTAGATGTGTGTGTGTGTGTGTGTGTGTGTGTGTGTGTGTGTGTGTGTGTGCGTGTGTGTGTGTGTGCGTGAAAGGGGGTTGGGCAGTGAGCTGCAGCGTATTGCAGCAACAAAGCACAACAGTGAATCACTGAAGCAGCAGCCAGCAGCAACATCATCACAGCAAGGCAGTACAGCTAGCACATCAGTGAATCAATGAAGCAGCAGCCAGCAGCAACATCATCACAGTAAGGCAGTGCAGCTAGCACTACAGTGGCAGCAGCAGCTGCAGCTAGCAACATTTCAGCATTCAGTAGCAGCAACAGCAAATGCAGCAGCTACACCAGCAGTAGCTTGAGCAGTAAGCAGTAACAACACGATCAGCGAGCAGCAACATCAACAGCAGGGTATCAGCAGCTACAGAGTAGGTAAGTTGATAGTTTAGTTAATAGTTTAGTAGATACTTTAGTTAGCTTGAGATGTAGTTAGTTAATTAGTTACTTTGATATATATATATATATATATATATATATATATATATATATATATATATATATATATATATATATATATATATATATATAAATCCCCTCACCCAAAAATAGGTATCTTGTGTGTATTTTGAATTTCTTGTATTTGTTTTAGATTGTTTTCCAAATCAACTAAAAACAATAATTTTATTAGGACACTTTACTGTGATTTGGACATTAATAATATATAATGGCCCCAAAATCTGTATCTTCCTTCATAGGAAGTAGCCTACACAGGAGACACTACATGTACGATATTTTCATGGCACAGAAATTCGATCCATTGGTGTTATTATGACATTAATATAACGACCATAGATTAATTATTAAAGATTAGATATTATTTATATATAATTTATTCGTGGCTATATTTCTTTTCCAACTTCCTACAATTAGCATCCCATAATTTTCGTACCAAGTTAGACATTTGTCCCTTTTATAGATTTACATATTATCTACGATTACCTATTTTTTGGATAACCATTTAATTAATTACTTAGTTAATTAGATAATATAATTATTTGATTTGTAACTAAATAAATATCTAACTATTAATTATAAAATATTTTATAAAATAATTTTGGTGTTGTATTTTATTAAAGCCTTACAAAATAATTTTCTAGAATTTATTTTGTGTGCAAATATTATTTTTGAGATTTTTAACATCATCTATAAATGTAAATATATATATATGTTAATATATATATATAGTTATTAGTAATAACAATAATAGTAATAATAAAAATAAAAATAATAAAAATAATAGTAATAATGATAATAATATTAATATTAATAATAATAATAATAGTATTAATAAATAAAAAGACAACAAGAAAAAGAAAAAGAAAAAGAAAAAGAAAAGGTAACTAAAAACCTAACTTAAAACCTACTTCCTATTTCTAACCAACCCCAACTTCTCCCTACAGAACCAACGAGTCCTCCACCCCCCCCCCCCCACGGCTATATATCCCTCTCTCCCTATATATATATATATATATATATATATATATATATATATATATATATATATATATATATATATATTACCATTACACAACCAAAACCATAACTCTAACCCTAGCCACCCGGCCGACCGTCGGCGACCCCCGCCCCTCAGCGCCGCCGCGCGCCGCCGCAGCCGACCATCGCCGTCCTTCCCCGCGCGCGCCGCGCGCGTTCAGCAGCACAGTTTTTCCTCCCTCTTCAAGGTGATGTATCTCCCTCATCTCTCGTCCTTTTCTCGAGCGGTTTATCCGTGTACGTTCACAACCTAACCCTCTAGGATTTTTATTTAAGCGGGATAAGTTTTTGTGTCCCGGATTGGTCGAAAAATTGACCGAAAAATGACCGAAAAAGTGACAAAAAATAGTCCAGAAACTTCAACCCGAACCCCCATGTTCACACCCAATTTATCGCCAACCTGTTTATTATTTTCGAAAACTAATTAAAGGGTTTTTCTTCTCCATATACCCAAGAATTTTTTTTCTTTTATTTTTTGTTAATTTGTTCTATGTGTAAAATTATTCGACCTCCAAAACGACCAAAAACTTAATTTATTAAAACTACAATTTTGTGATACTGAGTATGTTCCGCCAAACGGGACCGCCTCATCGCGTACCAATTACACCGAAAGGCACGTATGGTATATTCAGACGTGTGGGCTTTCGCGAAAGCTGATTCGGACGTGTGTGTGCATCGGAATCAACATGTATCCGTAAAAAATCCATGTATCGCAACTTTTGCAAAACATCACACCACTTTGTGTACCCTCGTCGGAATACGACAAAACTTATGCCATTGGATTTGTGGTATCACGCTGGTCCTGTGACCCAAGTTTCACGCAATTCTGAGACAGTTGACCAAGCCGCCTATTTGTGGGCCCCACGATTGACTTTAAGGACGAATTTGTAATCGGCTCACCGGAATTCAAAATTGGACATATCGTTGAGTTCGTATCGATGTTTAGAATTTGTTTGACCTATAATTTGTCCCATTTAGAGACCTTTACCTCTGGCATATTTTTCGGTGCAAAGTGGCACACATGTGGACCCGTTTTGATCCAAAATTACCGTTTTCCCCATGTGTCCAAATTGGACGAGAGGGTAGGCTTTTCTAACTATCTTGCTTATTCTGTGAACGTTGGTGATGTTTATTTCAGCATCCGGAGAGGTTTATTAGGAGGCCATAGTTTCTGATCCTTTGTACTTGATACATGGACGCTTATACTATGCAGCTTTCTTGCCAGGCAAGTATACCTTGCCATTGTACTGTAATTTATATTCCATATGATGCATGCATTTTATTTCTATTTTTTAGTTTATTTATTTTAACTGCTATATAAACTGTGCGTCCAAGAATAACTTGGGTGCAACAACGGTAGGGTCGTATTTTATCTTTATTATATATTATGCATGTTGACCTAGTTTTACGAGACCACCAGATAATTTGGAGGCATCATTATGTTTTATTGGCCGTGACACATCTTGTAAAGCCCCTGATTTTTTAAAATTTTAAATTTGGATTTTCTCAATTTTCTGGAATTTTCTGGTATTTTTCTGTAATTAAAAACAGGGTTTTAATTATTAAATGATTTTTAAATAATAATAAATAATATTAAAATATTATAAAAATAATATTTTTGGGTGTAAAATAAAAAACTGGACTTAGGGTAATTTTTCTGGAATTTATCGGGCCCCGGACCTATTTCAAAAACCTAAAAAAACTATTTATTTAATTATTTATTTATTTATTAAATTATTTAACTATTTATTTATTGATTTATTTAATATAATAACCAAGCCCAACCCTAAGCCCACCAGAGCCCGGCCCATTCCCTCGGCCCGCAGGCCGGGCCCAGCCCGCAACTGTTAGCGGGTCGGGTCGGGTCGGCCAGACCCGGACCGCCCGAGACCCGACCCGGCAGACCCGTCTCCCCCACGAAGCCCTCGCCCCCGCGTCTTCCGGCGCTCCGCCCGCCTCTCTCCGGCCACCTCGCCGCTCCGCCTGGCCACCTCGCCCACGCCCCCGCCTTCCTCGCCCAGCCTCCGCCCCGCTCGGGCCTTCCATCCCCTATATAATCCCCCTTTCTTCTCCCCTCCGGACCGCCACCGTCCCACAGCGCCGCCGCCACCGCTGCCCAGTCCGCCGTCGACGCCCCGACCACCGTCTCCCTGAGTCCCCACCCGCTCCGCCGTCCCCCGGCCACCTCGACGACAGCAGCAGCAAGCAGCAGCGCCGGCCGCCTCCGGCCGCCCCCCGCGCCGCCAGCGCCGCCCTCGACCGCCCCTAGCCCCGGCCGGCCTCCCCACCGCAGAGCCGCCGCTGCCCGGCCCCCTCCGCCTCAGTCCGGCCGCTGTAGGAAACCCTAACCCTAATTCTTAATTTTTTCCGTGTCGGACACAGGACACAGTGTCCTGTGTCGTCTCGGACACGACGAAAACCCCGGTTTTTGACCCTGTTCAGGTACTCCTAACTCTCTGCTCGTAACCCCGTTTTCGATTCCGTCTTTTGCATCACGAAGCCTGCGTGACCTTCTCGGTGCCCGGGCAACCCGCTCGAGGCATCGCATCCTGTGGCGATCGCACACCGCGATCCAAAAATAGGAAAAAACTACGTCCCGATTCACCCCGAAACTGGGTATGCTCCGTTAAACGGGACGACTTGGTCGCGCGCAGTCTTCACAGATACGTGCGCGTCGTTGATACGAACGTGTGGGATTTTGCAGAAATTGATTCGGGTGTGCGTGCACACCGGGATCAACGCGTATCCGCGGATATCGCCCCGTATCCGACTTTTCTGTATTTTACCCTAACTTTGTGTACACATGTCGGATCGAAACGAAACTTGAGCCATCGGACTCATAGCGATACGCTGGTCCTGTGACCCAAGTTTGGTTTGATTTTGAGAACGTTGACGAAATCGCATGTCGTGGGCCCCATAGGCCCCGCTCGACGGACGATTTTGTGATCGGCTCATCGAAATCCAATTCTGGAAGTTCCGTTGGGTTCGTATCATCGTTCCTGACCTGTTGACACTAAGTTTGGTGAATTTGGAGACCTTTGACCCTGACACATTTTTCGGTGCAAAGCGGGCCCACATGTGGACCCCGTTTTGACCCAAAATTACCGTTTTTGCCCTTGTCTCCAAATTGGACTCAAGGATAGGCGTTTCTAGCTGATTGATATTTTTTGGATCTGATGGTGATGTTTATTTCAGCAACCTGAGTACCGCCTGCAATTTCAGCTGAAGTCAGAGCCGCAATTAGAACCGGAACCACAGGCAAGTGTACCTTGCCAAACCCTGCAGCTTGCTATTTATTTTCTTGACTTATTTATACATCAATGGGCAATTATACTTTGCCAACTCGTAGTAATTCCTGTTATAGTACTTGCCTGAGTTCTTGTGTAAAATATATAAACTTGTTTAACTGTTCAACCTAGGAAGCGTGTGACGTACTTAGTGTCCGATCATAGTCGGGTGCCAACCCCGTACGCGGTGTTGGGTACGTCATCTAGAGATGGATATTTCGGACCCTTTGTTTTCTCGTACTTGCCTTATCAAGTACATCAGGACCCAGGACACTTGACACTATTCATGGACAGGATTTTCCTGAGATATTCGTGGTGATTCTGTATAGGATACAGGACTTGACATTGACTTATGTTCCTAGATACTATATGACTTATTACATTAGATATGATCTTACGTGACATGGACATGGGGCCACATGGACATGAGACGTATGATTACATTGGGTGGGGAGAGACACACAGGCTACAGGTTGATTTTATATTATGCCGGCGTCTCAGTCTCTCGTCGAGCTAGACAACCACATGATATCACTGCTACCGGCTCCCCGACACAGAGCTTGTAGTGGTTTCAGCCTGAGTTCTAGTGCTGCTCTCATCTTGCATATCACGTAGCTGGTTACTTAGTGTTTCCCTATTGTTCCATTTATTGCTGGAGGGACACACATGCTACAAGTTGACTATATTATGTCGGCGTCTCAGTCTCTCTCCGAGCTAGACAACTACATGATATCGCTGCTACCGGCTCCCCTACACAGAGCTTGTAGTAGTCTCAGCCTGAGTACTGATGATGTTCTCATATATATTTCACATGGATGGTTACATAATTACCCTGTTTATTCATTGACTATTTTACTGCATTATTATGGCTTGTATTTTCTGTACCTTGTTGTCCCCTGAGGACCTGGATCCGGATTATGTCCCCAGGTATAGCCGAAGAGATCCATCCAGAGATATACCGTACAGGAGCACTTCTAGGAGCTGTACCAGAACCTGAGAACGAGATCGTGCCAGAGAACTTCTCCTGAGCAGTGGCTGTATATAGTCAGTTATTTCTGTTTCTATTTTCAGTTCCTTTATTCCTGTCTATTTGCATTGATGTATCAGACATATTCTCGGATTGTTCCCTGAGACATTTTATTGAGATATGCTAGTTTACATTTATCTGTATTTATTTCTAGCATTTAATCGGTGATTATCTGTTGTGGATGAGATTAGAATAACCTGGGACTTGTAATAATTGTTCTATTTCCTGTTAGTCTACAGCTTAAGCATGCCCTGATGGATCCAATAAATTGGGTTGTCCATCGGTGCGTGCTGCTGGCCATTGCCACGTGTCCAGTCCCTCGACATTTTGGGACTGGGGCATGACACATCTGTTACACGAGAGTGAGTCTCATGTAGGACACGAATTTGCGTGACGGGTTTGGCCACCTGTACGTATGGGACGTGCGATAGGGAATAACTGCTGATAGAATTTGCATGCTAGAAGACTTGGCAGTTATTAGAGGTATCATCGCGTCATGGATATGACATGCTTAGAGCATGGGATGGAAAGGACAATTAGTAAGGTGTTTGGGCTCCTTTGCACTTTTTTTTTGTAACCCGTACGCTCCGCCGGAGATGTGCGGTCATGATGACCCCTATATATTACCTGACGGCCTCTGGCGTTCAAAAGACGACATGCTTTGTAGGCCCTCCGAGAGAATCATGCCAATCTTATTTTGGCCAGATAGCCTACGTGTTGGAAAGTTGTTCTCAAAGTGCATTCACATAGATGGTTAGGCGAACCTTGGATGTTTACTTTCAGTACTTTATTGACATGCTTCTATGTATCTTGTAACGTCCCTCTGAGGACATGGTCCCTTTCCAGGTGTAGACGATCATGGCTATTCGCAGGAGCGCGGATCAGGACTTGCTACTTATCTTTCGAGGAGATCTTCCCTTCGAGCCTCATTGATCAGTAGATGTACTTATTTTGTTTCTCTGATATTCTAGTTTGGTAGTGGATTTTCTCCACCCAACTACTTGTTCTTATCAAGTATTTTATACTTGATTTAGTTATATAGTTGATTGGTTATTTATTTATATTTGATTCTGTGGATGAAATTTAGTTATGCCCTATGACTTGTGATAAATATATACCGCTTGTGAATTATTGTTCATAATTCAGCGTACGTATGTGTTATAGTTTTCATATATTGGAGTCTCCATATACATATGGCTGACATGCTTACGTATTCCTAGTCCTACGTATTTTGGGACTGGGGCGTGACAATATATATATATATACTAAACTCTAAACTAACGTATATTTAACTAATACACTACTACTAACTATACTAACTACTAACATACTAATACATATATATATACATACAACTACATGCATATCACTAACTAGAGATACATATACATATTTATATCTAACTACTACTAACTATATATATATATATATATATATATATATATATATATATATATATATATATATATATATATATATATATATATATATATATACATACAACTACATGCATATCACTAACTAGAGATACATGTATGTATATATATATATATATATATATATATGTTAGTATAGTTAGTAGTAGTGTATTAGTTAAATATACGTTAGTTTAGAGTTTAGTATATTGGATAGTTACCATATATTAGAATTCATATTGCCTTGTGATACCAAGGTAATGTCAAGGTATTGATGGATACTCAAGGTATTGGATTGATACTCAAGGTATTGGGTTTGAGTATCAAGATGAGTGTGTAGTGGTGCGATACCGCATTGGTTCAAAGCCAAGGTATCCACTTAGCATTAGTTTAGTTAGGAATAGTAAATATTATTGATTTTATATACATACTAATGATATTTTCGTATCTATTGTTTGCGTATCTTAGGATACGGTATCTTATTAGTTTTCTAGTATCCTAGTATAGCTAGTGTGGCCTAGTTACATAGTGTATGGACCCAATATCCTAAAGATAGAATCATGCAACCTAGAAATAGCTAGTTTGACCAAGTTTAACTAGTTTGACCTAGAGTTGATCTAGTTTAACTGTTTTGACTTAGAAATGGCTTTTTGACCTAGAAGTTGACTAGTTTAACTTATTTTTATTCTGAAACCTTATATTGATGTAATATTTTCTATTTAGGTCTTCGAGGCACCATACCGGACATCTTTGATACTATTTACTGGATTTCAGGCAAGTATATTCTTTGATAGTTTCTTATTTATGATATCCTCTATGTCTCTTGTATCTGGTGTAGATATTCTTGATTTCTTGACACGATGGTTACACAAATTGGTATATCCGGATCTCGTCATGAGATGTTATTCCTTGGTATTTATGGTGTATCTTGTGCAAGCCTTGTTTTCTTGTTCTTCTTGTACAAATACAGATATTGGTTTATAAGAAGAGTAGCGCCCTTCTTGTGAAAACCCGTATCATAACGTACCTTGGTTGGATCTACTATACCAGTCGGGGGCGGGAAGTATGTAGTGTAGATATGTGATTATACCCTCCTTGTATCAAGTCTTGTTCATTGAATAATGTTAATTATACACCGCACGTATGATTAGTCAGGCCATAATTCTTGTATCAAGTTTCCAAGCCGATCACATGTTAAAGCTGGTACTCACTCACTTAGTCATTAGTATTTCTTGTTTATTTCTATATTTCTCATTCTCGTATTCATTTTCAGTATTTTTTTATTGTATATCTCTTGTATCTGTATATTGTATCTTATATATTCACATCTATTTACTGTTACATAGTTTATATCATTTATTAGAACTGCTGTTAGAGATGTACTTTGCTCCTTTCCTGACTGGATATATTTTTCCCAAATGACACTGAGGAGTAGTACCCCACTCACTATGGGCCTCACGACGTGGCTGACTTAGAGCCAGAGACCTTGGCTCAGGGGGGTCTCATCCCGACTGAGACAGACGAACTAGGACTCGTAGCTTCTTAGTTAGTTTCCTTTTGTACTGGATTTGTCTCCAGCATTGTTATTAGTATTTCTTGACTAATTGGATATTATTTTAGTCTTGTGAGTTATATTTATGACTCTTCTATTCTTTTATCATATTCGTGCTTACTCCATCTATAGATCTGTGATTGAGTATATTCATTTACATTGGTGGCTTCTTTCTCTTCGTCTATTACATCGGGCTATCACATCGTGCTTGATCTTCCTAAGATTTTATGATTGAGTATTATCATTGATTATTGCATGTTCCTCCCTTATTGGAGTTGATATATTATTGCGTGGATTGTGGTTTATATATTGTGAGGTATTAGACAGCGTTCTATCACCGAAACTAGTTTGTCTGTTAGAGTACAATTAATTAGTAAGTTTAGTTAGTAACATTAGTTTATATATTATCAGTTAGTAAGTTAGTTTGAATCAATAAATATTAGTATCGGGCCTAGTTATTTGTTAGTTATATTAGCTAGTGTAGACTAATTTATGACTAATTTAGACCGTTGACTAGTGAGACTTAGAAATTGGTGTATGACCTAAAAATGGCCTAAAAATTCATATTAGTACATTTAACTCATTTTTCATCCATTACATATAAATGACATTGATACTTAATATATAAGACTGTGTAATACCAGCTTGGGCATTGAGAGAGACATATTGCTCTGGACCTCAGGAGAGTACATCTCTCTGTTAGTTTTAATTTCATGATAGTGTATATATCACTTGTTCTAGAACTGCGTACTTGATACTGACACTTGGTTGCACGGACTGGTACTATATGGATTCCGTCAGGAGATGTTATCCCTTACCGTGTTCAACGGGTACTCATTCACATGTATTCCATCATGTGCATCGGGTATTGATTTTTTTGTGCATCCACTATTTCATGTGCTAGTATGACTATATCGTATTCATGTGCGTAACGTGTCATGATTGGATCCATGAGTATTGGTTGGGAAGGGGGAGTAAAAGTTGGTTATGTGATCAAGCCCTATTTATCTCATGTGTATGTCGATTATACACCTCACGTATAATCGAGCTACCTATTTACCTCCTGTGCAACCTAAGCCGATCACATAACGAACTTGCGCTCTAAACCACATAGCTAATATCCCTATTCTTCTACTTGCAATTTATTTCCATATTACCAGTATTACTTTCTAGTTTTTTGTGTGTGAACATTTGTATGTTCTCACCTGTATTTCTATTTCTTAAATACTTGTGCATCTTGTATCCTTTTCCATTATTCGTCATATATGCTTTACCATGTATTTGGAGTTGCTTTCAGAGTTTTGTACTTCGTTCCTTTCCTGATTGGATATATTTTTCAGATGATTGGCTAGAGGAGATGTGTCCCACTTATTATGGCCCGCAGGATGATGAGCTACTAGAGGACACTCCCCTAGAGCAAGAGAATATAGTACCAGTAACCGAGGAGGCCTAGTTATATAGTTGTGGACTTGTACTAGTCTTATTTTGGACTCATAGCATGTATATATATATTAGTTTGGAGAGTTGTTGAGACTAGACTTATTGTATTGGACTTGAGGATATAGTCTTATTTTGGACTCATAGCATGTATATATATTATTTTAGAGAGTTGTTGAGACTAGACTTATAGTATTGGACTTGATGATATTTTGTGACTCATATTTCTTTTTATTCCATATCGTACCTTCATCCTCCTTAGTTTGATTTTGTGATTGAGTATTGTTTACCAATATTATCCTATTCTATTGTTCCTCCATTTGGAGTTGAGACAGCATGACAGGTACTCTTAATTATATTGTGTGAGATGTTTAGATAGTATATTGTCTTAGATAGCATTCTACCACCGATGTTACAGCGTAGGCTGGACGTACCCACGTACTCGTGCCCGAATATTCGGGTGCGGGTCGTGACAGGTCGCATGGAGCTGGACGCATGGGCGAGCTGCCGCATGAACCAACTGACCGCTTACAACATGCCGCTGCATGAGGCAGGTGCCGCATTATCACGCCCTAATCCCAAAATACCGAGGGACTAGCCACGTGGCAATAGCCAGCAGCACAACTCCAATGGGCAAACCTAATTTAATAGACCCGTTAGAGTGTACTTAAGCTGTAAAACAAATACAATGGTCTAAGATATATGTTACAGTATAATTCTAATCTCATCCACAGAAAGTAAACATAATTCAATATAATAGACTAATCAATATAAAGAAATATAGTCTATCAACAAATCCCAATAAAAAGTGTCTCGGGGAACAACCCGATAATAAGTCAATACAATAATCCAAGAGTCAAAATATAGAATAAATGAAAGCATAAATAACTGAGTATATATAAAAAAATACCCAGGAGAAATCCTCTGGCACAACCTCGTCCTCTTATGTCAGTACTGCTCCAGCGTCAACTCCTGTTCCGTATACCTCGGGGTATTCCTCTTCTGTTGTACCTGGGGACATAATCCGGATCCAGGTCCTCAGGGGACATAGCAAGGTACAAGAATAACTCAAGTCAAATAAAATGCAGTATATAATAATATATCAACAGGGCAAGATATGTAACCAGCTATGTGATATGCAAATGAGAGCATCACTAGTACTCAGGCTGAAACCACTACAAGCTGTGTCGGGGAGCCGGTTGCAGTAATATCACGTAATGGGCCAAGCTCTGGAACAGAGACTAAAGTACCGCAATAATAAATATATATGTATGTAATCAGCCTGTAGCATGTGTGTGTCTCCCCACCCAATGTAATCACACGTCTCATGTCCACGACGTCTCATATCCATAACACGCAAGATCATGACCTCTAGCTAGTACATCGAATCATAATAATATCTATGTATATGCAAGACTTATATCACTAATCTTGTAAGCCTATACAGAACCACCATGAATAACTCAGGAAAGATTCTATCTCATGAACAGTGTCAAGTGTCCTATGGTATGACGTACTTGGTAAAGCAAGCACGAAAATATATAGGATCATGGTATCAACTCTCTAAGTGACGTTATACGACTCCGCATACGGCGTCGACACCCGAATCTTGTTCGGATGCTAAGCAACGTATCATGGTCCTAGGTTGAGCATGTACATCACAGAAATAACTCAAATAAATAATATTTAAGAAACTACTGCAAGTTTGGCAAGGTACACTTGCCGGATTTTTGAACTCATTCAGTTGCTCCTGTAACAGCAAAATCTCCAGGTACGCCTCCGGATGCTGAAACAAACATTATCATCGCTCTCAGAATATATGAAATAGCTAGGATTGACTACCCATAAGTTCAATTTGGACACAGGAGCAGAATTGACAGTTTCTGGTCAGAACGGGATCCAAACGTGGCCCACTTCACACCGAAAATGTGCCAAAGATAAAGTTTTCCAAATTCTTCAAACGTGGTTTCGTCAACATTCTCAGAATCGAACCAAACTTGGGTCGCAGGACCAACATAAGGTTACGAATTTGATGGCGCAAGTTTCGTTGCGAAACGATAAGCACACACAAAATTATGACAAGTGTCAGAATATGTCGATACGAGATTTTTCGACGGATATACGTTGGTTCCGGTGTGCACGCACATCCAAATCAACTTCTGTAAAATCTCACATGTCTGCGTTGACGATACGCGCCTTTCGATGCAATTTGTACACGACGAAGTTGCTTCGTTTAGCGGGATGCATCCTGTTTCAAAAAATTTGGGTTTAGAAAACCAAGTTTTTGGTCAACTTCAACCGCGAATAAAACTCAGCATACAATAAATTAAAATAAACTAATTAATGGGATTAAATCTTGGTTATGTTGTCTAAATTACTGTTTAAGTAAAATTTAAAAATATTAACTAAGTTGGAAGAAAAATGGCCATGAATATGGGAGTTTGGGACAGTTTTCTGAACTATAAATTAGGTTATTTTTTTTCTGTTTTGCTTCGCGATTTGCGATCGACACATGACACGATACCCCAAACTAATTATATAGGGTTCGAGAGGGTCATGATGTGAACACAACATAATAGGCCGTTCAAGAATCGATACATCATGGAGGAAGATAACTCACTTCAAACAGAGGGGGTTGAATCCGAGCTGTGCTACGTGTGAACGGATGCGAGCGGCAGTGCACGATCGTCGGCGGTGGATTGCTGCAGCTGCTGCCTGACACCCGTGCTGTGCTCACGTTCGTTCAGTCGTGGCCACTCGGGGAAGTTTCTGTCGGAGCCGGAGTCATCGTCGAGGCCGGGGTCGTCAGAGTGAGAGAGGGTGTGATGGTGGTAGGATTCGACTCACTGGAATTTTATAGGGCGAGGTGCGACGGTTACGGGAAGGTGAACGGAGGAGTCGTCGACAGCTTAAGGGAGGTGAACGGAGGAGTCGTCGGCTACTACTGTAGCAGTCGGAAAGAGAAAAAAAATTCAGTTACTGTAGAGAAAGGGTTTTGGGTTAGCGGGTCGGGTACGGGTACGGGTCGAGTTTGGATCCAGTAAGGGTTGGGTTGGTCTATGATGGTTTGGTTTGGTTTGGTTCGGGTTGGTTTAAGTTGGTTTATTTAAAAATAATGCATTTTAGCAATTTAAAAATAGTTTTTGAGCCCAACAAATTCTAGAAAAATTATACAATATCCTATTATTAATTATACACTCAAAAATATAATTTTTACAATATTTTAATAATTAATTTAATACACAAAAATATAAAATCCTGAAGAATATTTATTATAATTAATTAAAAAATTTAGAAAATCTCCAAAAACTCAAAAATTCATAATTAAAATTTTAAGATTAATTTCTAAAATCTGGGTGTTTACACGCATAGGGGGCGGCGGCCAAGTCCACTCCTTGGAACAAGTGATGTCATTAATTACAAGTCAGCGAAGTGACTTGACGTGATGGATGTGACTGATGTGACAACCCATAAAGTGTCAGGAAGAAAACACAAACTCATAGAAAAATGTGCAAGGACAAAACAAAGTTATGCGTCCAAAATAGAAGGGGCCGCATAGGGGGTCAGGCCGCATAAGTCTGCTTACCGCATGCTCTGCTTGCCGCATAGATACCTCTTGGACTTAGCGAATTTCCCATTCGTTCAGCATATTGGTGACATATGTGGCAAAGAGTCCAGGCCGCATGAAATCCAGGCCGCTTAGAACTCTCGGCCGGATAGAATGCTGGTCGTATGCAAACTTCGTCTTCTCCAGACAACAAGTTCATCCATAGCAAAAAAGCTCCAAAAATTATTATTTTCATAAATACTTTATTTTAACTCTGAATCAAGTGAACCAAAAGCCAAAATGCTACAAATAAAGTGCTCCAACAACCACAAAAATTGTTTTCTAAAATACCATGTTTTAATAGATCAAAACCAAGAAAAATCTTTGGAACCCATGAAAACTCTAACTTTAAAACTCAGATCTACTCAAAACCGTTCATCAAAACCAAAAACTCCAAAAACCAAAACTAATGAGGACATCAAGGAGAACATTTTTCATCAAACGCATTTTAATTTACTAATCATATAAAAAATTCAAAAATTTATAGCTTCACCACTTTGAGCAAGATGTACTTGCCTTGATGGACTAACAAACATCTTCCTAGAACCAAGTCTAGGGCTAGGGCTTAGGCTTAGGGTTTCGTTGGAAGCTCTTGAGGGAAGGAGGAAGAGGGAGAAAGAAGTAAAGGGAAGGAATGAAAAATGAAAGAGAGGAGAGAGAAAGATGAGTATATATATACACAAGAAGGTAAAATGGTATTCTAGTCATGACTAATCCTCATACAATCCTAACCATCCAAAAATAGGCTTAGTGATTCCAAGAGTGAACCAGGTCAGATATCCATCCTACATACGGGTCCTAGCACTGGTTCATGAAAATTGCCAAGGTGTTCACTACTGGTCTCGGGTAGTCTCCCACAATAAACAAAAATATAATTAATTAAATACAACATATTTAACAAGAATCAATATGTAAATACAACATGAATACATCTACAAGAAAAAAAAATTAAATATCACAAATTCAAGAATATCAAATCTGGGAACGGGTGTGACACTTGCTCCTACGCCTCGCGCCGCCCTCGTGCCGCCCCCTGTCACGCCCCGATCTCCTGCAGGAATCGGCCGTCCCCGTTAGGAGCGAATCACCCCGCTAGCGCTCTCACAGGACGATCATTTCCATCGGGACGTGATATCGTGCGAGCATGGGATTGCGCCCGCACAAGGCAACATCATTAAAGTTGTGGCTATCATCGAATCGATCGAGTACACAGCGGAGGGACAGTGTTGCAAACAATAATCCATCTAAATAAACGGGGCAAAGATCGAGGCACAAGGTTCTCTGAATACAATGGCATCGTTCCATACATTATGTCCCTCTATACAAAAGCAGCTCAAAGCGATCGATACGGCTCAAGGAATCGAAACCAGATTTTCGGGTCCTGGGGATGAGGCACGGCTATCGCTTCCTTGGGCGATCCAGCACCTGCGAACAAGTAAACTGTTGGTGGGTCAGCACTTTGGAGAAAGTAATGGTGAGTATAAAATCAACGAACAGAAGCAACATTCACTAAAAACATCACTAAGTAATTATGTTATAAAATATTACATTACTAGTGATCTTTCTAGTTTTACCTGGGTTCGTTACATGCAGTACAGGAACAGAGTCATATTACTTCTTTTCGAAAACATCTTTGAAATGAGAGTTCATGTTCGATATATAAGCAAGCAGGCAAGACAAGCAGTTCATATACGATATGCAAGATTCATTTACTATCTCTGGTGCACAGCGTGTCTCGTGAGTCATATCATTTCTTTAAAGACTCTAGCATACATCTAATGGACTATCTTTTTAGCATCTCTCTCTTTCTCTTATCAATTATCATCTTATCGTTGAATGTGATAGAAGCATATAAGAAAACGAGACTTCTCTATGAAAGCATTCAATATAAGAGAGCATGTTCAATATCACGTATATCACTTATTCAGTGATTCTTAGCCTTTTTGTCGAGCGGTTATCCCTGCAGCAGACATACACGTTAGCAATAATTTGCATAAATATATATGTATAAGGTTCTCTTTCTCTGTCCATCTCTGCATCAAACAGTAAGGTATGCAAGAAGGCTGAATTCTAACATGCGACCTAACTATATGATGGTCCATGAGTCTACTTTCTCAAAATTAGAAGCGGTGTTAACACTGCCTAGCACTGCACTAATGTATACTCGCTCATATACTTAGCTGCTTTGACACGTGAACCAGCTATCTAATAGACATAAATACCCCCTGATCGTGATGACTTATTTGCCTCAGGTATTCCTCTGATCCCCCCCCCCAGGGCGAATGATCCCCAGTGCCCCAGAAAATCGTTCGTGGGATGATCCTTGTGCACAAGTTGTCTAAGAACAATGCATGAATGCAACTCTATATGGATGCATCAGTTCAATAATAAGCATATATTCAATCTCTACTCTGTCTCTCTGTCGCTGTGCGGACGTACCACCATCTCAATCTCTATGCGAACTGGTCGTCATCTCTCTGATACCGTTCAAGCATTTCAATAACTTCTATGGAAACAAGTAGCAGTTTCTATTTAAGCAAGTAAGCATGAAAATAATTCTCTATCTCTTTTAACTAAGCATGCAGTTCTACAATTTCTTTTTAGCATATACGAAGGAAACATTTGAACATGCTTTTACCCTTGTTTATTAGCATGGCAGCGGTTCGTTCTATAGCAGTGTCCGTGTAACTAAGCATGCAACATTTCTATCTTTAACTTATCATGTCAATGGTTCTATCCCTTTCTCTTTAGACAATCATTCAAGTTCTCTAGTTAAGCAAGCAGGTTCGTTTTAATGACAAGCTATACGAGTTCACTTATTAAGCATACAGAGTCAGGTTCTATCATTCTTCTTATGAATCTATCTTCTTAAGCAAACAAGTATTTCAAAAACTCAGATTCATTATTAAGGCGTGCAAGAATTATAGAATAAAGTTTCTGCCCACTCACCTAGATCAGTCATCTTCTGCTTCAACAATGAGCTCTTAAGGAAGATATCTTTTTTGAGTCAGCAAACCGATATCTCTTGTACATAGTGCCAACGTGGAGTGGGGCAACACTCCCCTCGCCGCCGCCCCAGTTGCTGTTGTAGAAGCATGAAAAATACGCCGGATGACTATACGCGGCATATTGGTGCAGAGCAGCGTAAGCAGAGGCCTTAAGAGCCATCAAGCGTGCAACAGAGCTCTTTCCACTAAAACGCAGCATGAGATATGAAAGCTCAAAGGACCATCCGCGTAAGGCAGTACGTCCAAGCCGCCTCAGCGTAAACAGGGTGCTTGATCGCCTCCAGGGCGTAAAACTCATCCCCTTTCAGACGCAGCATTAAGGTGTACAAGAGACGCTTCGTATTCTCCGAGGTGAACCTGTCAAACCCTGCAATAAAGATCCTGCAATGAACCTGACGTCTGGACTTCTGACAAAGGGATATGGCTCGACTACCCAGACGACGGCTATAATAATGACACAGCACTGCGACCCAGGTTGTCAAATACCGCCATCCCCTTTGCGTAAACTGCTTTTACAAGCACGAAGGGATACGCTGTCTTATTTTACACAGGCAGACACGAGCTGTTTTATGATTCTGCAGTAGATAAACCGCCTGCCCCATCAAAAGCTGTACTCCGTACGGGATCGAGGCACGTCTTTACGCTCTGTGCTTCTATGTCGGTTTGATAACCATGTGGCTTCTATGCCATGGTGACAGATATTTGGCTTCTATGCCAACCTCTTCTACACAATGGATACCTACCTACGTGGCTTCTACGCCGTGATCTTCGTAGCGATTATACGCGTTTTGTCCCTTAGTTGGACCCGCGTCACACGCTCATTCAAAGGATCATCTATACGCAGGCATTGGTTACTTTAACCGTTGTGTAAAAGGGTGATGTACTTTTCACTCCTCGGTTTCTACACCGACGGAGTGGTCACTGTCACCAAAACTCTATAAATAGAGACCTCTATCAATGAGGAAAAAGGTCGAAAAATTGGTCAAGAAACCAATATCAGATCCAGGGAGAAAGATCGAACCGGAGGTCAAGAGAGAGAGAGAGAGAGAATCCGGAGCTCAGGCAGAGAGTAGGGATCGACGACTTTGGCATCGTGCATCCACCCTCTTTTGCAACCTTCGAGGCTGCTTCCTGTCTTCTACGGCGCTTCTTCAACATCGTGTGGTCCAAGGGCTAAAGTGATCGACTGCAGATCAGACACCTATAGCAATATTTACCCAGATTAAATAAATTGTACTCCCATATCCTCGTATAGGATCAAATTGTACAAGTTTGTTTGTAAACCAAAGAAGGCAGGTTTCGTGTGAACCCCATATCGAATATATTTCCATTCTTTCATTTAATACCACAAACAAGATGGCGACTCTGCTGGGGACATCTTTCTCTTCTGATGAGGAAGCAATTGCTCAACACGATGCGGTATCTGTAGGAACCGTGAAGAAGACACTGGTCGTCCAATTCGACCAGTCTGCCTACGAAGACATGCTTCGAATCGGGGGTAGCTCTCACCCTCTCTCTGTCCAAGACAACAGGAAGCTGCGCAAGGTCTGGATGCCCAAGATATCCTCTACCATTCCTGTGGACTCTCCGATCTCTCCGACCAATGAGGTTGTAGCATTGCTCCCTCCATGCCCTGCACGTAAAATTCAGTCTTCCGCTACGCGCGGTACAGACGAAACTTCGGGCAAAGCCTCAGCACTAACCCAGAAGTATCTACTGCGCTCTACGCGTAGGAACCAGTCTCCCGCTACGCGCGGTACAGACGAAACTTCGGGCAAAGCCTCAGCGCTAACCCAGAAGCATCCACTGCGCTATACGCGTAGAAACCAATCTTCCGCTACGCGCGGTACAGACCCAACTTCTGATGATGCCTCAGCGCCAAGTCGGAAGTACAAATCATGCTCCATGCGCAAGACAACATCTGACCTCTATGGGGAAGCAAATAAGCGCTGTGATTTCCGCAAGGGGAAGCAAGCGGCAGAGTACTCAACTTCTCGGCCGTCACGCCAGCGAAGAAGCAATCTGCCTACCCTCTGGACTACGCGGGAAGCCGACGGCCGACTGGGGACCTCTTCAGTTTTATGCCAGTCTGAGCAAATCTCTAAATTACGCCAGGCGAAGTCCCACGACGTAAAGCAAGCTCAGGCTGCAGGAAGGCACCCTCCCCGGGGATTATCCGCCACCCAGACGGCCAACCTGCTGTACACAGGTGGCGTAGGGAGAACCATGGTGCCCAATCTTCGCATGCCCACTGATGGGAACAGAAGGAACAGGACATCGTCTTCTTCCTCCACTCCTCCTGACCTGCGCGAATATCTAATCCAGAAGCGTAAGGAAAGGGGACCTTCCAGCATGTCTATTACGCCCCCGAGCGAGCAATGTTGTAATGGTCATAAAATTGTGATTGACTGCTGCTGTTCTAAAGCAAAATGGTCGGTCTTCGACCGATTAAGCTACTCTCAGTATTTCCAGGAAGAAGAGTCCGCGCATGCATTCGTGAACATGGCTTCACACATACCTAGAGAAGGGTCAAGCTCAAGGCGTCATCCCTCTAGGCCTCCGAGCCGAAGGAGATTCAAAGACCTCCTCAGGAACACTGAAGCTGGGGTATTCCAAAACACCCGTACAAGGTCACAGCAACCAGCTTCGTACTCGTCTGATTCCGACGCTGGGGGTCGCCAATCTCCCAGATCAGACGCTGAGAGTATAGAGTCGACTTCTGCAGTGACCTATACTAATCCTTCGATGACGCCCAGGGAAAGGGGAGTTTACGCCGTCGAAGATGAACGCGAGGAAGCTTCGCCGTCAGGAAACACGGAACAACGCATCACTATGCTGGAGACATCTCTGAAACAAATACAATCCATGATGGAGAACATGCACCAAATGATGCTAACTCAGCACGCAGCTGCCATGGCTCAAGGGTCGGTCCCGCCAACTCAGATACATGTGGGGGTGGGCTTACCCCCATCCAACCCGAGCCAAGAGCCTGCTCTAGATCAAGAGTCAGCAGTTCCTCCGCTTCCTCACTCGGAGAATATATTACCTCCCGTTGGAGTCACGGTGCAACCAACTCCGCGCTACACCGTAGTCCCGCTTCCGACTGAAAATTCGATGCAGGCAGTACGGGAGTTGAAAGCCCAGTTCGATGCCTTGAAGCACAAAGATCAGCTCAAGAAACTGGGAATTAATCAGTCTTACCCAGCTATCTGGGAAGAAGTCTCTTTCCCTCCACGGTACAAACCTCAGACTATGGCTCTGTTTGAGGGAAAAATATCACCAAGTCAGTACATGAACTATTTCAGTATGATGACGGTGTTGCTACAAGGGAACGACGCCCTCCTCACTCGGGTGTTCAAAGGCTGCCTCTCAGGAGTAGCCTATCAGTAGTACCGTAGCTTGGCGGACAACTGCATTACTTCCTTCGAAGACTTCAAAGCTTTATTCTTCACGCGATTCTACGAGGGCGGAATGGACATGTCTATGTCCTCTCTCATCGAAGTCAAGCAGAGGGAAAAGGAGGATGTTCGCACCTTCGTCGAACGTTTTCGTCAGGCCACCTTACAGATGCCTCCAGGAGTTCCAGACTCTGCGTTAGTAGACATTTGCAGGAAGAACCTCCTTTCCGTGGTCTCGGTGTTTACAGGACCATATCAGTTCCATGATTGGCCCTCGTTCATCATCTCGGCAGTGGCCGCCGAAGACAACAGTCGCAAGGCGCGCGATAATGGCATTATGATCTCCGCCTCCGAAAGAGGCAAGAGGTCATCTCCCAACAGCGACAATCCTCGCAGCTCCAAGGGAAAAGAAGCTCTGACGGTCAATACGTCAAGACAAAAGACTGCAGCGACCACGCAGACGAGACCCGGGACCTCCAGGCCCGTCGAAGTCTACTCTTTCGACGACGACGATATCCCTAGTATATTCGAGTGTCTCATCAAAAGTGGCAAAATTACCCTTCCGGAGCTGAGGCGGCCCCAAGAAGTCGGCAGTACTGACGACCCCAAATACTGCATCTTCCACAGATACGTATACCACCCAACAAAGGCATGTTACATACTGAAAAGGAAGATCCAGGGGTTAATCGATGCTAAGGCCAACACTCTGCACAACACCAAGAAGACGGTCACGGCCAACATGATCTCTCTACGGTTTGGCGATCTGCCTTCCCAAGAAGTCATGGACGGTGTCACGCCCATCTTCCGGACCACGATGGACATCGTCAATCTCCCTCCAACTAGGGGTCAAAATCATGACCTGGTACCCCTAACCACCCGGCAGGGCGAGATTATGTGGGTTCATCCGGATTTTGTGTCAGAGCTCGAGGAGGAGACTAAAGCTACTAAAGCTACGTCTAGAAAAAGCTCCAAATACAAACCATGCCATATGGTCGCAACTCCTTCACCATCAGACGAAGACGAGGTATTTGCTGTAACCCGTTCAGGGAAAGCCTACCTCAACGACTATGGAGCAAGTCAGGAAAATGCGCCAGCAGACGCTTCGGCTGCCAAACCTTCAGGACCATGCCCCGTCGTACCAGATGCCAGCCCTTCAAAACCGACTCCGACGGACAAGGGAAGCTCACGACGGCGCATGCGGAGCGCATCAGCCCGGTCCTAAGCTACAGGATCGTATCAGGAGGATGGACTATTACTGGCCCACTATGATCACAGACGCGATCAACCATGCAAGACAATGCAGAGCCTGTCAGGTTCATGCAGACTTCATACATCAACCGTCTGAATATCTACATCCTACGATTGCATCCTGGCCTTTCAAAGCATGGGGTATGGATATCATTGGTCCTATTCACCCGTCTTCTTTCAGAGGTTACCGGTTTATACTGGCCATCACAAATTACTTCTCCAAATGGGCAGAGGCGATCCCTCTTGCTGAGGTAAAGGCGTCTGACGTAATCAGCTTCATCAAGCACCACGTCATCTATCGATTTGGGATTCCCCGAAGGATAATCCATGACAATGGGCCTCAGTTCATCAGCCAAGCATTTCATCGATTTTGCGATAAAAATCGAATACATAATATTGCCTCTACGGCATATTATCCAGCTGCTAATGGTTTGGCGGAAGCTTTCAACAAAACCATTATCAAGCTCTTGAAGAAGTTCGTCTCTTCAAACAAAAGAGACTGGAATGAAAAGCTGGGCGAATGTAGCTGGGCATACCGTACAACGGTACGGACACCGACAGGTTGTACCCTATTTTTACTGGTCTACGGGAGCGAGGTAGTTCTCCCCATCGAAATCCAGATCCCGTCGCTCAGGATAGCCGTGACTAATGAGCTGACCCAAGAAAAAAATGACCTGCTAAGGCTTCAAGAGCTAGAAGGGTTAGACGAGAAATGCCTCCAAGCTCAACAGCGCATCGCGCTCTACCAAGCACGCATTTCCAGAGCTTTCAATCATAAAGTAAAGAAAAGAGTGTTCAAAGTCGGCGAGCTAGTTTTAGCCGTAAGAAGGCCGATGATTCTTACTCACAGGAGTAAAGGCAAATTACAGCCCAAGTGGGAAGGCCCTTATGTGATCGAGACAACGTTCTCGAACGACGCTTACAGGTTAGCCCAGCCTAATGAAGACCTGTTAATGGCTCCTATCAACGGCAAATTCCTGAAGAGGTACTATGCTTAACCTCCTCTGCTCAAGTGGAATATGGCGAGAATCTCAAAGTCTGACCAAACTACTTCCAGAACGAAACTAGTTAAGTCATATTCTATCATGTCCGTATGACCTCTGAATAGATATGTCCTGCTAAAAGTTTATCGAGAGTCTATCATATCCATACTACCTCTGATATCACTCTCGCCCAAACTTGTCATTTACATTCCGAAATGATGGGTCCACAAAGTCAGAAAAGATTCGCTTTATTTATTCCCGAAAAGAGCAGAATTATATTGGGGAAGCAAAAAGAAGGAAGGGCACATCATTGTGGGGAGCGGTCAGATCGCAAATCAGCTTCGCCAGTGCAGCCACCCTCTCGTCCCTGGAAACCAAGACATCAGCGCGGGCATGTTCCAACCGTGCCTCGGGATTGTTCGTAAAGGACAGTTCGGCCCTTGCCCAAAGAGAGCCAGCTCGGGCAGTTTCTACACGCTCCAGGTCCCGTCGCGCTGTGCTCAGTCGACTAGTCGCTACGTCTAGACCTGCCAACGACTGAGAAGCCCACTCCTCTGCCTGAGCGAGTTTCTCCTTCAACTTACGAGCCCTCGCTGCATTCCCTTCATGCTCAGATTGGCACTTCGTCTGAAGAGCAAGAGCCTCCTCCACGACAACTTTTCTTTTATCTATCTCCAGCTTATGTGCTTTGATAGAGTTATCTAGGCTCTCCAGCTGTTTGGTAAGCCGCGCAGTTATGGAGTCGTATCTGGCCTGGACCTCAGCCTCAAAACTGCCCCGAGTCAGCTGCAAGTATTCGTTAATAGGTTGCTCCAACCCATTAACCATCGCCTCCAGGGCGTTGGCTACCCCGGAATCGCCAAACTCCCTGACCGCCCCAATCGAAAACTGGGAAGCCTTCTTCAGACGATCAAAATCCAGGTTCTTCGCCAACACCATTGATATCAGCGTGTTCAAGCTGGTGTAAAAAAGGCTAGTATACAGCTCGGTCAGCGCAACCAGATCTGGTTGGACGCCAGGCGTGGCCGCGATATTGGCGAGTTTCCCTCCAGGAATGATTGCAGACGAGGTGGCCACAGCCGCCGCCTCGACAGGTGGTGCGACCGAAGAAGGTGCGACAACGACGGTCGAAGTCGTCGGCATACTCGCAAGAGGCGAGGTCATGATGACGGGTTCGTCCTCCTTTGGAGGTGACAAAACTACTCCAGGCGAGCTGGCCCCCGAAGGTATTTCCTCCTCGAAGTCAAACGCCTCCGTATCATCGTCAGGAGCCCGAGCAGAGCCAGAAGACGCTTCAGCCCCATACTTCCCGTGGACGCCGTCCCCTGAGAAGAGGACAAGAAAGTTGATATCAATATGATAGTAATCTTTCTAAGAGGAGATATAAAGATGACCTTTACCCGTAGCCAACGGTATATATACCGCGTCTGCAGCCGATGTAGCTATATCACGCCTTAATGACGTAATACAACTGTCATACCTGGAGAAGGAGGTGGGCCAACCGACATCGCCAGGAGCTCCACCAAGCCTTCACCAAGACGCGGTCGAGGTTCATCAGCTGGAACCTCGCTGGTCATGCTCACGGACGCGGTAGGAGTATCATCCGTTGCCGATCCAGGGAAAGATTCTTCCATTTGCCTCGGCCATGCAGGCGATTTCATTCCACTACCGGAGGCAGTGGTAACGACGGCAGCCTCAAGCAGGAGTTCTCCGGCACCGCCAGCCGAAACTGAGGGTCCCTCTCCGCCAATCAAAGGGACATCCCCAACAGGAGAGGCAGCAGGTTCCTCTCTAGGAGCCTCAATGCCAGGAATCCGGAGAGGACGGTCAACCGTCTTCTTCTTCCTCTTGCGAGGGGAAGTCTGCTTCAAAACAGGAGCCCTTCGCTTCCCAAAGACCGCCAAAGCCCCCGCAGGCGGAGGCACTTCAAACCTCGACACCGATACCAGAGGCTCATCCAGAGTGACGGACTCCTCACCCTCGTCAGATAAAACCGAGGGGACTTCGATTCTTCCCCCAGGCTTGGAAGAAGGAACCCTGAAGCTTCCACGAATGTCAAAATCGCAGTGGAAGGTGTTGATCGCCACGTAGAACTGAGCGTACGAATGGAGGATGCGCAGCTCCGTGGAGAGGGTGGCGACCGGCACGATGAAGATTGCTTTCGTGCAGCCCATAATGAAGTACCGCCATCTTCTGGCTCCATCAATGAGTCCGCCCCTGGACCTGAAGCTGGTGATAGCATTGCCCACGTGCAGCTGATCGTACCCAAACTGCCTGGCGAACCGACTGGGCAAGTACGGCTCGAAGAAGCAATGATCTTCGCTTCTGTACAGCAGATGGGAGGGTCTGATGCAGACCAACCAATTAAAAGCTTCCGGAGAAAGATTGGTCTTTTCTCCGCCTAAATCCTCAAGCCTAATCCCCGACTGATTGCGGTGTACAGAAGGGACAGTGCAGAGGAGATTCCAGCAATAACCGAGGCTCGGCGCCAGCCGACAGTCTACAACTGTGTTCACGTTCCAGAGGGAGTCCTTGTAGTTCAGCAAGAAACTACCCCCCCGCGCTGCTATCCGGGCCAGGAGACATCACCCGGGGGTTATGGAGAATTAACCATCCCATCAAGTAGAGGTATGGTAACTCTACCCGAGGAAAGCTATCACGTCGAGCTTCATCGACGAGCAGTCCGTCAGTCATGGCTCTCAGGCCAGCCTGTATACGGCACACCATGGCAGGGAGCAAGCCCAGTCTTGCCCCGAACACCAGACGAACGGCGGGCCACAGGATGTTCCGGTGAATGCGGTCCGCGGACGCGATGCCGGGCACCACTACTCGACGCAGCCATAGGAAGAGAAAGCCAGCCAGCTTGGCTTCCTCAGACAAAGGCCTGCGGCAGCGCCTCAAGTAACTATAGGCCTTAGTGCCTTCAGGGTACTTTTCTACCCCGTCATTGAGAAACTGGTCGGGAGCTTTGGCCTCCTCCATAAGATCCTCGACGACCTGGGCACTGAGCACGCCCAAACAGTTCACGGGCTCATTCTTGCGCCCCGAAACTTTCTCCGATTTGACGGCCCTGGCCCGGTGGAAGAAGAGGTAGGACATCCACTTAGTAGTGTGAGCCAAATCAGAAGGCTCATTATAAAAAGCAGTACACGCGAAATAGTGGCACATCAGCTCCTGATACACCTCTACAACCCGAGGGTCCGAATCCTTCAACTCCCGGTTGGTGGGAACATACTCTTCATACGGAGCATCTCCCATCGGCAGTCTCGAAATCGCTGCCATTTCGTGGAGGGCCAACCCCAACTCCCCCAGTGGAGTGGCGAAGGTCCCGATGAGCAAAATATATCGCTCTATCAGTGCCAGAAACAGGTTAGGGTTGGGAGGCAACCTGTAAACCCCCTGATTTTTCAAGATTTCCAAAACGGGATTTTTCAGAATTTTCTGGGATTTTTTGGAAATTTTTACTAATTAAAAATGAGGTATTTTTGGCATTAAATAAAATTAAATATTTTTAAAAACGAGCCCATGGGCTATCGGGTCGGGTCGGGTCGGCCCGCACCCGAACCCGCCCGCTAACCCGGACCCGCTATCACCCCTCTCCCCCACGACCCGCACCCCCCCGCGTTCTCCGGCAGTCGCCCGCGTCCTCCGGCGCTCCGCCCGCCACGCTCAGCTCCGCGCGGCCCGTACCCCTCGGCCACGTCTCCCCCTCCTCCGCCTCAACCGCTCTCCTCCGCTATAAAACCCCCCCGACCGATCCCTCCACCACCAGCTCCGCCTTCTCCCACCAGCGCCGCCAGCGCCTCGCCTCCTCGCCACCTCGTCGCGACGCCGCCCCGCCTTCCTACTCGCCTCCAGACCCCGCCTCGCTGCCAGAGCCTCCGCCCACAGCAGACTCAGCCGCCCACAGCAGCCGTCCGCCGTCCCCCGCCGGCTCCGGCGCGGCGCCGCCTCAGGCCAGCGCCTCCCCCGCTGCCCCGGCCTCCCTCCGGCCCGCCTCCGGCCGCAGCGCCATCCCTCCGCCGCAGCTCCGCCCAACAGCACCCAAATCCTAACCCTAACCTAGGACACAGGACGCGGACACGGCCTTTCGCATCGTGTCGGACACGAAATAGTTTGATTTTTCGAACCCTGTTCAGGTACGCGTATCTCCCTGCTCGTTTACCCGTTTTTGATTCCGTCAGTTGCATCGCGAACCCTGCGTGACCCTCTCGGTGCCCGTGCAACCCGCTCGGTGCATCGCATCCTGTGACGATCGTGAACCGCGATCCAAAAACAGAAAAAAACAATGCCCTGATTCACCTCGGAACTGAGTACGCCCCGCCAAACGGGACGACTTGGTCACGTGCGGTTTTCACCGATACGTGCGCGTCGTTGATACGGACTTGTGGGATTTTGCAGAAGTCGATTCGGGTGTGCGTGCACACCGGAATCAACGCGTATCTGCGGACACCGTCCCGTATCCGTCAGTTCTAGAACGCGTCCATTCGGCTTCTACGCCTGTTCGACTTCTGCGCCCATTCGGCTTCTACGCCTGTTCGGCCTCTATGACCACTCGGCTTCTACGCCTGTTCGGCTTCCGCGCCCATTCGGCTTCTACGCCTGTTCGGCCTCTACGACCACTCGGCTTCTACGCCTGCTCGGCCTTTATAACCACTCGACTTCTACGCATGTTCGGCCTCTATGACCACTCGGCTTCTACTGTCACGACCCGCACCCGGAAGTTCGGGCACGAGTGCGTGGGCACGTCCAGCCTACGCCGCAGAATCGGCGGTAGTACGCTGTCTAGGTCAAATCCAGCTTTACTAATGTAAACCCCCTGAATTTTCAAATTATTAAATCTTGGATTTTTCCCAATTTTCTGGAATTTTCTGGGAATTTTCTGTAATTAAAATCAATGTTTTCAATTAATAAATGATTTTTAATTGATAATAAATAATATTAAAATATTATGAAAATAATATTTTTGGGTGTAAAATGGAAAACTGGACTTAGGGCAATTTTTCTGGAATTTATTGGACCCCGGACCTATTTTTAAAACACCTAAAACTAATTAATTATTTAATTATTTATTCATTTACTGTTTTATTATTATTATTATTATTATTATTATTATTATTATTATTTTAAATATTATTTCCGGCCCAAAGTCCAGCCCGCTCGGCTCGTTACCCAGCCGGCCCACTGGGCCTGGCCCGCTGACCGCTACCGGGTCGGGTCGGGTCTGCCCAGACCCGACCCACCGCCTCCGACCCGTTTCCCCACCCCAGCCCCGCGCGACCCGCTCCGCCGCCCGCGTCCTCTGCCGACCGCCCCGCGCCGCCCGCATCCCTCGGCGCTGCCCGCGGCCACGCACCCCCGACCCCCGCGCTGGCCGCCGCCTTGCTCGGCCCCACGCCACCGGCCTCCCCCCTATTTAAAACCCTAACTCTTCCCCTTCTCTTCCCCGGCCACCACCGACCGCCCAGAACTCCGCCCCTCGCCGAGGCCCCGCCACCGCACACCCGCCGTGCCCCGCCCAGCTCTGCCGGTCCGCCGCAGCCCCTCTCCTTCCTCCCCGCCCGCAGAACCCCTCCCCGATCGAGCCCGACCCCGCAGCAGCGGCTGCGCCGCCTCCGGCAGCCGCCGGCGTCCCCCCGCCCGGTCCGGCGCGTCGCCAGCGCCGCCCCTCCGCCTCCGCCTCCGGCCGCAGTGCCCCGAGCCGCCGGATTCCGATCAGAAACCCTAACCCTAGCCCTAATTCTTCGTGTCGTGTCGGACACGACACGGACACGAGAATATCCGGTTTTTCGAGCCTCTTCAGGTACTCGTATCTTGCACCCTGTATCTCCGTTTTCAATTCCGTAAATTACGTTGGGAAGCCTGTATGACCCTCTCGGTGTCCGGACAAACTGTTCGGGGCATCGCGTCCTGTGGTGGTCGCACACCGCGATCCAAAAACAGGAAAAAACCAGACCCTGTCTCACCCCGGAACTGAGTGCGCCCCGCCAAACGGGACGACTTGGTCGCGTGCGGTCTTCACAGATACGTGCGCCTCGTCGATACGGACGTGTGGGATTTCGCGAAAGCTGATTTGGGTGTGCGTGCACACCGGAATCAACGCGTATCCGCGGACATCGCTCCGTATCCGCCTTTTCTGCAATTCATCCTAATTTCGTGCACACACGTCGGATCGAGACGAAACTTGCGCCATCGGACTCGTAGCAATACGCTGGTCCTGTGGGTCAAGTTTGGTTCGATTCTGAGAACGTTGACGAAATCGCGTGTCGAGGGCCCCACAGGCCCCGCTCGACGGGCGATTTCGTGATCGGCTCATCGGAATCCAAATCTGGAAGTTCCGTTGGGTTCGTATCAGCGTTCCTGACCTGTTGACACTAAGTTTGGTGAATTTGGAGACCTTTGACCCGGACACGTTTTTCGGTGCAAAGCGGGCCCAACGGCGGACCCCGTTTTGACCCGAAACTGCCGTTTTGCCCTTGTCTCCAAAATTGGACCCAAGGACAGGCGTTTCTAGCTATTTGACATCTTTTGAGCGTGATGGTGATGTTTATTTTAGCTTTTGGACTCATCTCTGGAACTTCCCCTAGAACCAATTAATCGGATCCAAACAACAGGCAAGTATCTGCACTTCAAGTTAATCTTTATATATTATGATAATTAATTCCCTGTCATACATGTACCCTTGGTGTTACACCTAGTGTTAGAAATGTTGAATTTCATGTCTTGAATATTGGTAGTTCATGTCTTGTTTTCGTGTCGGGAGGGAGAATACTGAAAGGCATGTAGTTTACCCTGACCCGTGTCGTGAATAATAGCTGTTGGTACACGACTGTCCATCAGCCGGATCTCGATTTTTCGTGAATAATAGCCGTCCATGGCGGCCGGTTTAACTTTATAGACCCCTGCATGCCAACTAGGTATTCTAAAAACACAAGTTCACTCACATAGCTTCTTGTCTAGTTATGGCTCTTGTTGATTGTTGTAGTTTCATTCATGTCTCATTTATTTCCTGCTTTTCTCATATTCCTGTTTACAGCATTAACTATGAGATAATGATGTCCCTCTATGCAATTTTCTCAATATGATATTCAATACCTAATTGTCATAAATATTTAGTTTAATCTTGTTGTGCATTGTGTACTCTGCTCCTTTCCTGACTGGATCCGTTGTTTTAGGCGATGATGAGGACTTTGCCCTACCTATTCTGATCCCTATGACGTAGCAGGTGACACAGTTGAGAGGCCGGTTCCCACTCAGGAGATTATCTCTGAGGAGTAGTAGCCAGTTAGCTAGTTTTCCCTTTTCAGCTCAGTAATCGGGTTTGTCCCCGATTTATCTTCTGTTCATGTATAAACTATGGATCTGTTATCACCATTTATTTTATAAATCAGCATTCCTATTTCCTGTTAATTTCCTTGTCTATTTACTTTATTGTGGATGAGATAGATTTAAATTGCCTGTGAGTAAGACCTAGACAGCGTACTACCGCCGACTCTGCGGCGTAGGCTGGACGTGCCCACGCACTTGTGCCCGAATATCCGGGTGCGGGTCGTGACACGTTTTTGTGGTGGCCCATGCAGGTCAAACGACTAAATTGTTCGGTTTCAACTCAGGGACCGAACAAGCCTGCAATAAAGCTAGGATAAGTTTATAGGATCTCATCCACTTGCTTGAATCATTTTTGATATCTGTATCGTATTCGAACTAATATGAACTTGCATCTTGCCTTGATTCCTGTGTGCCTCTTATTGGTTATTTTGGATACAGGAAGATGGACCCACAAGCCAGCAACGAGACTCATACAGAAATACCACAGACCGTTGTGATTACCCAAGGAAACGATGTGATACCAGTCGGTGAAGGCCAATCATCACAAGGCAGTCAAGCAAGTCAGCCTGCCTTAATAATCCATCAAGATAGCGTTCCACCCTCGACACAGCCTATTCCACCGATGCCTTCCTTCCCTCCGGGACCGCCTATGGACGAACAGCAGATGTTCCGCATGTTCTACATAATGATGCAAGCCTATCAGAAGGTTCAACAAGAAACTCAGCAAAACCAAGCGGAGAACTTCATCAACAGAATTAGCTCGGAGTCACGGAAGCTAAGCAGTTCAAATGCAATTACCTTCGACGAGGACGTTCTTACTGCAGCGCGACCTGTGGAGTGTACCACAAGGATCGAGTCTAGCCGGAAGAGGCCGTATGCGCCAGCACCAGACCAAGCACAGCAGGAAAGAGCTGCAAAGCGACCACAGATGAATCCAACTCAAGGGCAGAACCGACGAGTTCCCATTTGTAGTTTTTGTCGGAGACAAGGTCACATTTGGAAGGATTGTAGAAAGAGGCTAGGTGTCTGTCTATATTGTGGATCAGCAGAACATCGAGTGAAGGACTGTCCCGCTGCTCCAAGAACACGGACAAGCTTACGCGATGACCGTGGAGAACGTGCAGACTCTTAGAGTCACTAATGCGCGTAAGTGATTTCTTTTAGCTGCCCTTCTAGTATTGTTTAGCCCGCGCCTATTGGTTCGTGACCTCAGCCCCAACCTAGTAATTTTAAACTTGCTAATAACCTGGTATGCTTTTATATTTAATAACTGTAGAGATTGTAGAGTCTTATGTTATTTTGCTTATTATGTGAATTTAAATTTTGTACCTCCTTTCATCATCATCTAGCGCACTTAATTTTGATGTACCTTGTTTATGCTGCTATTCTATAGCCTAGTTTTGCAAGCTTACTCTTTATCAGGCTTGTTCATGACACATGTATTATTGGACGCGTACACTAATACAAGTGTCTGTTCAGAATCAGTGTATTACGGTCTGATCAACCTTAGTGCATTTTGATTCGCACTTCGCACGACTACTTTACGTGGATTGAGATACGTAGTGATTAGTAGACAAATATACTTGACCTAGACATGCTGAGCATATCGTATCAGTTACATAACCAAACTAATACGAGCATGCGAATAAATGACTACCAGAATAGAACCTCAATCCATAACCGCCTGACAAATCCTATTAGAATTCTTTAAACGCCTTGATCCCCATACTTCCGTTCTATCACCCCACCCTTGAACTCTTTATTATTGATCTTCGCCTTCCCTTATTTCGGAAAGACGAAATCTCGTGCTGGTATAAGTTTGATACATAGATAGTACTAGATATGCCACATAGGCCGATCACATACTTGAGGATTAACCTTTCGTAATTGAGGACATATCATATGTGATATGATCGGCGTTGAAGTTCGAGGATTGAATGACATGAGTAAACATATTAAGGAACATTTTCTTAAGGTATATAGTCTTTTGTGATGAAGGGGTAAACTCTAAGTTGGGTAGCAGTGCATTTGTCAACTAGAGAGGAATGTCTTTTGGATTGTGACCGAGTAAGGTTAGATTGGAAGAAGCAAGCCATTCTAATTTTTGAAAATTTAGAGGGGTGACTAAGATGATTAATGAATTGATATCGAGGACCAATAGTTATATCCTAGGTACATGATCTAAATTTTTGGAATAATGGAGATAAAATCATCAATTTGAATTTAGAGGATATATAATTCAGACTTGAACATTTGTGGACTACACTTAAAGTATTTTTTTTAATGCTTTGAATTAAGAATTAAAATCGGTGGTTGGACTACCTAGTTAGATTATTGAGGATGTAAATGTAATTTAAAAGGTTAAAACATACAAAAATTGTTGGACTCGAATCACTTCTAGAGGAATTATGATAATTATAATCGTGAGGCAAAGTCATGTGCAAATCTTGAAAATGCTATATGGACTTAATCTAAAATCTGCCTGTGAGAAATTTGAGAAAGTAAGAAGTAATAACCCTAGGTTGAATCTTGATTGGAATAGTAGTCGTCTTAACCTTGAAGTGATTGCAACGGACATGATTAGAATTTAAATTTTCGCAAGAAGACTGCGATTGATGTACGTGAAGGATTTACAGATTATGGCTTAGTTTTAAATTTCGAGGATGAAATTTTTGTAAGTTGGGTAGGTTGTAAACCCCCTGAATTTTCAAATTATTAAATCTTGGATTTTTCCCAATTTTCTGGAATTTTCTGGAAATTTTCTGTAATTAAAATCAAGGTTTTCAATTAATAAATGATTTTTAATTGATAATAAATAATATTAAAATATTATAAAAATAATATTTTTGGGTGTAAAATAGAAAACTGGACTTAGGGCAATTTTTCTGGAATTTATTGGACCCCGGACCTATTTTTAAAACACCTAAAACTAATTAATTATTTAATTATTTATTAATTTACTGTTTTATTATTATTATTATTATTATTATTTTAAATATTATTTCCGGCCCAAAGCCCAGCCCGCTCGGCCCGTTACCCAGCCGGCCCACTGGACCTGGCCCGCTGACCGCTACCGGGTCGGGTCGGGTCTGCCCAGACCCGACCCACCGCCTCCGACCCGTTTCCCCACCCCAGCCCCGCGCGACCCGCTCCGCCGCCCGCGTCCTCTGCCGACCGCCCCGCGCCGCCCGCATCCCTCGGCGCTGCCCGCGGCCACGCACCCCCGACCCCCGCGCTGGCCGCCGCCTTGCTCGGCCCCACGCCACCGGCCTCCCCCCTATTTAAAACCCTAACTCTTCCCCTTCTATTCCCCGGCCACCACCGACCGCCCAGAACTCCGCCCCTCGCCGAGGCCCCGCCACCGCACACCCGCCGTGCCCCGCCCAGCTCCGCCGGTCCGCCGCAGCCCATCTCCTTCCTCCCCGCCCGCAGAACCCCTCCCCGATCGAGCCCGACCCCGCAGCAGCGGCTGCGCCGCCTCCGGCAGCCGCCGGCGTCCCCCCGCCCGGTCCGGCGCGTCGCCAGCGCCGCCCCTCCGCCTCCGCCTCCGGCCGCAGTGCCCCGAGCCGCCGGATTCCGATCAGAAACCCTAACCCTAGCCCTAATTCTTCGTGTCGTGTCGGACACGACACGGACACGGGAATATCCGGTTTTTCGAGCCTCTTCAGGTACTCGTATCTTGCACCCTGTATCTCCGTTTTCAATTCCGTAAATTACGTTGGGAAGCCTGTATGACCCTCTCGGTGTCCGGACAAACTGTTCGGGGCATCGCGTCCTGTGGTGGTCGCACACCGCGATCCAAAAATAGGAAAAAACCAGACCCTGTCTCACCCCGGAACTGAGTGCGCCCCGCCAAACGGGACGACTTGGTCGCGTGCGGTCTTCACAGATACGTGCGCCTCGTCGATACGGACGTGTGGGATTTCGCGAAAGCTGATTTGGGTGTGCGTGCACACCGGAATCAACGCGTATCCGCGGACATCGCTCCGTATCCGCCTTTTCTGCAATTTACCCTAATTTCGTGCACACACGTCGGATCGAGACGAAACTTACGCCATCGGACTCGTAGCGATACGCTGGTCCTGTGGGTCAAGTTTGGTTCGATTCTGAGAACGTTGACGAAATCGCGTGTCGAGGGCCCCACAGGCCCCGCTCGACGGGCGATTTCGTGATCGGCTCATCGGAATCCAAATCTGGAAGTTCCGTTGGGTTCGTATCAGCGTTCCTGACCTGTTGACACTAAGTTTGGTGAATTTGGAGACCTTTGACCCGGACACGTTTTTCGGTGCAAAGCGGGCCCAACGGCGGACCCCGTTTTGACCCGAAACTGCCGTTTTGCCCTTGTCTCCAAAATTGGACCCAAGGACAGGCGTTTCTAGCTATTTGACATCTTCTGAGCGTGATGGTGATGTTTATTTCAGCTTTTGGACTCATCTCTGGAACTTCCCCTAGAACCAATTAATCGGATCCAAACAACAGGCAAGTACCTGCACTTCAAGTTAATCTTTATATATTATGATAATTAATTCCCTGTCATACATGTACCCTTGGTGTTACACCTAGTGTTAGAAATGTTGAATTTCATGTCTTGAATATTGGTAGTTCATGTCTTGTTTTCGTGTCGGGAGGGAGAATACTGAAAGGCATGTAGTTTACCCTGACCCGTGTCGTGAATAATAGCTGTTGGTACACGACTGTCCATCAGCCGGATCTCGATTTTTCGTGAATAATAGCCGTCCATGGCGGCCGGTTTAACTTTATAGACCCCTGCATGCCAACTAGGTATTCTAAAAACACAAGTTCACTCACATAGCTTCTTGTCTAGTTATGGCTCTTGTTGATTGTTGTAGTTTCATTCCTGTCTCATTTATTTCCTGCTTTTCTCATATTCCTGTTTACAGCATTAACTATGAGATAATGATGTCCCTCTATGCAATTTTCTCAATATGATATTCAATACCTAATTGTCATAAATATCTAGTTTAATCTTGTTGTGCATTGTGTACTCTGCTCCTTTCCTGACTGGATCCGTTGTTTTAGGCGATGATGAGGACTTTGCCCTACCTATTCTGATCCCTATGACGTAGCAGGTGACACAGTTGAGAGGCCGGTTCCCACTCAGGAGATTATCTCTGAGGAGTAGTAGCCAGTTAGCTAGTTTTCCCTTTTCAGCTCAGTAATCGGGTTTGTCCCCGATTTATCTTCTGTTCATATATAAACTATGGATCTGTTATCACCATTTATTTTATAAATCAGCATTCCTATTTCCTGTTAATTTCCTTGTCTATTTACTTTATTGTGGATGAGATAGATTTAAATTGCCTGTGAGTAAGACCTAGACAGCGTACTACCGCCGACTCTGCGGCGTAGGCTGGACGTGCCCACGCACTTGTGCCCGAATATCCGGGTGCGGGTCGTGACAACTAACTAGCTCATTCACAAATAACATAGACAAGATAATAACGAGAATTGAACTTAAGATTGCAACTGAAATAAATGTGACAACAGATTCAAATGTTTTAGTACAGGATTTCAAAATGAAGTCGGGGCCAAACCCGATAAATGAGATAAGAATATAAATGAAAGATAGCTACTACTAGCTACTCTGCAGCAGGGGTCTCCAGGGTGGGTTCTGGCTCCTCATAGGTAACATCAGTCCCCTCATAGGGACCATAATAAGTAGGGACAAGATCCTCATCATCGCCTAAATCAACAGATCCAGTCAGGAAAGGAGCAAAGTACACAGTGCACAACAAGGTTAAACTAAATATTTATGACAATTAAATATTGAATATCAAGTTAAGAAACTGCATAACAGAACATCATCATCTCAGAGTTAACTGTAAACAGGAATATGAGAAACAGAAATAAATGAAACAGGAAATGAAACTACAATAGCCAGCAAGAAATATAACATGACCAGAACTATCTGTGTAAACTTGTGTTTGTTTTTAGAATACATAGTTGGCATGTAGGGGTTTATAAGGCTAATCCGGCCGTCATAAACGGCTATTAGACAATATAATCGAGATCCGGCTGATGGACAGTCGTGTACCAACAGCTATTAGACAATACAGGGGAAAGGGTAAACTCCATGCCTCCTTAGTATTCTCCCACCCGACACGAAAAACAAGACATGAACTCCAGTATTCAAGACATGAAATTCAATATTTCTAACACTAGGTGTAAACATCAAGGGTACATGTATGGCAGGGAATTAATTATCACAATATATAAAGATTAACTTTGAAGTGCAGGTACTTGCCTGTTGTTTGGATCTGATTAATTTGGTTCTTGGAGGAAAAGTCCAGAGATGAGTCCAAAAGCTGAAATGGACATTACCATCATGCTCAGAAGGTGTCAAATAGCTAGAAACGCCTATCCTTGGGTCCAATTTGGAGACAAGGACAAAAACGGCAGTTTTGGGTCAAAACGGGATCCGCCGATGG
The DNA here is from genome assembly GCA_036927795.1 of Iris macrosiphon. Taxonomy (NCBI): domain Eukaryota; kingdom Viridiplantae; phylum Streptophyta; class Magnoliopsida; order Asparagales; family Iridaceae; genus Iris; species Iris macrosiphon. Next base: position 9,492,607 of record JAYESA010000005.1, on the reverse strand, counting down.
GCCCACTTTGCACCGAAAAACGTGTCCGGGTCAAAGATCTCCAAATTTACCAAACTTAGTGTCGACGGGTCAGGAACGCTGATACGAACCCAACGGAACTTCCAGATTTGGATTCCGATGAGCCGAACACAAAATCGCCCGTCGAGCGGGGCCTGTGGGGCCCACGACACGCGATTTCGTCAACGTTCTCAGAATCGAACCAAACTTGACTCACAGGACCAGCGTATCGCTACGAGTCCGATGGCGCAAGTTTCGTCTCGATCTGACGAGTGTACAAGAAGTTAGGGCAAATTGCAGAAAAGACGAATACGGGCGATGTCCGCGGATACGCGTTGATTCCGGTGTGCACGCACACCCGAATCAGCTTCCGTGAAATCTCACAAGTCCGTATCGACGACGTGCACGTATCCGTGAAGACCGCACGCGACCAAGTCGTCCCGTTTGGCGGGGCGTACTCAGTTCCGGGGTGAAACAGGGTCTGGTTTTTCCTATTTTTGGATCGCGGTGTGCGATCACCACAGGACGCGATGCCCCGAACAGTTTATCCGGACACCGAGAGGGTCATACAGATTTCGCGTAGAAATTTACAGAATCGAAAACGGAGATACAGGGTGCAAGATACGAGTACCTGAACTGGCTCGAGAAACAGGGATATCTTGTGTCCGTGTCGTGTCCGACACGACACGAGGAATCGGGGAAATTAGGGTTTCGGTTCTGCGGATGGCCGTAGACGGCGGGGGCCGGCCGGAGGGGGGCCGGAGAGGGCCGGGGAAGGTTCGCCGGGCTGGGCGGAGTCGGTGGATGGCGGCGCGCGGGAAGGAGGGGCGGCCGGAGTCGGCTGCTCGCGTGTCCGGCTGCTGCGGGTCGACCTCGAGCTGCTGGCGGTGTCTGAGACGGCGGAGGAGGAGGAGCAGAGGAGGGTGGCAGCGGCGGGCGGTCGAGGCGAGTGGGTGGTGGCTCGCCGGCTGGGGGGGGTGCCGGAGAAGGAGGCTAGGGTTAGGGTTAGGGTCGGAGTTGGAGGAGGAAGAAGAAGAGGGGGGGATTTAATAGGGCGGAGGAGGCCGGCCAAGGCGGGGCGAGAGGGGGGACGTGGCCGCGGAGAGCGAGGCGAGCCGGCCGGAGCGGGCGGCGCTGCGCGCGGAGCTCGCCGGAAGAGTCGGGCGGCGTGGGGGCTGGGGGAATCGGTCGTGCTGGTTTCGGGTCGCGGTCGGGCGGGTCTGGCGGATCCGACCCGACCCGCGAGGGGGCTGGGCCGGGCTCGGGCCCAATGGGCCGGGCCGGGCTGCTGGGCTGGAATAATAGAAATAATATAAATAATAATAATAAATATAATAGAAATAGTTAATTAAATAATTAATTAGTTTAAAAAGTTTTTAGGTATTTAAAAATAGGTCTGTGGCCCAATAAATTCCAGAAAAATTACCCTAAGTCCAGTTTTTCATTTTACACCCAAAAATATTATTTTCACAATATTTTAATATTGTTTAATATCAATAAAAAATCATATAATAATTCAAAACCCTGATTTTATTTACAAAAAATTCCCAGAAAATTCCAGAAAATTGTGAAAAATTCTAATTTTAATATTCTTGCAAAATCTGGGGGTTTACATCTACGCCTGTTGGGCTTCTACGCCTATTCGGCTTCTATGCCGGTTTGATAACCATGTGGCTTCTATGCCGGTTTGATAACCATGTGGCTTCTATGCCGGTTTGATAACTATGTGGCTTCTATGCCATGGTGACAGACATTTGGCTTCTATGCCAACCTCTTCTACACAATGGATACCTACCTACGTGGCTTCTACGCCGTGATCTTCGTAACGATTATACGCGTTTTGTCCCTTAGTTGGACCCGCGTCACACGCTCATTCAAAGGATCATCTATACGCAGGCATTGGTTACTTTAACCGTTGCGTAAAAGGGTGCTGTACTTTCCACTCCTCGGTTTCTACACCGACGGAGTGGTCACTGTCACCAAAACTCTATAAATAGAGACCTCTATCAATGAGGAAAAAGGTCGAAAAATTGGTCAAGAAACCAATATCAGATCCAGGGAGAAAGATCGAACCGGAGGTCAAGAGAGAGAGAGAGAGAGAGAGAGCCCGGAGCTCAGGTAGAGAGTAGGGATCGACGACTTTGGCATCGTGCATCCACCCTCTTTTGCAACCTTCGAGGCTGCTTCCTGTCTTCTACGGCGCTTCTTCAACATCGTGTGGTCCAAGGGCTAAAGTGATCGACTGCAGATCAGACACCTATAGCAATATTTACCCAGATTAAATAAATTGTACTCCCATATCCTCGTATAGGATCAAATTGTACAAGTTTGTTTGTAAACCAAAGAAGGCGGGTTCCGTGTGAACCCCATATCGAATACATTTCCATTCTTTCGTTTAATACCACAAACAGCTGTTGCTGCCGCCGCTTCTTCTTTTTCTATGCCTCCTTCTTAGGACTGTAAACAAAATTGACAGTCCTTCCTAAGGACTGTCAATTTTTTTTACAGTCCTAATTATTTAGGACTGTCACAATGTTGACAGTCCTTACAATCGGAAGAAATGTCAATATTTTTGACAGTCCTAAATAATTATGACTGTCAAAAATGTTGGCAGTTTTTTCAATTTGAAGGACTGTTAACATTGTGACAGTCATGAAAAAAAAATTTAGCTGAAAAATAGAAGTCATTAACTTTTATATAAGAAGTTTGATTGACAAATTAGTAAAAAAAACTAAAAAAATAAATTGAACTATCCTAATCAAACTATGGAGTTCCGAATTTGCTTTTTCCTAATCTCGATCCCAAATTTCCCCATCACATACACAAACCACTCTGGCTTCGATCCTCTGATTGATTCTCCTCGCCGATCTTCGTCTCGAAGAATTTGGTGCAGGAGCGGAGTCCTCTCAGAGTCGACCGATCGGTGAGTTTCGTTCTATATTCCATTTCTTCTTTCGTCATTCTCACTGATTTTATGGTTTCGAACGTCGTTCTGTTGTTTTCCCTGTTGCTGACGAACTAGGAGGAACCGGGTTATGTACATGTAGTTTTTGTATATAGTTTGTTGACTTAAATAGCTTGGTCAGAACAGTTACTCAGAAGTAGTAGTAGTCTAGTGGTTTTGAATATTTTGATGGAAAGGAAGGAAGGAAAAGAGTCGGAACTCGGAAGTAGGAGAAAGGCGGTCACAGGATCTGTCTCTAGTACAACTGCATGCAGATGTTCTTCAGCAGTGTATGGGGTTAAATTGGATAGCTTTTTGGAGTATGCATTCTAAATAGGAAAGAAGCAATGTTGGCTACAAGTAGTATCGAGAATTGGCAGTTTAGGTGGGAAAAGGAGGTGGAAGGCTTGCGAAGTAGCATAATGTTACTCCCGAGGCTTAATCAAAGATGGTAGAAACAGAGGTTGAAGTAGAGGTTGAAGTAGAGGTCAGGAGTTCACACAAAAATTTCCTCATTGATATACCTCTCCAACGAACTACTATATATTAAAATATTCTGATTACAAATTGTTGCTATAAAAATAAAATCAGAAAAAACTATCTTTGTTTTTTCTTACTATCGCAGTTGCAGACGGACAGAACAGATTACAAGAAGAGAAGAATGATCTCTACTTGCTGGGTTGATGAAGATCACCTTTGCTCAAAGCAAGATTCGTCCTACACGATTTGCTCCCAGGAACCAGCAAGTTCACGTAGAACTTCTGGAACGCTCGTTGTCATCTCTTTCCTGGACTCGCACGAACACCTAAGACTCCAATGACGACAGCAGCATAACCTCTCTTCGTCTCTCTAATTTCGAAGTAAGTCCTCAAAGAGCCTACGAAAAGAGTATTTATAGAGAGAGATGGTGGAAACCCTAGCCGCCAATCAGTTACGAAAAGATATGAACAATTTAAATTCAAATCCCACAAAAATGGATCGGAATAACTGATCATATCTTTCCTTAACCGTCAAATCCCGCAATCAGTGGGATCGTGCGCCAACAGTGCTATCTGTGCATATGCGCGCAGCAGCCCAACCGAACTGCTCCTGCACACATAAGTCAGCAGCGCAGCGGCCCATGCGCCCACATGTCTATGTGCGCAGTCGCGTAATGCCCGCGCATGCATCCGCGCATACAACTCGCGCATAAAACGAGCGCATGAGCGCATCAAATGCGCATAAGCGTCATGCATCGATGCTAACGTGCTAAGTGCAAAGTGCGCCAACAAAGTACCACTTTGCGCCCTTGAGCCTAAGTCTGTGTCCGACTCCGAGTCTGAGTCTGAGTCCGAGTCGATTGGGGCTTCTCCTAAGAAATTTTTTCCAAGAGTGACAAAAAGCATAAATGATTTATTTGAGGAGTTAATCATTTTTTTTTCTCCTATGAAAACACCACCACGTTACACTCATATGCCCCACCACACCCCATGTGCACACCTCAACTCATACAAAGTATTATATTAAGATACTAACTTGGTGGTGTAACTAATATGGGATTATTCTCACTAGTCCAAAGAAAATAAAACCAACAATCTCCCACATATCTCAATATATATGGGTTGAGCGTTCTCCACAGTGATTGTCCATCATGCATTAGGATAGATGTCGCTTCGACTTGAATCTTCCCGCATAGGTCGAATAACAGTACGATACAAGAATGAACTAAGCCTTGTATTCTGTACCATAGCTGCAATTATTTCCATTCACACAATGACATCAGCTGTGCTTTCGGTTGCACATTAAAGGCGCTGTGCACGTCTGCTTTCAGCGTGTGTATCTTGGGCGTCTACAAGCTTACCCTCAAGAGACGGCCTATATCTCTTTTCACACACTCTAGGTGAGTTCTTTTAAAGAGTCTTTGGCATGAAGCATTGCGCTTCCTTTTGATGCTACGCCGCTATGACATGGTCCGAAGTCGAGGCTACACCTCATCGTGGTGTCAGACCACTATAGCATGAGATCCCAACCTCTTTGTAGTGCCATACTATCCAGCATGAAGCCTTGCGCTTTCTTGCGATATTACGCCGTTGTGATATTGTTCGCGTAGCCGAAGCTTTATTTATTTTATCTCTTGGTGGTGTCACACCATTGTAACATGAGATTACCGGCCTCTTTGTAGTGCTGCCTACCACTCTTCATTCTACAGCATTAGGCTACATGCCTATGTGCGGTGCTACGCCGCTGTGACATGGCTCGCAAATCCGAGGCATTACCCTATCGAGGAACCTCATCGTGGTGTCACACCACTGTAGCATGGAATCCTTACGCTCCTTTGTAGTATTGCGCTACTGTACTTCATGTAAAGCACACTAGACATTCAAAATGTCTGTGAACTCATTAAGGCGTCTAAGCCATCCTCCTACATGACTTGTTCTACAAAAAGAACAAATAGTAGACAACAGTGGTTCTGGGTCACCACTGGGTCCGTAACCCCTCAATGTCTCCAAGGACTACCCACTGTTCCTGATATTCTCCCAGTCAATGATCTTTCTTTGAACCAAAAGCTAGATGCCTAGTAGATTTTTATTTGAACTAATAGCATACAACTTTATGGCATAATTACAAAAATGTAATATCAGAATGTCTTCAAGCCCATTTTGGTTATTGTGTCCTTGATCAGCTGGCGCTTGAGACCTTTGGTGAACGGATCCGCCAGATTCTCCTGACTCCGAACATCAATCACGGCAATGACTCCAGTCTTTATCAGATCATTCACTGCCCTGTGCCTCAGCCACACAGTCCTTTTCTTACCGTTGAAGAGGTAATTTGATGCCACCGTTGCAGTCGCCTGGTTGTCGCAGTATATCGGTACCGTCGGAATCTGCACACCAACTAATATAAGATCATAGATGAGCTTCCGAAGCGATTCTGCCTGCTGCAGCCACCAGTGCATAGAACTCAGATTACATTGAGAAATGAGAGAGTATTGTCTGCTTCTTCGACTTCCACGATATAGCAGCTCCACCAATGGAGAAGACGTATCCTCCTGTGGACCTTTGGTTCTATATTTCTGAAAACCAGCTTGTATCACTGAAGTCTTTCACTACTGTCGGATAACCGTTGTAGTGCAGTGCATACTTCTGAGTCCTCTTGAGATATCTCATTACTCTCTTCACAGCTTTCCAGTACTCTACACCTGGGTTGCTCGTGAACCGACTCAGCATCCCCACGGCGAAAGAACTATGTCAGGCCGTGTGACAGTGGTTGCATACATCAAACTCCCGATGACGCTTGAATACTCCAGCTGCCTGACACTTTCCCTTGGATTTGGCGTTAGCTTCTTGTCACGCATGTACGAAGTATCGTTCCCTGGAAGATCCTGATATCCATAGCATGTGAGCATCCTCTCAATATAATGAGACTGTGGCAACGCCACTCCAGTGTTCGTCCGGATTATCTTTATCCCCAGGATAACATCAGCGTCCTCCATGTCCTTCATACTGAACTTGGAAAAGATGAACTTCTTTGTCTCAGTGACACGTACTGATTCGTGCCTAGGATCAGCATGTCGTCCACGTATAGACAAACGGTGACTCCTCTCCCGTCAGCGAACTTTGTATAAACACACTTGTTCGTTTCACTGACCCTGTAGCGATTTGATCTTATGACTTTATCAAACTTCGCATGCCACATCTTGGGAGCTTACTTCAGACCGTATAACGATTTCACCAACTTGCAAACTTTGTTTTCAAACCCTTTGACGACAAATCCTTCTAGTTGTTGCATATAAATCTCTTCGGTCAACTTTCCGTTTAGAAATGCTATTCTAACATCCATCTGATGAATAACTAGCTTGTGAATTGCACTCAGAGCAATCAACATTCTGATTGTCGTCATCCGCGCTACTGGAGCATGTGTCAAAGTAGATCTCTTGCTTCTGATAAAACCCCTTGGCTACCAGCCTTGCCTTGAACTTGTCAATAGTTCTATCAGCCTTCATCTTCTTCTTGAAGATCCACTTGCATCCGATTGGTTTAGCTCCTTCATGTAGATCGATCAACACCTAAGTGTTGTTGGAGGTTATTGAGTCATACTCATCATTGATAGCCTCCCTCCAGAAGACAATGTTTCTGGTCTCTATCGCCTCATCATAGGTAAGCGGATCTGCTTCCACATGATAGGTGACGAAATTATCTCCGAAGTCCTTCTCTTCTCACTCACTTAGACACCGGTTCAGCGAGTTCTGGTTCGATCATTGTTTCTAGAATGTCAACTTCTGTTTGGACTACATCTTCATTTGACGCGTTAGCCTCCTGTGCATAAATTTTTTGATAAAACGAATCATAATGAGGGCTTTAAGTTAGTAGAAATGATGAAGCAGTACTTTCCCGCGATTCCGATCTAGAGTATGCTCCTATTCACTGATTAAAGAAATGGCTATCAAAAACGAATTAATCTTTTATTTATTTATATTTAGAGTACCTTCCTCTGAGAAAGAAGACCAGGAAAAAAGGAAATGGAATGATAAAAAATAGATGCAAATAAAAAAATATTTTTATTTATTCTTGTGCCTTGCAAACTTATCTTCAAAGAATTATGCGTCGCGAGATTCGATGATATGATTTGATTCAATATCAAGAAACCTCTGAGCATCACTCTTCTCAGCATAACCCAAGAAGATGGTCTTTGTAGTCCTCCTACCCAGCTTTTGAATTTTCAAGACCGGAAGCTTCACATACACCAGGCACCCCCACACTCAAATGATATTCAAGTTGGGTCTGACTTTGAACCTGAGTTAATGAGTAGTGACATCAGAAGTTGTGTACGACACTGTTCAAAATGAACGTAGCCGTTAGCACAACTTCTCCCAAGAAGCAGTTTGGAAGACCCGCAGTCAACAACATTGAGTTCTTCATCTTTGTCAACGTGATGTTCTTCCTTTCGGCTACTCTATTTGATTGAGAAGAATACGGAACAGTCGTCTCATTGACTATTCCATGTTTCTTGCAGAACGATACAAATTCAATAACATATACTCTCCGTCTCAATCACTTCTGAGTCTCTTGAGTTGTTGCTCAGTTTGATGTTCAGCCTTAGCCCTGAACTCCTTGAACTTCTCGAACGCTTCGTCTTTTGACTTGAGTAGATAGACGAACGCATAGTTCGAGTAGTCGTCGATGAATGTAATGAAATACTTCATCTTGGCATTTGTGGAGAACTGTTTGAAGTCACATATATCTGAGTGCACCACTCCAGAAGATTTGTGCTTCAGTTAACCCGTTTGAACAGTTTTTTTGTGATCTTTGTCTGCGCACAGATCTCACACTTTTTCACCTCCTTACTCCCACATTTGGAGATAAGCCCTAGACTAGACATCTTGTTTATTCTTTTACAACGAACATGTCCTATTCTATTATGTCATAACTCAAGAGAGTAACCTGAAGAAGAGACTGCATTAGTATTATTTGCAGGAGTTACAATCTGAAGTTTGAACATCACTTCGGTACAAAAGGCTTTTCCGAAGTATGTTCATTTGTACGACATCACCATATGTCCAGCATTGATGTACATCCTCAAGCCTGCGTTGCAGAGCAGACTTTTCGAGACCAGGTTCTTGGCTATCACCGATACGTGCTTCACATCATGAAACGTCAGTGACTTCCCCGAAGTCAGATTCAGTACCACCGTTTCGGTCCCAAGTACTTCAGCTTGTGCCTGGTTTGCCACCATGACCTTCGCAGATGTAGGCTTGTAGGTGGTAAACAACTCCTTCGATCAAACATGGCGGGATGCGCCAGTGTCCACCCACCAGTAAGTGTCAACACCATCCGTCACAACCTGCACAATTATAGCAACCTTGTTAGGCTCACATTGCTTTGTCTGTTTGGGGTTGGATCTGCAGTCTCTCCGGTAGTGGCACTTTTTGCCATAGTTAAAATAAGTCACGTCTAACTTGGACTTAGGCTTCGGCTTCGGCTTGAACGAAGTCGACTTCACCTTTAGATGATTGACGTCATTTTTCTTGTTGTGAGAGGCCTTCTGCTTCCCCTTGGAGTCACCCGCATGCACCAAGTTGGCCTTTGCCAACTGCTTGGATAATGTGTCAACTTTGTTTTGAGCCCTCGACTCATATGTTGTGCAATAGTTGATCAAGGCTAACATGCATCTTCTTCCGGTGCATGTCCGAGATAAAGTTGCTCCATCCAGGCGGGAGCTTGGCAACAATACCTCCTACGACGAGAGCGCCGACCATGGGCATGCCATCATCCTCAAGTTTTTGACGAAGCTTGAGAAATTCCTTGACTTGAGGCAACATCGTCCTGTCGTCCTCAAATCGCATATTCCAGACATTTTCGGTCACTTGGATCTTGTTGCGGTTCTCATCCGCCTTGTAATGCTTTTCTAGAGACTCTCAGACGACCTTAGCATGGTCCGTCTTGTTGTATGATTCCGCCAGAATATCCTCCATGGAGTTCAGAATCAGCAGCTTACAGAGGCTGTTGTCTCTCCTCCACTTGTTCTGCTTAGCAGTTGCATTAGCAATCGTTCGAACAGTAGCATCATCACCCTCTGTAACAACAGGCTCCGGATCTGTCAACACGTAGTCCACCTCTGCGAGTTGAAGATTAAGGATGATATTTCTCTTCCATGCGTTGTAATGATCCCCGTCAAACTTCTCAAGTTTGTTAAAATTTGTGTCGAAAAGTTTTGCACGGTTGTTTTCCATCTTACTCGGATCTTATTTTGAAATTGTTAGTCCCGAGGCTTAATCAAAGATAGTAGAACCAGAGGTTGAAGTCGAGATCAAGAGTTCACACAAAAGTTTTTCTATTGATATATCTCGATCCAACGAACAACTATATATTAAAATATTCTGATTACAACTTGTTGCTACAAAAATAATAATTAGAAAAACTATCTATGTCCTTCCTTGCAATCGCAGTTGCGGACGGACAGAACAGATTACAAGAAGAGAAGATAGATCTCTGCTTGATGGGGTGATGAAGATCACCGTTGCTAAAAGCAAGATTTGTCTCACACGATCTGCTCCCAGGAACCAGCAAGTTCACGTAGAATTCTGGAACGCTCGTTGTCACATCTTTTCTGGACTCGCACGAACACCTAGGACTCCAATGGCGGCATCAGCAGAACCTCTCTTCGTCTCTCTAATTTCGAAGTAAGTCCTCAAAGAGGCTACGAAGAGAGTATTTATAAAGAGAAGGTGGAAACCCTAGCCGCCAATCAGTTACGAAAAGATAGGAACGATTTAAATTCAAATCCCACAAAAAACAGATCTGAATAACTGATCATATCTTTCCATAACCGTCAAATCCCGCAATCAGTGGGATCGTGCGCCAACCGCGATATCTGCGCATATGCGCGCAGAAGTCCAACCGAACTGTTCCTGCGCGCATAAGCCAGTAGCGCAGCGGCCCATGCGCCCACGCGTCCATGCGCGCAGCAGCGCAAAGCCGCGCAACGCTTGCGCATACTCCCGCTCAGCACCCGGTCATGCCCCCGCGCAAGCAACTCGCGCATAAAACGAGCGCATAAGCGCATTAAATGCGCACAAACGTCATGCGCCGATGCTGGCGTGCTAAGTGCGCCAAAAAATGCTACTTTGCGCCCTTGAGTCGGAGTCGATTGGGACTTAGCTCATAAGAGAATTTTTTCAAGAGAGTGACAAAAAGCATAAATGCTTTCTTTAAGGAGTTAATCATTTTTTCTCCTATGAAAATATCCCCACATGACACCCATGTGCCCCACCACATCCCATGTGCACACCTTAACTCATACAAAGTATTATATTGAGATACTCACTTAGTAGTGTAGCCAATGTGGGACTATTCTCACTAGTCCAAAGGAAACAACACCAACATTTCGGTGGTTTAAATGGGAGATGCAAGGAATTGAAAGCAAGGAGGATCAGAAGCAAGGTGGTCGTGAGATCCGTTCCTTAGAGAAGTTTGTCAGCAAATGTTCTTCAGTGATGTTTGTTTTGAAGGATGTTCTTAGTTTCTCCTGTATTGACAAAATGGAAAGAAGGGGTTTGGAGGTTTGGGAAGTAGCAGTTTGGCGGTTTTATTTGGGAAAGTAAGGAAGGAACTGAAAGGCTGTGAATGAAAAGAGAGACGATGGTAGAGTCAATCTTTCATAGTGTTATTGACCGTTGGGTTCTTCGGCGGTGTTCGAGTTAAGTTGTTATTATTTGCTTTGAAACTGACATTGTAAATCGGAAAGACAGATTACAACTTTGGAAAGGTTTTGGTGGTTTTAACTTTTAATGGGGAAGTTGGTAGTTGGAAGAATGCTGAGTGGAAAGAAAGACGGTGAGGGGATTGGTGCCTCAGAGCAGTATTGCCTGTGGGTGTTCTGTAGTGTGTGGATTAACGGGTCTTGTTACTTTCTGTGGAACCGACAGTTTATACTGCAGAAGTGTTTGGAAAGCTTGGGGATGAAAGACCAGTCATAAGAAAGTGGGTCGCCTGTAATTTCTCTAACATTTATTGTCAAATGGGGGTTACTTCGTTTGGTGTTGAAATGGTTGCCTAGTTAGAATATTACCAGTTTAGAGTCCCACTTGTTGGTTCTATAGCAATTGTGAATACTCTGTAAGTTAAGTAGCAGGTTCATCTTCACATTATTATTAGGGTTTTGCATCTGTAAATTCCTGTTAGACTGATGCATACCTGTCCACATAAAGTGAAAGAGGTAGAAACTCATGAGAAGTATGCCTCTTGGACTATCATTGAGGTCCTGAAACATTTCTGCCGAAAGAAGAGAAGGAATTGCTTTGTTTTCCTTTTTCTTTCATCATCGCCGGTGGACATGTTTCATGACAGGAGTTCAATAGAGTAAATGTACTCTTAAATTGGAAGTGGTACCATCTTTCACATGCATCCATTGCACATACGGATATGGTGAGCTCTGTGCTTGCTACAATCTTTGATTTTGCCTTAAAATGGCCATGTGTTGAAAATGAACTTACCTTTAACTTAAATTCTTTCAGGTTGCGTCTACCACACTTCCCACCTTTCGGTTGCTGATGATTTTGGATAAATGTTTTTGTTGCTGAATGGGTTTGTAAGAACTATGCAACTGCTGAAGGTTTTTCCACGTAAGCCTTCGATGTTTATTTCCTGTCACAATGAGTATGTTTGTATGTTGTACTAATTTACAATTGTACTCCATTTATCCGTTAAGAGGGTATGGTCACATGACTACAGGGGAAAATGGATTTTTTTTTTTTTATGAGTATGTGGTACTCCAGCCACTAAACTATTTTATAAGCAAGTTTATTATATAATCTGTTGTTTTCAGCACACAAAAGCTAGATTTTAATTATGAACAAGTTTAACAATCAATAGTAGTGTAACATTCTGAGCCCGGAAGGGGGAAATAAATTTAAAAAAAGAAAAAGAAAAAAAAAAGAAGAAGATAAAAATGGCGACGGAGAAGATGTGGAGAAAATGGTAAGTAAAAGAATGATTGAAATATAGGAAAGCTTGTACGTTAGAATGGTAGGAAGAAGAAGAAGAAAACGAAGAAAAAAGCAAAGGAGAATAGTTGGCTGTGTTATTTTAGGAGAAGTATGATGGAAAGAAAATGTTGGATAGAAAACCCTATGCATTAGCTTGAGGCATTAGCCGCATTACTCGACATCTTACCTTAAAAAACAAGGTCAAACACCATTTCTGCATGCTCAACATTTATCAAATTGGAAAAGTATATTTTTCTGGAACGTCTAGTAGAAACAATTAATAATTTTAATTGTGAAATTAAAATAGCTAAATGGGATGTACATAGCCTCACAGTTAAAGTAATGAAGAAGCCTTAAACTATTATGTAAGTAGATGAATGTCCGACAATCAATGTTGTACTGGGCGCTAGACGAGGCGACAGGCCACCCGTCTCGCCTAGACGTACGTCCAGGATCTGCCGCTTTTGAATCAAAAAATTCTGCAATTATGCATACAACAAATATGTAGTATAACTATTAAGCAATAAGCATTAAGCAATTGGAGTTGTTCAAAAAGAAAGGCGAACCAATTCCTGCAATTGGCGAAAGGTGTAAGCACCACGGGGTGTGAAGCAAGCTTGTACTAAACGAAATCACTTTCCAACCAGAAATGAAAGAAAGGCGAACCAATTCCTGCCAATGTCGTCCTCGCTACCTCTTAAGTGAATTTCTCTTGCTTGGGGACTTTTCAGTGGCAGTGGCATAGTTTAGCGAAGCTTTAAATAACTGTTATCACATAACTAAGGTACTGTAGATGGAAGAAGTCCATTCCATGAGTATTCAAACAATGTTGATGCTCAGAACTGAAGTATGCTGGAGCTAGGATGTGTTTCGATTTTCAAGTAACTGCCTTTTTGTGGAACGCTGGTGGACAAATCGGATGGTTTGATCCTCGTCTTGTTGGACTGCACAAAGTCTTGAGGAGCAGGTGGTTTTCTTGGTCTAAACTTATCCAATGATTAAAACACTTCCAAGCTCGAGTAGCATCAATGAATGTTGCATTGAATGCCTTTTACCTAGAGATGTGACCTTCTTTATACAATGCATATGTTGTGGATGGGTATTAAATATTAACTCCTTGTGAGAAATGACCAAAAGGGTGTTCTGTCAAGGGCGTACTATACAGTCTATACTATAAATGCTCGTCCAGCTTCAAGTGGGCCACATACCTGGTATTTGTGCACCGTGGTTTGTCTGCCAGTAGGGTTAGTTGTAGTGGATATGGTCGGGATGTGATTATTTCCATACTTATCATGCTCACAGGTATGGATATTGTTCACGTAATATCAATATTTGGCAAAATCAATTATGATTACAAACCGGATACAAGTAAAAAATTTGGATATGAATCAATTGCAAGATGAAGCAATATGTATATTGGGCAAAATGAATAAACAGGTATAAATTCAAGTTGGCTAACTTAAATATGCATAATTATTTAAAATATCATAGTAGGATTAATGTAATTATACAAGATAGCTAAAACTTAAAAGTGATCAACTCATAATATTTTTTTGTTGCATTTACGTGATGCAGCTACAAAATGTGCCTTGTATAGTGTTTCTTGAAGTTGTCGCGGAAGGTTAGTAGTTTGTTATGTATTTATTTTGTCAATCTTGGCCTTGATTATACCAAGAGTAGTGTTATTTAACCATGTTAATAATATATTACATGAATGCTGGTCTAATTTCTAGGTTTCAAGTGCTTGTTCCTGAATTCAGTTCTTCGAAACTGTGAAACTGCTATGTGATATAAGTAGACATGTCTCATTTGATTTTCCCATCTGCGCTGTCTCTATTTATTTCCTGGTTAATTTGCAGTTAGATACTTGAACTATCAAGTTTTGACACTACCCTGAACTTTTTTAAGCTCTTAAATCCCCTGAACTTTCTAAGTTTTGGCAGATTATCCCCTTTGTTTGTTAGCAGTTGAACTTTATCACGTGCCCATTATTGACATTTTTTGCCTCAAAAGTAGAGAGAAATTGCTCTCCTAAATTTGTTTTTAGTAAAAATAAAAAACATAATTTAAAATCTCAAAACCCTAACCCTAATCTTCTCTTCCCCACGGAGGACTCGTCGCCGTGCTGCGCTGCTGGTGGCGATGCCTCTGCACGCGGGTTGGGGGTGTTGGTGTTAGGATTAGGGTTTTTATTTTTATTTATTTCTTTAAAAAAGTTACAATATAGGGGAATTGTTGTCATATGACATATTCCCTTAGGATTATCTTGCAAAAATAGATAGTTGAAGGTATTTAAGTGACAAAAGAAGTTCAGGGTATGGATATTTAAGTGCTCAAAAAAAAAGTTGGGGTATTAAAATGCCAAAAGTTGATAGTTTAGGGTATTTAACTGCAAACTAGCCTTATTTTTATTCGGTTGAGCTTCACTGAAAATGCTAGAGCCTTAATTTCTTTACCGAGTCAAGCACGCTCAGCCAAGGAAGCTGGAGAAGGAGTGGCGATGCCATACGCAAAAAGGAAGCGACCCATAGAACGGCAGAGGCAAATAGAGCTTTTGCACACATCAGTCGGAGGCGGAGTTGGAATGGCAGGGGAGAGGGTAAGAGGGATTTTAGAAAATGGGAGTGCACTTTCGTCAATTTCATTTTACGTTTGTTTAGTACCCATAAGACAGCTTGACCAGTAGACACTATGCAACATATGCAAATTTGAAGCAAAGGAGCGAACCTGCTGGATGCTAGGTTACTGTTAATTGGGGAATCCATGAACAGTTATGTATTTATTTTGTTACTTTATTGACCTAATTGCTTTACAACAAGGGGGAACAATTTACAATTAGAAACAGAAAAATACTTGAATCGATATGCGGACAGTACACTTTCAAGTTGTTTTTAGCTAGTTTAGTACTATGAGTTCTGTTGACAAATATTATTGCTTTCTAGAACCTTAGTTCATTTGCGCAATCAGGGATATCCTTCCTATTAAAGGCCACAATCTTCAACTATATCCATACTCTACCTCTTCCTCAACCTTTAGGAACAATGGAGACCATACTCAAACGTCCACTTCTGTTCAGGATCTGCCTCTTCTCAACTTTTTTAGAATAATTAAACCATGTTGTTTTGTATTCTCCTTAGGTCATGAATGTAAGCTGTAGGCATGTATGCATGCCACTTTATTTTTTGACAGTTCCAGTCTTTTTGCATCTCTTATTAAGAATTCCTAAGTTTGCTATATTGTCCGACTTTTATCATCCTGCTCATCTTTTGTTAAAAGATTTTATGCAGATACCATTTGAATAATGGGCACCAAGAATCTGAGATTGTGTCACTCAGATTCACTTTTTAAGCTTTCAAACTTGATCTGAATCTACTTTCTATGCTATACATTCAATTTTGACCATTGCTATGGACCTTAAACTCTCATGGTATTGCTTCGTTTCTTTTAACTAAGGTATGTTGTTTGGATCTTATGATACACAATACGTATGGTTGATCCATTTGATACCATATAGACTGGTAGGTAGTATCAGTTTTTTTTCACTTTGAGTCACACGGTTTTTTAGTATGTTTAAGAATATGGATTTTGGAACTAGATAGACTTGTAAAGATGAAACAAATAAAAAAAATGTCAGAAGTTTAAATTATGTTATTTTACTATATGGATTTAGAAGTATATACCTAAACTCCTAGAGTTATTGTATCATACAATACATAATACGATAGTCGATACATAATACGAAACAAGAATTGACAACCTAGGTTTCAAGTTGATAGAATGCATCATTTAGCTTCCTCTTCTTCTTTGAACAATGTGTTTCAGGCTTGACAAGATTAAAGGGTTCTTAGGTATTTTGGACATTTCTCAATCTTCCTTCATAGACCATTCCCCCAAAATCTTTAGAAAAAGCTTGAACATAAAAGATCTCGGAATTTACTTCTATGATAGGGTTAACTTTGGCCATGCTTATATTTCTTAAGATCTGGTTAATTCATACTTTTTCAAGTGATTATAATCTCATGATAATCTAGTCAACCGATAGTGAAGTTAGGATTGGAGAAAGTCGGTCGATAGCATACCATGAAGGTAATTTGCTGTACAAAATGCTGCCAGGTGGGTATCTGAGAAGTGATCTATGAAAATATGAGTAACAAATCGAGCCAGTTTACTCTATTGCACACCTTATTTCCTTCCACAAATATTGCTAGGTAGATAAATGCTTAGGCTCTGCTTCACAAGAGTGAGTTGCATTTGGTAGATTTTGTTTGCAGTATAGTACAGGGGGGGCAAATCCTGCTCACATGCTGTAACAACAAATCCTTCATCCAAATTTTTGGGGTCCACCGTATGAATCCTCTTCTTCTGTTTGGCTTTGTTAAGGGCCATGTTCTTTGTAATGCTAACAAAAAACATTTCCTTCTTTAACACTTCAAACTATGTTCTTTAGGCCTACCTCTAGTCGTAGCAGCTACATTAACGACTATAGTACTGCCCCTCCTTACAGGAGCATATATTGGTCTGTGTTGCCTATATCCAAACCACCTAAGATTCTCTCATCTTGTCCTGGAAGATGATATCATCCTGCTTGCATGTTTAAATCCTGCTTACATGATGTTTCCTAAAAAAAATACTCGTTCCAGAAAAAATAAACTGATACATTACCAATTGACATATTTTCTTAAAATAGTTCACTAACGTATACACACTTGCTTCCCATACATATCCATACCCATATCGAGCAACATAGGTAACCATTATCACACAGTACCTATCTGAAAATGTCCTATCCCATATCCATATCATGTTCTTATCCTTATCTGT
Organism: Iris macrosiphon; assembly: GCA_036927795.1. Taxonomy (NCBI): domain Eukaryota; kingdom Viridiplantae; phylum Streptophyta; class Magnoliopsida; order Asparagales; family Iridaceae; genus Iris; species Iris macrosiphon. The sequence goes on along the minus strand of JAYESA010000005.1, from coordinate 9,475,382 downwards.
GTCCATATGCTCATGCTGTTTTCTTTCACAATACATAAATTATCACTTCTTCCCATGACACAATGATTTGTATCCTAGTTGTCTATCCAGTTAGAGATGAAATGCTAGTTGGTTTTGTTTTAGGGCTCTATTAGCAAGCTTGGTACGCTTCGATCCAGGAGTTCCTGATAAGCACCTTTTCACCTTGTAGCAATATCATACTCAGTATTTTCATTTTGTAGGCCACGGTGGCTTCTACCATGCCTCTGATATGATACAGATACAATTTCCTATTACAGTCCTCATTTCTTCCCTAGTTGTTTGAATTCTTTCATAGGCCTGGATAATGTTTTAATGGGGATTTTTTCCGTTGGGGTTTTGTAGCGTGAAATGTTTTCTTCTATATTGGTATTCGTCCATGGATTGATGCTAATTTCAACTGTCTAGGTTTCTTGAGAAGTCCTCTAGCACATATTACGCAGCAGTGCATTTTATGCAACTGACTTGCTTGTGATCAATCTTTTTGAATTGCCTGCATTACTTGTGTTCTTTTGCTGACTCCCATTAAAATGAGATATAGCTTCGGTACTGGCCCGATATCTCCACCATACAAAGAAGCGAGGGTGAAATTTCCTCCTACGTGCACCACAAATGTGTACATTTTGTTTGTTTTGACAACACATGAAACGTAGGCCAATGCATTGTTGCATGGAATCATGTCAGGCGCTCTGACAATTCTGTTAGTTGTTTGCAGGTATAAGCCTCCCCCCCAGTCCAAGCGTACATGTTGAACCTTCAACCTAAGGCGACGTTGAATATATTGACAGACTAGCCATCTTTCAACTGCAGTCAAGTGACAACAAGAGATGCAGAACGGCCACAGCTTCCGGATTCTGGAGCGGGCAAGAAGTGGAGCGGAAAGTGGCATGCACGCTACTGCGTTTTCCAAAGAAATGGGTTTTGGGAAGGAATAGACTAATTCTGCTGGCGTGAGTTCTGTTATAGTAATGCTCCTCCATCCTCTGATTCTTGAAAATTAAGAATAGAATGGGGAAGAATATTGTCTGATGGTAGGTTATTAAAGAACTTGGACGTGCTTTTTGGTGAATATTTCCTGGATTACAGGCTAATTAAGCTCGGTTGTACACCTGAAATGTCTAAGCTGATGGCATTATTTACTATTCTAAATACCAAAGTGCAGAGAGGAGTATGTTACACTTTCTGCAAGTCTACCAGGCAGGATCAGGTGACCTGTTGCAGTTTGGATTTGGTATTCGGTTGCATTCTGTATCAGCTAACGTGTTCTGTATTTTTTTTACCATCTAATAGTGGGTCATTTTGATTAGATAATGCTATAACTGACTGTTGTCCTTTGCTTTGTTGTTTTCTTTGCTGTGGCTTGTGAGCGCATGCCCACTTGGCATATACTCATGGCCTATGTATCCACCGTTTTTAATTTGAGAAATTTTGAGTTATTTTTCACTTTATTTATCCGATGTACCTCATATTGTTTTTATAATGTACAAAATTTTTATTTTTGACAGAATCTGTTAAAGAATTAATGATCAACCCATTTGACCAAATTTTTTTGACGAAAATATTCTTCCTTTATTTTCCTCTTCCTCTTCTCTTTCACCCCTTCCTTCCCGCCGCCGTCCTCCCTCCCGCCCCCTCCATGCCACCCCCCGCCTCTTCCCTCTCACTCCTATCCTCCTCCCCAAGGCTGCCCCCCGCCCCCCCCCCCCCCCCCCCCCTCATCTTCCCTCTCGTCCCTCCCCTCCTCTACCCCTTCCCGTCGTTGACCCCCGTCCCCAATCCCCCCCCCCCCCCCTCCTCGACACCCGCCGCCGCCTCCCCTCTCCACCACCAGTGGAAGATCGTCCACCGGAAGCCGACTTGCCCATTAGTTCTGATTCCAACGAGCCTATGCCGATGTTGTGGTGGCGGGGAGGGTGGGGATGGGGAGGAGGGGCGGCGGCGGTGGCGAGGAAGGAGGGCGGGGCCGAGCTCGGGGACGCGGGATCAAGTGCATGAGAGAAGAGAGGTACTTTCGTTCAAAATTTTCGGTCAAATGGGTTGACCGTCAATTATGGACGGATTCCGTCAAAAGTGGGATGACTTGTACATTATGAAAACAATGTGGGGTGCACCCTGAATATGGGTAAATAAAGTGGGGGGGGGGGGGAGGGGGTAACTTAAAATTCCACCTTTGCTTACATTTGTTGGTAAGAGTGTAAGTTTTAATGGGTTGATCCTTTCCTTCACAGGTGCGGGAGTCTTTTAGACGTTTCGAGTTCGTTTGACAACTTAAAATTGTTATTCTAGAAGATGCTATTTGTTGTTTAAAAATAACATAATGTATGAAAAATTATAATTCTTTTGTGTTCGCGAGTTGTAAGTCATGTAACACTGTGCATTGTAATAAAATATACTGTTTGTAGTCAAGTTGTTCTTTTGATCTAAACGTTGTTGTAATTTTTCTGCAAATTATCAATAAAGAGAATGGTTTATGTATATATATTGTTTATCAATTTTTTGCTTATTTTGGCTGCAATGACATTGTTTCTGAGATATTTTATCGACCGTGTGTTGTTCTTGTCATGTACAAGTATAATTTAGACTTGTACGATATCACGTCCAGTGATAAATTTCAGTTCTGCAAAACCAATGCGTGACATCATGGTATATGTAGCATGCCGATCATCATAGGTGCGTGACAATTAGGATTTTTTTTTCCCGAAGAGATCCATAACTTTTTCATCTACTCATTTGATCATTTCGAAAGCACAATACGTCTTTAATTACTAAGGGGAGTTCAGATCATAAGACTAAGTCACAAAGAGCATCATTAGTAGTTGGGACTCTCCAAGACAATTTGGGGCCCAAAATTTCCAAAAAAAACGGTGTGAGATGAAAATCTCATGCACGTTTTTGAATGAAAGAAAGAAGTGAGGAATAATCTTTTCGACTTGACTCTCCCACTCCAGTCGTTGTTGTTTTTTTTGTTACTTCGAAAGTAGCTGCTTCAGCGAAAATGAAACTTCCATGGAAGAGAAGCAAATGAAATGCTTTCATAAAAATTCTCTTAGAATCGGGAATGAAGTTTTCATAAATGTAGAATGGTTTGGGTTTGTATAAGAATAGTAGGAAATAATAAAGTGAGCTTCGGTCCCAAAGATTTAGACTCCAAATTGGGACTTACTATTTTCTAAAATGAGTTCCTACAATCTAAAATCTAGAAATTGGGAGCCCAACCCTCAGCACATATGAGTGGGATGGAACCGAAAATCTATAAATTTAGACTGGAGATAGAGCTTACTATTCTACAAAATGAGCTTCAAAATTTTGAATCTAGATATTGGGCCTGAGGATGAGCCTTACTAATAATGCTCTAAGAGCATCATTAGTAGTTGGGACTATTCAATGCAATTTTGGGCCCAATAATTCAAAAAAAAATAAGAAGAGGTTAATGTAGAATGGGTTGGGTTTGTATAAAAATAGTAAAAAATGATAAAGTGAGCTCTGGTTCCAAAGATTGTGTGGCAAAAAATTAATGTGGAAAAAAATTAATGTAAAATAATCTAGAAAGTTGGGCTTCAAATTTAGACTAAATATTCTACAAAATGAGTTTCTACGATCTAGAATATAAAAATTGGGTGGTCCAATTCTTAGCATATATGGATAGAATGTGGCCAAAGATTTAGAAATTAAAATAAGTTTCTGTATTTTAAATTTAGAATGTGAAATGGCCTTACTAATGATGCTCCAAGGGAGTCCATACCACCATGAACTCCTGCCACTGGTTTTGGTTCTCTCTCTCTCTCTCTCTCTCTCTCTCTCTCTCTTATGCGTTTTCTTGAAAATCAAGATACAGAAAACGTTCATACGCCCCAATATGATGTACTCAGATTGCAAGGGAAACCTAACATGTATTGTGGCCCCACCAACCTACAAGTCCAGCCTTGTATCATAGACGGATGATGCCCCCCATCCCCTACAAAAATTAGGAATCCTATGCCTACATTGTCATTGTGTAGTGTAGTACCAGTGACCACTGATATTGCCATTGGGGAAGACAAAGCAAGCTGGACCTGCCAATGCGGATCACGCACGCAGCCACCAGAGGGTGTCACGCACTGCAGATTTTTTCTGAAACGGCTAGAGAGTAAAATAACTACATTTATAATGTTAGTTAAATTTGCCACTCAGATCCATATTATAAGTTATTCTTTCTCTGGTCCAAGTATCAAAACTAAGATAATTGTTCACATTTCCACTTAAAAGTTATTATATATCAAACGACATTGCTAATGTTGCTAATGTTGCTTGCGGTTTTGGACCGCAATCCGTAATCGTAAATCACGTGTCAGCATTTTATTTACTGTCCAATCGGTGGTGGGTTCATGCAAATAGGAGGAGCAAAGGATTGCTGATGTCTGGTCCACGATCACGAACTGCAGTCCAAAATCGTAGACCAAATATTATTTTTTTATGTCAAATTAGTTATAAAATATAGTATGGATGTTCAACAAACCAGTATCAAATTAATTTTAGGTTAAAAATATGGTGATAATTTTTAACTGAAAGGGTGAACCACCACAGTGGAAAAATGAACTCCCAAGAAGTGAGTGACCAACTTTCAATGTTGCCGCTTAATAATAACTCTTCGATAGCTGTGCATTAATTTTTCAGCTCTGCCCACCCTCCAAAGAATTGTAAACTTGGTTTTTGAGCTCTTTGTTTAAAGACTAACATAATTGATTCCCATAAATCCCATGGTCCAGTACTATAGAATATAGAGTACTGCAAGACTAAGAATCAGAATGTACTGACCTCCAAGCTCACCAGTACAAATGCTACTCAATATCCAGAGCACAAAGTCAGAAAGAGTCAGGAAAAAATGAAAGAGAGTGGAAATCTCACTCATCTATGTGGGATCAGTTTATCATAGGGGTGCAACATCTGAGTCCGATCTAATAAATTCGTTAATATATTAGATTAGAATTGAAGATATTCAAATTCGAATTAAAATATTTAAATTCGATAAAAAAATGGGGTTTAGTTCAGATTTATGTGTTGGATTATCCAAATAATTCGAAATTACACACACATTTCTTACATAACAAATTTTAACACTAAATTTTTTCACCCAAAATTTTCAACTCCTTATTCTAAATTTTATTTCATTTTGTATTTTGTAATAATTGAGACTTGATTACTATTTGATTATATATTTAATATTAATCTTATTTAAATTTATTTTAAATGTCGTATTAGAGTCCGATAAATCCGATGGACCCGATCCAACCCGAGTCCAATCCGATCCTCCGGAGTAGGTCTTGGGCTACATATATTGAACCCGAGACCGGGTCGGACTTGGGCTCGGACTAGGCTTATGATTCATCGGGTTGGGTTCGGATTGAGCTCAAGTCCGACTCAACCCGTCCTAGTTGCACTCCTAGTTTATTATACAGTGAGATTAGGGTCTATCCAGAAGTAAATTTGACAAAGTTTTGGATTTGGACAATCTTTTCTGTTTAGGATAACTTTTCAGGTTCTGTGTGACCTGTAAGAGATCGGGATCACGAATGACCTAAAGACATTAAAAAATATCATATAAGATGTCGGATCAAGAAATAACCAAAATTAATTCGGACTAAGAATAACCCAACCTCCTGTGCTAAGTCTTGAATACGATGAGAAGGCCCATTGGAACATAGACAGGCTTGGTATTTTTTATTTTTTTTTACTTAGTAGGCCTTCAACTCAAAGTGTCATTGCTAACAATGATGAAGGAGAATGATGGGGGTTACTTGATGGCCAAGAATCATGCATGGCTTTTTCTTGATGTGCTTAATTGTGTCTACGACTCCCCTAGTAGGCTATATATATATATTACTATTAGGGCCATTCAACTTTCATAATGATATGATTATTGTTGGATTATGCCAACTTTATATGGGATTAAGCAAAAGAGTCTTGACCAAGTTCTTGGAAGGATGGAAGGATGTATGGGTTGAAAGGTTAAGTAAGAGGTGTGTGTAAGTGTGTGTGACTGTGAAAAGTAGATGCATTTATTGGCATCCAGTGGCACGAGGGCATCATGAACATATTTTTAAGGTTCTGCCTAGTTCTATGGGGTTTTGGGTTTGATGTTATTTTGTGGAAGCAGTATTTTAAAAATCAGATAAGAGATTTGATCCAAACTAAGACACTGGTTCTGATCAAATCAGTTCAACCATCGGATTAATTTAAGTAGTCCAAATTTAATTTTATATGTACACTAATTTTTACAAAAATATATATTTATATTTAATTTTAAAAAAATAGTGGATCAATATTGAATCGGATCGAAAAAATGATCGGTTCACGGATCAATCGGTTGAACATGTCAGTCCGATCCGATTTTTGAAACACTGGATAGAAGTCGGAGCATTTTAAAATAAAAATAATATCATAAGAATCAAAAGATAATAGATAAAATAGATAATAACAAATTTAAATATAGTTATTGTCGTCATAAATTTTTATAATAAAATGCAGAAAAAAAATAGAAAATCAATTCCATGTGTTTTTTAGAGTAACCATCTTTTTCTTTTTTTGATGTCAAAAAAAAAAAATGTTTTCAAGTTTGTGAGTACATTCCTTAAATTTGTGAACTAAACATGACTTTAGAAGGGAGATCCAAATTTGGAAGAATTATTTTCTTTACTCTGGCAACTCTCAGACCTTGGATTTATATTGTTCCATTTTGTAGCTCTTGGTCCTTGGTTAGATTTGAGATTATTACAGAATTCAACTTTTAGCCACTTAAAATTCACATTTGTATACAAAATCAGTCTGGCAAGATCTTTCCATCCCCGCTCGCATCTGGTCAATCAGTATACACAGTGTCTGTAAATAAATTTGGCTTTTTTTCGTTCGCTTCCGCTTTGTCCACACCTGTAAACCCCCTGATTTTTTTCAGAAATTTTTAAAATCAAATTTTCATAATTTTTCTGATATTTTCTGGGTTTTTAACTAATAAAAATCAAGGTATTTGAAATTAAATAATTTTAAATGATTTTAATCAATATTAAAATATTATGAAAATAATATTTTTAGGTGTAAAATGAAATATTAGACATAGGGTAATTTTTCTGAAATTTATTGGACCCCGAAAACATTTTTAAAGACCTAAAAACTAATTAACTATTAAACCAAATTAAACCCTAGAATAAACCCGGTTTATTTCCAATTGAACCGACCCGAACCGGACCCGGTCTATCTGAACCGGGGCCAACCCTAGCGGGTCGGGTCGGGTCGGGTCTGAACCTAACCCGAAACCCGCTAACCCGACCCGTAATCTGCAGTAACCTAACCTAACCGTTCCCCTCCCCGACCGTGACTATCCGTCTTCCGCCGCGGCCGTTCTCCCCGTCGTTCACGCTGTAACCGCCGCCGTCGGCTGCTCGCCTCCCCAGCCGCTCCACCTCCCCCGCAACCGCCGCCGGATCGCCTCCCTCTTCCCCTATATAAACCCGACCCTCCGGCCACCGCCATTCCCATCACCCTCCGCCTCCTGACCGTAGCTGCCCCGTCCGAGCTTCCCCCGACAACCCCCAACCACCGCTTCTCCACATCCTCTCTACCCCTCCGAGCAGCCACCGTCGTCCCCGACTTCTCCTCGCCGTGCCCCGCCCTCACCAGCATCCCGGCCACCGCCTTCCTCCTTTGCCACCGCCACCTTCTTCCCTCGACGACCCGCTGCACCCGACTCCCCCCGGCGAGTCGACCCTGACCTCCGCCTCAAACCCGCTGCATCGACGAACCACGATAAGCCCGGCGCCTCCTCCGCAGTAACCACCAGCTCCGGTGAAGACCCTCCGTCCTCCGCCAGAGCTCCGGCGAGCCCAACAACCCCGCAGCAGCAGAACCCCGTCGCCGACGACCCGCAGAACTCCAGCACCGCCTTGCCCTAGCCGCTGAAACCCTAACCCTAGCCACCGCGTCGCGCCGCCTCGCGGAAGTTCGCTTTTCGGTCTTCTGTGGGGCCCTGTTCAGGTAGCCTTTTCTCTCTCCTTGCTGTCCCGTTTTCTGTTCCGTCTGCTATGACGCGAACCCTGCATGACCCTCTCGATACCCGTGTAACCCGCTCGGTGTGTCGCGTCCTATGGCGATCATGAACTGCGATCCAAAATCAGAAAAATATTTATCCTATTTTTTCCCGAAACTGAGTGCGCCCCGCCAAACGGGACGACTTGGTCGTGTGCAGACTTTACCGAAAGGTGTGCGCCGTTAATACGGACGTGTGGGATTTCGCGAAAGTTGATTTGGATGTGCGTGCACACAGGAATCAACGCGTATCCGTCGACAATGTCCCGTATCGGTCCTGTTCTGGAACTCGTTGTACCTTCGTGTACACACGTCGTATCGAAACAAAACTTGCGCCATCGGACTCGTAGCAATACGCTGGTGTCACGTCCCAGTCCCAAAATACGTAGGACTAGGAATACGTAACATGCCCAGCCGTAGGTATACGAGCTCCAATATATGGAAAATATATACATACGTACGATGTACATGAATATCCAATCCACCAGTGGTAATATACTGTCACAACAAGTCATACACAATCTATATCTCATCCACAACACAATATATCAGTAGTAATAAAGAGCTGAATGATACTGAATATCCAAAAATGAGTATCAAGTCTGATAGTCAGGTGGAAACAAATCCACTACAAAATGACTATACTGGAGTAGCAACATATCTAAACAGCGATAATAAAATCACAGGTACTCTGAGGGTAAGGCCTCCTCAGCCAGGTACGTAGTGTGTAGCGTCCCGTTCCCCTGGTGCGGGGAGCGCGGCTAAGAAACACAAGATGGTATCGTGTGATCGGGATAGATTGAAACAAGTACTCGTCCTCGTTATGGATTTGTTTCTTCGGAATCGATTCCCATATTCGGTGGACCGTGCCCCCGGGATCGACTTAGCGGCAGAGTCAGGAGGGACCTCTCCGCTGCTATCTTTTATTGCCTCGGTTTTCGATGTCGCTTGTTGCTTTCGTGCTTTGAGTTGGTTTTGGGATTTGCTTGTTTTCCTTGAACGGTTTCGATGGTTTTTTTTATTTTCGTTCATTGAACTGCACTTCAATTCCGAGATTGGAAAGAGAGGAAGGAGTATTGATCGAGTTGTTCGTGTGCAGGTGAACGAGCAGTAGGTGGCTTGCGAGCGGAGTCGTGAAGCGCCTCTTTCCTTCTCCCTTCCAACAATCTAAGTGAGTGGCTACCGACCCGATTAGCTAGCCCTGCTTCCAAGTCTCCACGCCTAATGAAACTCTTGCATTCTTGTTGCCCCGATCAAACGATACCTAGTAATAATAAAAGATACCAAGATAAAAGAGAATAGGCTTGGACTATATTGCTTGTCATTCAACTTGGGAACGGTTACTCATATGCATGCTTGTTCGTTTAGAATGTTCATAATATGCTTCACTTTTGTTAGAATGTAATACTTCTTCAATAATTGTGATATGCATGTTGAACACCTTATGCTATGCGATACACTGATCAGTAAGACTATGCAAAACCGTTTATGCTATGGAACTGTTATCGTAAATGTTGTTCGATCATGGACAACTTGTGCACAAGGTATGTTATGAGTTTCGCGGACAGTCGCTGGAGCGCTGGGACCAATCCGATCCGGATGGAACGTATGTATAGTCGTATGTTATGGGGCAAGGTGTTATGCAGCGGGGCTCGCCACCTGCGTTGCATATCATCTGTGTCTTGAGACTATAACCCGTCCCTTTGTGGCATCATGCCAGTGATCCCTATGTATATTTAAACCTGTTGCAAACTAACTTGTGTCTTCGTGGCAGGGAAGGCATGGTAAGTATTGTGCAGGTAATTTCGACGGTCAGGTAAAATCCACCGAACGGTGGCACGTTCATTTCAGTAAATTCTATATGCTGCTTACTTGTAAATGAACTAAGGCAAGAATATAAACCCACAAAATATGCATGCTTCATTAAAACAACGTGTTGATTGGTACAGTTGGGTTTAGCTCGCCTTCACCAGTATGTTTCGACATACTGACCCTCGTTGAAACAGGTTCTCCGCACCAAGGCGAACCGAGCGAGGAGCCGAAGTCGTCTTCCCGATCCAGTCCAGCTGTAGGCGCATCCTCCGATCGCGTCACTTTTGAAGTACTTGAATAAGAAGAAGCTTGCAACTTTCCATACACAATGCAGCTTCGTGGCAAAGCCGTCCTCCAGCCAGGAGGTCTATATCGTTTTGAAGTTTAGTAAAGAGATGTAATGTACAGGACTGCTATCTCATTTTGAGTCAACACTTTTGTAAGCCGTTCGGCAAAATAGCTGACTCGTTCAGGAGTTTGTAATAGATGTTCATTATCAATAAAAGAGAACATTTTCATGTTTCAAATCTGTGTTTCAATTTATCTGCGTACTCTGAATATGTGCTTGTTATGCAAATCATTAAAGCCTTGTGCGGGCGTAACCCCAGGTCCGCACGGCGGTCACAATTCGTGGGACGCCTCAAGCGATTCTGCGGAATCGGGTCGTGACATAGTGTCCGGTCCAGGTCCGTACTCCTGTGGGTACTCCTGCTCATCCATATCTAGAAAGAAACCAGGTCCTCAGTGGGACGTAACAAGATACATATAAATATGCCAATAAATACTGAAATATAAACATCCACTGGGTCACCTAACCGTCTATGTGAATGCAGTTTGAGAACAACTTTCCGACCTGTGGACTATCTGGCCAAAAATGGGATTGACATGATTTTCTCGGAGAATCAGAGGCCTACAAAGTATGTCGTCTTTTGAACGACAGAGGCCGCCAAGTAGTATAGGGGTTATCTCGCGTATCTCCGGTGGAGCGTACGGGTTACATATAAGAAAAGTGCAAAGGAATCAAAATGTCTTACTTGTTGTTCTCCCCATCCCATGCTCTAAGTATGCCACATCCATGACATGATAAAACCTCTAAATAACTGCCAGGTCTACTAGCATACAAAGTTTCTATCAGCAGTTATCCCTAACGCACGGCTCGTACGTACAGGAGGCCAGACCTGTCACGCAGTCCGTGATCTATATGAGACTCACAATTTGTGTAATAGCTATATCCTAACCAATGACACATGATAATGGATAGTCTCATAAAATAGGTCTAATGCAATTACACAAATAAAACAGAATGAGAGCATCATGTGGAATGTAAATAGCAGTACAATATCAAGGTATACTTGCCGAGCAAAAGTTCTGGATAGTGCACATCCAAATAGTATTCTAGTTGAAGAAGTGAGATTTTAGGGCTTGGGGTGTATTGCATGGATATATATAGAGAATATGAGGCGGTGGGAAAACTTAGAGTTTAAGAAAACTACTGCTGCTGTTTCTTTCTTCTTATTGGTTCAGGTTTCGGTCAAGGAGAGATTAGTAATAATAGTGTTAAGGAGTGGTGGAATGAGAAACTTACACGTGTATGAAAGAAAAGCAAAGCAAAGTTAAATTTTGCTTCTGCTGCTGATATTTTCTAATGGTTTGTGGTTTTACGCGTGGTGAAAGAAATTTTAAGTGGTGAAGGATATTACGTAGGGGATTGTTTTACGCGTAGAGAAAAGAATTAGGCGGGTTGGGTTTTTACGTGCGGAGAAAAGAAAAGTTTACGCGTATGAGTTATACGTGTGGGTTTGCTACTGCTGTTATTATATTTACATGCGGAGAAGAGAGGCAAAGTTTACGCGGGGTTTGATAAGATGCTGTTGTTGTGGATTTTACGCAGTGAAGAAGTAAAAAGCGGGGGAGAGGGTTCTTACGCTCAGATAAAAATTTAAGAAGTTGTGGAGTATACGCGGTTTCAGCTAAACGGGTTTTGGGTTGGATCTAATAAAAAATTCTATTTTCTATTCTTTTATTTTTCTTTAAATAAATAAATAAATAAATAATAAATAAAAATAGGGTTTACAAGATTAGGGATCTTATATTCTACCCAACTTATAAAAATTTTGTCCTCGAAATTAAAACTAAGTTGCTATAGAAAGTCAAGAATGGTGTAAGATATAACTTAATCAAAGTAAATTTATACCTTGGTCTGTGAATAGGTCCGGAAAACGTTCGCGCATGTCATCCTCGCGTTCCCAAGTAGATTCTCCTGGCGAGCCATGCTTCCATGCTGTGCGGACCAAGGAAATATACTGGTTCCTTAATACTTTCTCTCGATGATCAAGGATTCCCACGGGTTGCTCTTGATATGACAAGCTTGGCCCAATGGTAATTTTCAAATGGTCGAGAACATGACTGCTGTCTGCCACATATCGCCTGAGCTGCGACACATGGAATACGTCATGTACTCCTTCAAGTGAATGTGGTAGCGCAAGTCGATAAGCCACTTCTCCCACTCTCTCTAGCACGTCGAATGGTCCAATATACCTTGGACTTAACTTGTCGCACCCTCCAAATTGGATAGTGCCTCTGGTAGGTGATATCCTTAAGAAGACATGATCTCCCTCTTTGAACTCCAAGGGACGACGATGAAGGTTTGTCCATTGTTTCTGCCTGTCTTGCGATGCTCGCAAGTGCCCTTGTATCTTCTTAACTGTCTCAACGGTGTTGACCACTAACTCTGGTCCTAGAATCTGACGCTCTTCCACGTCACTCCAACATACAGGAGACCTACACTTTCTTTCATACAATGCTTTGAACGGAGCCATCTGAATGCTTGCCAGATAGCTATTGTTGTAAGAAAATTCTATAAGATGTAGATGGTCCTCTCAGGATCCTCCAAAGTCTAACATACAAGCCCTTAACATATCCTCCAATGTCTGGATAGTACGTTCGGACTGTCCATCTGTTTGCGGGTGATAAGATATACTGAACTTCAGACGAGTTCCAAGGCTGTCTTGCATGCTCCTCCAAAAGTGTGATGTAAAACGTGAATCCCTGTCTGATACAATGATTACTGGTATGCCGTGCAGTCTCACGATCTGCCTCATATATAAGTCAGCCAAAGTTTTTGTAGATTGGCCAACTCTAAAAGGCAAGAAATTGGCTGACTTGGTGAGTAGGTCCACTATTACCCATACTGCATCTCTTCCACTTGGACTCTTGGGAAAACCCGTGACGAAGTCCATAGTGATGTGTTCCCACTTCCATTCTAGAATCGGAAGTGGTTGCAATAACCCTGCGGTTCTCTGGTGCTCTGCCTTTACTTGTTGACATACCAAATATTTAGCTACAAAGCGAGCTATCTCTCTTTTTATTCCATGCCACCAGAAGTGCTATCGTAAATCCCGATACATCTTGGTGCCTCCAGGATGAATAGAATATATTAAACTGTGAGCTTCTGTCATCAGCTCTTGTCGAATCTCTTCGTTTGGAACATAAAGACGATTACCACATCGTAATGTCCCATCATCATGAATGCGCAATCCTGTCTGCTCTCCGGCCTCTGTTCTTTCCTTTAATTTTCTGAATCTGGCGTCTGTAGGCAATGTTGCCTTGATTCTTTCTACTAGTGATGATTGTACTTGTAAATTGGTTAGTGTCCCGTCTGCTTCGGGCAGAATTACTTCAATGCCAAGACCTTGTAAGTCCTTTAATAATTCCCTCTGTGTTGTTAAGAAATAAGCTGCTGGTTTTTGGCTTAGCGCATCTGCTACAACGTTAGCCTTGTCGTGGTGATAATATAGCTCTATCTCGAAATCTTTCATCAACTCGAGCCATCTACGTTGTCTCATATTTAACTCTTTCTGCGTGAAGACATACTTGAGGCTTTTGTGGTCTGTATATATATCCACTTGTTCCCCATATAGGTAATGTCTCCATAACTTTAGAGCAAATACAACGGCTGCAAGTTCCAAGTCATGAGTTGGATAATTCTTTTCATGTACTCGTAACTGCCTAGACGCATATGCAATCACCTTGCCATGCTGCATTAATACGCATCCCAAGCATTTTCCTGATGCGTCACTGTAGATCACATAGCCTCCTGATCCTGATTGAATAGTCAATACGGGTGTTGTAGTCAGACACTTCTTCAATTCCTCGAAAGCGGCTTGACATTCGTTGGTCCATATGAACTCTTGATCGTTGCAAGTTAACCGGGTCATAGGTGTTGCTATCTTTGAGAAATTTTTCATGAACCGTCGGTAATATCCCGCAAGTCCAAGGAAATTTCTCACCTCTGCTGCTGATTTAGGAATATGCCATGTCTCGATTGCCGAGATCTTTTCTTGATCAACAGAAATACCATCTCCTGTAATGACATGCCCAAGAAATAAGACTCTGTCCAAGAAGAACTCACATTTACTGAGTTTTGCATATAACTGCTCTCTCCTCAAGGTCTCTAGAACAATCCGTAGGTGCTCTTCGTGCTCCTCGTGGCTCTTTGAATAGACAAGTATATCATCTATGAAGATGACCACGAACTGGTCCAAATATTGATGGAAGACTCGATTCATTAAGTCCATAAAGATAGCTGGAGCATTGGTCAATCCAAATGGCATGACCAAGAACTCGTAGTGCCCATATCTTGTCCGGAATGCGGTCTTCGGGATGTCCTCCTTTCGTACCTTCACCTGGTGATATTCTGATCTCAAATCTATCTTTGATAACACCTTGGCTCCACTGAGTTGATCAAATAGGTCATCAATGCGTGGCAATGGATATTTATTCTTCACTGTCACTGCATTCAAGACTCTATAGTCAATGCACATACGCACTGACCCATCCTTCTTGGGTACAAACAATACTGGTGCTCCCCAGGGTGATGCACTTGGTCGGATGAAACATTTATCTTCTAGTTCCTTCAATTGTGTTTTCAGTTCATCCATCTCCTTCTTCGCCAGTCTATAAACAGGTGATGCTATGGGTGCTTCTCCTGGTGTCAACTCAATTGAGAATTCTACGTCTCTATTTGGGGGTAGGCCTGGTAATTCTTCTGGAAAAATGCCTAGAAATTCTAAAATAATGGAATGATAGACAACATCGTCCATTGCGAGCTGCATACCATCAAGGATTTTTGTAGATCCTCGTGCAAACTCAAGTTCAGGCTGGCCGGGTACCTTAAAAAGAATGCTTCCTCCAAACCAATCGAAGAAAGCGTGGTACTTGCTCAGCCAGTCCATCCTAAGCACAATATCAAAAGTTGGCATAGGAAGGACTAAGAGTTGGGCATTTATTTCTCTACCATGTATCACTATAGGACACGATCTATAATTTCTACTAACAGGTACTACTCCTCCTCCGGTAAGAATTCTAATACAACTAGGTAAAGGTGTGGAGGCAATGTTGTGTTTGGTAATAAAACTAGATGATATGAATGAGTGGGTGGCTCCCGTATTAAACAATGTCACAGCAGAAAAAGTAAAAACAAGAGTGATACCTGCTATGACATCAATCTCCTAATCTAGGTCATCCACTTCCATTATAAAAGCTTGCTCGTTCCTCTGTGGTTGTCCCTGTCTGGCCCTTGCGAATTGATCCTCTTGGGCAGGTAGCGGTGGTTCTCGCTGAAATCCTCCTGCTGTCGGAGGTCGAGGTGCTCCTTGTCTCATCATTTGCGGAGCTGGCTTTGGTGCTGGAAGTGCTAGCCTCGGTGCTGGCGGTGGAAGTGTTGATGCTTGTTGCATAGGACAGTCTTTCAACATATGCTGTCCGGAACCACATCTCATACATTATCCTAGGCGAGATCGACAGTCCCTTATAATATATCCGTGTTTCCCATAATAATTGCAGTGGGGCTTCTCCGGGTCCTGGTACGGTCCTGCTCTGTGCTGGTACTGCTGTTGTTGAGCTAGAGGACGTCTGATAGGTCCTCCTTGTTGGATCCTTGTCGGTCCTGTATGTGTCCTTGCTGGTCCTTGTTGCGTCCCCAGCTGAACTCCTTTTCCTTGGCTGATGGTTTCTTGCAATCTGGCTTCTGTTAGTACCTCGGCATAAGAGATGCGGGACTGGGAGCTAGTGTAGTATTGTAGCTCCTGAGTTAGTCCGCGGTGAAACCTCTTAGCTCTGGCCAAGTCATCTGGTATCAGGGCAGCGCCATATTTGCTAAGACGACTGAACTCGGCATCGTACTCGTCAACTGTCTTGTTTCCCTGCTCCAGGTGGAGAAACTGATCGTACAATGCATCTCTGACGGTGTCCGGGAAGTACTTTCTTTTAAAGTATTCCAGGAACTGCTCCCATGTCTGGTATGTACCCAACTGGTGTTCCATGGATTTCTACCAGTGGTGAGCATTACCATCTAGGAGTGTCCTTACACCTGTCATCCATAGATCTGCAGGCAGTTGTGATGCCTCTAATAGCTTTCGAGTGTGTGTAATCCAGTTGGTAGTTTCCTCTAGGATCTCAATGCCTTTGTACGACCTTGGACCCATTACTGAACCAACTCTAGCTGGAGCTAGTGCTTGAGTTGGTATAGTAGTCCTTGCAGCCATCCTTTCAAGTGCTGCTAGGAACTCTTGTCTCTGTTCTGCTGCTTGTTGTCTCTGTTCCTGTATCATTATCTGGAAGAATTGGAACAGTTGTGCCTGGCCATCCTGCGGTGTTGAGGAGGCTGGGAGGTTTCCATTAGGTGGAACGGGAAGATCAGATGGAACTGGATTGTGAATCTGTCCATCTGGTCCCGGAAGTCTAGGAGTTGTTGAGGTCCCTCCTTGAGTCTGACCATTGCCTCCAGGAGTTGTGTCATCATTGGTGACAATACATCCCTTATGCATATTCATCTTTCTTCATGTGATGTATACAATACGTTTAGAAGAGGTACAGGAATCAAACATGATGCAAATATTAAATAGGGTGTAGTAGCATGAAATACGCTAAAGAATTTGCCCGCAGAAAACATAGATTCAAAACTGTCAGCGTAAAACATGGTTTCAGAACTATCCACATAAAAGCAGAGAATCAAGGAAGTTTGGCGTAAAATATGGCTCTGGAAAAAGTCCGCATAAAAGTCTGCCCGCGTAAAACATGCATAAAAGTTCTGTGCGGAAAAGATCGGTTGCGTAAAGTTATGCTGTGTAAAGTCTGCGCGGAAGATCTACCCGTACATAAAATCTGCGTAAAATTGTCTGCGTAAAGTATAGCATACTTTGCAGCGTAAAGTTGTACGAGTAACTCTTCGTTTTTCCTCGGATGAGTTTGTCAGTCAAATCAGTGAACCTGACATCTGACAAAAGTACTACACGATGATCGAGAGGACGGCTGTGATGATGATTTTGCACAGAGATCCAGGTCGTCGTTTAGTGACCTATTATTGATACAAGTCATTTTACGCATCTATAAGGAAGGAAATGGGTCTTCGAAATTACGCTTCCTAAAGAAATGAGTTTTACGCTCAGGAGAAGACAAAAAATCAAATGCTAAGTCAAAAAGCTGTTTCTTGCATAGGACTCGAGGCATATCTTTGCATTTAATGCATGAGATTCGGTTCTACTTGGTCATGGCTGGGAAAGCTAAGTCTGTGATAAATACGCATCACATCACCATCTTTACACTCTACGCCTAATCAGGCTATTCTACACTGGTTTAACTATTATTCATAATTCCTCAAGTTTATGCTGGGGTGTTTGTATGATTTGTCATACGCAGGATTAGGAAGACTAAGGAAACGAGGGTAGCAGTTGTCATTTGTCGCGGCGTAAAGTTGGCAATCTTCTTCATATCTTGGCTTTTTATGCCAACATGACAGTCTTTCGGCTTTTATGCCAACTAGGCGGTTGTTTAGCCTTTACGCCAACAACAGTCATTGTGTTTTGAAAAAAATAGAGATCCCTGGTCAGCGTAAAGGGTTTCTGGGGTAAACTCAGTTTATCCAAATATATAGGGTGGTTGGAAGGAGGAATGAGGTTTCAGTCCAGTGTGAATGAGATCCTTATTCTCTATTCCTATACGCAGGCTTGTTTGGTACAGTTACGTAACCAAGACAATATATTCTTGACCTGCATGGGCCACCACTAAAAATATGTCACGCCCCAGTCCCAAAATACGTAGGACTAGAAATACGTAACACGCCCAACAGTAGGTATACAAGCTCCAATATATGGAAAACATATACATACGTACGCTGTACATGAATATCCAATCCACCAGTGGTAATATACTGTCACAACAAGTCTTACACAATCTATATCTCATCCACAGCACAATATATCAGTAGTAATAAAGAGCTGAATAATACTGAATATCCAAAAATGAGTATCAATTCTGATAGTCAGGTGGAAACAAATCTACTACAAAATGACTATACTGGAGTAGCAACATATCTAAACAGCGGTAATAAAATCACAGGTACTCTGAGGGTAAGGCCTCCTCAGCCAGGTACGTAGTGTCCGGTCCAGGTCCGTACTCCTGTGGGTACTCCTGCTCATCCATATCTGGAAAGGAACCATGTCCTCAGTGGGACGTAACAAGATACATATAAACATGCCAATAAATACTGAAATATAAACATCCACTGGGTCACCTAACCGTCTATGTGAATGCAGTTTGAGAACAAATTTCTGACCTGTGGACTATCTGGCCATAAATGGGATTGACATAATTTTCTCGGAGAATCAGAGACCTACAAAGTATGTCGTCTTTTGAATGACAGAGGCCGCCAAGTAGTATAGGGGTTATCTCGCGTATCTCCGGTGGAGCGTACGGGTTACATATAAGGAAAGTGCAAAGGAGTCCAAATGTCTTACTTGTTGTTCTCCCCATCCCATGCTCTAAGCATACCACATCCATGACATGATAAAACCTCTAAATAACTGCCAGGTCTACTAGCATACAAAGTTTCTATCAGTAGTTATCCCTAACGCATGGCTCGTACGTACATGAGGCCAGACCTGTCATGCAGTCCGTGATCTATATGAGACTCACAATTTGTGTAATAACTGTGTCCTAACCAATGACACATGATAATGGGTAGTCTCATAAAATAGGTCTAATACAATTATACAAATAAAACAGAATTAGAGCATCATGTGGAATGTAAATAGCAGTACAATAGTAAGGTATACTTGCCGAGCAAAAGTTCTGGATAGTGCACGTCCAAATAGTATTTTAGTTGAAGAAGTGAGGTTTTAGGGTGTAAGATCCCTAATCCTGAAAACCCTATTTTTATTTATTTATTATTTATTTAAGGTTAAAGGAAAGAATTGAAAATAGAATTTCCTATTGGATCCAACCCAAAACCCGTTTAGCTGAACCCGCGTATAATCCGCAAACTTCTTAATTTTCTTTCTGAGCGTAAGAACTCTCTTCCCCGCTTCTTACTCCTTCACTGCGTGAAATTCACAACAGCAACAGCTCACCCAACCCTGCGTAAACTTTGCCTCTCTTCTCCGCGCGTAATTTATAAAGGCAGTAGTAGCAACGTACGCGCGTAAACTTTTCCTTTCTCCACGCGTATAAAACCCAACACGCCTAATTCTTTTTACCCGAAAAACAAATTCCCTGCGTAATATCCTTCACCGCTTAAAATTCTGTGCACCACGCATAAAACCTCAAAACATTAGAAAATATCAGCAGTAGAAGCAAAACTCAACTTTGCTTTGTTTTTCTTTCCTACACGTGTAAGTTTCTCATTCCACCACTCCTTAACACTATTATTACTAATATCTCCTTGACCGAAACCTAAACCAATGAGAAGAAAGAAACAGCAGCAGTAGTTTCCTTAAACTCTAAGTTTTTCCACCGCCTCTTATTCTCTCTATATATATCCATGCAATACATCCAAGGCACTAACACCACACTTCTTCAAACTAAAACACTTTTTGAACGTGCACTATTCAGAACTTTTGCTCGGCAAGTATACCTTGCTCTTTTACTGCTATTTACATTCCACATGATGCTCTCATTCTGTTTTATTTGTATAATTGCATTTGACCTATTTTTGAGACTACCCATTAGCATGTGTTATTGGTCAAGACACAGTTATTACACGAGTTGTGAGTCTCATATAGATCTTGGACTGCGTGACGGGTCTGGCTGCCTGTACGTACGGACAGGGCAATAGGAATAACTGCTGATAGAAACTTTGTATGTTAGTAGACCTGACAGTTATGTAGAGGTTTTATCGTGTCATGGATGTGGCATGCTTAGAGCATGGGATGGGAAGAACAACAAGTAAGACATTTGGGTTCCTTTCCACTTTCCTTATATATACCCGTACGCTCCACCGGAGATACGCGAGATAACCCCTATACTACCTGGCGGCCTCTGTCGTTCAAAAGACGAGATGCTTTGTAGGCCTCTGATTCTCCGAGAAAATTATGTCAATCCTATTTATGGCCAGCACAGGTTGGAAAGTTGTTCTCAAACTGCATACACATAGACGGTTAGGTGACCCAGTGGATGTTTATATTTCAGTATTATATTATCATGTTTTTATGTATCTTGTTACGTCCCTCTGAGGAGCTGGTCCCTTTCCAGATATGGATAAGCAGGAGTACCCACAGGAGTACGGACCTGGACCGGACACTACGTACCTAACTGAGGAGGCCTTACCCTCAGAGTACCTGTGATTTTATCACTGCTTAGAGGTTTTGTTACTATTTTAGTATAGTCATTTTGTAGTGGATTTGTTTCCACATGACTATCAGACTTGACACTAATTTTGGATATTCAGTATTATTCAGCTCTTTATTACTACGATTATATTGTGCTGTGGATGAGATATATATTATGTATGACTTGTTGTGACAGTATATTACCACTGGTGGATTGGATATTCATGTACAGCGTACGTATGTATATGTTTTCCATATATTAGAGTTTGTATACGTACGGCTGGATGTGTTACGTATTCTTAGTCCTACGTATTTTAGGACTGGGGCGTGACATAGGGCTTGGGGTGTATTGCATGGATATATATAGAGAATATGAGGCGGTGGGGAAACTTAGAGTTTAAGAAAACTACTGCTGCTGTTTCTTTCTTCTTATTGGTTCAGGTTTCAGTCAAGGAGAGATTAGTAATAATAGTGTTAAGGAGTGGTGGAATGAGAAACTTACACGTGTAGGAAAGGAAAGGAAAGCAAAGTTGAGTTTTGCTTCTATTACTGATATTTTCTAATGGTTTGTAGTTTTACGCGTGGTGAAAGAAATTTTAAGTGGTGAAGGATATTACGTAGGGGATTGTTTTACGCGTAGAGAAAAGAATTAGATGGGTTGGGTTTTTACGCGCGGAGAAAAGAAAAGTTTACGCGTATGAGTTATACGTGTGGGTTTGCTACTGCTGTTATTATATTTACGCGCGGAGAAGAGAGGCAAAGTTTACGCAGGGTTTGATAAGCTGCTGATGTTATGGATTTTACGCAGTGAAGAAGTAAGAGGCGGGGGAGAGGGTTCTTACGCTCAGATAAAAATTTAAGAAGTTGTGGAGTATAAGTGGTTTCTGCTAAACAGGTTTTGGGTTGGATCCAATAGGAAATTCTATTTTCTATTCTTTTCTTTTTCTTTAAATAAATAAATAATAAATAAATAAATAAATAAATATAGGATTTACATGATTAGGGATCTTACAGCTGGTCCTGTGACCCAAGTTTGGTTCGATTCTGAGAACGTTGACAAAATCGCATATCGTGGGCCCCACGGCTCCACTTGACGGACGATTTTGTGATCGGCTCATCGGAATCCAGTTCTGGACGTTCTGTTGGGTTCGTATCATCGTTCTGGACTTGTTGACACTAAGTTTGATAATTTTGGAGAATATTGTCTCTGACATATTTTTCGGTGCAAAGCGGGCCACATGTGGACCCCGCTTTGACCAGAAACTGTCATTTTTGCCCCCTGTGTCCAAATTGGACTCAAGGATAGGCGTTTCTAGCTATTTGATATTTTTTGAATCTGATGGTGATGTTTATTTCAGCAACCGTAGGAGTACCTGCAAATCCTGCTGCTACCAGAGCTACAGTTGGAGTCAGAACCCCAGGCAAGTGTACCTTGCCAAAACTTGCAGTACCTGCTTTATATTGTTGTCTTGATTTATTCATATATTGTATATGCTCAACCTAGGACCGTGTGACAATACTTAGCATCCGAATAATATTCGGGTGTCAACACTGTACGCAGAGTTGTGTAATGTCACCTAGATATAGATATCGAGACCCTATACATTCTCGTACTTGCCTTATCAAGTACGACATACCTCAGGACACCTGACACTATTCATGAGACAGAATATTCCTTAGATATTCATGGTGATTCTGTATAGGTTACATGATTCATGACATAGATATTGCATGCTTAGATCTTATATTGACTTGCTGCATTAGATATGATCTTACGTGACATGGACATGAGACGTGTGATTGTATTGGGTGGGGAGAGACACACAGGATACAGGCTAATTTTATATATATATGTCCACTATATAGTAAATTACATAGTATCTCTGCTATAGGCTCCCAGACACAGAGCTTGTAGTGGTCTCAGCCTGAGTTCTAGTGATGCTCTCAACTTGCATATCACATAGCTGGTTACATAGTTTACCCTATTGTTTCATCTATTATTACACTGCATTATTTTTGGCATGAGTTATTCTTCTACCTTGCTATGTCCCCTGAGGACCTGGATCCGGATTATGTCCCCAGGTATAGCAGACGAGATCTACCCCGAGGTATACGGGACATGAGCATTAGCAGGAGCAGAAGCAGGAACAGTAGCAGGCACTGGAGCAGTACCAGATCCAGAAGATGAGATGATCGTCGATGATTTCTCCTGAGTATATGTCTTATTCGTACTCAGTATATGCTGTTGTTATCTTATTTCTTGACTATTGTACCAGACTCATTATCGGGTTGTTCCCCGAATTATTTACTTGTGACTTGATGGTGATTATATTTTACTTTGTTGATATTGATGTATTTATTTCTGTGGATGAGATTAGTAGACCCTTATTGTTGTATTACATCTTAAGTACACCCTGATGGGTCCATTAAATTGGGTTTGTCCATCGGAGTGTGCTGATGGCCATTGCCACGTGGCTAGTCCCTCGATATTTTGGGACTGGGGTGTGACAACACCTGCTTGCGCATGCGCTTCCCTCTAAGGCGGAACGCTCCCCTACCGATGCATTTTTACATCCCACAGCTTCGACAGATCGCTCAGTCCCGTTCATCTTCGGCGCAAGAGCACTCGATCAGCAATAGAATAAGAAGTGATGTGGATCATTCAAGAATCAAAGTCGATTTGCTTTATAAAAAGAAGATATCAATGAACTTATATGAAAGTGTTGCATTACTTATAGCTTCCTTATTCGTAGACAAAGCGGATTCGGAATTTCTTTCATTCCAAGGCATAACTTGTACCCACCGTGGCCTACTAAAGAAAAAGAGCAACATCATTAATGGGTTAATTGCTGTAGAGTTTTATCATCTGTAAAAATTTCTGAGAGAAGTTATGGTATTAGTTATCACGATTTTTTCACCACTATTATCGTGTTGTAGTCTCTATTATGGAAAAGATAAACAGAAATACTTTACAGCCAGAAAGAAAAATTGAAAAAGAAATCAAAATTGTCACGTGTTAGTGCGGGATTGGCCGGAATAAAATCGTCGACCTCAGCCCCCCCGGCTAACATAGACAATAAACGTCTGGATCAATCAGACTCGCAGACACATGTGCGCGATTTCAGCCACGATTAATTGTTTTTAATATATATATATATATATATATATATATATATATATATATATATATATATATATATATATTCTATTTCCAGATATTGATAAGAGAACAAAAAACTAAAAAAATGTTACCGGCCTCCGGGGAAGTCGTGCACGAAGCATTGCCCTAAGAGTTGATCTGAGGTCTATGTACAGACGTTTCTCGGAAGCTCCTAGTGGTAAAACTCCCTAACTACCGGATTTTTGTTGTTGCACACAAATCGGAGAGAGAGACCAAACTTAGCTCTACCCAGAGCAATGATTTAGGGAACAGAATATGGTTTGAGAGAGTAATGAAAGAGAGCTTTCACGTAGGAGATTTTTTTGTAAAAAATGAAGAAGGAGGAGACCATAATATATAGGCAGTCCCTAGACACAGTCACTGGACAGGACAGTAAATGGCTCATAAATATGCCATTAAGAAGTAATTACAAAAGAAAAGAAACGTGGAGGAATGCTGTCAAATAAGCTGTTACAGAAGCTGTCACAAGTGTTCAAAGAACCTGGACATAGAGCCTCAACGTTCAAAATTTGAATGAGTCAAATTGGTTCAAAAAATAAAGAGGAGCAAAAAGATTTTTGGATCCCAGCCCGAACCCGAAGAGTAAATTCGATCGGCATTCAGCTCCCGCGGGTGTGGGCACGTACCCGCACCCGTTACCGAACCGAGCCAGGCCGGGCGGTGGCGGCGGCGCGCGCGTGTGGCCCAAGGGGTTCCCCACACAACATCTTTAAGAAAGCAATAAAGAAGAACTAATACATACATACAAGGGGGGTGGTCCAACCGATGTGGGACTAAAGGAAAAAAAATAAAGTTGAGCTTTTGCTCAAGCACAGCTAACAATCAACACCCCCCCCCCCAAAGGTCAAGTTCCGAAATAGAAGTGACAAAGAAATTAAAAGGAAGAGTTTCTAGGCAGGTATATACTATGCATAGATGAGATGGACTACAGCCTTGAATCTCACTTAGTGACTATTGTCTTTGTCTGAAGAAGTGCATGATGGACTATGCCTTGAATCAGACTTCTTTTACCAGATTCAGAAAATAACACACATAGTATGCTAGAGGTTCTGGGTCAAACGGGTGGCGCTTTTGGTTGGCTATGCGTACTAATCCCAAATTTGTGAGAGTTGTCTGGGATCGTCCTGTCCCATAGTCGCGGCCTTCACGACCTCTCATAATAGGTAAGTCCTTAAGGGTTGGTGATAGGTTTGAACCCCGCATATCAGCTTGGACCTATTAAGAGTTTTAAAACTCATCATAACCATATCAATCAAGAACACTATCACCATAGGGATAGGGAATCATTGTACGCATGTACAGCCACTTGGGCATTATAGAATAAGATTTTAATCTCGGGTCAGTGTTCCATAAAAGTCACCTAAGTCCAGCTTGTTCCTACCCATTGAACCGGCTTCTTGGGATCTCCAGTCAGACTCGGTTGGGTTGCCACTGCTGGTGACTTTACTTATAGACTTAACCCCATCCCCCTTGATGATTCTAGGATCAAAGTCCTAAACAGACCCTTCGTTAAGTGGTCTACAAGGTTCTTTTCTGACTTTATATAGTCAAGAACCACATATTTGTCTAATAGGCTCTTTATAGACTTAAAGCGCAGCTGCAGGTGCTTGTTCATCTTAGTTGTAATCACCCTAAAATTTTTGTAATTTAAAAAAAAAATTCTGGGATTTTTTCAAGAATTAAAACAAGGTATTTTGGTCATTAAATGATTTTTTTATTGCTAATAACTAATATTAAAATATTATGAAAATAATATTTTTGGGTGTAAAATGAAAAACTGGACTTAGGGTGTAAACCCCCTGAATTTTCAAAATTTAAAACTTGGAATTTTCACAATTTTCTGGAATTTTCTGGGATTTTTCTGTAAATTAAAAACAGGGTTTTAATATTTAAATGATTTTTCATTGATATTAAACAGTATTAAAATATTATGAAAATAATATTTTTGGGTGTAAAATGAAAAACTGGACTTAGGACAATTTTTCTGGAATTTATCGGGCCCCGGACCTATTTTTAAAACACCTAAATTTAATTATTTAATTAATTATTTAATTATTAAATAATTACTGATTTTATTATTTTTATTATTATTATTATTATTATTTTTTATTTTATTTTTTTAAACCCGAGCCCGGCCCGGCCCATTGGGCCGAAACCGGGCCCAGCCCCACCCGGCCCAGACCCTGCCCAGCGGGTCGGGTCAGATCCGCCGCCGCCCGACCCGCAACCCGACCCGGTTTCCCCTCTCCCCCGTGCCCGAGTCTCCGCCGCATTTCTCGCCGCCTCCGCCGCCTGTGCCGCCCGCCGCGCCCGGCCACCACCCCACGACCTCCGCCCGCTGCGCCTGACCCCGCCCTCACCGCCGCCTTGCTCGGCTTCCCCAACCGCCGTCTCCCCCTATAAAGCCCTCGGCTCTCCTCCCCTCCGCTCGACAGCCATCCACCGCCACCACCGCACCGGCCTCGCCTCCGCCGCGCTGCCCTCCGCCGCTGCCCAGCAACGCCGCCACCGTTCCTCCTCCCCCCGTCGAGTGCCGGCGCCGCAGCAAGCAGCAGCGCCCAGCAGCAGCGCTCCGGCCGCCCCGCGCCTCCCCGTGCCGGCAGCGCCGCACCGCGCTGTCCCCGGCCGGCCTCCCCCGGCCGCCCAGCCGCCCTCCGCCGGAGCTCGGCCGCGTACCCAAACCCTAACCCTAGCGCAGTATCCCCTGTGTCGGACACGGACACGGGACTCAGTGTCGTGTTGGACACGATTCGCCCCGGTTTTTGGGTCCCCTTCAGGTATGCGTAACTTTTTGCTCGTAGCTCCGTTTTCGATTCCGAAATTGCGTTGCGAAGCCTGTATGACCCTCTCGGTGTCCGGACAAACCGTTCGGGGCATCGCGTCCTGTGGTGATCGCACACCGCGATCCAAAAACAGGAAAAACCAGACACTGTTTCACCCCGGAACTGAGTACGCCCCGCCAAACGGGACGACTTGGTCGCGCGCGATCTTCACCGATACGTGCGCCTCGTCGATACGGACGTGTGGGATTTCGCGGAAGCTGATTCGGGTGTGCGTGCACACCGGAATCAACGCGTATCCGCGGACATCGCCCCGTATCCGTACTTTCTGGAACGCGCCCTAGCTTTGTGTACACATGTCGGATCGAGACGAAACTTGCGCCATCGGACTCGTAGCGATACGCTGGTCCTGTGGGTCAAGTTTGGTTCGATTCTGAGAACGTTGACGAAATCGCGTGTCGTGGGCCCCACAGGCCCCGCTCGACGGGCGATTTTGTGATCGGCTCATCGGAATCCAATTCTGGAAGTTCCGTTGGGTTCGTATCATCGTTCCTGACCTGTTGACACTAAGTTTGGTGAATTTGGAGACCTTTGACCCTGATGCGTTTTTCGGTGCAAAGCGGGCCCACATGTGGACCCCATTTTGACCCGAAACTGTCGTTTCTGCCCTTGTCTCCAAATTGGACCCAAGGACAGGCGTTCCTAGCTGATTGATATTTTCTGGATCTGATGGTGATGTTTGTTTTAGCAACCGGAGTACCGCCTGCAAATCCAACTGAAGTCAGAGCCGAAATCAGAGCCGGAACCACAGGCAAGTGTACCTCGCCAAAACTTGCAGTCTTTGCTAAATATTCCTTGGTTTAGTTATATATCAGAGGGCAAGTATACCTTGCCAACTTTACAGTCTTGTTGCATATTTTCTTGTTTTAGTTATAACTTGTTTTAACTGCTTAACCTAGGAACCGTGCGACGTACTTAGCGTCCGATCATAGTCGGGTGCCAACACCGTACGAGGTGTTGGGTACGTCATTTAGAGATGGATATTCGATACCCTTACTCTTGGTACTTGTCCTATCAAGTACAACAAAATCCAGGACACTTGACACTATCATGGACAGAATCTTCTTGAGATATTCACGATGATTCTGCATAGGATACAGGTATGACATGGACAGTTTATTCCTAGACATTATATGACTGCAGCATTAGTTATGATCTTGCGTGTCATGGACATGAGACGTGGATTACATTGGGTGGGGAGAGACACACAGGCTACAGGCTGTTTTCATATATATATATTACTAGTGTGAGGTCGTAGACTCTCCAGCAGAGCTAGACCCTTTACGTGTTATTACTGCTACCGGCTCCCCGACACAGAGCTTGTAGCGGTCTCAGCCTGAGTTCTAGTGATGCTCTCAACTTGCATTTATCACTTAGCTGGTTACATAGTTCACCCTGCTGTCTCCTTTATTTTTGCACTGCTTATGTTTTGGCTTGTATTATCTGTACCTTGCTATGTCCCCTGAGGACCTGGAATGGACTATGTCCCCAGGTATAGCTGAAGAGATCCATCCAGAGATACCCCGTACCAGAGCACTTCCAGGAGCTGTACCAGGACCTGAAGACGAGCTCGCACCAGAGGACTTCTCCTGAGCACTGGCCGTATGTAGTCATTTATTTCTCTTTCCAGTTCCTTTATTTTCTGTCTATTTGCTTGGATGTAACAGACATAATCTCGGATTGTTCACCGAGATATTTATTGAAATTTGATAGTTATTCTATTGCTTTATTTCTGGCAGTTACTCTGTGTTTTTCTGTTGTGGATGAGAATAGATTAGTCTATGACCTGTATCATTGCTCTATTTTCTGTTAGACTACAGCTTAAGCATGCCCTGATGGATCCATTAAATTGGGTTGTCCATCGATGCGTGCTGCTGGCCATTGCCACGCTTCTCTAGTCCTTCGTCATTTTGGGACTGGGGCGTGACATAGGGTAATTTTTCTGGAATTTATTGGGCCCCGGACATATTATAAAACACCTAAAAGCATTTATTTATTTAACTATTTAATTATTTATTTATTTAGTTAATTATTAATCCTAAAATCTAACCCGAGCCCGGCCCAATTGGGCCCAGCCCAGAACCCATCCCACATTGACTATCGGGTCGGGTCGGGTCCGCCCGACCGAACCCGACCCGCTAGCGACCCGCCCGGACCCGCCATCACCCTTCTCCCCTACGACCCCGTCCCCCGCTTTTCCCGGCGACGGCTCCGGCCACGTCGCCGGAGCCCGCGTCAGCCCCCGTGCCCCGCGCGGCACGACCCTCCCCTCGATCCGCCATTTTCGGCCAGCCCCTCCCCGCGGGTTCCCCTATAAAACCCATTTCCTTCCTCTTCCTCCCTCATCTTCCCTAAACCCTAGCCTAACCCTAACGCCGGCCACCTACTCCGGCCCCCCCCCGCCTGATCCGTACCGCCTGGCTTCTCCGCCTAGCCCCTCCGCCAGCCGACCTCGCCCCCGCGTCCCTCTCCTCTCATCTTCCTTCTCCTCCGTCCCCTCAACCGCGCGGACCTGCTCCGGCAGCCGCCGACCTCGCCGCGAGCCGCCGCAGCAGCGGGGACCCAGCCACCGGCCACAGCGAGCCGCTCCACCTCCCCCAGCCGTGCCCAGCTCCTCTCCGGCGAACCGAACCCGTGCCCTAGCTCGGACACGTGTCGGACACGTGTCGGACACGTGTCGGACACGATAAACCATCGTTCTCGGAGCCCTGTTCAGGTACTCATAACTTTCTGCTCATTTACCCGTTTTCGATTCCGTCAGTTGCGTTGCGTAGACTGCATGACCCCCTCGGTGCCCGTGCAACCTGCTCGGGGCATCGTGTCCTGTGGTGATCGCGAACCGCGATCCAAAAACAGGAAAAATAATGCCCTGTTTTACCCCGGAACTGAGTATGCCCTGCCAAACGGGACGACTTGGTCGTGTGCGGTCTTCACAGATACGTGCACGTCGTCGATACGGACGTGTGGGATTTCGCAGAAGTCGATTCGGGTGTGCGTGCACACCGAAATCAACGCGTATCCGCGGACACCGTCCCGTATCCGCCCTTTCTGGAACACGCCCTAACTTTGTGTACACTCGTCAGATTGAAACAAAACTTCCGCCATCGGACTCGTAGCAATACGCTGGTCCTGTGACCCAAGTTTGGTTCGATTATGAGAACGTTGACGAAATCGTGTGTCGTGGGCCCCACAGGCCCCACTCGACGGGCGATTTTGTGATCGGCTCATCGGAATCCAATTCTGAAAGTTTCGTTGGGTTCGTATCATCGTTCCTGACCTGTTGACACTAAGTTTGGCAAATTTAGAGACCTTTGACCCTAACACATTTTTCGGTGCAAAGCGGGCCCACATGCGGACCCCGTTTTGACCCGAAATGGTCATTTTTGCCCCTGTGTCCAAATTGGACTCAAGGACAGGCATTTCTAGCTGATTGATATCTTCTGAGCATGATGGTAATATTTATTTCAGCATCCGGAGACATTTCTGGAAATTTCCCGAGTAACAGAACAGTAGTTGGAATTCAAACATCAGGCAAGTACCTGCACTTCAAGTTTATTCTTTATATTATGATAATTAGTTCCTTGCTCTACTAGCACCATTGGATGATTACACTTAGTGTTAGGATTTGGATTTCATGTTTTGCTTTTCATGTCGGGAGGAAGAATACTAGGAGGCATGTAGTTTACCCTTCCCCCTGTCCTGACTGATAGCTGTTGAGTACGTGACTGTACCCTCAGCCGGATACTCGATTATTCCTGACTAATAGCCGTCTATGATGTGCCGGATTAGCCTTATAACCCCTACATGCCAACTATGTATTCTAAATACACAATCACACACACATAGTTTCATTATCTTGTTGCAGTTCCATTTTCTTGTCTCATTATAATCCTGTTTTACTCATGTCTCTGACTTATAGCATTTAACTCTTAGTTAATTTTTCTACTTATTATGCATATTCTTATCATAGTACTTAGTCAGTTTTACTACTTGTCATAATTATTTAGTTTAAGCTTTGTTGTGTATTGGTACTTTGCTCCTTTCCTGCCTGGATCCGTTGATATTAGGCGATGATGAGGACTATGCCCCCACCTTTTATGGCCCATATGACGTAGCAGATGATACTATTGAGGAGCCGGTTCCTACTCAGGAGACTACTTTTGAGGAGTAGTTAGCCAGTTAGCTAGTATTTTCTTTCAGCATAGTACTCGGGTTTGTCCCCGATTTATCTTCTGGTTCTGTAATAAACTGTGGATTCGTTTGTCACATTTGGTCTTATGAAATCTTAGCATTCCTATTTCCTGTTATTATCCTTGCCTAGTTATTTATTGTGAATGAGCTAGATTTTAATTTACCTGTGGATATGATCTAGACAGCGTACTACCGCCGACACTGCGGCGTTGGCTGGACGTACTCACGAACCGGTGCCCGATTTATCGGGTGCGGGTCGTGACACATTTTTATGGTGGCCCATGCAGGTCCTGAAATAAAATTAAGGATTTTAGGAAAAGCTCATTCACAGAATAGGATCTTTTATTTCAAATCTTGACATCATTCCTAGTAAATTTTCCTATCATCCTTGATTTCCAAGTAATCTATTCTGATCCTACTATCCCTTAACCTTTCAGAATAGTTCAGACAAGGAATACCGTAGGAGGCACATCCGAACCCGTCGAGCAGACTGTGCCTGAAACCCTTGTGCTCCCTCCGCCTCCAACTACTCCGACAGTTACTATGGATGGAACGCAGCTACTCGGACTATTCCAGGGACTTATAGAATCCCAGAAGGAACAGACTGCCCTGCTACGAACTAGCCTTTCAGATGCTCTTCGGTCCCAGGAGGCACCACAAAAGAGGCCAGGAAGTGCCAAGGACTTCAAGAACCTTGGACCCTTGGAATTCTATGGGACTGAAGGTATTCTCTACGCCGATGAATGGATAGAGAATGTGGAGCGACTCCTGAAAACTGCTCGGGTCCCTGATGATCTTAAGATGGAGTCTGCAAGCCTGCAACTATTCGACATAGCTCGGACTTGGTTCAGAGATGAACCTCAGTTATCTGCTCCTGAGCTCACTTGGGAGGATTTCAAGAGGCTGTTCAAGAAGAAGTTCTATCCCAAAGTGGCTCGGGAAGCTCTCGAAAGTCAATTCGAGAGGCTGGAACAAGGTAATCTTTCTGTTGACGAGTACACTGTTGAATTTAGCAGACTGAGCCACTTTGCAGAATATATGGTTCGTACCCCTGAAGATAGAGCCCGTAGATTTAAGAAGGGGTTGTCTCCTGATATTCGCCTTGCTGTCACCACTAGCCGAGCTCGTACATACGAAGAAATCTTGAGCGTGGCACAAGGTGTTGAAAGAGACATGGGACCTAGACTAAAGCGGGAAAGAGATGCTGGAAGTATGGGACCCCACAAACGCCCATTCCAACCACAACTACAGCAGAGGGCCCCGCAACAAACCCAGCGTCCTCTCCCTCGAGCCACAGCACCTCAACACCAAACTCAAGGACAGAACCAACAAGCTCTCACTTGTAGCTTTTGTCATAAACAAGGTCACATTTGGCAAGTTTGTAGAAAGAGGCTAGGTACCTGCCTATATTGTGGATCAGCAGCACATCAAATGAGGGACTGTCCTGCTGCTCAAGGACGCACAGCTGCACAAAAAGTTCCAGTTCAGGCCAGGCCCCCAGCAGTGCAGCAGAGAGGACCCCCACTTCCAACTCAACAACAACGCTTTGCTCAGAACCAGCATCAGCAACAGAGGGGTGCACCTCAACAAGGCCGTGCTTTTACAATGACTTTAGAGAAAGCTGAAGCCACAGCAGATGTGATAACAGGTTCTGTACTTATAAATTCAGTACCAGCCATTACTTTATTTGATTCTGGAGCTTCACATTCATTCATGTCCGTAGATTTTCTTATGAAACATAGCTTAGTCACAGAACCTCTTAGGAATTGTTATAAGATCATTACCGGTGGAGGAATTATCCCGGTCAGTGATGCATGTAACAATTGTCCTATTACACTATGTGGGAGAGATTTATATGCTAGGCTACTCGTAATGCAATTCCCAGTTTCGACATTATCCTGGGTATGGATTGGTTGAGTCAGCATCATGCCACTATAGATTGTCACAGGAGTAGCATAATTTTTAGGTCCCCTGACAAGCCAGAATTTGAATTCGCTAGAGGTTCTAGAGAATTGGGTAGTAACCAAATTTGTGGAACCCTAGTACCAGAAGAATTGCCACTACCTATCATTTCTGAATATCTTGATGTCTTTCCTGAGGATCTCCCAGGATTACCCCAAGACCTAGAAGTTGAATTCTCTATTGACTTAGTGCCAGGAGCAGCGCCAGTATCTCAAAATCCATACAGAATCAACAAGAAAGAGATAGTAGAATTAAATGAACAGATAAAAGAGTTAGAAGACAAATGCTTCATTAGGTCTAGTGTTTCACCCTGGGGAGCTCCAGTATTATTTGTGCCAAAGAAGGATGGAACATCTCGAATGTGTATTGACTATAGGGCTCTGAATACTTTAACAATCAAGAATAAGTATCCCCTACCAAGGATAGATAATTTATTTGATCAATTAAGTGGAGCTCGAGTATTTTCGAAGATTGACTTGAGGTCCGGTTACCATCAAGTAAGGGTGAGGAAGGAAGACATCCCTAAAACTGCTTTCAATACCCGGAACGGACACTACGAATTCTTAGTGATGCCGTTCGGATTAACTAATGCACCAGCAGTATTTATGAATTTAATGAACAGGGTCTTCCAATAATATCTAGACAAATTTGTGGTAGTTTTCATTGATGATATTTTAATTTATTCCAAGACTCCAGAAGAACATGAAGAACACTTGAGGCTAGTATTGGAGACATTAAGGAAGGAAAAACTTTATGGAAAACTATCTAAATGTGCATTCTTCCTAGACAAAGTAGAATTTTTGGGACATGTTGTAACTGGAGATGGCATATCAGTAGATCCTAAGAAGGTAGCAGCAGTAGAATCATGGCCCACTCCAGACTCTGTAGCAGAAATTAGAAGTTTTCTGGGACTAGCTGGCTATTATCGAAAGTTTGTGAAGGACTTTGCTAGAATTGCTGAACCAATGACGAAATTAACAAGGAAGAATGAAGAATTTATATGGACTGATGAATGTCAACATGCTTTTGAAGAATTAAAGAAAAGGCCGACTACTGCCCCTATTCTGACCTTACCATCTGGAACCGGAGGATTCGCTATATACAGTGATGCTTCTGGAAAAGGTCTAGGTTGTGTATTGGAGCAGAACAAAAAAGTAATAGCATATGCTTCTAGACAGCTTCGACCTCATGAAAAGAACTATCCAACTCATGACTTAGAACTAGCAGCTGTTATCTTTGCCCTTAAGCTATGGAAGCATTATCTTTATGGAGAAAGGGTGAAAATCTTTACAGATCACAAAAGTTTAAAATATATCTTTACTCAAAAAGAGCTGAACATGAGGCAAAGAAGGTGGCTGGAGTTAATGAAGGATTTTGACATCACCCTTCAATATCATCCGGGGAAGGCCAACGTAGTTGCTGATGCTCTAAGCAGATATCCTATGGCAATGTACTTGACGATGGACCGACACTTGCTCGAGGACTTGGAAAGTTTGGGTATCGAGGTAATTATTCCAGGAATAGAAGGTCAAATGATGAATTTGAAGATCCAATCTACCTTAATGGATAAGATTAAGGAGACTCAGTTTCAAGACGAAGGCCTACGAAGCATTCGAGGCCAAGTGCAAGCTGGACTATTGGAGGAATTCAGAATTCATGAAGATGGATCACTAAGACATGGAGATAGATTATGTGTACCTCAAGGAGAGATAAGAGAAGAAATTATGCAAGAGGCACACAGATCACAATACTCTATACATCCAGGAGCCAACAAAATATACAAAGACCTAAGGATGCATGTTTGGTGGTATGGCATGAAAAGAGAAGTAGCCAAGTTCGTATCTCGTTGCTTAGTGTGCCAACAAGTCAAGGCTGAAAGACAAAGACCTAGGGGATTGCTTCAACCACTACCCATTCCGGAGTGGAAGTGGGAACATATTACAATAGATTTTGTTTCTGGACTTCCAAGGACACCTAGTGGGAAGGATGCAATTTGGGTGATAGTGGATAGGCTGACCAAGTCTGCACATTTTCTACCCTTCAAAGTAGGGCTACCTACGGAGAAGTTGGTAGATTTATATATTCGACAGATTGTTAAATTGCATGGAGTTCCAGTAAGTATTGTCTCCGACCGAGATTCAAGATTTACCTCTCACTTCTGGAAGAGCTTACAAGCTAGCTTAGGGACTCAACTCAAATTCAGCACAACTTATCATCCCCAAACCGATGGACAATCTGAACGTACAATTCAGACACTTGAAGATATGCTCCGTACATGTGTTCTGGATTTTGGAGGATCGTGGGAAGATTATCTACATCTTGTGGAGTTCTTTTATAATAACAGTTACCAAGCAAGTATTGAAATGACTCCATTTGAGGCTTTATATGGACGAAGATGTTGTACCCCACTATCATGGGATGATGTAGGAGAGAGAGCTTTACTGGGACCAGAGATGGTGGTCGATTCAACCGAGAAGGTGAAACAAATAAGGGAAAGACTTCGGGTGGCTCAAGACAGGCAACGACATTGGGCAAATAGCCATCGAAGACCATTGGAATTTGAGGTAATCAATTTATGAAATTCAAGTTAATTTAACACTATGATTATGGAACTAAGACTTGATTATGACTTTATTAACGGTTGGAGAATTAGTATTCTTGAAGATTTCTCCGACACGTGGCACCATTAGGTTCGGAAGGAGCGGAAAACTCAGTCCAAGATTTATTGGACCGTTTGACATACAAGAGAGAATCGGAGAAGTGGCATACCGTCTGGCATTGCCACCCTCTCTAGATGGGGTCCATAACGTATTCCACGTGTCGCAACTGAGAAAATACGTGTCAGATCCAAGTCATATTTTGGATCATTCAGAGCTCGAAGTGGGCCCAAGCTTGACTTACCAAGAGCAACCTGTGGGGATACTGGACCGAACGGAGAAAGTTCTAAGGAATCAAGTTATTCCCCTTGTTCGTATAGCTTGGAGGCATCATTCTTCCGGCGAATCCACCTGGGAGCGGGAAGACGAGATTAGGGAGCGCTACCCCTATCTTTTTGAACCTTGAGGTATATTTTAACTCTCGACCTTTCTTTTCGTGCCATTATTTTTTTAAATTTCGAGGACAAAATTTTTATAAGTTGGGTAGATTGTAATCACCCTAAAATTTTTGTAATTTTAAAATAAAATAATAATAATAATTTCTGGGATTTTTCCAAGAATTAAAACAAGGTGTTTTGGTCATTAAATGATTTTTTTTATTGCTAATAACTAATATTAAAATATTATGAAAATAATATTTTTGGGTGTAAAATGAAAAACTGGACTTAGGGTAATTTTTCTGGAATTTATTGGGCCCCGGACATATTATAAAACACCTAAAAGCATTTATTTATTTAACTATTTAATTATTTATTTATTTAGTTAATTATTAATCCTAAAATCTAACCCGAGCCCGGCCCAATTGGGCCCAGCCCACCTTGACTATCGGGTCGGGTCGGGTCCGCCCGACCGAACCCGACCCGCTAGCGACCCGCCCGGACCCGCCAGCACCCTTCTCCCCCACGACCCCGTCCCCCGCTTTTCCCGGCGACGGCTCCGGCCACGTCGCCGGAGCCCGCGTCAGCCCCCGCGCCCCGCACGGCACGACCCTCCCCTCGATCAGCCATTTCTGGACAGCCCCTCCCCGCGGGTTCCCCTATAAAACCTATTTCCTCCCTTTTCCTCCCTCATCTTCCCCAAACCCTAGCCTAACCCTAACGCCGGCCACCTACTCCGGCCACCCCCCGCCTGATCCGCACCGCCTGGCTTCTCCGCCTAGCCCCTCCGCCAGCCGACCTCGCCCCCGCGTCCCTCTCCTCTCATCTTCCTTCTCCTCCGCCCCCTCAGCCGCGCGGACCTGCTCCGGCAGCCGCCGACCTCGCCGCGAGCCGCCGCAGCAGCGGGGACCCAACCACCGGCCACAGCGAGCCGCTCCACCTCCCCCAGCCGTGCCCAGCTCCTCTCCGGCGAACCGAACCCGTGCCCTAGCTCGGACACGTGTCGGACACGTGTCGGACACGATAAACCATCGTTCTCGGAGCCCTGTTCAGGTACTCATAACTTTCTGCTTATTTACCCGTTTTCGATTCCGTCAGTTGCGTTGCGTAGCCTGCATGACCCCCTCGGTGCCCGTGCAACCCGCTCGGGGCATCGCGTCCTGTGGTGATCGCGAACCGCGATCCAAAAACAGGAAAAACAACGCCCTGTTTCACCCCGGAACTGAGTACGTCCCGCCAAACGGGACGACTTGGTCGCGTGCGATCTCCACAGATACGTGCACGTCGTCGATACGGACATGTGGGATTTCGCAGAAGTCGATTCGGGTGTGCGTGCACACCGAAATCAACGCGTATCCGCGGACACCGTCCCGTATCCGCCCTTTCTGGAACGTGCCCTAACTTTGTGTACACTCGTCGGATTGAAACAAAACTTGCGCCATCGGACTCGTAGTAATACGCTGGTCCTGTGACCCAAGTTTGGTTCGATTCTGAGAACGTTGACGAAATCGCGTGTCGTTGGCCCCACAGGCCCCACTCGACGGGCGATTTTGTGATCGGCTCATCGGAATCCAATTCTGAAAGTTCCGTTGGGTTCGTATCATCATTCCTGACCTGTTGACACTAAGTTTGGCGAATTTAGAGACCTTTAAACCTGACACGTTTTTCGGTGCAAAGCGGGCCCACATGCGGACCCCGTTTTGACCCGAAATGGTCATTTTTGCCCCTGTGTCCAAATTGGACTCAAGGACAGGCATTTCTAGCTGATTGATATCTTCTGAGCATGATGGTAATATTTATTTCAGCATCCGGAGACATTTTTGGAAATTTCCCGAGTAACAGAACAGTAGTTGGAATTCAAACATCAGGCAAGTACCTGCACTTCA
This sequence comes from Iris macrosiphon, assembly GCA_036927795.1. Classification (NCBI taxonomy): domain Eukaryota; kingdom Viridiplantae; phylum Streptophyta; class Magnoliopsida; order Asparagales; family Iridaceae; genus Iris; species Iris macrosiphon. Next base: position 9,437,799 of record JAYESA010000005.1, on the reverse strand, counting down.
AGTTTATTCTTTATATTATGATAATTAGTTCCTTGCTCTACTAGTGTCACGACCCGCACCCGGTTATTCGGGCACGAGTGCGTGGGCACGTCCAGCCTACGCCGCAGAGTCGGCGGTAGTACGCTGTCTAGGTCTTACTCACTGGTAATTTAAATCTATCTCATCCACAAAAGTAAATAGACAAGGAAATTAACAGGAAATAGGAATGCTGATAAAATAAATGGTGATAACAGATCCATAGTTTATACATGAACAGAAGATAAATCGGGGACAAACCCGATTACTGAGCTGAAAAGGGAAAACTAGCTAACTGGCTACTACTCCTCAGAGATAATCTCCTGAGTGGGAACCGGCCTCTCAACTGTGTCACCTGCTACGTCATAGGGATCAGAATAGGTAGGGCAAAGTCCTCATCATCGCCTAAAACAACGGATCCAGTCAGGAAAGGAGCAAAGTTCACAATGCACAACAAGATTAAACTAAATATTTATGACAATTAAGTATTGAATATCATATTGAGAAAATTGCATAGAGGGACATCATTATCTCATAGTTAATGCTGTAAACAGGAATATGAGAAAAGCAGGAAATAAATGAGACAGGAATGAAACTACAACAATCAACAAGAGCCATAACTAGACAAGAAGCTATGTGAGTGAACTTGTGTTTTTAGAATACCTAGTTGGCATGCAGGGGTCTATAAAGTTAAACCGGCCGCCATGGACGGCTATTATTCACGAAAAATCGAGATCCGGCTGATGGACAGTCGTGTACCAACAGCTATTATTCACGACACGGGTCAGGGTAAACTACATGCCTTTCAGTATTCTCCCTCCCGACACGAAAAACAAGACATGAATTCCAATATTCAAGACATGAGATACGGTATTCTGACACTACGTGTAATCAGCAAGGGTACTAGTAGAGCAGGGAATTAATCATCACAATATAAAGATTAACTTGAGGTGCAGGTACTTGCCTTTGTTTGGATCCGATTAATAGGTCTTGGGGGAAATATCCAGAGATGAGTCCAAATGCTGAAATAAACATCACCATCACGCTCAGAAGATGTCAAATAGCTAAAAACGCCTGTCCTTGGGTCCAATTTGGAGACAAGGGCAAAAACGACAGTTTCGGGTCAAAACGGGGTCCGCCGTTGGGCCCGCTTTGCACCAAAAAACGTGTCCGGGTCAAAAGTCTCCAAATTCACCAAACTTAGTGTCAACAGGTCAGGAACGCTGATACGAACCCAACGGAACTTCCAGATTTGGATTCCGATGAGCCGAACACAAAATCGCCCGTCGAGCGGGGCCTGTGGGGCCCTCGACACGCGATTTCGTCAACGTTCTCAGAATCGAACCAAACTTGACCCACAGGACCAGCGTATCGCTACGAGTCCGATGGCGCAAGTTTCGTCTCGATCCGACGTGTGTGCACGAAATTAGGGTGAATTACAGAAAGGGCGGATACGGGGCGATGTCCGCGGATACGCGTTGATTCCGGGGTGCACGCACACCCGAATCAGCTTCCGCGAAAACCCGCATGTCCGTATCGACGAGGCGCACGTATCTGTGAAGACCGTGCGCGACCAAGTCGTCCCGTTTGGCGGGGCGTACTCGGTTCCGGGGTGAAACAGGGTCTGATTTTTTTCCTGTTTTTGGATCGCGGTGTGCGATCACCACAGGACGCGATGTCCCGAACAGTTTGTCCGGACACCGAGAGGGTCATACAGGCTTCGCGTAGGAATTGACGGAATCGAAAACGGAGATCAGGGTTGCAAGATACGAATACCTGAAGGGGACCGAGAAATCGGGGCTTTGAATCGTGTCCGACACGCGTGTTTGTGTCCTGTGCTGTGTCCACGGTGTCCGCGGCTAGGGCTCCCTGTGTCCGGGTCTGCTGCCGTGTCCGGGGCTCTGGGAAGCTGACCGTCGGTCGGCGCGGTCGGGCCGAGGCGGCGCGGTCCTGGGTGGTCGTCGACAGCGGCTAGGGCGGCTCGAGCAACTCTCGAACGGCGGGGAGGAGTGAGGAAGGGGAGAGCGGCGGGTGGAGGTCGGCGCAGGTGGCTGAGGGCAGTCGGCGGCGGGTGCCGGCGAGTTAGGGTGGAGTTAGGGTTAGGGTTTGGGAGTGAGGGTGGAGGTCGAGGGGATATAAATAGGGCTGGCGGGCGGAGCCGAGGCCGGGGAAGTCGGGGCTGGGGGAGGACGTGGCCGGGAGGGTCGGCCGAGGAGAAGGGGTCGTGGCCGGCGCGATTTCCGGCGGTGGCGCGGGGTTTCCGGATCGTGGGAGAGGGAGAAGCGGGTCCGGGTCGGGCGCGGATCCGGACGGGGGGGGACCCGCCCGACCCGTTAACAGGGGACTGGGCTGGGTTGCAACTGGGCTCGGCCCACTGGGCCGGGCCGGGCCCAAACCGAAAAATAAAAAAATCAAATAAAAATACTAATAATAATAATTATTAATAATAAACAGTAATTAATTATTAAATTAATTAATTTAGAAAAAATGGTTTTTAGGCTTTTAAAAATAGGTCTGAGGCTCAATAAAATCCCAGAAAATTACCTTAAGTCCGGTTTTCTATTTTACACCCAAAAATGTTATTTTCATGATATTTTAATATTATTTATTAACAATAAAAAAATTATTTATTAATTAAGAGCCTTGATTTTATTTACAGAAAATTCCAGAAAATTGGAAAAAATCCAAGATTTAATAATTTGAAAATTCAGGGGGGTTTACAACCTACCCAACTTACAAAAATTTCGTCCTCAAAATTTAAAATTAAGCCATAATCTGTAAATCCTTCACGTACATCAATCGCAGTCTCCTTGCGAAGATTTAAATCCTAATCATGTCCGCTGCAATCACTTCAAGGTTAAGACGACTACTATTCCAATCAAGATTCAACCTAGGGTTATTACTTCTTACTTTCTCAAATTTCTCACAGGCAGATTTTAGATTAAGTCCATATAGCATTTTCAAGATTTGCACATGACTTTGCCTCACGATTATAATTATCATAATTCCTCTAGAAGTGATTCGAGTCCAACAATTTTTGTATGTTTCAACCTTTTAAATTACATTTACATCCTCAATAATCTAACTAGGTAGTCCAACCACCGATTTTAATTCTTAATTCAAAGCATTAAAAAAAAATGCTTTAAGTGTAGTCCACAAATGTTCAAGTCTGAATTATATATCCTCTAAATTCAAATTGATGATTTTATCTCCATTATTCCAAAAATTTAGATCATGTACTTAGGATATAACTATTGGGTCCTCGATATCAATTCATTAATCATCTTAGTCACCCCTCTAAATTTTCAAAAATTAGAATGGCTTGCTTCTTCCAATCTAACCTTACTCGGTCACAATCCAAAAGACATTCCTCTCTAGTTGACAAATGCACTGCTACCCAAACTTAGAGTTTACCCCTTCATCACAAAAGACTATATACCTTAAGAAAATGTTCCTTAATATGTTTACTTATGTCATTCAATCCTCGAACTTCAACGCCGATCATATCACATATGATATGTCCTCAATTACGAAAGGTTAATTCTCAAGTATGTGATCGGCCTATGTGGCATATCTAGTACTATCTATGTATCCAACTTATACCAGCACGAGATTTCGTCTTTCCGAAATAAGGGAAGGCGAAGATCAATAATACAGAGTTCAAGGATGAGGTGATAGAACAGAAGTATCGGGATCAAGAAGTTTAAAGAATTCTAGTAGGATTTGTCAGGCGGTTATGGATTGAGGTTCTATTCTGGTAGTCATTTTATTCGCATGCTCGTATTAGTTTAGTTATGTAACTGATACGGTATGCTCAGCATGTCTAGGTCAAGTATATTTGTCTACTAATCGCTACGTATCTCAATCCACGTAAAGTAGTCGTGCGAAGTGCGAATCAAAATGCACTAAGGTGGATCAGACCGTAATACACTGATTCTGAACAGACACTTGTATTAGTCTACGCGTCCAATAATACACGTGTCATGAACAAGCCTGATAAAGAGTAAGCTTGCAAAACTAGGCTATAGAATAGCAGCAGAAACAAAGTACATCAAAATTAAGTGCGCTAGATGATGATGAAAGGAGGTACCAAATTTAAATCCACATAATAAGCAAAATAACAGAAGATTCTACAATCTCTACAGTTATTAAATATAAAAGCATACCAGGTTATTAGCAAGTTCAAAATTACTAGGTTGGGGCTGAGGTCACGAACCAATAGGCGCGGGCTAAACAATACTAGAAGGGCAGCTAAAAGAAATCACTTACGCGCATTAGTGACTCTAAGAGTCTGCACGTTCCCCACGGTCATCGCGTAAGCTTGTCCGTGTTCTTGGAGTAGCGGCACAGTCCTTCACTCGATGTTCTGCTGATCCACAATATAGACAGACACCTAACCTCTTTCTACAATCCTTCCAAATGTGACCTTGTTTCCGACAAAAACCACAAATGGGAACTCGTCGGTTCTGCCCTTGGGTTGGATTCATCTGTGGTCGTTTTGCAGCTCTTTCCTGTTGTGCTTGGTCTTGTGCTGACGCATACGGCCGCTTCCGGCTGGACTCGGTCCTTGTGGTACACTCCACAGGTCGCGCTACAGTAAGAACGTCCTCGTCGAAGGTAATTGCATTTGAACTGCTTGGCTTCCGTGACTCCGAGCTAATTCTGTTGATGAAGTTCTCCGCTTGGTTTTGCTGAGTTTCTTGTTGAGCCTTCTGATAGGCTTGCATCATTATGTAGAACATGCGGAACATCTGCTGTTCGTCCATAGGCGGTCCCGGAGGGAAGGAAGGCATCGGTGGAATAGGCTGTGTCAAGGGTGGAACGCTATCTTGATGGATTATTAAGGCAGGCTGACTTGCTTGACTGCCTTGTGATGATTGGCCTTCACCGACTGGTATCACATCGTTTCCTTGGGTAATCACAACGGTCTGTGGTGTTTCTGTATGAGTCTCGTTGCTGGCTTGTGGGTCCATCTACCTGTATCCAAAATAACCAATAAGAGGCACACAGGAATCAAGGCAAGATGCAAGTTCATATTAGTTCGAATACGATACAGATATCAAAAACGATTCAAGCAAGTGGATGAGATCCTAAAAACTTATCCTATTTTTATTGCAGGCCTGTTCGGTCCCTGAGTTGAAACCGAACAATTTAGTCGAATGACCTGCATGGGCCACCACAAAAACGTGTCACGACCCGCACCCGGTTATTCGGGCACGAGTGCGTGGGCACGTCCAGCCTACGCCGCAGAGTCGGCGGTAGTACGCTGTCTAGGTCTTACTCACTGGTAATTTAAATCTATCTCATCCACAAAAGTAAATAGACAAGGAAATTAACAGGAAATAGGAATGCTGATAAAATAAATGGTGATAACAGATCCATAGTTTATACATGAACAGAAGATAAATCGGGGACAAACCCGATTACTGAGCTGAAAAGGGAAAACTAGCTAACTGGCTACTACTCCTCAGAGATAATCTCCTGAGTGGGAACCGGCCTCTCAACTGTGTCACCTACTACGTCATAGGGATCAGAATAGGTAGGGCAAAGTCCTCATCATCGCCTAAAACAACGGATCCAGTCAGGAAAGGAGCAAAGTACACAATGCACAACAAGATTAAACTAAATATTTATGACAATTAAGTATTGAATATCATATTGAGAAAATTGCATAGAGGGACATCATTATCTCATAGTTAATGCTGTAAACAGGAATATGAGAAAAGCAGGAAATAAATGAGACAGGAATGAAACTACAACAATCAACAAGAGCCATAACTAGACAAGAAGCTATGTGAGTGAACTTGTGTTTTTAGAATACCTAGTTGGCATGCAGGGGTCTATAAAGTTAAACCGGCCGCCATGGACGGCTATTATTCACGAAAAATCGAGATCCGGCTGATGGACAGTCGTGTACCAACAGCTATTATTCACGACACGGGTCAGGGTAAACTACATGCCTTTCAGTATTCTCCCTCCCGACACGAAAAACAAGACATGAATTCCAATATTCAAGACATGAGATACGGTATTCTGACACTACGTGTAATCAGCAAGGGTACTAGTAGAGCAGGGAATTAATCATCACAATATAAAGATTAACTTGAGGTGCAGGTACTTGCCTTTGTTTGGATCCGATTAATAGGTCTTCGGGGAAATATCCAGAGATGAGTCCAAATGCTGAAATAAACATCACCATCACGCTCAGAAGATGTCAAATAGCTAGAAACGCCTGTCCTTGGGTCCAATTTGGAGACAAGGGCAAAAACGACAGTTTCGGGTCAAAACGGGGTCCGCCGTTGGGCCCGCTTTGCACCGAAAAACGTGTCCGGGTCAAAAGTCTCCAAATTCACCAAACTTAGTGTCAACAGGTCAGGAACGCTGATACGAACCCAACGGAACTTCCAGATTTGGATTCCGATGAGCCGAACACAAAATCGCCCGTCGAGCGGGGCCTGTGGGGCCCTCGACACGCGATTTCGTCAACGTTCTCAGAATCGAACCAAACTTGACCCACAGGACCAGCGTATCGCTACGAGTCCGATGGCGCAAGTTTCGTCTCGATCCGACGTGTGTGCACGAAATTAGGGTAAATTACAGAAAGGGCGGATACGGGGCGATGTCCGCGGATACGCGTTGATTCCGGGGTGCACGCACACCCGAATCAGCTTCCGCGAAAACCCGCACGTCCGTATCGACGAGGCGCACGTATCTGTGAAGACCGTGCGCGACCAAGTCGTCCCGTTTGACGGGGCGTACTCGGTTCCGGGGTGAAACAGGGTCTGATTTTTTTCCTGTTTTTGGATCGCGGTGTGCGATCACCACAGGACGCGATGTCCCGAACAGTTTGTCCGGACACCGAGAGGGTCATACAGGCTTCGCGTAGGAATTGACGGAATCGAAAACGGAGATCAGGGTTGCAAGATACGAATACCTGAAGGGGACCGAGAAATCGGGGCTTTGAATCGTGTCCGACACGCGTGTTTGTGTCCTGTGCTGTGTCCACGGTGTCCGCGGCTAGGGCTCCCTGTGTCCGGGTCTGCTGCCGTGTCCGGGGCTCTGGGAAGCTGACCGTCGGTCGGCGCGGTCGGGCCGAGGCGGCGCGGTCCTGGGTGGTCGTCGACAGCGGCTAGGGCGGCTCGAGCAACTCTCGAACGGCGGGAAGGAGTGAGGAAGGGGAGAGCGGCGGGTGGAGGTCGGCGCAGGTGGCTGAGGGCAGTCGGCGGCGGGTGCCGGCGAGTTAGGGTGGAGTTAGGGTTAGGGTTTGGGAGTGAGGGTGGAGGTCGAGGGGATATAAATAGGGCTGGCGGGCGGAGCCGAGGCCGGGGAAGTCGGGGCTGGGGGAGGACGTGGCCGGGAGGGTCGGCCGAGGAGAAGGGGTCGTGGCCGGCGCGATTTCCGGCGGTGGCGCGGGGTTTCCGGATCGTGGGAGAGGGAGAAGCGGGTCCGGGTCGGGCGCGGATCCGGACGGGGGGGGACCCGCCCGACCCGTTAACAGGGGACTGGGCTGGGTTGCAACTGGGCTCGGCCCACTGGGCCGGGCCGGGCCCAAACCGAAAAATAAAAAAATCAAATAAAAATACTAATAATAATAATTATTAATAATAAACAGTAATTAATTATTAAATTAATTAATTTAGAAAAAATGGTTTTTAGGCTTTTAAAAATAGGTCTGAGGCTCAATAAAATCCCAGAAAATTACCTTAAGTCCGGTTTTCTATTTTACACCCAAAAATGTTATTTTCATGATATTTTAATATTATTTATTAACAATAAAAAAATCATTTATTAATTAAGAGCCTTGATTTTATTTACAGAAAATTCCAGAAAATTGGGAAAAATCCAAGATTTAATAATTTGAAAATTCAGGGGGGTTTACAACTAGCACCATTGGATTATTACACTTAGTGTTAGGATTTGGATTTCATGTTTTGCTTTTCATGTCGGGAGGAAGAATACTAGGAGGCATGCAGTTTACCCTTTCCCCTGTCCTGACTGATAGTTGTTGAGTACGTGACTGTACCCTCAGCCGGATACTCGATTATTCCTGACTAATAGCCGTCTATGACGTTCCGGATTAGCCTTATAACCCCTACATTCCAACTATGTATTCTAAATACACAATCACACACACATAGTTTCATTATCTTGTTGCAGCTCCATTTTCTTGTCTCATTATAATCCTGTTTTACTCATGTCTCTGACTTATAGCATTTAACTCTTAGTTAATTTTTCTACTTATTATGCATATTCTTATCATGGTACTTAGTCAGTTTTACTACTTGTCATAATTATTTAGTTTAAGCTTTGTTGTGTATTGGTACTTTGCTCCTTTCCTGACTGGATCCGTTGATATTAGGCGATGATGAGGACTATGCCCCCACCTTTTATGGCCCATATGACGTAGCAGATGATACTATTGAGGAGCCGGTTCCTACTCAGGAGACTACTTTTGAGGAGTAGTTAGCCAGTTAGCTAGTATTTTTTTTCAGCATAGTACTCGGGTTTGTCCCCGATTTATCTTCTGGTTCTGCAATAAACTGTGGATTCGTTTGTCACATTTGGTCTTATGAAATCTTAGCATTCCTATTTCCTGTTATTATCCTTGCCTAGTTATTTATTGTGAATGAGCTAGATTTTAATTTACCTGTGGATATGATCTAGACAGCGTACTACCGCCGACACTGCGGCGTAGGCTGGACGTACTCACGAACCGGTGCCCGATTTATCGGGTGCGGGTCGTGACATTAGTATTGACAGAATCATGCTTTAGTAGTTCCATAACAGATTTATTATCATAGTTTATAGAAATTGCAGGAACAAGACTAATAGAAACAGGTATATGCATAATAAGGTTTCTTAGCCATTCGGCTTCTGTGCATGTAGTATCCAAGGCTATCATTTCGGAGTCCATTGTACTCCTAAATATGATAGTTTGTTTATATGAGCCCCATGAGATTGCAGCCCCTCCTAAAGTAAAAATATATCCAGTAGTAGATTTTACATCATGTGAGTCAGTTACCCAGTTTGCATCTGAATAACCTTCTATGATATCAGGGTGCCTAGTATAGTACAACATATAATCTAGAGTACCCCTAAGATATCTAAATACTCTTTCTAATGCTGTCCAATGTAACTGATTTGGGTTACTAGTATATCTACTTAGTCTTCCAATAGCAAATGCAATATCAGGTCTGGTCTTGTTTGATATATACATGAGAGAACCTATCATCTGAGAATATATGTGTTGCTCCATGGGAGAACCCTCATTCTTCTTGAGAACAACACTACTGTCATAAGGAGTAAGGGCGGGTTTCTTATCAAAATAATCAAATTTTCTTAGTATTTTCTCGATAGAGTGTGCTAAGGATAGAGTATAGCCCTCATTGTATTTGGACAGTTGCATGCCTAGAATCAAGTTGGCTTCACCTAGATCTTTCATATCAAACTGGCTGGATAAATAGTCCTTGGTATTAGTTATCAATTCTAGTGATGATCCAAAAATAAGGATGTCATCTACATACAAACATAAGATGACACAACTTTCATCTAAAATTTTGGAGTATATACATTTGTCATACTCATTTGGCACGAAACCATATTCTGAGATGACTATGTCAAATTTATTGTGCCATTGCTTGGGAGCTTGCTTTAGGCCATAAAGAGATGGAGATGAAGATTTAGGGTTAGGGTTTAATCTATTCGTATATATATATATATATATATATATATATATATATATATATATATATATATATATATATATATATAAGGAGAGGGAGGGGGATAGCTGCGCGCGCTGCTGAACCGCTAGCTGATGCTGATGCTTTTGCTGGTAGGGTTAGGTAGCGGGTAGGGTATGGGTTACTAATGGGTTTGGATAGGATATTGGGTTAGGGTTTATAAACCATTTAGATTTTCTTTTTCTTTCTTTTTCCTTCATTCTTTTTCTTATTCTATTCTTTTATTCTTTCTTTTCTATTTTCTTTTATTATTTATTTCTTTTCTATTAATAAACTTTATATATATATATATATATATATATATATATATATATATATATATATACACACACATATATATATATATAAAAATTTAGAAATTATATTAGTACATACAATAAATCTATCAACTGTCCACATGGTCTCCTACATGAAAATAATTAAGGTAAAATAAGAGTTGCTCCACAAAATCTTTAAATGCACAATCACCTAGAAATAAAAATCTAATAAATTCTATTACTTCTAATTAGCTAATAAATACTATAAATCAATTAATTAATTAAATAATATAATTTTTAAAATTAGGGGTTTTATAGATGCTTCCTCTCTCCTCTCTATATATAATAGTTTAGTTTATAAATTCTAGGGTTTTCTTTGAGCCAAATTTTGGAGAATTGTCATCTAGGATTCTTTCATCTTCCAAAAGCCTTACTCATAGCTCCGGACTTCAAACACGGTCTAGTTTCTTGCATTAGAATCGTATTGAGGTTAGCTTTTTGAATATATAAATTGTTTTACAAAATTATGAGTATTAAATTCTAAAAAATTCGTAGAGCACATCATGTCTGAAAATAGATGCGTCTCGATGTTTTCGCGATTTCGGGAGAATTAGGAATCGGAATCATGAACCGTTTAAATTTTCGGAAAGCTAATGTCGAGATAATTGACATATGTTTTTCTCAGAATTTAATTCAAAGTATTTCTATACTATTAATTCTGTAGAACTTCTACGTTAGAAATTAGCCACCGTTGCACAATACGAAATTTGTATATGCAATAATTTCCAAACGAATTTGAATTCAAACGAGCTATAAATTTCAGTATGTTTTTTATGATGAAATCTACAGGAAATCATACATGAAAGTTGAGTTTGTGTCGGTTGACTTTTTGGTTAACAGATTGCCTCGATTTGCGTGCCATGAGTCTCGAGTTGATAAAATTCAGTTCCTTTAGACAAAATTTATATCTATTTACTGCTACATAGTTTATATCATTGATTTAGAACTTCTATTAGAGATGTACTTCATTCCATCCTGATTGAAAATATTTTTCCAGACTGCGACTTAGAGGACTGATATCCGACATATTATGGACCACAGGGAGAGTAGCTGCAGCCTTGGATCTTGTAGTTCAGTTGTGATTCCGGGAGGTCTAGCCGGGATCACTAGTTATTCAGTTAGTTTTCTTTTAGCAAATTATGGAACCAGATTTATTTCCGGCATACTTGAGACTTGGATGTTATTGTTTGAGTTAGTTTATTTTGTTTAGACTTGTGTTGCATTTCGATTATTTATTTTTCTTTAATGTCTCATCGTGCTTTAGTTATGTGATTGAGTATTTTCATATTATATTATAATATCTGTGTCTTCTTATGAAGTTGGATATTCGTGTGAGATTGATTAGCTAGTATTGTGACCTAGACAGCGTTCTACCGCCAATGCTGCGACATAGGCTGGACGTACCCACGTACTCGTGCCCCTATATCGGGTGCGGGTCGTGACAATAAGTGTGCATATATATATGAACACAGGTGTATGTGTGTTTCATTTCTATGATGCATGAGTGTTAGGACATAAGAAAATTGATATTGCACGCATTTTAATTTAATGATGCGATATTAGTCAATATATATATATATATATATATATATATATATATATATATATATATATATATATATATATATATATATATATATATATATATATATATTCGGGGTTAAATTATATATATTATAACCAAAATTATTACATAGTACAAGAAATATACATCATTAAAATGATATATATGCTCTAGGCTATATTTAGTCTAGTTTTTAATAAGTAAATTAAAATTATATCAATTTATTTTAATTAATTTAATTTTGTCCAGATTTAAAATATACCTAATTTGGTACATCTCGTTATGATTATCTATCGGAATGTGTATTATATATGTAACATACATTATGATAACCTTAGTATTTAATTCTAACTAAAATTATTATTCTTACTTCATGAAAACTAGTATATAGTACATATAATGAGAATGGGTAATTGTTTATATATTAATTTAAGCCTTTAAAGAATTAAAATTCTATATAGTTAAACTCTTCCATTTATTATATGTTAAGGATTGTAAATTTAATTGTCCTACTAAGAAAATTGTAGATTTCTTGAAGCTTGTGCAGCATTGGAAGGAAACCATTACGCAATAATCAAATAAGTAGCATGTTTAGTATGAAAGAAGCCTCCCTATTGCGATTATTTTTATATAATCTATTACGTGTGTTCCGGTGTTGAGGGTTGCTCCACCGAAGGGGTCAGCGAACCCGTGAATGCTACGGAGGGTTGCTCCGGGTCATATATATAAAACTGTTAAATTTCTGGAAGCCGAAATACAAATGAGACTCTGCCGAAATTTTTAAGAATTTCGAAAGTTAACCAATATTTCGATATCCAGAAATATCGTCGATATCCCTAACCCTGAACTTTAGTTTATATATTTTCTTAAGCGATAGACCACCACCAACTATAAATTAACTAGGGATGTCACGCCCCAGTCCCAAAATGTCAGGAACTAGGCCACGTGTCACTGGCCAGCTGACACGTCACTATGGGCTTAATCCACTTTGATGGACCCAAAGGGACGTGCTACGCTGTCATAAAATACTACAAGTACAAAACAGGTAAAACTATCTCATCCACAACAACATGTCAGAAAAGCAAGTGCTGAAATATATATATAAAACTGAGTCTGATATAATACACAACTAGTGAGAATACAAGTCTACTACAAAAACTGATAATAGCGCAGAAAAAAATCAGATAGACTAAGCAGTGTCTATCTGATAAAAAAATATCTCCATCTCCAGGTGGCAGGCCTCTAGGGTCAAGCATACTCTGAGGGTGTCTCCTCGAGCTCCTCCTCGGTAGCACATCTAGCCTCCTGATCAGGGCCGTACACAGTGGGGTAGAAAGCCTCGTCTAGATCTGGCAGGGAACCAGGTCCTCAGTGGGACATAACAAGATACAAAAAATAACATGCCATGTATGTAAATACTGAATTAAGAAAATAAATACAGGGTGCTAACCATCTAAGTGAAATGCAAGTAAAGAACTTGTAGTACACATGGGAATGTGTGGCTAGACATACGCTGACGTAATTCACCAATCGTGGTGACTGGCTAGTATATGTGTCGTATGCCCCCGGACTCACGGGTAGCTCTGCAATCGACCATCTCCGAGGAGCATGGTACGAAGGTATAAATCATATATGGAGGGGGTGTCCCATACGTCTACTAGTTATCTTTCCCATCCCAATGAAACTAAATGTCAAGTCATACATTTCCTGAGTTATTCTAATCCGTGATGCGGGTCACACGTACTGGTAGCTAATCACATACGCAGTTCGCATCCATATATGTAATGCAACCATGTTGCGTGTTCCCGTGATAGGGTCTAGGAGAATATCAGGATACTCTCACAGTGTTGGTGAGTCTGTAATACTAAGTTAATTATATTAAATGTCAACATATCAGCTGACTGTACCCAAGGCAGTCTCAGGTAATCATGAAATATGAAATTCAGAAACAAGCATATATAAATAATTTAATTTTTACAATAACTTGGCAAGGTATACTTGCCTACTCCCTGATAGTGTTGATAACCTGATCTCACAGTCAGGTTTGAGGTTGCTGGTGACAGGGGGTCACTGGCTGTGCTGTAGTTGGTTTCTGTTAAAATAGACAGGGTTCGTGAATATCATGGTTGTAATATAAGCATATATATATATATATATATATATATATATAATATATAGTATGTATATATATAGATATAATATATATAGCAGTATATATAGTATTTAAAGAACAGACAAATGCAGGTGTATTATAATAGTAGCAGGGTATATCCACTGCTTTAGATATATAATACCATAGTATTATCAGGGTGTATCCACTGATATATATATATATATAATAAATAATATTCAGGGTATATCCACTGATATATAGATATATAGGTAAATGAAAAGACAGTGCAGAAATTTAATACGAATATAAATGCTGTACTATTCAATAATTATAATATAAATATTATCAGGGTCTATATGTGACCACTGTTATATATAATAAAGTGCAATAATTGTAAATATGCATATATAGATAGGCTGTAATATCCAGCACAGTATATATAATATTATGTAATAAATTAAAATGACATTGCAAGAATCTGAATTTATATATATAATATATATAAGCTGTATTATCCAGCTGAATATTAATATATATATATATATATATATATATATATATATATATATATATATATATATATATATATATATATATATATAGATATATATATATATATATTCATATATAATAAATGCAGGAAATATATTAAGTGCAGAAAATAAATTAAGAAAATGATGTATAGTATACATATATACTATATAAATAATACTATAATTATAGTAGTAGTAATATAACATATATATAATATGTTATACATAATATTTATAAATATATGAATACATATATTATATATATATTACATATGTATATAAGCAAAATAGAATTAAACTTCATATATACATATTAGTAATTAATACATAATATAATATAGTATATGTAAATATACATATATTTATACATATATACATATTTACATATATAAATATATAGATATATATATACATATATTTAGTAAATATATAATAATAGTATATACAATATAATATACTGTAATTAATAATATATAACATATATATATATATATATATATATATATATATATATATATATATATATATATATATATATATATATATACATATATATACATATACATATACATATAGAAATATATATATAAATACATATATATTAGGTATTAGGAGTATACCTACTGACAGGTGGGCCCTAGGGGTCGTCGACGGCGGGAGGACGGCGGCCGAGCTGGCCGGAGGCGGCCGGAGGAGCGGGAACAGCAGCAGTAGCTACGGGCAGTAGCAGCAGCAGCAGCTGAGTGCGGGGGCTCTGGCCGGCGGAGGAGCGGCGGAGGTGGCCGGGCAGGCGGCGGGTTCGACAGAGGGGAGGGTGGCGGTCAGGTTGGTGGTGGTGGCGGAGGTCCACGACGGCGGTGGCGGTGGCTGGAGGTCGTCGGAGGTGGGGGTGGTAGTTTAGGGTTAGGGAGAGCCGAGGGGCTGCGGGGGCTAGGGCGGCCGGAGGGGGTGTCGTGGGGAGGTGAGGTGGTGGTCGTAGGTAGGGGAGGTCGGGGCGAGTCGAGTGGGGGTGGTGGTGGCGGTGCACGGTGGCCGGAGGCGGCGGAGGAGGTGGTTCGGGTGGTGGTGGCTGTGGGTGATGGTGTTGGAGGAGTGGGCTTGCGGGGGTTCAGGGCGGCGGAGCAGGCGGTGGCTGGGGTTGGGACTTGGCCGGAGGGGAGAAGGGGTCAGGGCGAAGGGTCGGGCAGGATTTGGCCGGAGGCGGCGGCTGTGAGGGTTTGAAGAGAGGGGGGGGGGTCGGGTTTTATAGGGGTTGTAGGCAATGGTAAAGTTGTAATTAAGTGCAACTTTAGGGGTATTTAGGTATTTTTGGTATTTTGGGATATTTTTACAGGATTTCTCTGGATATTTAGGGTGGGTTCCACACACCTATTGTCTAGCCAATAGGATTATGCCACCTTTCATGCAATTTTGCATAAAAACCCCTAACTTTCATAAATTGTATAAAAGCCTAAAATTTGTATTTTGCGTAATTTCGCAATTTACCTGATTTTAAATACTGTTTCCCCGAAATACTGAATTATACAGAAATGGGGGAAATAGCTGGGGAAAATGTTTTGGACAGTGTGGGGTGAGTCTGGGCAGAGGCAGGGTCTGATTCTGCAGGTGATACGGGTCATCGTATTTATTATTTAATAAATACTGCGCACGGTGTTCACTAATTATTTAGAGGCTATTAGGGTAATAATTTCTCTACGGTGTCAAAACGATAATTGAAGTATAATTAGAGTAGAATATTATCGTATTTTTGGTTGGGCAAACAGGTGCCTACTGGTCCTCAAATTTCTAGGGGTACAGAGATGGGTAAAGAGCAGAAATTTAAATAGGAAATAAATACGTACGTTTGTAACGATATTTGTGCGTCTAAAACGAAGCACCAAACAAAGTTTCTGGAAGTTGCACAAAATACAGAAAAAGTAGTTTTACAAGTCTAGAGCAAGAATGTGAAATTTGTTTAGGTTTTACAGCTAGTGAAATGCCCTAATTAATTGTGTAATAAACAGGTGCACAAACATTAGAATATATAATAAATAAATTTTTTAAAAAGTTGCCATAATTCTAATTAGTCAAAACTAATCCTAAATTACTAAATTCTGGTCGAGGGAGTTTACAAGGGAACAATTAGCAAGAGTCCAGGATACGTAGGACACGGACACAAGTCACTCAACAAAATCTAAATTTCTGATAATTTGCTCTGTATAATTAATATTCTTGGAATCTGTGTTTGATAACTTGACACCTGCATCTTGGATTTTGAATAAAATGAAAAGCTTGTATCTTATTTTATCCTGAAAATGCATTTTGCATAAATAATAGTAAACGTGATATACAGAGTAAAAACTTAAATACAAGATAATAGAATAAGGATTGTTTGTAGATTTAGGCTAGAAAGTATTGGGCGGAGGAGAACAACATAAATATCACCTACGAAATCCCGCAACATAATAACTATATATATAGCTGATCAGCAGTTAAGCTCTTTCGTAAGGCTTTACGAATTGAGTATGTGAGGCTTACCTCACTTTCCTGTTTAGGCCCGAGAGGGGCTCGACCGGATTATAATCCCGTGCCATTCTGTTCAAGTCACCTGAATATAAATGCACCTAATTCGATTCAAAACCATCGAATAGGTGAATTAAAGAATTAATTTAAGCCCATCAGGACATGGCCGGATTCTAAGCACCGTGCCACCAAGTCACAGCATGATCCTTGATATACGGGATTGTTGGGGGAAACTAGTTAAAGTGATTATTTAAATGTTGTTCTCCAAATTGCATCATCATTTAGAAAAATTGTTTGTGTATTGTGGTAGTGACATAGGGATTGTATTGCTTGAATTATTAGACACTATAGGAATACTAGTTTAGGAATTGTTCAAGTCATAGACACAATTATATGATACACCTCTTTATTCCTGTACAATTATTACTACTTCTTTATCTTACTATCATATCTTTTATTTACTTACCATTCTTGACCGATGACTTGCTGTCGTTCTGACGACCTAGTATTGTTCAATAGGGAAAGACGAAGTATATGAAGAAACGTTACCTCTCTATAATGTGGACGAGATCGAGAAATAATCTTCAAGGGATACCAGAAAATATCGCACCAAACATTTTTTAGCCGAAACTATGTATATTAAGGAGATGATTCTTATAAAGACTTATTCAGTTGTACCTTAGTTGGAATGTATAACTTCAGTTGTATTAACTAAGTATTTTAGCATGATTTGCATTTTATTCTAAAATTATACGGACGACAATCGCTGATACGGGTACGATAGTATTCGTATGAAACATAACCTGAAGATATAATTACATATCCGGCTCACTGTATCTTAAAAAATCGAACATGACATGTCTTTTAGTGGTCAAATTTCTCAAAAAATTAGTTGTGAAAGTGCTTAGATGCTTTTGCGAAAGCTGAAGATACCATGAAAACCCCCCTTCCCTTTTCCTTTTCTTTTTGTCACCTCTACCTTTCTTACCAGCCCCACCCCTCCATCTCCAAAGCTAAAAGACCCTCCCTCCCCCATATTCAATTCAAGCGAGCGAGTGAGTGAATGAGTGAAAGCTAAGTAAAGAACAATGTCTCCTCTCTTCCTCTTCTTCCTCCTCCCCCTCCTGACCGCGGCAATGCCCGTCCTGCCCGACCCCGACCCAGTCCTGGTCCAGTCCTTGAACTCCCCTCCCTCCTCCGTCATCCCGGCATTCCCGGAACAGCAGTCCGACGTGTCCTCCTCCTCCTCCTGCCACCTGTCCCTCCCCTCCGACCTCTCCTTCCTCGCCTCCCTCTCCCTCTCCCTCTCCTCCTCCCACTTCTGCCCGGCGCTGGAGGCGGCGCTCTACGCGGCCTACGCCTCCTCCGCGATGTCCCTCCCGGCCGCCGCGAAGCCGGCCTCCCAGCAGCTGCCCGAGCTGCCCGACGACCCGGAGTACTGCGCCGGGGAGGTGGAGAGGGCGATGCGGGCGAGGGGGGTGGAGCTGCCGAGGGTGAACGCCACCTGCGACGCCGCCTACTGCTACTGCGGGGTCAGGCTCAGGAGGATGACCTGCCAGCAAGGCTTCGTCGCTGACCGGGCCGGGAGGAGCTGGGTCCCCAAGGATCGGCACCGGAGGAGCCTCCAGAGGGACTGCCGGACCCGGGGACTCGCCGGCTGCAACACCTGCCTCCGGGCGCTCAACCAGGTGACTCCGACTCACACGCATTTCCTAATCTCTCTCTTTATTTTTATTTTTTTATTTTCTTTTGGGAGGGGGGGGATATTTACGCAACTTTTATCTCTACTAACACAGAGGGAGAGCACATCTGGGTCCCTTTTCCATATTCTGTTTCTCAGCTATGACATGTGGGCTACCCTTCTATTTTATATCGACTGAGTCCTAACAGAGTGAAAATAGAATATATGACAGAAATAGTGCGACAACAGATTGATCTAATGTAAAGGTGGCTTAAAAACGATAATGCTAGCCCACCACTAATTTCTTGCCACTTAGACATAACATTTTGCATTAATTTTTTTTAAATGTAATATATATTTGTTAAGGTGGGAGATATGTTTTTTGATTGACTGAGTTCAATTCACAATATATATTTATAATAAATTTATATTAAAGTTGTAACCATTTTTTAATGCACATGTATATTACTAATAAATTTTATATTTAATACATAGCCAGAAAACACCTCTTCTCGTGGTTGCAATTGCTTGAATCAATGTCACATGTGCAACTAATGATTAACCTTGTATATCCAGTGTAATTTTTTATTTTTATTTTTGCTTTTGTTACTATAAAATGAAAAGTATTAAATAAATAAGATTATTTATACTATTTTTTTTTCTATATTTTATGTTTATTCTATGAACTTTTTTTACTTTAAAAATAATTGCACGGACTTTTCTTATGTTTTAAGGATAAATATGTTCGTGTAATAAACATAAAATATGTTTGTGTAATAAATATAAAATATATAGGAGGTTAGTATAATTATGTTTAAAAATAAGGAATGATTGTGTAATAAACATCAAATATATGAAAAGTTATTTCAAATAATCCAAATAAATATTATTGTAAGTGATATATATATATATATATATATATATATATATATATATATATATTTGTCATTAATAAAGGTAAAACATAAATTGTTAGGATAATCGTAATTTTAACAGATCTATTTTTTAAATAATTTTCTGTCCTAGTTTTGAATGTTGAATGTGCTAAAACTGTCAAAATTATGAGATTTCTTAACGATTTATGTTTGTGTCTTTCTCAATGGACCATATTTTTATACATAGTTCATGGGATGAGATTATGTACATCTTCGTTTTCTTCATATTCTACATATTCGGAAGCTCCGTGACACTGGAACTTTTTTTTTGGTCCACATTGCAACAAGTTAAAGGTTATAAATAAATTTTTTTGAAGGATGTTGTAGCATAACTACTTTTGAGTACTTTGAGATAACTTGCAATCTCTTTACGATGTTTGTAGCATAGCTACTTTTGAACTTCTCGAAATGGTTTTTGGGAGACATTTGACGACTTTTTCTTGTCTTTAATTAAAGTATATTAGCCTTTACTTTGGATATTATCTTTTATCATACAAATGTAATGATAACTTGCAATCTCTTTATCGATTGATTCAGTGTGGACATCATCATTCCTTCTCCACTAGAAAAGTTGTATGCGTTTTTTGCTTCACGTAGGGTTTTTATGCAAAATGCAGAAAATAAAAGTGAAAAATAGAATATGACTAAATTGAAAATGCAGATTTTGTTAAGGTCAATATTTGTATTCACTAGAACGAGGACCCATGCAAAATTTTCCTGCTTTGATCCATGGATTTTTGCAAATGTTTGGGCCACATTTGAAATAATTATATATGCAAACAACATATTTATTATGTGGATGGATTTATGGTTGCAGCTCAACGGGAATGTGTCCGCATCAGCCAGCAAGGACAGCAGGGAATGCCAGCTCATGGGCCTGACGTGGCTCCTCTCCAGGAACACCACCCTCTACCTCCCCATTGCCACCTCCGTCCTCCGCGCCTTCCCGGATTTCTCTGACGGCGTGGGGCCTGCTTCCTGCTCGGTTCCGCACGACGAGATGCCATTCGCCGTCGGATCGGACGAGATCAACGGCGGCGACGAGTCTTCCGGCACCAAATTGTCACCGACGATCAACGTAGTCCTACTGGTCATCATGTACTTTGTTTTCTTAGGTTTGGAGAAGGGGAAGGAATTGTAGGTTTGTTGTAATTATTTGGCTATGTATTTTGTAGGACGAGAGTATGATTGATACTGCTATCATCTCGTTTTAATGATATCCTTATTTTGCAAATTCACTTTTAATAATTCATGTTTGGGTCCAGTTTTGGTGCTGGCAATTCTTGGTAGCTTGTGGACTTGGTGGGGGCAAAGAGAAATTAACGAAGGCTCTCTCAATGGTGACAAATTTTTCATGGGTTTGCTTGCTGGATCCTAAACCAAAATAGAATGATTGAGAGTATATGTAGTTAATATAGGAACAACTATGTTCAAGTTTCAGTGGATCATGTGATTTATTGATGGGCCAATATTGCCACGTTATGGTCACATCACAGACTGACATGGATGTTCTCTTACAAAATCATAATGCTAATATAATTTATGTTCCACACATTTATATTTACGCCTGATAGAAATTTTAAACTCTATTGACAACTTCCAAATAATATAAATATTCTAATAATATTTACTCTTGTGTGCATTAATTTTCATTTCTATCTGATATGGATTTGTAGTAATGTTCTAAAAGTATATCAACAACGTACAAAATAATTATTGATACTATTTGGGATTATTGGGAGAACCAAATATTTGTTTTGGTTGTGAACTAAAAACTCAATCAACAATGTTACTGCTCTAATTTATGATCGATATAACCTCCAATTTTCCGTTTAGTCATGACCAATTGTTGAGAATATATATATATATATATATATATATATATATATATATATAAGCAAGATATATTTTATATTTCTTCATGATGGTCTTTGTTATGATGAGTGTCATCATTCTTTGCATTATTTGTGGGGTGGGGCTCCCGTTGCCTTTCTTTTGTGGCATGCTTATTAGCTGGTTTTGCCGTTTGGTTGCAAAGTAGGCGTTTTCTCATATTTTTCTGGACAAGGAAACTGTTTCCATCATGTCCAGTCCCATTTCATGCTTCTATTGCTAAATAGTAAATCACTATTAATAAAAAAAAAAAAAAACATCCAAACATGTTTATAATTTCAGCATGTTCTTGACAATGAGGCTAGATTTCTTTTTCTCCCCTTTATGTTTTTTTTTTATATATTCTTGACAATTGGAGTTTGATATTTTCATGTCTCAATTCGGGTCACTGGTGTATATGGTGTTGGATTTCAAAAATGCTAAATATTGTTATGATTTATTTAAATTTTGTCATTAGTGGTCCGTTCTTACTATTCAATGTTGAGGTGAATTCCGAGTATATGTAATTTCATATTTGAACTATCATTTATTGACTTGTATGCATGAGATATGTTAGCTCAAGCAATTAGTATGGTGGGGAGAGGGAGTGTTAGTGGGCAATGTTCAAATCTCAAACACAAGTATTTGTTTTGTTACCAATTTTATGAAAAAAAAAATTCAAACTTCCAAAGGGACAACTCAAACGTGGGGTGAATGACGCAAAGTAGCACTTTTAGGACGCACGTTGCACTTTGTACGTATAGTCCTTTGTCCGAGAGAAGGATGGTGAGTTACAATGAGCGTTGTACTTTCGAACATGCTGGTTCCTGAGAACGGATCGATGAAGACGATTGGCTCTAGCTTTGAGTGACCATAATCTTCATTAAACAAACTTGTACGAATATTTTTTTCAAATTGTCACAACAATGTTTAACCCTTGTCTACGGTGGAGAATATGAAAAAAGAAAGAAAGAAAGAAAGGCTTAATAATAACAACTAAATATAGGAAAAGTTAAGGGGCAAAAAATATTGTGTGTTTGAAAGAAATGTGTTTATTTAGGGCACTACTTCCCAAGTTGCCCATGAATATTGCAAACCAAGCCCATTAAACAAAGGGAACACGAAAAAAAGGCCCATCAAATAGTGGTCCTCCCAGTCACAGTGTGATAATATTGGTTCGGAAACTCAAAACGAGTGGCTTTTGATATTCTTCTTCTTCTTCTGCTCCAACGGTTCTGCTAGGGTTCAGTTTCTGGTACTTTTTTCGTCATTCTTCTTCTTCTTCTTCTTCTGCTCCAACGGTTCTGCTAGGGTTCAGTTTCTGGTACTTTTTTCGTCATTCTTCTTCTTCTTCTTCTTCTGTAGTTCCGATTTCATTCGTTTAATCATTTCGACAAACACTTTGTTGCCAAAACCTCTATTGCACGACACGACACAACACGACGCGGCGACGCCTTTAGTTTGGCGTGTCCTATTGTACTTTGGAGTGTCGATGAGTCACATGAGTGTCACTGTTGCGTCCTTCGGATACGTGATGGTCACAACCCGGACACTCCAAAATACCATAGGACATACCAAAATAGGTGCCATGTCTGTGTCGCCTGTGTCCTTACCGTCTGGTGTCGTATCCATTCCTGTTCAACATAGTTCCGATCAAAATATAATCGATTACAATTTGGCACAGATTATAACATTCACTCACACTCAAATTACTAGGAATCGTTGGGGAAGGAGTAGGAGAGGTTGGAAGTTGTATTATACCAAGTACATCATAAGACGGAATAGGGTTGTAGATTTTACTTACCATGAAGATTCCATTATATATGGATAGTATGATTAAGGTAGATAAACTGGAAATGGCGGCAAGAACAAGCCTATAACACAGTGTTGGTCCATGTAGAGGAGGGGTGGTGAGAAGTGAGAAATATGAAGTCGTTGAATTTATGATATTTCGGGCAATGTTGTGAACAACGGAGCGGCTGCTAGATGTCTAGGAGGGGCCCTAGTGTCTAGTGACATTTTAGAATGGGGCCGAGGGAGGCTGGCATGGCTTGCTGATTGAGAAAGAGTAGAATGTTGGAATGGAGGCACTAGATTTTTTATTATTATTTTTATTTTATACAGGAGGAAATAGGGTGCATGTGTGTACGGGTTTTCATTATAGGATTCGAGTCATTTGACCTTATGGTCGATTAGGGGAAGTATGTCATCTATTCTTTTCCTCTGCAAATGTTTTCGTTCTTTCCCCTGAAATTTGAAAACTGGGCCTCCACACCGATATATATTGATATTCACCTTGAAAATTGTACCACCTTTTTTGAGATTTAGCTACCAATTATCTCTGTATACAATTCTCACCTCTCCCTTAAATTATGCCTACCTCTATGTAAGCCTTCAAATCCTATTATTTTCTTATATTTTTGTTATAGATAGGCATAGTTTCAGGAGAAAATCCAAACAGCGTCCTGCATTTTTTTCCTTATCACTTATCACCATGATACATGATTAATACTTGAACAATGTTTTACCAATTTAAATGTGTGCTATGGCTTTTAGCCTTTATTACCTTAAAATAATATCATAGCGTACCTAGGAAATGGTATGACATTCTAACCTGTTCGATTTTTCATCTTATTGCAGGTTATTTATTGATTAAGAAGTTTTGAGGAATGATGGGTAAAGAGAGAAAATGTCTAATGTGCCCTTTAAATTGAAACACAGTTTTGTCCTACTGAACTTAATTAATGCATCGTCGGATGGCACAACTGTCCTCATTTGCACAAGCATGTTACAAGGTATTATTGTGTTTATTTGCTTGTGTTCCTTGGACTAAACTATGAGTGGGTCCTTTTGAGTTCTTTTGAACTACTTGGAAGTGCTGCAATGGCTCTTTCATTCAATTTTATTGGTTACAAAACTTCACTTCCATTTTTGGTATTTCCTTTTACTTGTGGTACCAGTTATTTATGTTCTTCCATTTTTGGGACACTTATGATTTGTGACTGATATTATAACATTCATGGCCTAGTTTTGTGAAGCACTAGCACTCCAAACAACCAGACCATAGATGCGCCATGTATATGTGTAGAACATGCACTTCACACGCATGGAACATGGTTTGAACTGTGTTCATGGTTAGCTGGGTATGGAACTATTCATGGTTATCTTGATTAGGAGACAATCTATTTTCCACCTTGAGTCTAGACTCATTAGTCTGAAAGCCTATTTCCTAATGGCAGCGTTTCTAGGGTGGGAAAGAGGGGGGTGGGGAGGAGAGGTGGTGGTGGTTGATTATCTGATGCATTGGGATCTTGAGGAGCTCGGTTATACTTGTGCTCACCAATCCTTCAGGAGATGGTCTAATCCTTGACGAGATGGTTATGTAGTGAAGTGCTATACTCATCTTTGATTAGATGATTATATTGTGAGTGATTAATTGATTATAAAGGAAGATCTTGGAATGTAAACCCCAAAAATGATGGAAGAAGAATAGAACATATAGAAATTTTGATAGGAAATTAAAGTTAAGACTTTTGCTGTATCAAACAACATCATGGCAGACGGGTGTGTGTTCATACACACCATTAATCTTGGTAGGTGTGCATTTCTTTTATGTTTATTTATCTCAATTTTGTTATCTTACCTCCCCATTGGAACTCATTATATTCTAGAAAAACTTGAAAAGGTTGTCCTTGCTCCAATGAGTTCAAATTGCATGACCGTGAAATGTAATTGACATTTTCTTTATTTATGTATATAATTAAAACAAGATGGTTGAAATGAAGGAGCGCTTATGGAATACTTTGTGGTCGCAAGATACCATTGAAGTTGAAAGGACAATTCTATATACGATATCTATAAGAGGAAACATGCTTTATGGAAAGGAAGAAGGGTGGGGAAACTAAAAACATGTCTAGAAAATTAGCATATTTGAAATTGAGAATGCTAAGATGCATGAGGAACAACATACAAAAAGATAAGATAAGAAATGAGTGTATTCGTTGAAATTTTCAAAGTTGGAGGTGGCGCCCATTGAGGACAAGATGAGAAAAAATTGTCTTAGGTGGTTTGGACATATGCAACGCATACCAATAGACGCATATATATGGATGCTTATACTGAAATCAAGCGATTCAAGACCATCTCAAGACCACCAAAACCTTCTGAAACCCCCCTCCCTCGTGGGGAAACTGCGAATTAAAAGGGCCAGATTTTGATATTGATAGTTTGAACCATGATGCAATAAAATAGTAGCTAAAGGAGTTGCTAGGACTTGGTCTATGAACATGGACCTAGACGGATGACTTTTATTAGTATTACAAAGGAGGGAAAAGATCCAAACATACCATGGAAATTTCTTGCTATGACTTGGGACCATACGAGGGTGGTGCATGGGCACATGGGACACTTGTCGTCTTCCAATTAATTCAGTACATGAGACCACATGGGACTTTTTGGGCACGTCACACATGGGTGAAATGAGAAAGGACAGCTTCCGGCATGAGATTCATCTTAGATACTAGTTGGTCAACCATATGTTACTATTTCAGTTTTGCATCAGATTTATCTTAGGTTATAATTGGTCAACTATCTATGAAGATAGATACCTCTCACATAACCATACCATCATACTTTGCCCATAAATTGAAATTAATGTTCAATAGTTGGAAGGGAAAATAGTGTCGAGCTTATCTGAGTTAAGCAGGATTGGACTTATCTTCAACCAGCTCATTTCTATTTGAGCTCAAGCTCGCTCATTTACTAATGGATCGGCCCTAGACAACTACCTGAGCATGGGGATATTGGCCAACAGTTTGTTTGGTAGTGAGCTTGAGCACCTAATAACCCCTAGCACCAAATCATAGAGGTCGTTTGTAGTGAACTTGATAGCTGGTCCTAACGGGGTTATCCTCACTTTCGGACTTATTTTGATTGGAAAAAAGGGTGATGATACACTTTTTTTAATAATTCACATATTATGCTATACTGCAACTGGTTACTCAATGCACGGGGGCATCCGGTTAGTTAAATTTTCAAATGCAACAAACTTCTGAAAAGAAGACAGCTCTTTATTGTTGTCGAGGTTTCACTTTTGTTGTTTGGATAGCCACAAATGCAAATATGGAATTTTATTTTGAAAAGATGCAAAGTATCGAAAAGTGTGTTATACTATGTTGCACGAATATGGACATACAGATACATACACGATATGGATATGGGATATGGACATTTTCCTTTAGGTACATAGTGGTCACCTATGTTTCATGAATTCATATACATGTACGGGGACATGATACAGATACGAACACCATTTTTCCATGTCCGTGGAAACATAGGTCTTGTAGCTTTTATTGCCAAGAGTGACATGGCAAAATTGGGACAGAACAATCACAACATTTATTTCAATCTACTAACTTCCCAACTGAAGATACAACCAATTTTAACTAAACTGCAAACTTTGATAGCTTTACATGTCTTCTTGTTGTAGAAGTGGACGATTGCATACCAAACAATGAATAACCTATTTTGCAGTGAAATTGTTGCTAAGAAAACCAAATGCGCCCTATATTGATTAGTCTGACTTCAGCTGATGCTATAAAGATTTTGTGTGAAGGATTTCAACATGCATATATACAATTTTTTTTTTCTCACAAAGTTTTTTAACTCCCACCATTAAATGGAAGGAATAATAAGCATCCCCGTGGGATCGAACCCAATAAGCCATGAAGCTCGTCTCCACCACCTTGCCACTTGAGCATATATACAATCTGTTTGCGATGTTATATTCCAAAAAATGTATTACTTTTAAACAAAAAACGGATAGAAACTAAATAGTTTCAATTGACATAGTGCTTACCTCTGGTTTGGCTTGTTTTTCTGATATTGCTATTTATTGTAAGGGATATTTTAGCAAATGCCCCCATTTAGAATGTATAAACTAGTATATACCCCCACTTAAATTTTTTTTTAGCATATACCCCTATTCTGTGTGAAACATTGAAATCTTCGTTTAAAAGTGGGGGTATAACTTAAAATTTTAATTGTTCCGTACACATAATGGGGGCATTTACTAGTTTTTTTTAATTGGGTGAATATGCTAGTTTATACCATTTGAATAGGGTCATTTGCTAAAATATCCCTTATTGTAATGTAGTATTCATGCTATCTGCAAAAAGCTATGTTGTTAGTATCTTATGATACATGATACGTTATGATACATTATCATTTTGTTACGTATCGTTTGATTTACGGTACATAAAGACCGATGGGTAGTATCAGTTTTTTTGGGTCTTTATGGTATCGACTTTTTTACTTGAGTCATGTATTGTATACTTAAGAATCTAGATTCTGGAACTAGATAGGCCCGTAAAGATGAAACCTATTTTTTTTTTATGAGAAAACTATATTAAATCTTGTTTCTATACGGATTTAGAGGTATATACCTAAACTCCTTGAATCACTGTATCATAGGATACACGATATGCAAGCAAATTGATACACGCGAGTTGACAACCTTGTCAAAAAGGTTTCATTGCTAACATGCTGACTTGAGAAGAGAACAGAGGGAAAGTCATTTACCCCTTTGCTTCAGATTTGGAGGGTCACCTCTGGTCCATCATTGCTAGCATTTTATATTTGTCATTTCCTCTACTTTTTTCAAATTATGTACATATATGTTTTTTCAGTATAAAACACATATTATATGTAGTTATGGGTTAAGCTCCATGTGTGTCCTATCATCTATGTTCTATTTTTCCTTCTTCTTTTTTTTTTTCCTTCCAAGAATCTGTGCTTGAATGCTCGTCTTCAATTTGATCGCATACCTTCTGTTATAGGGATTTAGCGAGAGGAGTTTAAGAAGTGCGATATCTTTCGAAGTTGAGAATGGATATCGTAACATGTACCGCAGGACTATGAGGTGATGTGTCCAATGAATATTTTTTTTATTGAGTTCACTTCTTCACCAATAAGTTGATAAGAAAAAATATTGCCAATTAAATATCACTGCTCCTTGCAGGTTTAGTAGTTTTCTCCATGCAAAGCTATCGAAATGGTGTACACAATCCAATCACATTCCGCCTAAAAGGCTTTTGGAAGAAGTGAGCGAGTACAACATGGCCAGCATGCAAGAGAGGTCGAAGTTTTTAAATAAGGTATTTGAGCTGAATTTTTTAAGCACTGTTCATTGTTAGATATTGTCTCTACATTGTTATGTAATTTGTATAGTTTGACCCTTGAATCTAGAATATGTTGCCGTTTCCCTATTAATTGTATTATCCCACTGTATTAGCTCATTTAGCTAATCTGTTAGAGAGCCAACTATTTGATGTTTTTTTTTCAGGTCATTGCTTTATCTTGTTTTAAGAAGAAATTTACAAATTATATACTCTTGACCTATATATATATATATATATATATATATATATATATATATTCTGGAGTGCACAGGTTATATTTGTTTAGATTCCTTAGGTTATTTGTAGTGTTAGTAGATGATAATCACTTCCATTTTGGTATTGTACACCATCTTCACTTTACTTGCCATGTAGTGCATATAGGTGTGGACAAAATTGTAGCATTATTCAGCTGATGCAACCTAGATCTAACATGATATTCTTGGAGGGAGCTGCACTTATACATACCTACTTTAGTGGGTGTGTCTTCCTGTTCAACTTTCAACCACGTGAAAACACTTTACTCAATAACATGCCCCAATAATAATGCACTGAAACATTTGGCACACAATTACATAGTTTCTGGATTGCCATCAATTTTGTTCCCATGAATTTGACTTTGGTAGTTTGCTAGTGCAAGACTAATAGCTTTTCATTATAATTGATACATGCGCATAGGGTAGCTATAAAATACCAAATAGATGAATTTGGATGAAATGTGAGACTATTCTGTGTACAAAAATAAGAACATAGTCTGTGATCGTGACCTGCAAAGGCTAGAGTTGTAGGCTATGATGGTTCTTTCATTACTGAGATAGTTGGTGTATACACGTCTAACGTTATTCATACTTGAACCTTCAATGTCTTGCAAACTGTGGACATGGTTTTGTTAGAGAGCTTGTTTCTTTGGATCTTGAGGTTGATATTTGAATTTGATATTCATATTGGCATATACCATACTGCTGGGGCCTGCCTTGGGTCCTAAAGATAGCATGTCTTGCTGCTGCCTCAAGCTGTACTTGAAATGACAATGTGAGAAATATGTGGTAATACATGGTTTAGTTGCCTGGTTTCATTTATCTTTAATTTTTACTTAAATAATCTAGCGAACAACCCGAATCATAGTTACCTGCAACGCGGTACGTCCTGGGTTATAGTACGGGTTTGGGAACATAGTACGCTACTTGTCTTCCGTACAAAGGGGGTTCACTAATTCGGTTCGTAGTACACCCTAAAATTATAATTGGGATGATACTAGTTACTTGTTCAAATTTGACTAGATAATTGTGTCATATACGGAAAAATAAACCTTATATAGAACATACGAAAATTTAAACTCATTACTCTACTTCATTTAATAAGATGTAAAACTTGACCTTTTTAGTCATATATCAATCTGGAATATAACATTTATAATAAACTAATACAATGACACAAAATCAGAAAATGTAAAAAAAACATAAAATAAAATAAAAATGACCAATGACTCGGAACCTTCATACAAAATAACAAAAGCATCACAAAATCTCATAAGCACATTCTTTTTTTTGCATGAGGAACTTGCAAAAGAGAGTAGTGGCTCATAAGCAATGAAGAAACAACAATGGTATCCAACTATGAAGTCCAATTTCATTAGAAATGTGTAGCTGTGGAATCCCAAGTGACAAGAAATCTTAAGGATTTTCCTTTTTTTTGCATTGGAAGAATCTCTTGCAAAAATCAAATTTATTGTGAAATTTCAGCGACTGATTCGGTTCGCCAAATGTAACGATCTGGATCGAGTATCATAGCAATTCAGATAGCAATCCGGATCGAAAATGTACTCTGAACCGGAACGCTCATACCCGGTACATGTCCAATGGGGTTAAAGGTGTACCCGGTAACTATGACCTGACTACAACACTAAAGGAGTTTATGATCTAAGTTAATTTTGGACCTTTCAGTTTGAAGGATATTTTCTTGTGTCTTGATAGTTCTCGATGGTAATGTATTACCTTATTTCATAAGGAGTTGAAACCAGTTGACAATAAATCTTAAGTTTTTCCATTTTTTGCTTTGGAATAATCTCTTGCAAAAATCAAATTTATTGGGAGATTTCGGCAACTGATTCGGATTGCCAAATTTAGCAACACGGATCAAGTACCATAGCAATCCTGATCGAAAATGTATCCCGAACCGGAATGCTCATACCTGGTACATGTTCAATGGGGGTTAAGGTGTATCGGGTAAGTATGACCTGACTACAACACCAAAGGAGTTTATGATCTAAGTTAATTTTGGACCTTTCAGTTTGAGGGATATTTTCTTTTGTCTTGATAGTTCTCGGTTTGTAATGTATTACCTTATTTTATAAGGAGTTGTAATTTATCTATTTTTATTTGCAAACTGCTTTGGTGGGGCTGATCACTTAATTTCTTCATAGAGCTGCAAGCCCGCAACCCATTGGTTTGAGCTTATGTATAAACCTAAAAAAAAATGACCTAAGAATTTTGCTCACATGTTTGTTTATACTTTTATTAAGTTATTTTTTGTTGTACTAGATACTCAGTAATTATTGTGGGGGCGGTCATTATGTGCACCTTTTAGTTACGTTGTTGTGGCTCAAAACAGTAGATATTCCAACTTTGGATAAAGACCTAAATCCATGCTTGTTCCTTGATCTTGTCTTGTCCTGGCTCAGAATTACTCTGTAAACTAACCTATGTCATGCACACATATCCTATTGATTGTTCTTTTGACAGTATTGGATATGACATTCTCCATCAATTATATCAAGTATGAGTTTCTTGTCCAGAATCGGCTTCATCGTTTGCAAGTCTTTTTTTTCCATGAGAGCCTGAGTTCGTGTCCATTTTTAGAACTAAAATGTTTTATGTCTTTGATGTGCGCATACCATGTGATGAAGATATCACTGTTTATTCTTTAAACAATCTTAAGTACGACAATCTCCATTATGTATACCAAGGAATAGTGATGTTTCCAGATTGAAACAAAAGCCACAATTGAAAAGGTATTACATTTCATTTTAAACATATATACAAATGGGAAGCATATTAACCCAAATCTTAGATTGAAAGGATCTGATTTGTTGACATTAAGTTGGAGAAGTTATTGGATTACCATGCTGGTATGGCTAGGGTTTCCATATAGCAATTCCCTTACCTTGTGCTCCACGACAAGGGAGTGTGAACAGTCTCTAAAAGCACCAATGATAACAAGTGGCATCAAGTCTGCAGGAAGTGTGACTATGCGATAGAAAACGAGAAAGGGGTTCACCGTAGGGTTTAGCCTTTCATGATATGACGCTTAGCTATTTCCATATCATGATGGAATTTTACTTATATCCAGTCAAGTCGGCCTGGTTATTTGACCAGGTAGCTGTTCAAGTGGGTTGTTTTTAGTAATAAGCAATGGTGCGAGACTGTTTGAATATGTCAGAATTCTGCTTTATCTGGTTTTAAGAAACATATATGAGGATCAAAAGCTCCTCCTTTCTTTCGTGTAGCCAATTCCAAAGGAAAGACCTGACATATCTAAGGTGAAAGCTGTCTTGTCTTTAGTTAGACCTAGTGCTTTTAGCAGAATTATGTTGGCAAAGAAAATTGCAGATGGGAGAAAGAAGTTGGGTTATACAAAGGGAAAAGGAGCAATATGAGCATCACATTATTGAGGGAAAATAAGTTTATCGAGACAGAGGAGAGGTAGCAGTTAGCTGGTGTTTTCAGAAGAAATTCTTCTTCCATCATTTGATCCCCATTGACGTGGAGGCTGACAGGAAAGATGGGGATGCATAATATACACATGGATAAAGGGCTTCAAATATTGAATTTAGCTTATTTCAAGAAGATTGTGGAAGATGCCCATGACTCTTAGCTGGAGGATCCTTGTTTTGTTAGGTGGACTAGGACACATATCAAACATAGCTTACATCAACATGTGTGTCATTTTAAGTTCTACGATTCCGTCATGTGGCCAGTATACTCTCCTGCAACAATCTTCAACAGTAGTAGACTTCATCAATGTCTCGTAGTATATTGGATAAACATGCAAATTATGAAAAATTTGAATGCCCTTGAACTTTTCTCGTCTTTATTTCTGTGTATCTCCCTCCTCCAATTGGGATTTTTTCAGTTAGCCACCTGATCTGGTTCTTTTTGCTTTACCTAAATGCATATTGTATGAAACCCTGCATCTTTGAATGGGTCTATTCCTACTCTGTACTGGAATTTTATGTTATTGCTGAAAACCGTACTTTCCTCCGTCTGTGTTCCATTAAAACCATCAGTTTATCATAAAGCCAATCATTTTCCCACCCTATTTCTAGCACTTATGTTAACCTTATATATATATATATATATATATATATATATATAATGTATTTTGAAAACCTATAATTCAGCTAGAAATTTGAGTCCATTCTGAAAAATCTTTCATATTGTTTTATGACCCTCGGTTAGATCAATGTCGGTGCCTTTTGAGATACATGGTAGTGTATTCATGTTAATATGCTCGGTATAAGTTAGCTGACATGCCAAGACAATGTTCCCAAGCGAAACACTAGCTAATTTATACTGCAGTATTTTTTTTGTTTATTCCGCATAGTGTAGTCTGAATTTCTCTCTACTTTATCTGTTTGCTTTTGGTTCTCCTGGCTTCTTGAACTTCATATACAATTTATTCTGCTCTTTTTTATGCATGACGTTTGGCCTATGTACATGCTAAGTGCACCGCTTTGGAAAAACTTGCGTATTGCAAAAGAAGTATGGCAGTGACATGCATCCTGGTCGGCAAAACCTTTACTCAAGTTTATCAATTATCATCTTTCAGTTTCTTTATATGCTATTTTCACAATGCTTAGTTTTCTTTAGATGCCTATTTCACAATGCTTACTAACTTACTACTTGTATAGTTGTATTTTGCTATTAACACTATTGGATGGTTTAAGGACAATTCCCATGAATGGGTCTATTCCTACTCACATGCAATCCATTTACCGTTTTTGGTCAATTTTGTATGGTGAAAATGGCAAACACGAGAAACAAATGAGTTTACATTTGAATGCTGACAGAAACAGCAAACAACCCATTTCAAATAGGAACCAAACTAGCCCTCAGTGGCCCTAGCGAAAGCTTTCCATGTTCTACCTCATTCCAATTTACTGAATTATATACATGCTTGTAATATTTACTGTTTGCGCCTTACTGTAAGTATCCTTGCTTCTGAACTTTTATATGTAGGATAATCTTTTATATATTGTTGAAATGAGCATATTCATCAAATTCTGTTGTGGTATTCTTCATCTTTCAGATTTACATTACTTTGCATTTGTATGTTCGTGTGTATTAGGTTTCAGTTTTACTTGGTTATAGCAGCATCGAAGATTTAATCGAGCAAGACAAGCTCCAAAAGGAATCAGATGGAAAAGTGAATGTACTGTTGGAGGAATTTGATTTCACATTGGCTCGTGGTAGGTTTCCTTGCATAGTACTGGGGGATTCATCAGTTATTGAACTATATGATGAATCTCCAGCTAAACAGGAACAAGTGAATTCATTGCTGTCTGGCAGCTACAATAGTTACTTCCCTTATTCAGTGGTTGGAAAGTGCGAAGCTAATAAACTTGATCAGACTTTGCAGTTGTTTGACTCCTCAATCTCCAGTATAAACTCTCCAACTGATGATGGCAGTTCCAATTTGTTGGTGTATGATTCTCAAGCAGTTACTCTTGAAAGTGAAACAAAATTAAACATCAAAGTTAAAAGTGAGAAATCTTCTAAAACTGCACGCACAAGCTCATTGGATATCAAATCTTCAAATGAGACAATTTTGGACACAGCCATAAGATGTCTGTCTATCATAACCAGTAGGCAAAGTAGACAGCTTGAAGATAGCGGTCTCCCCACGGTCAGATCATGTAATATTGATTAAAAAACATTTTAGGAACTTTAATGATTAAGTATTTA
Source organism: Iris macrosiphon (assembly GCA_036927795.1). Taxonomy (NCBI): domain Eukaryota; kingdom Viridiplantae; phylum Streptophyta; class Magnoliopsida; order Asparagales; family Iridaceae; genus Iris; species Iris macrosiphon. The sequence continues at coordinate 9,403,386 of JAYESA010000005.1, read as the reverse complement.
GGAAATTCCTTCCTTTCTGTGCAGGTGAGGAAGTTGCTTCACCATTTCCCTCGAACATATGCTGATTTGCAAAATGTGCAAGATGAAATAGAGGACGGGCAATACCTAATTGTTGTTGGAACTATATTGTCTTCCAGGTAATTGTATCCAATTTTAAGCTAATTATATCTTCAGAGTAGAGATTCCTACATATTTCTTTTCTTACTTAGGGTGTGCAGCCATACAAGTGTGTTCGCCTAGTGATGTTGCATGAACAACACAAAGACACAGACATATTCCGTGGGGACACGGACAGGACGACACAAGACACAGACACACAGACACGACACCTATTTGGCACGCCATGCGATACATTCCGACGTGGACTGGATACGATTCTACACCAATTTCGGAGTAGTCATGCTTCCTAGGCTAGACAGAAGAATCCCATGTCTTAACTCTCTCTCTCTCTCTCTCTCTCTCTCTCTCTATATATATATATATATATATATATATATATATATATATATATATATGGGAAGAAGGTAATTTTATAAATGAAAAAACATGTTACATCACAGCTTCCCGTCAGGTGGGAGTCTTGGTTGTTCACAACCCATTCACATCAAATTCTATATTGTGAAGAATGCCAGCTCTAGCAATACAAAGTCCCTCAAAGATCCGGTTGTTTATCTCCTTCCACATATGCCATACAGCCGATGTTAGCCTGGTGCATGCCTCCCTGAACCATAGACCTCCCCGGCTACGAGACTCCATGATACTCCGAATGATCGATGTTATACCCGTCCCCATTACCGTGCAGTTTGAGGAGCGCCGCCTGTCACTGCCATATATCTCATGCACTACCACACTCAAAGAACAGATGCATCATCGATTTCTGGCCATGTCCACAAAGGACACCTCAAATCCATAGGTTAGACCCCAAACCTGTGAAGTCGGTCCCTTGTAAGCAGTTTACCAAGTAGCAATTTGTACAAACAATGTATATATATATATATATATATATATATATATATATATATACTGAAAATTGTATGTCTTTGTGTGTGGGTGCGGCAAGCTAGTGGTAGAATATCTCAATCTCTTGAAGCACTCAAGAGTAATTCATGTTCGTCCATGGATTATTAGTCTTATGAAATTGATATCTGCTTAAGGTGTTTACTCTTTATAATATCTATCAGCAAGCTCCTGGAGTTCTGGTAGCATGATGTCCTAGTTATTCTATTTGGTGTTTCTAGTCAGAAGTTCCTTATTTGTTGCTATATTTAACTGTAAACATGTCGAAAGGCTATATTTTGGATGAGGCTTTTGATACTTCTGCTTCTTCTTCAGGGGTATTAGAGCTAGCTCTTCATTCTCATTCCTTGAGGTGGTTGTTGGTTGTGAGTGTCCAAGTAAAGAGCCAATTGATGAAATTAGGGGTGATGATTGTGCAGTAGGCAGTAAAAAAATGGTTTATTTGCATTTGAAGAAGTTTTTCCGTGGTACTCGCTTTACTTATCAATCTTTTCTTCAAAGTATCCAGTCAAAGTACAAAGAAGGAGATCGTGCCTATGTTAGCGGTCAGGTGAGTGACACTGCACTTTATGGTTTGTGCACTTTGCATCTGTTTCTTGTATTTTGTCTGTTTGTTGAAAAATGGCTTATCCTGATTGTAAAGCTGAATATATGTTTGTTTCTTTTGCTTATGAGAGCCTAAGTTGCAGCCATAAGTGATTTATTCCGACCATCCAGGTTTCCATCCCCTCACCTTAATTTGTCTGTAGCCTGAAGTTGGCATGGTCAGATCCATAACCTTGTTAAAATTTGAACTTCAAAGCTTTAATGGAGACTTCTGAACTCCGAAATTAGGTTCTTGCTTGATAGCCAAAAATTTATTAGGGAAGGTCTTGGGTGACTTTTGGAAAATGATGATCTTGTATTTGTAGTGATCTTAGTAAGTAGTAACCGTAGGCTCTCGTAGAAGACTAGCAACTCGTAGTCTTACTTCTATTTAATTGTTCTACTTTTGTTCTATGATTCATTTCAACTATATAGTTTCTATATCACAATTACACTTACTTATATCATTAAGTTTCTGCATAAAATGCTTTTGCTGCCCTATATCTAAACTTGACAGGCCATGCTTCACCAATATCCAGTATGATTTTTCTAACCAAGTTTTATTCATAGACTGCACAGCTAACTTATAGCTACTTCCTTAGATTTGGTTTGGATGTGGAATTGGGAATATAGGTCTTGAAAAATTAGCTAATTCCTGGGTGAAGAAGTTAGGCTTAATTCTTAAATTCTTTGTGCCAAACACAACTTTGGCAACCCGGAATTATCTATACTTCTAATATAATAAGAAAAGTTAGGCTTCACCATGGAAGATTTTGTTCCAAAAATGCTCTTACATATGTTTACTAATTAAAGTTGTTCTTTAAATTTAACATGGGTACTTGGGTAATTACGTATAGAAAAAAATGGGCTGCTGTTTGCCCTTTCCAAGTAGTAAAAAGTTGTGTGAAACTCATGTTCGGACACTGGCAAGGAAAGGTTTTCAATCTCGTCTGAGGCAAATGTGGGGGAAACCAGGGGTTGGATAACTCCACACAGCAGGACTATCATCATGATATAAATTCTTAAAATGGCTCAAGGCATGATCTCTCGGCATTTGATCTTCATAACACCATTGCCCGTCTGGTAGTTTCAATCCAGACACCCTATCCTTATGAAAACATCCATTTGTACATGGGTATAGACGGTCTTTCATTATTCTTCGTGATATTGACCACATTTCTGATCCCTATTTGCATTACAGTGGGTTGGTCTGGTCTGGTATGAGAAGTCATGAGAAAGAGTATATTACTGCATCTCTACATGGGGTTGTTTCTCTTCTCAAGTAGTAAAAATAAATAAAGAAGTATTGTTTGCTCTTCCCAAGTATGAAATACATGCAGCGCACATACATATATCCTAGTGTTTCTAGTTCCGATACTTGTATCTCAGGATTTAGGAAATTTATTTCCCCTATTCTTCTTACCAGGAATGTAGGAATACTCTAACATAGAAAAGCACCAGTAATTAAGAAGGTTTATAGAATTGAGAATTATAATTCTAGGGTGTGCTAGAATAGTGTTGGCAGGAATTAGCCCTAATTCCCCTATCCAAATAGTATCTTAATGTATAATAGCTATCAGTCTAACACATTAGACTGAAGGAATGAGAGGGAAAATCTGTTAGCTTATGAAGTTTTCCTCTCCGATTCTGCATCAGTGCCAAATTCCTTGCTAAGGAAGCCACGGATAAGAGTGGCTCGCCATGTAACTGTGGATGCGTAGTTTGGATTGTCAGTTTACCTAGTTCTCATCCATATTTTTGCTTTCTAGTGTCAGGTTAGTTGAGCATTTATCAAAAGTTATTTTGCACGTCTAGAAAGCTTTTATTTTTTTGCATAAAACCTTTATCTTTTGCATATGAAAGTGTAAAAGCTAATGCAAATGAGGAAGTGAGAAATATACAGTACAGAGTGAATTTTGTTTTCCAAGAGTATGATGTATAATTTATGATAGCTTAGTTATATAATATTTGTATGATTTCTCTAACTCGCTATTTGCTTTCCATATCAATTATTAGCCATGATGAATTTAGAGAGTGCCAATGAACTGCAAAATGCATTGTGACAAATAAGTAGAACTTATCTGAATGTCTTGTCGGTGAGGTGCCTGGAGTTTCAGATTCAAATTCCTAATCATCTGATACAAAAATAAAAATGGGAAAAGAAACTCATGAGCAATTTGGTCGTAAACAAAGCTTGATGTTATGTAATTTTGTAGATATATGACACAGATTTGAATTATTTTTACAAGTAATAATATTATTTGCTGAAGGAGCTCAATTATGATGAAAATCTGTTGTTGTTAGACTGTTAATGAATTCTATTTGCAGAGGAATTTGATGATACAACCCCTTTATTTGAAGTCCTTTAAATGTTTTCTTGCTGCAAAATGTTTCTTGAACTCTTCATGGGCATCTCATTTGCTGTTGTAGACTGCTTCCTCCAGCTGATCTTTATGCAGGAAGAGTTCCGTTTTTTTTTTATCTTTTAGGACTTTTACTTGATCAAGCCAAGACAGGATAGAGGGGTGGTTGGGAGCCTTTCTTTGAATGGAAGGTCTCAGGTCGAGGACCTGAAAGGGGTAGGGTGGGTGGGTAAGCTGTTGAGGCTGTCCTTATTAATCCAAAGAAGGGTGGTGTGTGTATATAATGTAGATGTGTTAAGAATAAATGGTACTCTTATTGTCCTACAAGTCAATAGTGCTTGGTGTAGTCCCTAACATCTACTTAAATCTGCTTGTTGTGCCTTGTCGTTGTACCTTTTTGTAATCTCTCTTTTTATGATCTGCTAGAAGATTTTACGCACAGTTTTAAGAGTTCCAACAACTAACCATGATTCCATTTAACACCTCTGTATTTTTTGTTGTTGTTGCATTGAATCTTCAAGTGAATCCTCTTTTGCAAATTTGAAGCCTATTATATACCCTTTTTTTTAATCTTGGGTACCTCTACTATTGGAACTAGCCAAACAATTGTTGGGCCTTAAGAGGTGTTCATGCAATAAACGGGAGTATGTAGAGGGCTTTACAGTCTCCACTTGCATGAATGGTGATTATGGGGGAAGCGGGGAGTACCTAATTAGCTATTGCAAGCATGAGGATGTGCTCTTTCCCTAAAAGAAGATGGTTTCTCTTCCATGCTTCATTTATACTTCTGGTACAGTTCGATTGCTAAGTTTCTATAATTAATTTTCTGCCAACTACAAAGTAGAAATCAGAGGAGTGCTTCCTGAGTATTTTGTGATTGCAAGATACCTCTGAAGTTAAAAGAAAATTTCTACAAGGCTACTATAAGACCAACCATGCTTTATGGATCAAAGTGTTAAGCAATTAAGAAACAACATGACAAGAAAGTGTAGCGGAAATGAGAGTGCTAAAATGGATGAGTGGCGATACATTAAAGGATAGAAAAAGAAATTAGTGTATCTGTGGGAAGTTAGAGGTGGCGCAAACCGAGGACATTTGAGAGAAAATCATCTTAGGTGGTTTAAACCTATACAGTGCAGATCAATCGATGCTTCCGTAAGAAGGAGCGGTACTAGTGGTGGAGCCACATGCACTGGACTGGGGGCCAGGCCCCAGTGAGAATAAAAACCTCCAAATTTTAGTATTTGTTTTATGTCCACACCAAATTTATTAGCTGAGTTTTAAATTAGAAGAAATTCATAGAAGCATATTATTGCATACTTTAAATTTATGCTTCTAAAATATGCAAAGTTAGAATAATTAACTGGACATATAACAAATACCTAAATTTCTTCTAATTAACTTACAAATTAGAAGCATATTTTGGAATATAACAAATACTAAAAATTTCCAAACGTTTAGTATTTTTTTAGAAAGTACTTCATAGAAAAAGAGTTGCTTAGTAGTATTACAAATGATATTGTAGTTAAACGCTTTCAAAATATGAAAACTCATAGAGGACAATTGTGAAATATAATGCTTTATTGTATTTAAAAATAATACTATTTAATATAATATAATATTATTATATCCCAAAAAAAATTCGGAAGATGTTCCCGAACTCGCTTATGATTGTGTCCCCAGTGGATTGTAAACCTGGATCCGCCACTGAGCGGTACTATATTAGTTATCGGAGCCGCTACGACTTGAGGTAGGCCTAAATGAACATGGTTTAAAGCTTTAAAAAAATGATGTGATTTTTGTTAGCATTACAGAGGACATAGCCCTAACAAGCCAAATGGAAGAAGAGGACTCAAAAGAGGCAAATAAACGAAGAGGATTCAAACAGCCGTACCAAAATTATGGGATAAATGCTTTGTTGTTGTTGTTGAAAGTAGAAATCAGTTGGGAGGTTAACTAGTGCATGTAGGCCCATGGATTTGAATAGTAGTGCACATTGTGTCATATCAGATCCATACAGTTAGTGCGATAGAGGACAATGGTTAGATGTGAAAGCATCTATCTTTGGCATAGGCTCGTGATGCTAATCATCTCTCTGTTTCGGAGATGATATCTATGTTGCTTGGCTGCATAATGTTGCACAAAGACACTTAGTTCCTTTGACGATAATTTGTGTTCATGTCTATCTACTATGTGTCCTTCAATAGTTTAAGCATCATGGATATACTGATAGATAACTTTCTATTCTTCTTCTAGGTCTTGGCTTTCACGAATTAATCCTCCTCACCAAACTTGAAAGTTTCAAAATATTTTTCCTTAAACCATATTATATTAATATAATGATGTAACAATAATAACAATAGTAACCAAATTTGGTGAAAATAACCTGTTATTAATTACTCTAAAATTATTGGTAAGAGGTAATGAAAAAGATAAACATGATATCTTTGTTGATACTTGTATTCCGACCCTATTTTCTACTTTCGTCACTAATGCAACTTAAATGATAAATGATACAATAATAATAACAATATCAACATTAATCAAAAATTGGTGAAAATTACCTGTTATTAATTACTCTCGAATCATTTCGTAAGTGGTAATGAAAAAGCGAAAAATATGTGTGTTTGTTGATACTTGTATTCCGACCCTATTTTCTTTTCTCCTAGAATGATAATTTCGAAGTTTTCTTCTCATACTTTAGGTTATGTGTATTGAACTTCTAAAGGATTTAAAATTAGTACAACGGAAATAGAGTATATCAATTGTAACATTAGCAACTTTGATAAAGTAATGAGGAAGTACTCCATAATGATGGCCAAGAGGTGGGTGATAGTTTTTGCTATTTAATTTTAGATAGACTCAATCATCCATCATGGTGAAGATATCGAGAAGGATGTTGTTCATAGAATTAGAACAAGTCGTTGAAGAGGAATAGTGCTTCTGGAGTGTTTTTTGACTTGTCATTGTTGGATACCCTTGAAGTTGTAAAGAAAATATTGTCGGATTTGTATGTTGGACAAATAAGAAACAAGTCCAGAGAAGTCAACATAGCTGAAAGGAGAATGTTAATCTGGATGAGTAAATACGGGGAAAGGTGGAGTGCGTTCATGGAGGTTGGAGAAAGTGTATTGAGGAAAAGAGAATATTTTATAGGTGAATTGGACATGTGCAAGAATGACCCTTTGAAGTGGAATAGTGCTTTTGGAGTTGTTTGTGTGTGTTTTTGCTTACGATGACTATATTTAGTTACTATGCCCGGGCTAGTGTCTGTTTTTTGGGGTTTGAGGATTAGAAGAAGCTGTGAGTATTTTCGGGTTTGAGAAGATCTCCTGAACATAGTAATAGAGTTCAAAAAGTAGAACTGTGAATTGTTTGACTTCTCTACCATAGGAAATGATTGTAGATTGTTTTTGTAACTATTTTAATCCCATATTGTATATTACATTTATAAGTTTGGACATATAATTTCATCTTAGCATGCTTCTAGGTTGGAACTAGAAATGCCAGGCAGATGAAAGCTGTTTCATTATTACAGAACAACTTATTCTAACAATGAATATTTTCTGTTATTCACACTTTTGTGACAGCTGTATTTGATTTGCTTGATAGTATTATGCACTGTTTAGGTGAGACAAATGTATAAGAACGATCATTTCGAAATGAGGGAATACAATATTGACATGCTCGAGACCGACGAAGCAGAGCATGACCATGTAGAGAGGAGGCCATATCCTATTTACCCGTCTAAATCAGGGTTGAAACCAAGCTTACTTAGGGACATCATATTAAGGTTGGTTAATATTTTATCCCGTGTATATTCTTCATTGTTTCAATTTTTGTTATATTTTTTTAAACATCTTTTTGCTTCATTGTTGTTAGTATATATCAGCAAAATTGTCTTCCAATGCTTGTAAAACTTAATTATCTAAGTACACGTGACAAACAAAATGGAGTATATATGAATGTGAGATGCTATTTTAATGTATTTCTGAAATATGTAGGATCATACTTTTGGACAATATATGTTGCTAGCAGTTCTGGGAAAAATCTTTTTGCTTAGGGTCTTTTGCTTAATATTACTTCAACACGACTCAAATTTTCGAATCTATTGTCTTCCCTCTTTATCTAATTACATATGGGGGAATGTTGGAGAATTCTTCTTTAGTTGGTTTCTCAATGCATCATCTGATCTTGTGGTCTTATGGCAAGCTCCACTCTTCTACAGTTTTCTTGGACATGAACGTCTTAGATTGTTCACTTCTGTTGACAACCTGTTATAAAACTTGGTATTTTTTTCCTTTCAATTGAGCCTTTTGAATTTAGATTGTGTTTGCTACACAGACAGACTACAACATTTTCTTTTAAAATCACATTTTGAAAGTGATGCCCATGCGTTATTTGTAGTAATCTTACATTCTCATGTTTGATATAATTTGCACATTCCTGCGAATAAACATTCTTGTGCTTAATATAATTTGCACACTCTCGTGAGTGAAACACATCCGAGCATACTATTTCGAAGTTACCCTTATACCGTAAAATACTATATCAAAACCAAAAGGAAGCATATGACATATCTTTACTGGCCTTACTCTATCTTGATCCATCACTCGTAAGAAACTCTTCCCAGTCAAAAAAATTCCTATGCAGCTCCCAGTCCAGGGATACTGCCTCTGAAACATCACCTGATAGCCTACTTTCCTAAAAGAGCTATAATGCAGTCTGAGTAAAAATCCAACTGCAGTGTGATAGTCTATGTGATAAAATGTGGCAACGATGTGAAATTCCATTCTAAGGCAGCAAAATAGATAAATCTTGTAATATGATACACCAACAGTATGAGACACTACTTTTATATCATTACGTTAGATAGTCCATGTAATAAGAATAGGCAGCTCTACTTGTGCAAATCTAAAGTAGCAGTAGATAGTATATGTCTAAGCATCAGTGTAAAGGTCTAACTCTAGCAGCAAGTATTCCATGTTCTAGCAGCATGATACATAATGGGATTACTCTTTTATCTTTGTGGGTTCGTATCTTTTATTAGCATGCACAAACTTATAGAATAGGAAACTAACATGTAACTTCTTTTTTATTAAATGTGAAGGTAAGACAAAGACAGGTTCATCGAAACCACCCACCTGATGTAAGACTCTGCATCGACGGAGCAAAAATCTAAACAAGCCTCTGAATACGTCCAAGTCCAAACGATGATGCACCAATGAATCATCTTGCTGAATCGAGCGGAGCGGGGCACTACATAATACACTACTCAGAAAAGTTTCATCCTTAAAACTTTCTGAGAACAAACTCAATGAAACATCTCAATATCCAACTTGAACACGCCTTGCATAACATCAAAGATCATCCGAACATAACTTCCTATTCATTCCTTAATCAATGCAAGGTACTCATGCCTTGGCTAAATCCATTGAACAACTATATCGTCCAAATCAATCTGACTATATCCGAAACTTAACCATCAAATTCTCTGCATTTATCCATATTGTGCCTCTTGTCACCCATTTCTGAATGAGAGTATTTTTGTCATTTAGTCTATAATTTTATTTTAGTGAATTACTATTTATTTAGTATGCTATTATTTAATATTGTGCTTTATGTTATTTATTTATGGTTAGTGGGCTAGCCTAGTATTTAGACTTGACACTAGTGGATCCAATTAGACTTGTCATGACAATAATTGAGCCCAACATGTACTAGGCCCAAGTTAGACTCTTCCCTTAGTTAATTAGAAGGATTAAGACTAATTTGCATTAGTTTAGAGACTTCTCATTATAGTCTTCCTTAATTATTCATCATAATTAACCATTAGGGGCAAATTAGACATTGAAAATTACTTGGGAGAGGGGAAACTAGGGGCCGGCTACTATATGAGTCTTCTCTCTCCCTCCTCTTCATTTTTGCATTCATTTCTAGATCCCAATTTTCTAGATCCCCAATTCACTTCATCCATCCATCAATTTTAACCCAATTTCTTCCGTTCCCTCTCACATCTATATGAGATGGAATTTAATCTCATCCATCTACCTCATGAATCTATGAACCAACTCATCCCAACCGTCCAAGGAAGCACAAGTCTAGTTGTTCAATAGTGAACCATTTTTAGGGATCCAATCTATGTTGGGGTCCTAATACGGTTCTATGGCAATTACCAAATAGATTTCTACTGGTTCTGGGTAGTCTCTCTCAAAATCCAAATTACAAACTATAAAATATAATACACAACCAAGTACAAGAATACAAAATCAGGAAACGAATATGACAGTAGCTAAGCAGAGACAGGTTCATCGGAGTCACCCACCTTAGTGATGAATCGCATCGGCCGAGCGAGACTCCGAGCGTGTCTCTAAAACGTCTAAGTCTGAACTTCTTCTAAAGGACAAGTTTGAATGCCTTAGCATCAAGCAAGTCATCTCGTTGAACTAGGCGGGATGGTTCACTATACTCGCATCGTTTGAATTGACTCTCCGGATTGAGCGGAGTGGATCGTTACATAAGCCATCTTGGACAATCTAGTGAGACGGTGACTCCGGATGCATGCACGATATACACCGAAGGCCCAAAAATATTTGATACTGTGACGCACCCTTCAGTGTCGGTCGCACGCCCACCAAAGGTCTCGCAATACCTTATTCCTCCTAGGCTGACACGATCCTAGTGCCCCATTGATCGTTCGAGGAACCAAATCGTATGCACAAGTTATCCATGACCATGCCAATGCGTGAACATCAAGGACTCTAATAGTGAAAATGTATCTTGATTATGATATAACCAGATGAACCTTTTCTAAAGTAAATAATGCACTGATAATCTTCAATTAATTTTAACAAAATCTCATTAGATTTCATGATTTTTTTTTTAAGAAAATAGTAATTATAACTCATAACTTATAATTAAGGGTTAGATAGGTGAATGCTAATAAAAATGAATTGTCCCAATATGATCCTAGATTTGTCATGAAAATATGCTTAAATATTGTTTCATTCTATCATTTTACCTAATATACATTGTACTTCCATTTTGTCTAGTATATAGAATATCTAATTATATATTTTGCTAATATTTTTTTAATATTTTAGATATTTAGTATTTAAATTTTAAATCATCATAAATAATATATATTACACTTCTGATTATTCTAGTATTTTACCTTGTATGCTATTCTTTTATTGTGTATTTATTATTAATAGTAGTCTTTTAGCAAACCATATTTGGAAATTAATTCGCGGTTAAAATTCCCACGCGGTGGGATGTTAGAAATCATACTTCCGTGAACTATGGAATGCTATTCCTAACGGGAATAACTCAGTCGATGTTAAGGGTGCTCATGCTAACCACGGGAGTCCTTAAAAAGAATCTCCCAAGGTATGTTCCTGCATGCCAAATTTGCCCTAGTTTTCTCCATAGAAGATCCCATCTAAACTGGATATGCTTTAGTAAATAATGATGATGAGACTCACCAGTAATTTATATTTTCATCTATTTATTTTTAAGTTGTCCTTTCAGAACTTGGAAATATATATATTGCTTTAAGGACCATGCATCTCTATTTGTATTCAAGAAACAACGGTCAGGTTGTTTTCTAAGCAAACTTTGTATAGTACTTTATCAAGGAGAGCTAGGAAGCTTACTATGCTATTTGGTGGTCAGTGTATAACCCTTTTATTGTCATGTCTCCCCCTTAACTTCTCAATTTATGTAGAAACTTTTGAGTTCTACTCGTCATGGAGCATTTTGTGTCTGAATAGTCTTGTTTCATTTAATGACCTTTTTCAATGCAATTTAAACATTCCAGAATGTTAATCAGTTGTAGATGTTGATGTATATTTCTTCTGCAACATGAGAAAGTCCTAGTGTAGGTTGAATTTGTTCTGAATTGAAATATATTGGCTTTAAGGCTATTATTATTGGGTGTTATCTAGTTTGGACTATAACTGGTTTGAAATAAAGGTTAAACTTGCTCATGATAAAGCTTAGTCGGCACAACCAGCACAGAACAATAACTAAACTACTAGTGCTACACAATCGTCTTATGCAGTCAGCTTCTAATGATGACTAGACCAGCTCATGATGGCAGCTACGTCAGTGCAATTAGCCCACCGAGGTTTAACAGCCAACTTTGTATGCTCAACTCGATTGTGTTGCGCAGTTGGCTTGGAATAACAACTAAACCAGCTCATACTAGGCAAGAAGGCAATCTTGGTTTTGTTACAATAGTTGTCTGGAAGACGTGATTTCATACAGGAATACATGTGATTGATTTCATGCAAGAAACCACAGAAAACCTTGTTTCATTAAAAATAAATAAATCTATACATGAGTTATTTCTAGGTTATACATCAATAATGACCCTTAAGCAGATGTTCCTCTTAAATGCAAAGATGGTAATTAACAATAGCATCTTGCTTCTGTTGGAATCCTCGAACCTGCCTTTATAAAATGCTATGCTATGGTGAATTTAACCTTATCAATATTTATATATCCAAATATACCAGCCATTTGCTACGCAAAGAAATAACATCATTCTTTGACATCCTATGGATTAGCATATCCTCAGACAGACGATACAAAAGCTTCTAGACTAGTAGAGATCATGTAATGAATACGTGAAATGATATTTACTTCCTTATATGTGTAGCAACCCATGGATCAAAAGGCTGCATGAAGTTCTGAGATGACTGCCACAATAATGTATATCTTGGAGTTATGAATGTATTTTGATTTGTCCTCTATAAGGACATGTCTAATGGGGCACTTGTAAAATCTGTTTTTACTAATGTGCATAAGTTGTTTGTATGCACTAACAATTATATAAAGTAGTAAGGTGATTGCCATTTATACAATTTTTCACATCCGGCTTAGTTTTCTCTTTTTGTATATTAGCTGATATCTCTATCCGTCGCAAGTTATTGAAGCTCAAAATCCTTTCTTGTTGTGTAGAAAGTGCATTTTGTTCATCTTTTTATGCCTTTCCGCTCATCTCATCTGTCTCTTTGGATGTATCTTTCCTTTAGCATACTAAATTGTCCAGTCATCTTTGTTAATGCGTTGCCTGATACTTACATTTTGAATTCATATTTTTCTGTGGTTTCTTAAAGAATTGTCCTAAATATTGTTTCGAAGGGATCTTATGTACTTAACATATTGTTGTGTACAGGGTCTTGAAGTTACTACCAACAAACATTGATCCTATACCTGGTGAAATCCTAAAGGAGTTTGATCTACTTAACCTTTATGATGTAAGTTGTCTAATTATTTATATTTTTACATAGAAAGCTTATTTGCTATTGTGAATCAAGCTAACTCATACTTGGTTTGATGTCTATGGCTTGTCTTTCCCTTTGAAATTTGTTTTTACCTCTCAGTTGTACATGTAACTGAAGAGTTATTTTCGCATATATTGAAATTTTTTGAGAACATGTACTGTGTAATATGTTTTTAGAGGGAATAGATACCCCTGCCTATCATAGTATGAACAACACTGGCACTGTCACCTGTGATATCTCTAGCAATATCATGCCATCATGGTAATCCATCTTCGACTGTTTCCTTAGAGTTTGTAAAGATTAAAGTTGTGTCTCAGTATTGTCTCTCCTATATGTGTTTCATTTTAAATGTTAACACCAATATTGAGAGACGACCCAAGTTCCAGTATTGTCAATGGCGCATGGTGAGGCGCACACCTAGGCGCCTCACCATGACACGAGGCGCTGTGCTTCATTGAGGAACATGGCGTATTGAGGCGCCGCCTTATGAAATCTAACATGAACTTTAGATTTTACTTTGTTTTGCCTCAATTATGAATCCATAACATGCACTCTACTCTACCCTACTACCCTACTGACATGCTTTAACTTTCTACTTTAGAACTCCATCTTTACCCTCTTTTATCTCTCGACCCTTGTTCAGTTCTTCATCAATCGTTGTTGACCCTCATCCCTCGACAAACAAGCAAATGATTCAAGTTATTTTTTAATTTGTAAGTTTCAATTTTTTTTTCTTTTTCATGGTCTTTTTTTATAACTTCATGTAATCTTTGCTCATGATTTTCATGCATCAATGAAATTTTCCTATCAAAGTCTAATTGCATTCCTCAAGTAGACTATTTTATTTGCAACTTAATTCTTGTGAATTATTTTATACATTTTTTTCTCTCTAACCACATTAAACAATTCGTCGATAGGCTAACATCGATCTTCCTTCACATGTCACGCCCCAATTCTGCCGAATCGATAAGTCACCACTGGACGTGATATCGTACAAGTCTAAAATTGTACTTGTACAAGACATGAACGTGCACACGTAATAAACCATATGGAAATGTAAAGTTGAAGCAACATTTTAAGCAGAAAGTTGAAGAACACAATATAGGAGAAATAGCTCTTTTATTCATTCATTTGCAGTGGAATACAATTTTTCATAAAATAATTGAGAATGACAACTCAGCTTATATTTCAAAATTTTGAAATACTGACATGAAATAATCATTAGCAATGCAGCCTGTCTACATGACGGCCATTGATGATTCCGACACCATAAATGACTACACATGGTATTACGACGCACACTTTTAGTATTGGTAGCTAGCCCTACCGAAGGTCCCGAAATACCTATTGCTTGAAGTATGTTCCACATAATTTTCTCCTAGGCCGATACAGTCCTGGTGTCTTGAATACCGTTCAAGGAAAGCCAAACCTTGTACACAAGTTGTCCATGACCATACAAAGCAGCAAATGCGTTATACAACTTAACCATAAAACATATCTTGCATGGTAATAGAATATGAAAATGATGGAATTAAATATCTACTTTGTACATCTAATTTCTCGAGTCTATGCTCGTAATCTCATATTCCCATTCAGGATTATCATTATTGGCGACCCATTGGTCTCAAACCATTTCCAACTATTCTATTGGACTAAATCATTTCGATATCGTTTTCCATACGAAAGCTCATAGTACAATATCGCTAAATTACACGTTTAAGAATCTACTATATCATTCTTGTGCATAAATGCGCTAACACTTTACACTTCCCGTGTTTTTAATCAATGACAGTAATAACGCACAAGTGGCTTCTTTTATCTTTTACTTCTACTAGACATCATCGATCGAAATGACGTCGCAAACAAAGATAATTCTTTTATTTGGATGTGAAGGTAAAGGAAAGAATGGTCAAAATAATCCACCGATTAGAGGATTGTCGAGAGAAGAACTACTTTGCAATGATCAAAGTTTCGTTATGCGTCCTCCTGCAATGGCAGTAACATCGGATCAATACTCATCTTCTATCTTTCATTTATTTTTCTCTCAAAATCCCAAAATGAATGTAGAAATCGATGAAAGCGAACAATGAAATCATTCATTGAAAACAACAAAATACATTCATCAAAACTAACCAGCGAAAACGTCCAACGAAATCAATAATGAAAATGTATGGGAAGAGACTTATATATAGTTCCTTCTCCAAAACATGATTCATTGTATTTTGGACTTATTTTAATAGAAACCTATCCATGAAATAGGATATGATCTCAATGCATTTATCCCGGTCAATTAGGTATCGAAAGGTTTTTCCAATTAATCCAGTTCCGACTGACTTATTCTAACCACAAGCCAACATAATGCCTAAGCCGCCAGCAAGCACTATATTATATATTGTATGACATTCTCGAGTCCAACAATCTCTCGGGTGAGATTTTTAAATTTTGCAAAATTTTCAAACTATTTATACATTAAATAATTGATTAAGATATTACAATCACTTTTATTGTGTTTTTTAGAGTTTTAAAATAAATAAAAATGTGTGTCTCACTTCAATGAGGCGTGTGCCACGCCATGCGCCTCGAGCTTTATGTATACCTTGCGGCTCGCTATGCGCCTTGCACCGTGACAACAATAGACACAAATGATCGTAGTTTTGAATTTCTATACACGACCTATATCTCAAGCATAGTACACCTTACCGTTTTTCTCAAATGGTTTTTAAGGGATAAAGTGGAAATGAAATTCGTAACTTGGTATTTGATGAATTTTATGGCCTCCTTTTTTGATGGTTAAAGTAATCATCACCTTGTTGTTTCTGGGTATGAATGATTTGGGACTGGGAAATTGGCTAAGTTAGGTGAGTTCAACATAAGTAGCATCAAAAGAATATTTAGTAAATGTTACCCCGAGCTAGAAATCTTTTAGAAGTGATGATGGGCAGTATTAGATACGGAAGTAAATGAGAAGAAAAGGCAAGCATATAATAGGGAGTGGGGTCAGTGGTTCTCCAGTGGCATTCAGATGAGGAATTTTAATTTTGCTAGCAAGTTTCTATATGACGTGGAAACCCTTCAGAGAGCTGATGGTAGACTGGAGACAGGATTACCTGCAACACCTTGCAAAATGTATTTGTTTTTACTTGAGCATATGATGCATAATGTGTTAAAATTGGACCTGGAATTACAAAATTCGTGAGATGTGGTACGTTTGCAGTCCAGCTGTCATGATATTGATGCAATAATGGATTCATTATTTACTTTTTGTCTCCAGCTATTTTTCTAACTGAACTCTTGTAACAAAAGTGTAGGGTTTTTTTTTGTTTTTTTGTTTTTAAAAAGTGCATTGGCACATGATGTGTAAATGGCTGAGAGCTTTCATTTGCGAGGACTTTCTTATGAAGTCTGTTGAATATTTCCTATTTGATGATATTTGTCGTTAACTTCCACTAATAGGCTATAATGATGTCTCTCATGAATCAACAGCACATAACTGGTTTGACAAATGATAGTTTGCAGGTTAGATGTGATAACATAGACCTTACAGGGACAGTTTTCAAGTATCATTATGGTTGATCTGTTTGTATTAACTTGGATGATATAACTAACAATAATGGAGTTTCGCTTCCCTATGGTGTTATAGTTTCTACTGATCGTTTTTAATGTGCGACTTTTACACTTAGCATTTGATTCTTTATATTTTATAATGAAATGAGTAATCTATTTTGTTCTAGTGCAGGCCTATCTTGGATTTCACCACCCACAAACTTTAAGTGATGCTGATTTAGCCCGCAGAAGACTGGTTTTTGACGAGTTCTTCTACATGCAGGTAATATTTACATCGAGTATTATTGGAAAGTTTTTGACCGAGACTCGTTCACTATATTTTCTCTTCTGGTTGCTTTTGTTATATTCTGAATTCGTCCAAGTAAAGTTTGGGCCTGAATTCATGCATTAGTGAAAACATACCCTCACTACTTAAATTTGTATTGTTATACCTGAATCTCTTAGTTTGGCCTGGCATTAAAAACTCAACTGAATGAGTGATACTAGTGACTGTGCTATAAGAGACATGAGTAGTTGGATGTATAGATGTATATGCTATATAAATGGATAAACAATTCACTCATCAAGATACATCTGCCTTACTGCTTTATGAAATATTTAGTCCTTAACTCTTTGCTTCTTATATTGTGCTACCCAAATCGATACTTTGCACTCATAGACACCCTAGTATTTTGTTTCTGTAAAGTCATCCAGGAAACTTTTTATTTTATCTAGTTCTTTTGCATCTTTTGGAAGAGCTGAGAATACTTTTCCGGCATTTTCAATCCTGAAGTTTCAATAGGACATTTTATGGTTCTCTGGCTACAGAATGATATGTGAGCATAGTCAGGTAAGTAGACTAAAATATGCCTTTTCCATGTTTTTAAATAAATCTACACACAGTATAAGCATGCTGCATAATCATAATTGTGAGCGTAATCAAAGCCTAACCTGTTGATATGAGCTAATCTATTGCATGCATATTTACTATTAACTGTTGAGCAGTATAGTTAGGCATTGGACAGTGATGCCACGTATCTTGATTTACTGCAGAATTAGACATTGTGACCTTGCAGAAAAATAGCATGTGGACAAGCTTTATTGCATCCATATGTATGTAAATATGATTATATAAATAAATGATCTTCTTCAACAAACTTTATAAGTATGACTGAAGCTTTACTTGATTCTATCTATATTTAACCAATTTTATACAAATTTATCAAGATGCAATCAGTCGGCATTGTTATCCTCGTTAGATGACTTCATACATCATTGGAGTGGTATATAGTTATCTCAAGCATCAAAATGCCAGATCAAAATAGTACAAGGATAAAGATGCAAGTCTTTGTGTAACCGTGTAACCATGGGAACCGTAGACGGACCTATGATTTTAAGAATGGGCTGGGCTGAATCATCACTTAGCCTCCATGTTTGGAAGATATCTGGGTCTACCAGTCCCATTTATGATGAGTATACAAATCTACTTTATAAGAGGCATTGGGATCTGTAGATTTCATGGTTTTCAACCTAGGGTTCAACACTTCTGATTATTAGCACATGGTTCAAGCCAATAAAATTAGCTAACTCGATGTATACCCTGATAGATTAAAGAGGTCCAACTGAAAGAATGTGGCTGAGCGTAATAATTTAAATAAGAGGATAGAGGATTTGTCTCTTTCTTCCTGGATCTGTATTCTTCTTTTTCCTTTTTCCTCTCTGCAATCATAGTATTCCTCACGTGTCTTCTCAGTTAGTTTTCTTTGATAAACAAGATCAACATCATGAGTTTATGGAAGGTCATCCTAACACAGCCTAAGATATTCATATTCATAATCAGGAAATGAGAATCAATAAACACATTTTGGAATAGGTTTGATTGTTTTCTTTGTTTAGTTGGGCAGATTATTTCAGATGCTTGAAGCTATTGGTACTGGGATTGAAAAGGACAAATTGTTGGATAAATACAAAAACCATGAATTATATGCTGTTTTTGTGGAGGAATGGTCCACTCTTACGAAGAAGTTACTCAGGGCTCTCCCTTATTCCCTTACGCCTAGTCAGTTGAATGCAGTTTCAGAAATTATTTACGATCTGAGGCGGCCAGTCCCTATGAACAGACTTTTACAGGTATATTGTATTTTTTGCACTTCTTTTCTTCCCTTGTCCATTGGTTGCTCCATATGAATTTTATTGTCATCCATAATATAGTACCTTTGCCAATTTTGATTTTCATGCTGACCAAAATCTCGTGGCCTCTTTGTATTAACTTCTTTCAACTTTGAGAAATCCATTTATAAGCTTCTACTTTTCCTTTCTCAGATGGGTATAATATCGTCTAGAAGTTTTTATTTTCAACTACCTACTTTATAAATAATTTTATGGTTTCTTTTTCTGGGAGACATTGACTGATTTTATTTCACACTTATTAGAGAGGGTTTACTTACAATGAAATGGTGAGAAGTGTATGAAAGCTTTGTCTAGTTAGGAGAGAGAATAAATAGAGTTTGAAACAGTAACGCAAAATGGCAGAATGTACAGAAACATAACCACTTGTTCTGTGATACAATTGTTGGAAGTATGTAGAGTGAAATAAAACTACAGCCACCTTCAAAGATCTTAGTCTTGTTTATTTTGGAAGCTAACAAGGAACCAACATGTTAATGGTTATTTCAAACAGCTTATGAACTCCAGAAAGTGTACTGCTGGCCTGAATTTTGCTTCAAACCCTGATAACTAAAGAAATATTTTATGTAGCAGGGGAATGTCATTATTAAATATCAGACCTAAGTATATTACTTAGGTTTAATGTGAAAGGTTGGACAAAAATTTGACCATATCTTTTGGATACATTGGAAATGTAACTATGATCTTCCATTCTAAGAGTAAGCTACCTAGCAACTGAACCTCTGTACTTTCGTAAGCAAGCTAAGAGTAAGACTAGTATGTAGATAGCTACTGCCAATTTATAACTAATGGTGCCCACCTCAGGCACTTTCGAAATTTATGGATTAGAGGCATCAAATGTTCGATCGAATTGACTTTGCAATAACAATCTGCCTAGCAAGCTCTATGAATTTCTCTGATTAAAATATCCCAATATGTGTATTATATAATTAGATGGTGTCCTCTTCCTATCACATCTTTTAATCACTTATTCAAAAACGTTTTATTATTTTTGGACACGTGGCACTGGGAAATGCCTCAAAGAAACTTTTGTATACACTGGGCATGAGGGTCATACATGGTTGTTATTCTAGATCTTTTACTCCTTTTGTTGACAGCAATACATGGTTGGAATTTTGCATCTATTTGACGTTCCAAATTACTTGCAATTATACACACTTGTTTTCGGAGTAAAAATATCACACGGAAATTGATAAACAAAGTTGCACGGACATGGGTATGGAATCCAGAATGCGACATCTTTTAGACAATCCAGGATATGCATATGAGGCACATGAATAGAATTGTATATACATATGAAAAAATATATATGTATACAGATTTTATCTCAATATTGTCTATATATCTATGTATATTTTAATATGGTCACTAGGCCCCAAAATCGTAGAAAGGAAGGACTATAAGAGAACTTTTACCTTTTAAAATCTCAATTATGCATAAGCCTGGACATGCCAAATCTTTTTCAGCCATGTTTTTGGACCCTTTGGAACTTACATGGTACGACCATGACCGACATGTGTGTCGAGAAATTATCGTGTCAGATGCATGTCATATGACCAGTCCTCTCGAGGCATGTCCATGCAACCTAGTTGCTAACAAATGTAGTGCCACTGTCACTAACATACAGTGGATAAACTTAACAGGTATTCTATGATATCAGCCTCACTCAAACTTTCTTAAATTGGTTGGTCATTGTTCTTGTTGTAGCTAATACAAATAGATGAAGCAGCATCCAGTTCCTCTGATTACTACACATCACTAAGACAGATTTTTTTTGGTTATATATATATATGTGTGTGTGTGTGTGTGTGACAATTATATTGGCTACTTACGCTAGTAGTGTACAGGCTATTGTGATAACTGATTTTCTACACAAAAATCACTTGGTAGGTAGAGTCTAGATGTTGTTTGAGGGTATACTTTGAGAAAGATACAAACGGACCAAGAGTAATGATATTACTATTAGAGAATCTATTTGGTACTGTAGAATCTATTTTTTGTGTGTATGGATATAGGATGGATGTTTTGATGCCCTAAGAAACAAGATGGAAGAAAATAAGAGAGGGAGTATCAATTTTAATTGGAGAGCATATGAGTATTACAAGATGCAATTTTTTGCCCATTTTGGATGAATAGTATACATCAAAGTTTAATGAAGGTGATTGGTTGCTGCTGCGTAACACAGTAGTTGTAACTTGTAACAAGAAAAGTGAAGGTTCTGGCTGAAACCAACGGAAGCTTTTCATAAGATTGACTGATGGTTTGTCAAGAAGACTTAACTATGAATGCAGTATATATATAGGTTACATGATATTAATTTGTGAACTGAGAATTATTAGAGAATATATAAATATCTGTACACTGAAACCAATCTAAATTATTAACTTAAAATGAAATATGGCCAATGTATTGCAGCATAAGTTTAAAGCTGTTCGATCGTACTAATCAGAGAGAATTTGCAAATTTTGTCAACACAAGTAATGCATAACAAAGTGATCATTATGTATGCTACTTCTGTTGTGCCCCACCAAAAAGATATGCACCAGTCTCAGAATAGACTCACAAAACAGTGTTGAACTAATATCTCAAAATCTTCAGTTGCTACATTTTCCTTGACCATGTTAACAATAATTTAGAAGATCATTTAGACTAGTCTACGTGGTGCTTAGCATGCCAGATAGTTAAACGGTTGCCATATGCGCTTGTATTGGGAACATATCATGTAGTACAAAATCAAATTCAAAGGTACTTTCTGTAGCTCCTTCTACATGAGCTAATTGCTAAGTTCATTTATCTAGTTCCCTACACATCTGCAGTTGGAGATCTTTCTTCTTATAGCTGTCGAATTGGTGTCTTTCTTGCTAATGCTATTATGGCCAGATGCATCTTCTGATGGCTTGTGGATGATTGGAACATTTTTTTTTATAGGGTGATGTTGGCTGTGGGAAAACTGTGGTAGCTTTTCTGGCTTGCATGGAGGTCATTGGCTCAGGTTTTCAGGTTGTCTTACTAATATTAGCACAGCATTATATAGTTCAAATGCTTAGGCTGGAATCATTCTATAATATCGTTGTTCCATAACTGTAAATGTACTAGATATGGTGTGAATTACATACATCTGATTGTAAATTTGATTGATTATGTTCTAGGCTGCTTTCATGGTTCCAACTGAACTACTAGCTGTCCAGCATTATGACCATTTACTTTCTTTACTGGAGAATGTGGAAGATGAGAACTGCAAACCTCGTATTGCATTACTAACTGGTTCTACCCCATCAAAGCTGTCACGTCAAATCCTGAAGGCATGCCTTCCTCCATGAACTTTGAGTATCTGCTATTTATATTTATTGTAAGTTAATTCCATAAGCTTTTGTTCGTCACAGGATCTTCAGTCAGGAGATATATCATTAGTCATTGGAACACACAGTCTAATTTCTGAGAAGATTGAGTTTTCAGCTTTGCGCATCGCGGTGGTAGATGAACAGCAGCGCTTTGGTGTGATTCAGAGGGGGAGATTTAACAGTAAGGTTGTTTGTTGTTCACTTGCCATGGCAGCACTCCTATCTTTTGCCAATTCGTAGGACTTCTATCTGTTGCTTTTTTATATATATATATATATTCAAAGGATCAAGTACTCGCCACCCCCCCCCCCCCCCCCCACCCCCACACACACCCACACCCACACACCCCTTCCTTCCAGCCAAGTCAGAACTTATTGTTTTCTATCCATCTGAAATAATATTTGTGCTCAGTGCTTACACGAGTTTTGCAAACATAATAGTATTTTTTAAGTTTCTAGGGCAAATCCACTTGATTTTAAATATATAATGGCCGTCTAAATTTAAAACTGCATCCCTTGGTACTTCATTAGGATCTTTAGCTTTAAGAACAATAAATTTATTTTACCGTTTGTTGCGAGTATTTAGCCTAAAAGTGAAACTAATTTGAATGAGAACATATAT
Source organism: Iris macrosiphon (assembly GCA_036927795.1). Classification (NCBI taxonomy): domain Eukaryota; kingdom Viridiplantae; phylum Streptophyta; class Magnoliopsida; order Asparagales; family Iridaceae; genus Iris; species Iris macrosiphon. The sequence continues at coordinate 9,380,439 of JAYESA010000005.1, read as the reverse complement.
ACTTTTGGAGGTTCATTGCTTGGAAAGAGCCCAAACCCACTAAGCATGGTTCATGTGTTTGTTCATCATGTAATCCTTGAACACTAGGCATACAGATTATATGACCCAACCTCAATCTCTTAAAGCAGTCCAATGATCCAAATCAATTGACGCTGTGACCTCTCTTTTATTCATTTTTTTATCTTAGCTTGTCACCCAAAACTGGAATATGATTAATGTCAATAAAGTTCCATAAACGAATTGCCCGAGTTCTATACAGTTGCCTCTACCTATTGCTGACCCTGTATGAATTGGAGCCAGTCCTACTCATGTTACTATGAGTATCAGTTTCAGTAGTTTCAGCGGTCTTGGACCCTCTAATTCCAATTAGAAACGGCTGGAATGTATTTTTTTTAACCAACACTTAGAACCTTGGTCCAGGACTCATTACTAATAGATCAGATATAGCGGAATCCGCGACCTCTCAGAGTAAATCAATTTGTTCTAGGTTCGCTCCGCCATCCCACTCAATGAATGATTAAGATTCGTTTTCAATGGAATCCTATGTAGTCACAGGTTTTGTCATTCCCATAGCTTCTCAGATAATGGTTAGGCCTGAACTCTGCAATGGAGCTCCACAAAAAATTCATTTTTGAGTCAATCTACTCATTTTATATTAACCCGAGGCTCTTTATTATTATTTTTCTCAATATTAATACTTTATCACACTGCCTTTTATGAGGTGATTCATAGACCGTACATATTGGAATAATATATCATTGATATTTTTGTTCTCTCTTTCTATCATATTTCCGTTTATCTACACCCCTTTATTTTTGCTTCCAAAAATAGAGAATAATATTTATATATAATATTTTTTATTTAAGTTGTTACAACTATATGTCAGTCATATAGTGACTTTGTTTTGGGATCTTGACAATACGAAGCAATAAGTTGGTTATTAGTTTTTAGTTTATATAATTATTAAGTTCAGAGTGGGGTTCCTTATTCTTCCTTTTTAATCCCAATTCTAAACTATACTATAAAGAAAAAACTAACGAGTCACACACTAACTAAGCATAGCAATTCTACTAAAAAAAGGTTAACCGGTTTTTATTCAACCTTATAGAATTAGAATTCTTCGCACTTGAAATTTTTTCTTAATCGGTCAGTTGCATAATTAGCCGACTAATTATCACTTAAATCTGATTTTAGAATGCTTTTGTGCATTATATTATCTTCTTGCACAATGTGTTTTGGACACATTGTTTGATGGTTTTATCACAACATCGACAATTGTGAAAGAAGATGGAAGCTAAAAAGCAATTAATGTGGGTAAACCTAAAGTCTCATGATAATTTATATAGTTGGATAAAAACTACAGATATAGGATATATGCAAATGTGCTTGTTAATTGGGTTGCTGTGTAGGTAAGCAGAGTAACCCAGGAACTTTGCAAGATCAGGCTACTCAGTTCCCTTCAGTTTAGGTTCCAAAAATTCACTATTAGTTGGGAGGAGCTGTAAGAAATGTTACGTATATCGAGAGTGAAGAAAATGAGTGTACTATTAAAAGAAGAAAGTTCAAGAAAGATGATATTGTTTCATAATTTGTTTAATAAGAACATTCTAGAAGGTAGGAATTCCTAAAATGGTAAATATAAGCTAAATATTGTAGTCCAAGACTCAAGTTACACGGCTTAAGAATTCGCATAAAGGTAATAAAAGTTAATAATGCTGTAAGGAAGTTTAAACCAGAAAGTTGTAGAGCTTCTAATATTCCTATGAAGGTGACGAGGGACATACCTATGGGATGGTTAATAAACTATTGATATGCAGCTATGAAATCTTCAAAATGTAAAGAATTAATTAACTATTGATTTGCAACTATGAAATCTTAAACAAATTTATGGATCTAAAAGTCTTAATTCGAAATATGGTTAGAAATTACTCAATTTGTGGATTTATATGATATGCGATGATACGGTACCACTTCGTTCACGGGAAACAACACGGGGCAAGGAAGCTTTGAACCGAGAATCTGAGAATCTACGAGTTCTTGATATTGACTAATGTACACCCCAAACTTGGAAATTCCCTCGAGAAGTCGGTGAAGAAAATCTGATCTTGAATAAGACAACCCATGTAAAAATCTGTTCCGACCGGACTGAAATTGTCCATAACTGGGCAATTTTCTGTCAATTATGTGTCTGTCTTCACCTCCGACGGCCAATGGATGACGAGAGCATCTCTGCAGGGACTGAAGGTTCACATGTTTTGGGGTGGTCACCGAGGAAGTTTATGGTCGGATTTCTGTCACCGATGAGTCAACATCAATGAGACTCTTCTTCCGTCATGTAACTCCAGTGAGGGGGAGGTCATCGGGTACGACAAGCAATCGACAATAGTTTGGGAAGTGGTCGGTGATGATTCAGACCGTTCTCGAAGAGGATTGTTGGGTTTCAGGCTTCTTGAGAGGGTAATAGCTCGTGAAGGGTTTTGTGTATGAAGATGATGGTGATAATATGAATGATGATGAAGGTGATAGTGTTGTTCTGGGTTAGTGTAACTGTGAGGATGATGACAATGGGGCGGGCAACGTTCTCGGACAGGAATCTCAATAAAGTTTGGTTCCAAAAGGAAGGTTTGATTCTAACAATGAAACGAGCACGAACTCACGCGGATCCAAACACAAATGCAATGCAAACTCACAAGAATAACAACTTAAAGAGAAATAAATTAGGTTAACGTCTCTATACCTATGTTGTTACAGGCGACGCCTAGGCGCGCCTATGCGGCCTGTTGAGGGGAGAGCGCCTCGACCAGGAAAAATATTCTCCGTGTTTGGAGATGGGCGCCTAGGCGGACGCCTAGGGTCGACCAGGGGAAGGAAAGGCGGACGCCTAGGGTCGACCAGGGGAAGGAAAGGCGGACGCCTAGACTATTGTTGTTGTTGGTGCTAAAAAAAAATGATGATGTTGCTGTTGTTGTTGCTGGTACTTCTCATGCTTCTGCTGCTGCTGTTGCTGGTACTTCTTTGTTTGCTTCTGCTCGTACTGCTTCTGCTCGTACTGTTGTTGCTGCTGTGACCTGGGCGGGCGCCTAGGCGACGCGGCCACACCCTCGCCTCACCTAGCGTCCAGAACAACTTTGCTCTATACTTCAATTTATTTCTCTTAATAATCAATCTCTAACGAAAATTCTGATGGACATGCGCTATATAAATAGAAAACTATAGTCCTAGTGGGTTAGGCTTTAAGAATTTGAAATCCACTAGGATACATAATCCAATATTAATCCAATTTTCGCTAAAAATACAATAGAATCTAATCAAATAATAAGTCTTAACTAATCCCTATTGATCTCCGTAACTTACTCAGACTTGAGATAGTACTCCATGTGAAGGTGTGGACCTATTCCACAAGGATTAGTACCACTAGCTTATCTACCAAATTGAAAACATAGGAGAGTCGATTATGTATTCAGGAGAAGTACTTTGTAGTTTTTTTTATAAAAAAGGTAATGAAGCCATACATAGTTTTACACTTTTGCCAACTACCAAGAAATAAAAAATATGAGCTACATCATGAAACTTTAGGAAAATTTCAACGATGGAAAGTATGTGATAGTACACTTGTTTATGTTAATCAATTTAGTTGTACAGTAAACAGTTGTACCATGAAGCTTCTTATGTAGTTTTTTATCACAAGCTTTTGAGATATGAGAAATCTAGTTATGCATTTTATGAATTGCTTTTGAAGGCTTTTGATATGGTTTTTATGAAGATTTTGTGGTGGTGATGAGACAAATCCGTACTTATTATCGTAGAGATGATTAAGGACATACCAAATGGACTTGCAATTAATGTAAAAACACACGGAAGAGATAGTGATCCATTTCTATTGTCACAAGGTCACATCAATTGTCAGTAATAAGTCCTTACCCTTTTACGTTAGTCATAAATGTATTTACTGGTCACTTGTAGAAAGATGTTTCATGGTATTAGTTGTTCAGGTGATAATGTGTTAGTCGATCGGGCAACAGAAGTGTTACCATCAAGGATAAAACTAAGCAAAATCTCTAGAGTCTGTTAGTTCACATTGATGTCCAAGAGAACCTAGAAGGGGAGAAATGGATGCATGTAGCTGACCTCTATCTGAAAAAATGTCTTTCTTGTTGTTCAGATAACTCCAAAAGCATGAGATAATGATCTTTTTGTTGTCGTCCTTTTTTTTCTTGTGCTTGTGAGCAATATCTTTATATACATTATGTGAGTTTGCTTAGATCTCTATCGTAAATGATAATTCAATACCCTTGAACTCATTAAAGTTCTAGGGTACTTTATCCATTTACATTCATTTCACATCCTTTTATGAAAAAATTTAAGGGTATATTTATATTTTACTTAACTTGCCTGTTAGTTTATTTATAGGTGAAGTGACAGATATAAGTAATTTCTGCTTAATTCTATATTATACACTATAGCTTGATAATATTGAACTCCTTGAAATTTTTGAGTAAGTTTATTATCTATTTAACTTTCTTTCTACGAGATTTGCTCAAGAATCTATTTTGTTCGCTTCTTAGATTCAGTTATCATATAGTTGAAGTAAGCTTTCTGTTGCAGTTATATTCTGCTTCCTCAAGCCTGAGAATGAGTTGTAATAGTTTGGTTGAGTCATCTCAAGATAAAGTTTATATGGCTCCCCATGTTCTTGCTATGTCAGCAACTCCAATTCCGAGGACATTGGCTTTGGCTCTGTACGGAGATATGTCTTTAACTCAGGTATCCAAAACTTCTATATATTTTCATATTTTTCTCGGTTTTTATGGTTTCATTTCCAAAGTACTTCTTTGACTTTAGGAACATCACTTGAACTCTGGTATGTGGTTTTCGTAACCTTTGTTGCTCTTATATTAGTTCCTTAATTTTAAACTATTTATGTACAAAAAATACTAATTCCGTTTAAAAGTTAAAGCAGAAGCAAAATATAGGCTTCTCATAAGGAAATAGAATACACCCGATATTTTGATAGAACAATGTTTTATATGGTCCTCTAATGGCATCTGGAAGTTGGCACCCATATTGATCTTTCCTTTTAATTTTTTTAGTTCTCAACATTGTTTAGGTATTAAGAAGCCAAAAATTAAACAGAAAGATCCACATGGGGCAACTTCCAGGTGTCATTTCAGGACCATACAGAACATCGGTCGTGGGTTATCGTCATAAGTGGTTTGGGCAGAACATCGGTCGTGGGTTATCGTCGTAAGTGGTTTGGACAGAACATCGTCAGGGGTTATCGTCTTAAGTGGTTTGGACATATGCGACGCAGACCAATGGATGCTCCGGTAAGAAGTGATAAGATAGTAGTTAAAGGAGCCGCTAGGACTAGAGATAGGCCTTAATGAACATTGATTGAAGTTTTAAAGGAGATATGGTTTTTTTGTTACTTTTACAAACTACAGAGGACGTGGTCCTTAAAAGAGTTGAATGAAAGTAAAGGATTCAACCAGTCAACCCCAAATTTTTTGGGATAAAGACTTTGTTGTTGTAACATTATTCATGGCTTCTATATTTTGAAGGCTAAGCTATTGTAGATCAAAAAAAAGAAAGAGGAGTAATGTTTAGAGATCTGGGGAAAAAAACTAGGAAGACGAAAGAAAAGGGTGGAGGTAAGAAAAAGGATGTCCTCACTTTCAATTAGGTTACTTTGCTAACTAGAAAAGGATTAGAAAGGAGATGGAAAATAAAGGGTGGAATAAAGAAAGGAAGTCCAAGTTTCAAGACAGCACATAGCTACTTGTAGCACTTCACATGGCTGCAGAGATTTGAGGAAGGAAGCCCGATTCTCATGAAATTCTCTCTCTCCCCTCTCCCTCCTAATCTTTCTGATGACATCTAAACCCTGTTTTTCCTCTTTTCATCTCTTCCTCTCTCTGAAAGATTTTAACAAAAGTCCAGTCCATCTGCAAATGCAAATTGTCTTTAAATCCTATGATTTGTGGTTTTTAACCATTTGAATGCTAGATTGAGATGAACATTGTGCATTTGCAATTTTAATGCCCTATGATTGGATTTACATTGATGGAATTTTGCTATTTTAATGGCTCGTCATCAATCCTCAGGATAGCAACCACAGAGTTCACTACAATTGCATCTGTTTATAAGTTCTGGGCCTAAGAATCCAGTTCATGCAGGACTATAGGCTTTGCTCACTAAGGCTGGTTCTGTAGTCAATGGGGGATTTAATCTTTATCATGTAAACACATTTATAAGGTACTTTGACTTCCTACATCCCTCACATATGCCTTTACTCGCAATGGGACAAGCAGGGCTGTATTGACTTGAGGACCAGATGGAAGACTGCATCCTCGTTATTGAAGATGTTGTATTTGAAAGGTGGCATGGAATACTCATCAACAGAAAATTTGTCATGAAAGAGAATCAAACACGATACTCTCATGATCTAGTTCAAGTCTAATCCATCTGAAAATTACCGTATGCCGTTAAGGAAGATATTGTTTGTTGGAAGACAGCTGAAGATTTGAATTTGTTCTACAGAATAAGAAACATCTACTACTGAGATGAATAAGGTGGGGGATTGTAATAAACTTACACTGATGGAGGTCTAACAAAATGAGACTGGTGGAACACAAAGTTATCTAAAGCTTGAGAGGAGATATCAACCGAAGATAACAGCTCAATGAAAGAAGCATGAAATTACTTACTTTTCTTTCTTTATCACATGTATGGGCTCGTAAGAAGTTCAAGCAATCAGAAAAACAACCTGGAAGGGCACAGCATGCTGAGTCTCCCCTGGAATTGTAGGTCTCAAGGTCAGAACTCATCGGGGGCATGTTTGGGGGATGTAGAAAAGTAAGACAAGTTGCATTTTGTATATATATGAAACTGAAGCCGTTTCAAAATAATTATTAAATCTGAAAATCTTATGGCCGTTCCACTGCCAAATAACCATTACATTCTTTTATCTTAATATTTTATGTGACCCTCCTCAAACATTGCATTATTGAGCTCACTTAACTGTATTACATGTAGCTTGCAGGTTTTTGTTTCGGGGGTTCACTTCCATGTGTGATTAGATTACACTTCTAAAGTTTGTTGTATGATCTTCTTTTCTTTTAGATTACTGATTTACCTCCTGGAAGAACCCCTGTTGAGACATTCGTTCTAGAAGGAAATGAGATTGGCTTTGAGAATGTCTTCAAGGTACGCAAAGTTCTAGCATCGACTTTTTCTTTACCTGACAATGTGATCAACAACCAAACGGATTCTTGTGATACTGGATTTGACTATGAACATGAAAATTTAAAGGCAGATAACTCTCTCTGCAATCATGGTTTACTATCTATTGTCGACAAAAAAAAAAAATCTTCTTACTTGGATGCATTTCTTGGCAAATTGGTAAAGCTTGGTACCAATACTGGAGGATCGTGTTGAAATGACAGAAAAAGCGTAGCTGACTATGGATAGAGTTAAATTCACATATACTTGCCCTCAACATATACGAACCCATCTTTATGTTCCCTGCCCACTCTCCCAAGTATCTCGAGCTACAGTCTTATAACTTCTTTTGAGTAGCACATCCACCAATCTCCTCTTCATGTACTCAACCAGCTCAACCAAACTTGTAAATCTTATTCTCCTCAGAAACTCCTAACAGAATTTCCGAATGCTAAAAGGGGCCAGCTGCTCTTAGCCTTGGATTTTTGCTGGCCTTTTTGAAAACTTATCGATCCTTTGCTGGTCGTAAACCCCACTGTTGTAAACTGCTTGAATTGCTGAATCTAAATTACTATGAACTAATAGTTCAATAGCAACCTCACTTTTGAGATGTCTCTAACTTGCACTGTTTTGATAATATTAGTGAGATAAGACTGGATGTAAGTTTGACCCATAAGTTCTTTGCATTGTCAAACTCTTGGATCATTCCATGTTTTATCAGTAACTGTTTATGGCTCCAAAAGGGCCACTAAAGCATTTAGTTGGAACTTGAACATAAAAAACAGTGAGTTAACTTTATATCTACCCAGATAACTTTAACTTAGTTCCAGATAAGATCACTTTGGCTTGGTTAGCATATTATTTAATTGTTCCGGTAGAGATTATTTTCCTATGATTCCATTGTTGCTGGTCCCAGGCATATTGAATGCCTGCTAATTCTTGCAGATGATGCGAGATGAGCTGATATCTGAAGGAAAAATATATCTTGTTTATCCAGTTATAGGTGAATCGGAGCAGTTGCCCCAGCTCCGTGCCGCTACTGTGGAGTTTGAGACTATATCAAAAAAGTTTGAAAGTTACAATTGTGGCTTATTACATGGCCGTATGAAGAGTGACGAGAAAGATGAAGCACTAAAGAAGTTCAGATCAGGAGAAACTCGCATTCTACTTGCAACCCAAGTGATAGAGATTGGAGTCGATGTTCCTGATGCATCCATGATGGTGGTGATGAATGCTGAGAGATTTGGACTTGCTCAGCTGCATCAACTGAGAGGACGAGTTGGACGTGGAGAAAGGAAGTCCAAGTGTGTTTTCTTGTCTTCAACTTCCGCGACTCTTGGTCGGCTAAAGGTACTTGAAAAATCTTCGGATGGCTTTTACTTGGCAAATGCAGATCTTCTTCTTCGTGGGCCTGGTAATTTGCTTGGTAAGAAACAGTCCGGGCACCTTCCAGAATTCCCGATAGCAAGGTTGGAGGTTGACGGAAATATTCTACAAGACGCTCATCTCGCTGCTTTGGTAACTATCACACTTTGGATTTGGTTACTGAAGGACGTTAGAATAATGAGTTTGTTTCCTTATGTATCATTACGCAAACTTGCATTCTTCTCTTTTGTATAATTTCGAACACTTCTATCTAATATGTATTATTTGCCTAAATGCAGAAAGTGTTGGGCTCTTCCAGTGACCTGGAGAAATATCCAAGGCTTAAAGCTGAGCTCAGCATGCGGCAGCCTCTTTGTATTTTGGGTGATTGAGTTCTGTACTTCCAGTCTTTGGAAGCTTTGCCGATTAGAACAGTAGTTGAATACTCTTCATTACCATTAATCTTTTGGTTTCAATGTGATGTACAAAATAAGCCATATGTGTAATTTTGTTCCGTTAGAAACGTCATACGGAAAAAAAAAAATCCAATGCTCTGTTGTACATATATGTAGTTGATTGTAAGAGCTATCAAATCTTCCATATTTAACTCCAATACCATCTGTAGTTCTTATGTGTGGTTTTTGCAAGAGAAATGATGTGCGATAACATTGCAATGACATCTCGGAGTACAACCAAATTTTATCCCTAGTTATTTTGATGGAAGGGGTGTTCGGATTTCTCTAAAATATAATTGCATGCAACATTTGTTTCTCTGATTTGTGTTGCGAATCTATTAATTGGTTTAGTTGTAAGTGAAGCTGTTATATTTAACTATCTTAATTTTGCATTATTTTCTTGTATGGATCTCTTGTTGATATAGTTACAGGGATTGGTTGGTTGGTGTTGATTTTCATACTGAGTTATTCAAAGGGCTAATTAGCGTTGAGGCCTTGGATTTTGTACTAGCTTAGAGTTTAAGCTTTGTTATGTCCAATTGAAAAAGTTTGTACGTTGAATTTTTATTTTTTGTTTTATTTTTTCTATTTTATTTTAAACATGAGTACAAGTGCATGACAAACACATGTTGAGAAGAATGGTATAATGGGAAAAAAAATGAGGATTTAAACTTTTTAATTTAATGTCATGGCTTAAAACTCTGAACTGATAAAATTCAGGGCCTAAAAGCTAATTAGCCCTTATTCAAAAGTTAGTGAAGGGTGACTTATTAACTTTCTTCCCTACACTTACTAGAGGGTCTCCACATCCACTTCTTTCCAGCTGTTAATCCCTGTTTTGCCCTTCCCACCCTTTCCTCCAAGCAAATCCCAACCCTCCACGTATGCAGCAGCGCGGACCAGATTCCTACACATCGTTCCCTCTCCTTCCTCCACGTGTTGCAAATAAGAGCCCGGTGCTTAGCAAAAGACTACTCAAGTCTCCTGAGCACAAAAGCGTTACTATAAATACCCCCCACCCCTCGAGTTAGTAAGCAAGCTCTTCCTTCTTAATTCTTCTTCTCCAGTAGTACTATTGCTATGGCTAGGTATGTGGATCCTCTTGTGGTGGGGAGGGTGATAGGCGACGTGGTCGACCTCTTCGTCCCGTCGGTGAGCATGACGGTGAGCTTCGCCGCGAAGCACGTCAACAACGGCTGCGAGGTCAAGCCCTCGATGGCCGTCGACCCGCCGGCCGTCAACATCGCCGGCCGGAAGAATGACCTCTTCACTCTGGTCAGTTTTGTTGCATGTTACAATTTTTAATTGTTAGAGCATCAATCGTGAAAACACTCCAAATTATTAAAAAATGTATAAAATATTATTTTTAAAATAATTTTATGATATTGATACACAATAATACACTTCGAATAAACACTTCAAATTATTATTTTTTTCTTTTTTTTTTCTTTTTTTTCTCTCTCTCTATTTTGGTAAAATTCTCTCTTTATTTTACTTTTCTATTTAGTTATTTTTTGTGTGCTCTCCAGCAATACAGAGGAGTTAACACACGTTTCAACCTAAAATATCTCATAATTTTTTAAATTTTTTTAAGTATGTACAAATATCTACAGTAGCTTTTAAATACTGCAAAATTTGAGTCAAGACTTTTACACTGGGGATGTTCTTGCACAAGTACCGTTACTAATCACGCGTGTCTGTGTGTAGGTGATGACTGATCCGGATGCACCGAGTCCTAGTGAGCCAACCATGAGGGAGTGGGTCCACTGGTAAATTTTTTAAACTTTTTCTTTATACATATGTATATTATTGTTTTTTAATGCATTTTTGTAATAATTTCTTTTTTTCTTCTTCTTGAAAATGTAATTTCAGGGTGGTGGTTAATATACCAGGTGGGACAGATCCATCTCAAGGTAATTGTTGAGGCTGAAATAATTTATATTCAAAAATTATCTTAGTATAAAAAATTATACATATAAAAAAATGTAAGATGATAGCTAGTATTCTTTGTAAATTAACATGCAAGTCTTTCCATGATAAAATATCAAAGACTGGATAGTGTAATGGTTGAGGACTTTATAGTTTGGGTTATTTATACCAACTTTTTTTGTGTTTTATGTTAATTATACAAAAAAAATATTTTAAAAATAATTATACATACCTCTTCTATCTTTTATATTTTATATAAAGAATTATTATGCTAACTATTTTTAAAAAAAATTAAAACATAAAGTATATTAGAGATCCGTATAATTATTTTTAAAATAAAAAAATCTGTATAATAAGTATAAAATATAAGGGAGGATCAGTGTAAATAAATCTTATAGATTATACAAAAAAAAAAAATTGGTTTTCAAAACTCGAAGACGATAGTTTGGTGATAGTTTTTGATTGGTCCTTATTCAACAATGAATGCTTCATTCTACACTTTTAGATCAGTTGTTTGAATAATTTTCTATCTTTCGTCGTGTACGAAATCAAGGAACGTATTAAAAAATATAAACTTTAGCGGACTAAATAGATTTGGATGGATTATATGTCACTAACTCCTAGAGAAATAAAAAATTAAATAAAAAAATTATATAAAAAAATAAGGGTGGGCTGGATTCCACCCCAGGACCCAATTGGATCCACCACTGTCAAATAATAATGGAGTCAGGATTGAATGACATACGCAAATTATACTATTATTTTCAATACACTGTATATTCCAAATTTGGGAAAATTATACAATTATTTTTTAAAAATTTACAAAAGTCCCCATGACCGTAGCCCCAAATAGACATGGTCGTATATTATACCAGAGGCATGGCTTCTACTAGCTTGCCATATGTAGGGACAAAGGTGTGACCGTAGAGTAGGTTGTCTCACTTTTTTTTAAAATAGTTGTATGATATTTTTTTAGTATTGTTTTTAGAATATTTTTTTTTTTTATCCTACTGTTCAAACTTATCTAAGTTATCTTTACTTGTCTATATGCTATAAATTAAAAATTACACCCATCATTCATAAGGTTAAAAATTAAATTATTTTTGATAGTCTCCTTGTTCTTCCATATTTTATTTTAGATTTTGATATGTATATTTTGATATAATTAAAAAAATATATGAAAACAATTATTGTTTAATTGTTCATGTTAACTTTTAATACAAATTTTATTTTCTTTTACTATATAATGAAATGAATTTAAATTTGGATATTATTATTTTTTAAATTACTTCTATACATACTTAGTTCTATATATCCAGTCATCTGAAAAGTGTCTAATTTCGTTCACTCATTAAAACTAATCTACATGTTCGTATTAAATTAGTGGTCAAAACTAGTGTGAAAGTTCACCAAATTTATTTTAAAATAACTTTAGGTTAGAATAATAATAATAATATTTGTACCTACAAATTATTCTTCCTGTATATCCCTCCTTACGTGGCAACTGACGTGACTGTTAATGTGACAATTGACATGACAAATTTTAAAATTAAAATTAATGTTAATATTTAAATTAACATTAATATTAATATTACTATTAATGTTAATGTCACGTTAGCCTCCACGTAAGGAGGAATAATTTGATCAAGGTGCAAATAGCATTACTCTAGATAAAAATGGTACAGGATAGGAAAATGATATGTTGTTCGTGGTCTGTCCGCGTGCAGGTGTGACCGCGGGACAACGTGTCCAAACCCAATTCGTCTCCCCTATTAGCGTGGAATACGCCACCGATGTTCTACCAATGAGAAGTTGTCACGTGGATTGTGGACCAAAACTGCAGACAAACAGTACGGTCCACTTAGCATCTTCCCACATGATAATCACGAACTTTCAAATCAGTTTTGATTAGTTTTGATAGTAGGTGGGAAAAATAAATAATGTCGTCTAAAAAAACCCAACACGCGACTGCATGCCATTCCATGCATACACCGAACTCCCCGTTCTCTCGAAAACGTCGACTCCTCGTTCCCAAGAATAATGTTCCCAAGAATAACATCACACTTTGGAGTCTTATCAGCTTATGTGTCATCCTGAGACGTGTCAGTGTGTCACGCGCCCACGCTCTCAGCCGCCCGCTATCCCAATGCGTGTATGTACGAGAAAATTCATGCGTGTATGTACGAGAAAATTCAGTTGCGTCTGCATGCATCCACGTGTCAGTAAACTTACGGTCCAACTAAAACAAAAAAAATATATATATATATATATATATATATATATATATATATATATATATAGAGAGAGAGAGAGAGAGAGAGAGAGAGAGAGAGAGATCATAGAAGTTTTATTTTATTGCATCAAGAACAATAATGTTTCAAATTTTTTGAAGAGAGCAATGGAACGTCATTAAAAATAACATTTTTAAACAATTGTCCAAAAACGTCATTTTAAAAAGATATTTTGATGCAAATGTTATTATTAATTATTTTATTATTCTAACAGACGGATTAAAAAATGGATTTTATAATATACAATTTGTTTCAAAACATCCTTAAAAAAGATATTTTTGGACTTTTGTTCAAAAATGTCCTTTTTAAGAGAGTTTTTATGCTCAATACACAATTTTAAAATTTTTATACTCTTGATGTAATTTTCTGAACTTTCTATTCTATACGTAGTTTTTTGGAAAAAAAAATCACAATATATAAAAAAAAATTGTATATACTCAGGTCAGGAGGTGGTTCCGTACATGGGGCCACGGCCGCCGGTGGGCATCCACCGGTATGTGCTGGTGCTCTTCCACCAGAAGGAGGAGCTCGCCCCGGAGCTCGCGGTGCCGGAGAACCGTGCCGGCTTCAACACGCGCACCTTCGCGGCGCGCTACGGCCTCGGCCTCCCAGTCGCCACCGCCTACTTCAACTCCCAGAAGGAGCCCGCCACCCGCCGACGCTCTGCTAACTGCGCCGCCTGAAAAAAATATCATTTAATTACGTACTACTTACTAATTTGCATGAATGGTCAGTTTTTTTGTGTGTGTTAATTGTAATTATGTGTGTTTTTGGCTTTCATGAAATTATATTTAAGGTTGAATAAGTAAGTGCCTCCTTGTCCTAGTAGGCAATTATGCGTGAACGTATGACATGGTGGGGGTTTCGGTGTAAATATCCATGTTTGTTTGGGTTAATGCGAAAGTTGAATGTGTTTGTGTGCCACTTCAAGTTCAACTTCATAATTTGGTAGATTAATACTGTGTAATTGTACATCTTTGTTTTTACAATCAAATATTATTTTTATTTCCATTAGTATATAATTGAATATTAGAATATTAGTAAGTTTTTGTTTTAATATTTTTTGGCTTAAGAATATAATTATTTATTTATTTTCTAACGTACATTTACTATTATAATACGTTTTAGACTGATGGAGATTATTTTAAGTGCATCACTTTTGTACAAATATTTTTATGGCCAATTTAATAACGGATTGTTCTGTTTCAAATTAAGTTTAGGCTAAATTATAACTTGATACCCTCAACTATCCAAAATGTTTAATTTAACACTCTCAACTTTAATATGTGCTAACTCGATATTCTATAAAAAAAAAAAAAAATTCAAATCAAATTATTCCTCCCTCTCTTCCCTCCCCCCTCCCCTCCCACCCCACCCCACCCCCTCCTCTCTCCGGCAGCCACATCCTGTAAGTCCCCTCATTTTTTAATACGATTATTTTGGTAATTTTTAATTTATTTTAATTATTTAATTTAATTTAATAGATTAGAATAGTAATTTCTAAAATCTTGTTTTAGATATGACCATTTGTCATGGCTTTGATATTTTGAGCAATGTACGACATTTTTTCTTCAAACAAAATTTATAATAATAATTTTAATTGAGTCTAATATAGTTGAAACATGGATGTTTCATTTATTTGATCTCTCACATGCTCCAAAAATATTGACGAGCGTCTAGAATTACGGTTACCATAAAATTACCTCCTTTTGACTAGAACTTGATCCAAATCTAACCCAAAAACATGAAGGCATGTAGTGCATATATATATATATATATATATATATATATATATAGGAGTTATATCTATAAAAAGTGGTATAGGTGGCATCCTAGTTGGCAAATAACTACCTAACCAACTCCCTAACCAACCCAACAACAAAATCTTATCCAATCATAACCATAACAACCAACCCCACCCTCTCATTTTCGTCCAAGATCAGCCCTCCCCTTGGCCGAACCTCATTAGCATTAGGATAACCCTCTCCTATATTTAAATCTATTTAAAAAGCCCTAATATATATCAACTTATCACCAAACTTTAACCCTAACATCTACTTCCCTCTTTGTGGCCGCCCCTATATCCTCCCTCCTCTCTTCCACGACCACTTCAGCCTCTCCCTCTCCTTCTCCACTTCCTTTTCACTCCTTTCCAACCACCACTTCATCCCCCACAAGCTGACAAGCCCTAGAGCAAGAGATTAGCCACCCGTAGAGGCCGACTACTTGCCGCTGGTTGCAGCTGTTATCCGCCCCCTCACAACCCTCAAAACCACCTTCAAACTGAATATTTACCTCCTATGTGAAGCCCCCAAGCACCCCCTCAAGTTTCGTGGAGGTTGAAGTCCGTTTGGTGCTCCGAAGAGTCCGTATCGCGAGAAAGGAACACGTCGTAATCACATACGGGTGTCTTCCAACTTATATTCTTTTTTCTATTCTCCATGAACCAAAGATTGGGTAAAATCATGATAATATTAGATAATAAGTAGGAATAACTCTATACATGAGAAATTCGTATTTCTATGTAGAAACTATTCCAAAAAAATCGAACAATCATGACACGGACATGACGCACCAATGATAGACAAGGTTCAATGAGTATTGTCATAATAAATATATATAAAAAAAATTAGAAAATTATATGTTATTAATTCATAATATAAATATTATAATTATATAATTAATCATGTTTTATGCTGACGGAAGGATTGGATGCAAAGACTATTTGGCCAAGTTGCAAGAATAGCTAGATAGCGTAATTGTGATGGTTGCATGAATGATGTGATGTAATTATTTATATATAATTATTATTAAATTCTAGAAAATTAAATAATATAATTTTATATTAAAAATAGTTTATTACTCAAGTTGGTAAAGTTGCATGTACAAACTAGCATCAAGTTGCCAGAATACCTAGTCGACGCACAACATGACTTTGTGATACGATTCTTGGAGGGTTTGATCTTAATTCCTAAAACTGAATTTATATGTGTTTTAATTCTGGAAATAAAGTATTTCAAATTTATATTTATGGTATTTGTATGTCAAACCTGAACCCTAAAAATAAAGATCACTAGCTTATGTTTCGGGTGACTTTATGATATTGTTTGCTAGTAAATAGAGGTTACTTTGGATGAAATAAAGAGGTAAATATTTTCTGAGTTTAGGTCAGAATATAATATGATATAAAATATATTTTTAATAAATATAAACTATAATAATTGACTGGCAATGTCTCGAACATGTTTCAGACAAAACTAGTCAACCTAAAGTGGCCAAAATATTAAAATATGTTATTTTTGTCAAATCTGGAATTTATTGCTATAAATTCATATAAATCATGTTTAATTCTGGAATATATGATTTATTATCATTTATTTTTATGTCCTTTAATTGGGTACTTAAACTTAAATTTTTGAAGTTAAAAACTAAGAAACTAGGTCCTGATACCCTGTAAAAGTAAGCAAAGTTGTTAGAAATAATAACGGGCTTGGTTTTGCATGGCATCGAAGAAATTATAGAATTTAGTTATAATTACAAGAAATCATGTTTGAACCCTTAAGTAATTAATTTATTTATAGGTCAATTGAATTCCGAAGGAGTGGACGCGGGATCATCTTTACCACCATTGACTACAGAACCAGACAAGTGTACATTGCCAAGATGTTTACAGTTCTAAATTATTTATTTGATATTATTTATGCATTGAATATTGTATTTGTGTGGCTTATTGATGTACTTGTTAAGCCTAGGGCCGTCATAGTATACTTTGTGTCTGAACAAGATTCGGGTACCGACATCCCCTGCGGAGTCGAGTATTGTAGTTAGAGAGTCATTCTTTCGAACCCATGTTTTGTGCATATGTTATTTGCACATCCGATCGTAGGACACTTGACACGATATTCATGTGGCAGAGTCTTTCTCGACTTGTTCGTGGTACTTGGACTCTGGATAGGACTACATGTTGCATGCTATAGTGATATTTATAGTTATACATATTGACTATGACTTGTGCTGATAGTTAGAGGCCATGATCTTGCGTCTCTTGATTGAGACGTGAGGTTACATTGGGTGGGGAGAGTCTTCATCGTGCTCTGGGCATATTTTACTTATTACTATTTATGTGTATTAGGCTTTAGGTTCCCTATACGGAATCTAAGGTATTATATTTATATATATACATCTTCCTCTTGGTTCCCCCACACAGAGCCTTGAGTGTACTGTTAGATTACAGAAGTGTCCATTATGATCATTCGTGAGTACCAGCCCGGAGTACGATACCATACTCTCATTTGCATATCACATAGTTGGTTACAGTAGTTTACCCTGGATTATAGTTTTATTACACTGTTTACTTCTGGCTTGTTATTTCTTGTACCATGTTATGTTTTATTACACTATTTACTTCTGGCTTGTTATTTCTTGTACCATGGTATGTCCCTCTGAGGACCTGGTCCCCTGCTAGTTTTTGCAGCATAGACGAGCCTTTGGAGTTGCTGATGTGTGCTTGTCATGCGGGCATTGGTGCCAGGTACTTATATCATTTCTACCAGAGTTATGGTTATTTATTCATATTGTTTATTCATCTGTTGATGTAGCCTAGTTTTTATAGACTCATATTTCTTTCTCGAGTCTATTCGAGTTTATGTGTTACTGGGCGGCCGAATTTAACACATGTAGTTCATTCTTGATATTATATTCTTTATGTGGATTGTGACATAGATATTTTCAGTATTCTTAGATAGTTACCCTTATTATACAGCTTATACGTATTCGAGTCAGAGCAGAGTCTGGTCGAATGTGTAGCTGGCATATTACGTATTCCTAGTCCTACGTATTTTGGGACTGGGGCGTTACACCCCCCTCCCCTCCTTCTCCGACGTCGACGACCGGAGGGGGGCATAACAGCGGCACGGGCGGGCGCAGATGCGGGCGCGGACTGGGCGGTACGGTCGTGCGCGGGCTGCGCCGACGCGAGCGGGGGCAGACGTGGGCGCGTGCGGCGCCGTCGCGGGATGGGGCAGATGCGGATGATGCAGCGGACACGCGACGAAAAGTGCAGGCGCGGGGGGGGGGGGGAGCTCTAGTGCGAGCGCGCGGGTAGGGGGGTCGTCGCTGAGGTGGGAGCGGTGGTCGCCAAGGCGGGGAAGGGAGGGTGATCGCCGGGTGTGGGGGGGTCGTCGGGGGTGGGTGAGGGGTTGGGGGAGGGTAGTTTAGGAATAAACTAATTTTTGGATATCAAGATGAAAATATTGGTTGAGATAGGGTATTAAGTTGTGACCTATCAAAGTTGAGGGGGTCACGTTGAACATTTCTGATAATTGAGAGTATCAAATTGTAATTTAGCCTTAAGTTTATATTGCATAGTCAATTTTTTTCTTAGAAATATTTTAGCAAATGCCTCCATTACAAATATAAAATTAGTATATACCTCCACTTATTTTAAAAACTAATGAATGCTCCTATTCCTTTTTATACAATATTTAAAATATATAAGACATATTTCCACTATTTAATAAAAAATTTGATTATTTTACTCATAATGGTAATATTTGCTAGATTTTTTTAAATAAGTGGGGATATATGTTATTTTCTATATTTGTAGTGAAAATATTTGCTAAAATATTCCTTCTTATTGTTGTTCTCTTCATGTACAACATAAGTGTCCACAACAAATAATATAAAAAAATCTAACGTTCTACTCTCAATTGTGCAGTTTGATTGCCGAACTCGAGTGACTCTTGTGGTTACAGGGAAGAGGCATAAGATCCTAACTGGGTGGCAGAAGATCAGTAGATTGAGTTACGGGGGCGTATTATTTTTTCAATTTATTAATGATGGGAGTTGGAGGACAGTGGGCCCAAAAGACATGTAATGTAACATGCACAAAGTTTCGAAGGTTACGTCGAGCATCTGAAAAAATGGTGTAGTTTGATTAGGTTTTGGTTTATAAAAAACAATTTCTTCTAAGCCAAATTTATTTGAATTCAAATCTCCGACTCTCTACATAAATAAAAGCATATAAAATAGAAAATTAAAAAGTATAAGTGAGTTGTGTATCTACTCCAATAATACTATTGTTTCGTACCATTATGAACGAAGATCCGGATAATATATGCACTTCTTCGGGAATAAAAAAAATCGATCCATTCGTTTGTGAATCCAATTTCCACCCAAAATGGACAGATATTCATTATTTCAATAGAACATGACATGTTAGGTTAATATTAATAATTAGCAATCAACTTCCTTCGGTCTCCTAACAATTAAGATTATTTAGTTTTAGGATCCGATATAATATTAAAAAATTTATGTTTATGTTTTCATATTGTCTAGGAAAGAATTTAGATCTCGTTTGCCCTGTTGAGTTCGGAAGACCGTTACATTTCGTTTAGGTCTCCATAGTATTCAAATTTTTTGTTTAGGTTTATGATCTCTAATAATATTCAAAATTTGTGTTTACGTTTCCATTTTTTATGATCAATCCAAATCTACCATCAGGACGAGACCCAAATCATTTTTTAAACAATATGATGACATAAACGTAAATTTTAATATTTTATAATGTCACGTCCTAGAACCGGAATACTGGAGAGCGGGGACAGACAATGGCTAGCTACGTATACTAAGAGCATGTCCGTACTCCACATATACGGTGAAGCTGTAGATCATGGGAGTTAATGCTACAATCCATCAGTCAATCCTAGCTAGGTCAACCAGTCATAGGTGTCTCAATCATCAGCAAATAACAACATACAAGGAATATGATCATCTGGAGCAAGATAGTAAAGCGTCCCAAACCAAATATACATAGATGGTCATGAGACTAGTAATACAAAATGAAGAACTAACAGAATATAAGTATACATGATCAACTCATAGTCTAGAATAAGCTAACCATGCTAGGCCCGTAGGCTAGAAGTCAAATCCAAAACACGATCTAAATACGTGCTCGGTGGCTAAACGTCTCAAGAAGAATGTAGTACAAGATCTAGTGGGAGGTCAAGAAGAAACCCACTCAAGTTGCCTGGTGCTCCGGGTGGTCACCATCCAGCGGAAGATAAGGAGTGTCCTCTGGTTCCGCTACGAGATATGGCCATGCAAAACCAGTGGGGTCAGACCCCCAATAGCAAGTACTACAAAGGAATGCCAAAACTATGAACTGAAACCAATATTATCTTATCACAACAACAATTAAAGACAAAAGTAAATAAATGTGTATCGAGATTCGTGCGCTATCACTGCACTTATCTCGAAAAGAAGGACAATAAGCTAGGTAACATACGATCGATATATATAAAGCTACTAGTGACAGAAAGGTAATCATGAAGCAATGGAATTAATCGTGTACATGTAAGCATGTAATGTGCCGGAACGGAACTGAGAACATACACGAGTTCGGGAACAAGGCTATGAACATGCAAGACATCCAAAACTAGTAGGCATGTATAGTACAAGGTCTAGAACATGGTATAATCTGGAAAATAAAAGTAAAATAGCTGAAAGAAAAAGCTAAGCAATTAACGAAATTCGTGAAAAGCAATAGGCCTGGTTTTCCACCTTCATACCAAACAAGGACAAAAGATAAGACCGCCCCATTACCGTTCACGTGTTTCAAATCTACAACTACAACAATGATGATATGAAAATAACTGCAGAAAAGGAAAAGTCGGCAAGCGACAATAGAGCATAGAAACTTCTCGAAATCGGAATCATAACCCGTAAACCAAACAATGACTGGGGTTATGGAACATATTCCGAGCCGAACTTAGCCTTTGGCCACCTATCGACGCATAAGACAATACGAGAAGATAGAGGACATTACGGTAGCATAAAGTAACAATCTACAAGCACGACCAAGCAATAGTACGGCTTGATATGTTAACTAACTAGGGTTGTCACAATTTCTAGTTACTAACAAATGCACTACTGAGGATTTCTATGTTGCATGTCCTGCAGTCTGTACAGGTTATCCAGGCAAGGTCAATGTCAAGAATAGCGATATTCGTGTGCAGACAGTGCGAATATAACAACTAGATAACTGTAAAAGCAATGTAATGCAATATCAATAACAATATCAATGTCTATATCAATGCCAATAACAATGTCATGTCATAGCTGGGTTGCATCACTCGATGGTGAGCTGGAAGTGTGCCCTACTTGACGACAGGCTTCAAATCCACTGGTGTGGCCGGGATAACGGGTCTTCTCTCCCATGATCTAATTTTTATATTAGTTATTAATCCTTAACAATTTCGTTTAGGATTATGGGTGTGACATTCCGCAAAATCCATCATAATCACAAATGCAAGACTGGACCAGGAATTTAGCAATTCAAGGCGCAATCAAGACAAGCCATAACGGTGAATATATGTACAAGCAATCAGGAGTGCACTACGACGAGTCATCATAAACACGTTAGTATGAAGCCATGGGAAACCAGGTGAAGCCATGAGGAAACATAAATATAATCCCATCGAGATCGAAATCATAACCCTTAAACCAAACAAGGACCGGGGTTATAGGTCTTTCTCGATAGGCCGGTAAGCGATAAGAAACTTGGGAACTCTTCGGGATCAATACTATAACCCTTAAACCAAACAAGGACCCGAGTTATAGATCCTTCCCGAGTCGATCCCAATCCCTAATCACTTAGTGAGGTACACCTACCAGGGAGAAGCAGTTTACACATAAGTACCATGCAAGAACAATGAATATCACGAGAACATAAAGCATATGAAAAAGAGTGCATGACTGGTATACCGTCGGTACATACCAGTACACCGTCGGTATGCTAGTCTAGAGATAATATAAACACAGCAGCTAAAAATTTCAACAAATCGGTATACCGTCGGTATATTTCAGTATACCGTCGTTATGCCAGCCAAGAGATACCAAAAAGACAGCAGGTTCTGGATTTCAACAAATCGGTATATACCGTCGGTATACTCTAGTATACCGTCGGTATGCCGGTCAAGACAAATATCTAACAATGTTGGCAGGATCGGTATACCGTCGGTATACTCCAGTATACTGTCGGAATGCCGATAAGGTTCACAGAAAAATATCTGGAATCTATGTCGGTCGAAATTGGTATATCGTCGGTATACTATAGTATACCGTCAGTATACCGGTTTCATGGAAAAAACTAAGGTAAAGCCAATCCTGATTTTCGGTATCCAAATCAAACCCCAAAAATCACCAAAACCAAGTCTAACAAGAAGTCAAGTCTAGTGGTAAGTCTCATATCACAATATGGACTAGATCTCATAGTCACAACTCCGATTTCGTTTTCGTTACTGAGTTACCAAAATGGGACGGGCCAAAATTCTACCAGAAATCAAAACTGAAACGGTCAAAAGACTAGAAATCACGAGATAAACAATATTAGTAAAGCAAGACTAAGCTAAAAAGCAACAACGAAGGCTACATGAAAGAAAATGACATAAAGTAAAAGAAGATCATAGATTCAGCAAGATGTACTTGCCTACAACGAGCTTTCAGCCTAACTCTTCAACTCCTCTACCACGAAGGGATTCAGAAACCACTCTCCAGGTCTCAAGACCAAGCTCCAAGCTCGAAAGAAAAATGATGAAAAGAAAAGAAAAGAAAAGAAACCAATTAGCACTATTTATAGAGAAATCTTGAAAAAGTAAAACAAATATCTGCCGGGCAGTATACCGCCGGTACACTGTAGTATACCATCGGTATACCGGTCAGATAGTAAAATTTTATTTTTTTCAAGTTTTAAAATTTTACGAAATCCAAGAAAATAAAACACGTAGTATAAAATACGTATCCATATACCAATATAGATACAGTGAGACAGAATCTCACATATAATACCCTAAAACTACACAACCCTAATGATTAAGTACCTCACCTCTTAACATGACATAGTCATATACTTGTAATCAGAGTTGGCTCCAAGCTTAAGTGACCTAGGTATGGGTCTAATTAGATCCCAAAATTTTCAAAGGTCTTCTAAATTTTACAAATTTACAAAGGTCTCCAAAATTTTACAAAGGTTCTTTAACTTTACAAAATCTCCAAAATTTTACAAAGGATCCCTAGATTTTACAAAGGTCCTAAAAATTTATAAAAGCTACCTAAATTTTGTGAAGGCTCCTAAATTTTACAAAGGTCCAAAAATTTACATAAGGGTCCCATTTTTTTTTTTTTTGTTATAGGATCTCATTTTGCTCGACCAGACCCTGCCTGTAATGCTAAAATATTTTTTTGGATTTTATAGAGTATTCCAATTGTTTGATATTCTATTAGTGATAACGAATATAAATTTTTATTTAAGCACCAAGTCAACAAATGTTAAAAATATTACTAAGACAACTAAGCTGAACTTATTCTTATTATTGATTATTCTTCTGCCCTTTATACTTTTCATTAATTATTCCTCGTGTCCTAGGACACTTATATAGTCAATGATTATTATACTCTTTATTTTTATTTATTTTATATGTCTTTCCTAAAGGATTAGAAATTAAGTTTTAAAAAAAAAAAAAATCGAACCGTGTCCATTCTTACGTGAGTCCCCCATCGTAACTAGGTCACGATCTCGCGAACAAATTTTTTTTTGTTTTATTTTGTTTTCTGTATATATATATATATATATATATATTTTTTTTTTTTTTTGAATTTTCGACATAATATTCGGGATCCGATATAACGTTCGGGACTTTGTGCACACTCCCGTGACACGATCCACTGATCTTCTGCTATCCAGTCGAAATCTTATATCTTTTCTCGATAATTATAAGAACCACTCTGAGTACGGTTGTTTTTTGTTTTTTATCTGTCCTTGTCATAACGTTGCTTTAATTTGATACTCCAAGAATAACTTTTGAAACATGCTTAACTACCTGATGATAATATATATAAGACACTTATTTGAATTATAAATGAAGATTCCTAAATGAATCGTAGGAAAGACTAGTAGAGTTCTTAGGCTATCAATACCTAGCGAAACTTATAGGAACAATGTTAATACAATAACTGGCATCTTACATTTGTGTAAAATTTAGTGTAGATAAGAATCAACTTAGTAGTAATGTGAGTATTATATATACTATAAAGTTTTTAGGAATATAATTTTAGTTCCACTCAACGGAGGTATCTATTGAGGTGTAACATTGGAATTTGGAATTTGGAATGTCATGACTAATTTCTACTATTATAATGCACCTTAGTAACGGAGTCGTCTAAGTCGTATGTATTGTTAGTCCCAAGACTTAATTAAAGATGGTAGAATCTGAGTTGAAGTCGAGATCAAGAGTTCACACAAGAGTTCCATTCCTGATATCTCTCGATCCAACAAGAAGATTATATATAGGATTTGATTACAACTTGAAACAAGATAACAAAAGAATCAGAGAAAACTATCATAGCAACCTTGTTAGGCTCACCTTACTCTGTCTGTTTGGACTTGGATATGTAGTCACTCCGGTAGTGGCCATTCTTGCCACAATTGAAGCAAGTCACTTCGGACTTGGGCTTCGACTTGAACGAAGCCGACTTCACCTTTAGATGGTTGATGTCCTTCTTTTTCTTGTTATGAGATACCTTCTGCTTCCCCTTGGAATTACCAACATGCACCAAGTTGGCCTTTGCCAACTGTTTGGACAGGGAATCCAACTTCAGTTGTCCCCTGGCCTCATCTTCAATGTAAATCCAGTAAAGAAGATCTTCAAGCTGGATCTCCATCTTCTTACGGTATATGTCAGTCTTGATCTTGATCCAGCCTGGAGGAAGCTTGGTGACGATAGCCCCCACTATGAACTTATCTTCCTGCTTCATGCCCTATTCCTCCATCTTCTGTTGCATCTTCAAAAGTTTCTTGACTTGCGACAACATTACCTTATCGTCTTCAAATTGCAAAGTGAAATTTTTTTCAACGAGATAGATTTTAGACATCTTTATCATCAGTTTTGTAATGCTTCTCAAGAGCTTCTCATACGTCTTTTGCCTTCTCTTTCTTGCTGTAAGACTCTGCCATCGAGTCCTCCATTGCATTTGAGGATCAATAGCCTGCAGAGATTGTTGTCTTCTTTTCACTTGTTGTGCGCGTGCTGTGCCACACCAACTTCAAGTTCTCCTCCATCTTAAGGGATGGTAGGTTCTGGATCAACCAACACATAAGCAACTTTTACAAGACGAAGATTCAGAGAGATCTCCCTCTTCCAAATGTTGTAATGTTCGCCATCAAACTTCTCAAGCTTGTGAAAGCTAGTATCGAGAAGGTTTGATCGGTTCTCCATCTTACTCTGATCTTGCTTTAAAATTTTTAGTCCCGAGGCTTAATCAAAGATGGTAGAAACTGAGTTGAAGTCGAGATCAGGAGTTCACACAAGAGTTCCCTTCCTAATATCTCTCGATCCAACAAGAAGATTATATATAGGATCTGATTACAACTTGAAACAAGATAACAAAAGAATCAGAGAAAACTATCTTCTCGTTCTTTCTTGCAATAGCAGTTGCAAAGGGACAGAACAGAGTTTACAACTTGCAAAAGAGAAGAGGAAGAATAAGAATAAACTCTGTTTGCTGGGGGTGATGAAGATCACCGTTGCTAAAAGCAAGATTCGTCCCACACGATATGCTCCCAGGAACCAGCAAGTTCATGTAGAACTTTTGGAACGCTCGACGTCACCTCATTGCTTAGACTCGCACGAACTTCCTGGACTGCAATGGCGGCTGCTGGCACTCTTCTCGTCTCCTTTATTTCGAAGTAAGTTCTCAATGTAGGCACAAATATAGTATTTATAGAGGAGCCTGGCCGCCCATTAGTTACAAAAAGATTGAAATAAATTTAATTCATATCCCACCAGATTGGAATGAATTAAATTCAAATCCTATATGATTGATTTGAATTAAATTCAAATTTCACATGAATAAATTTAAATCCTACATGATTAGAATGAATTAAATTCAAATCTCACACATATCGGATTTAAATTAATGACTCAATCTTTCCATAACTAATTAAATCTATCCGATAGCAACGGACCCGCATGCAACCGCTAATGTGGCCCCACAAGCAACCGCTCATGCCGTAGCGCATGCGACCGTCCATGCGACCGCTCTTGTAGCCCACTCATGCGTCCAGCTCATGCAGCCGGCTCATGCGTCCAGCTCATGCAGTCGGCTCATACGTCCCGCTCATGCGGCCGGCGCATGCAACTCGCTGACGTGCTAAGTGCAAAGTGCGCCAATAAATTGCCACTTTGCACGCTTGACTCCGAGTCCAAGTCGCTAAGTCCCTTTGGGGCTTAGCTCCTATGGAATAAATTCCAAGAGAATGACAAAAAACATAAATGCTTTCATTAAGGAGTTAATCATTCTTTATCCTAATAAAATACCCCCACATGGCACCCATGTGCCTCACCACACCCCATGTGCACACCTCAACACAAGCAAATCATTATATTGAGATACCCACTTGGTGGTGTAGTCAATATGGGACTATCTTTTATAGTCCAAAGGCAAAAACACCAATAATCTCCAATATATCTCAATATATGGGTTAAGCGTTCTCACAGTGACTGCCCATCATGCATTAGGATGTCGCTTCGACTTGAATCTTCCTGCATGAGTCAAAATAACAATATGATACAAGAATGGACTAAGCCTTGAATTATGTACCATAGTTGTAATTCTTCCCACTCACACAATGACATCAACTGTGCTTCCGGTTGCACATTGAAGATCCTGTACACGTCTGATTTTGATGTATGTATTTTGCTTGTCTATAAATTTTTCTCAAAAGATGGTCTGTATCTCTTTTCATACACTATAGATGAGTTCTTAAAGAGTTCTTGGCATGAACTCATTCACGAGCCTCGATTATGTCACGTCCCAGTCCCAAAATACCGAGGGACTAGCCACGTGGCAATGGCCAGCAACACACTCCAATGGGCAAGCCCAATTTAATGGACCCATTAGAGTGTACTTAAGTTGTAAACAATAATACAGGTCTACGATACATGCCACAGTCTAATTTTAATCTCATCCACAGAAGATAATCATAGTTCAATTATCAGAATAATCAAGATGAAATATAAATCAACAAGTCTCAATAAAATATCTCGGGGAACAACCCGATAATGAGTTTAATACAGAAATCCACGAGACATGAAATAGAGTATCAAGAACAAAAATGACTGAGTATATAAAGCAAATACTCAGGAGAAATCTTCTGGCATCACCTCGTTCTCTGGTGCTGGTACTGCTCCAATGTTTGCTCATGTCCCGTATACCTCGGGGTAGATCGCCTCTGCTATACCTGGGGACATAATCCGGATCCAGGTCCTCAGGGGACAGCAAGATACAAGAATAATCAAGCCAAATAAATGCAGTATAAAAATGTATCAATAGGGCAAACTATGTAACCAGCTATGTGATATGCAAGTGAGAGCTCACTAGAACTCAGGCTGAGACCACTACAAGCTCTGTGTCGGGGAGCCGGTAGCAGTGATATCACATAGTGGGTCTAGCTCTGATGTAGAGGCTACGGTACCACAATAATAAATATATATATAATCAGCCTGTAGCCTGTGTGTCTCTTTCCACCCAATGTAATCACACATGTCCACGACGTCTCATGTCCATAACACGCAAGATCATGACCTCTAACTAATGTAGTGAGTCATAATGATAGCTATGCATATGTAATATCTATGTCACGAATTCTGTAATCCTATACAGAATCATCATGAATAACTCAGGAAAGATTCTGTCTCATGAATAGTTTTAGGTGTCCTATGGTATGACGTACTTGATAAAGCAAGCATGGAAATATATAGGTTCGCGATATCAACTCTCTAGGTGACGTTACACGACTCCGCGTACGGCGTCGACACCCGAATCTTATTCAGACGCTAAGCAATGTCTCACGGTCCTAGGTTGAGTAGATACATCATAAACATAAATCAAGAGAATAATATAAAGCAAGTACTGCAAGATTGACAATGTACACTTGCCTAGGATTTGAATTCCAACAGTTGCTCCACGATCAGCGAAATCTTTAGGTACTCCTCCGGATGCTGAAATAACCATTACTATCACTCTCAGAAGATATGAAATAGCTAGGATTGCCTATCCATAAGTCCAATTTGGACACAGGAACAAAATTGACAGTTTCTGGTCAAAGCGGGATCCACATGTGGCCCACTTCGTACCGAAAAATGTGCCAGAGACAAAGTTCACCAAATTCGTTAAACTTAGTGTCTACAAGTCCAGAACGACGATACGAACCCAACGGAATGTCCAGAACTGGATTTTGATGAGCCGATCACAAAATCGCCCATCAAGTAGAGTCGTGGGGTCCATGATACGGGATTTCATCAACGTTCTCATAATTGAACCAAACTTGGGTCACAATACCAGCGTAACGCTACGAATCCGATGACGCAAGTTTCGTTGCGAAACGACAAGCACACACGAAGTTACAACGAGTTTCAGAACAAGCCCGATACGGGACAATTTTGACGGATACGCGTTGATTCCGGTGTGCACGCACATCCAAATCAACTTTCGCGAAATTCCACACGTCCGAATTGACGATGCGCACCTTTCGGTAAAATTTGCACACGACGAAGTCGCCTCGTTTTGCGGGACTCACCCAGTTTCCG
The DNA here is from genome assembly GCA_036927795.1 of Iris macrosiphon. Taxonomy (NCBI): domain Eukaryota; kingdom Viridiplantae; phylum Streptophyta; class Magnoliopsida; order Asparagales; family Iridaceae; genus Iris; species Iris macrosiphon. The sequence continues at coordinate 9,351,534 of JAYESA010000005.1, read as the reverse complement.
GAGAATTCAGGTTTTATTAACCAAGATTTTGGTCAACTTCACCTGCGAATAAAACATAAATTACAGCAAAATAAAATAAACTAATTACAGGGTTTAAAACTCGGTTATATTATCTAATTTACTATTCAAGTAAATTTTAGAATTATTACACAGGTTGGATGTAAAACGACCGTGAACTTGTGAGTTCGGGACAATTTTCGAAGTCCAAAATTGAGATATTTTTTCTGTTTTTGCGTCACGGTTTGCGATTGACATAGGACACGATACCCCAATCAAATTGTATGGGGTTCGAGAGGGTCATACATCGAACATGTCGCAATAAGCCATTCGAAAATCGACGCGATGAGGAGAGAGAAAGACTCACCGGAACAAGGGATTAATATCGACTGAACTACGCGTACACGGGGCGGCGCGACGCGACGACTGCGGGGTGGCGGTGTTCGTCGACAGCGGTCGTCTTCGTCTTCGGGGTGGTTGCCGGAGGTCGCTGGAGGAGCTCGGGGTGGCTGTGGTTGGTGATGGCGTTGAGGGGTGGCTCGGGGTTTGTTGACAGCGACTGCGGGGGTTTTATAGGGTGGCCGACGATTGCAGGGAGTGGAACCGTCGGGTTATGGAAATGAAGGGTCGGCGGTTGGACGACGGCTGCGGCGGAAAGAAACGGCCGCAGATCGGCTCTCAACGGTTACTGTAGCAGTAAATAGCGGGTCGGGTTTAGCGGGTCGGGTTGTGGGTTGGGTCGGGTTCAAATCGGACCCGTTAGTGTTTGGGTTAGTTCCATTGGTTTTGGGTTGGTTTATTTAAGCTTTGGTTCGGTTCAAGTGGGTTTAATCCGGTTTATTCTGGTTTAATTAAAAATAATATTTTTAGTTGTTTAAAAATATTTTTTTGGTCCAATAAATTCCAAAAAAATTATACTATAACGAATTATTTATTTTACACTCAAAAATATATTTTTGATAATATTTTAATATTTAATTTAATTCACAAAAAAATATTTATCTCCTGAAGAACATTTATTTTAATTATTTAAAAAATACCGAAAATTTTTAAAAATTTATATTTTAATTTCTGATAAAATTCTGGTGTTTACGGATTAAGAAGATCACAATGTCATTTCTCTACATGCATGCATCGGCATTTTCTAACATGTGGGTCTACATGAACCCTACACGGATGGTGGGAATAAATAAATAAATAAATATATGGTAAGTCTGTGTTCGTTTTCTAACGTGTGGGCCCCAACTTAAAATTTATATTTTCTGGAACCAAATTCTCGTGTACTTCTTTGTACGTCATTGTATGGTGGAAAATAAATAAATAAATAACCGAAGCATGTTTCTTTCCAATACGCTTTGCTACTTTCAAGCAATATGTGAGAGGAGAGACGATAAATCCTTTTTGTTTGGACCGCAAATCAAGGTTTGGATGGGCTGGACCCGAAAATATAACATTACTCATGTGGGCTAAGAACAGGGTTTTGTGATGTCAACATTGGGCTCTAGTATATTTCATTATTTGTAAGACAAAATCCCCGGTAAACATATCCACCTCCTTATAATAATAATACAAATAAACAACAAATATTTCATTTAAGGATTATTTTTTTGTAACAGTAAAAATTAATAATATTTATAATCTATACTACTATATATCCATACTACTTTAAAATGAGAAAGGTTAGATTTCACCGTAATATTTTTTTTCAAAAAATATCATTATATATATTTACTAATGAAAATTATTCATTAAATTTAATATGGATAGTTATGTTATTACTTATAGGAGAAGAAAAAATTAACGAAAATGTTGTTTGTTATTTGATCTGATGTATAATTCATGGGCCGTAACCTTATTAATTTGGAAAGTTATTTCTCTGCTGCTGCTGCTGCTGCTGCTTTTTTTTATTTTTATTGGATGGGCTAACTCTCAGGACCATAAATAATCTACATTGAACCAAAGCTTAAAAGTTGCCTCAACGTATCTGGAATTTGATAAAAATAACAAGTTCAATTTGCATACTTAAGCCTATCTTTGCTAAGTAATTGGTGTAACATTTATCCTCCCTCCAAATACGTTTCAACTTAACATTCCAACAATAATGACTCCAATTCCAGTGGACTTATATGCAAAATTGCTTTCTTCTAGATCCAACCGGCTCTGTGGCAAATTACGAAACTACCCGCAGTCGCGATGTTCACAACGCACTAGACCTAACAAATCGGACCACGTGTTCGTAGAGCGCTCGCGGCATCCTCCCATTGGCCAGATCCATGTAATACCACCAACATCACAGTCCAGTCAGCAATATATATAACAACTAGCGGAAAATAGGATAGTGAAGCGGAAGTCGACTTCCCGGATCTCCCTCTCCAATTCTCCTTCCTCCTCCTTCACTCCATTCCGATCAAAACCCTAACCAATTCCCAAATCCCTAACGCTAAATTCCCCATTTCCAGCAATGGTCCCTCGAATTTTCCTCCTCCTCCTTGCGACCCTCCCCCTCCTATGGATCCCCGCCCGCTCCGCCGTCTCCAGCATCGACCTCGGCTCGGAGTGGCTGAAGGTCGCCGTCGTCAACCTCCGGCCCGGCCAGACCCCGATCTCCGTCGCCATCAACGAGATGTCCAAGCGCAAGTCCCCCGCGCTCGCCGCGTTCCACTCCGGCGACCGCCTCCTCGCCGAGGAGGCCGCCGGGATCTCCGCGCGCTACCCCTCCAAGGTCTTCTCCCACGTCCGCGACATGATCGGTAAGCCCTACCCCCATGCGAGGAAGCTCGCCGACTCCCTCTACCTCCCCTTCGACCTCGTCGAGGACCCCCGCGGCTCCGTCGGCCTCCGCGCCGACGACGGCGTCACGGTCTACTCCCCCGAGGAGCTCACCGCGATGATCTTGAACTACGGGATGGGCCTCGCGGAGACGCACGCTAGGGCCCCGGTGAGGGACGCGGTGGTCGCGGTGCCGCCGTTCTTCGGGCAGGCAGAGAGGAAGGGGATGATGCAGGCGGTGCAGCTGGCGGGGATCAACGTGCTGGCCTTGATCAACGAGCATTCCGGAGCGGCGCTGCAGTATGGGATCGATAAGGACTTCTCCAACGGGTCTAGGCACGTCGTATTTTACGACATGGGGGCGAGCAGCATTTATGCTGCGCTGGTTTACTTCTCGGCGTACAATGCTAAGGAGTTCGGGAAGACGGTTTCGGTCAACCAGTTCCAGGTATGAGTTCGCTGTGATATAGGGATTCTAGTTTTGTGTTGTGTATAGATCGAGGATCAGTAATTGGTGGTTGTTGTGTAAGTAGGATTGGTTGCAAGTTTTTATGCACTTTGGTGGTTAAAAAAAACACCAGGAAGCACAGTCGCTAAAAAAGTCGGTGCCAGTGACATTGTCATGCTGGACATGCATTGGACGCGACCTCAAAACTCCAGGACACACTAAGACATGCCAATTTAGGTGTTGTGTCCGTGTTGCTGTGTCCATGTTATGTTGCATTGTAACTGTGGACGAGCAACATATAATATTGGAGATCACAATAAGAAGAAGAAGAAGAAGAAGAAGAAGAACAAGAACAAAACCTTTATCCCAATTTTCTGGGGTCGGCAATGTTGGAGGTTAAATATGTTATGTTGCTCCCATCATAGTGTTTTGATTGATTGTATATATGTTGAATTTGGTAGCAGTGCAAAGTTGGTTAGGTAAAAGGTGTTGGTCTTCACATTGGTGGCATGAACTTTTGATTGATAATATGTTTATAGGATAGAAAGAAATCTGAAGGTGTTAATATATTTTGACCCTTGCAAATAGAACAAATTGGAAGTTTCAATCCGATATGTATCAGTTGTATAAATATGTAAAAAATGCCAATAATGCAGTATACTTTGATTCACTGATTTAACTGCCAGTTCTATACAACCGATATGTATTTTATTACATAACAAAATGAATGACCAAAAATTTGGAGAAAATGGATGACTTCCCACATCCACATCCTTACATTGTTATAATGTTCATACGAAATATGGGGTTGGGTTTGAGTTTATTGGTTTCAAATTTGACCAAATCTAAATACATTTTTGGCTCTAATATTCACATCCTAACCCAATTAGTCAAGATTGAACAATTATTTGGTAGCATTTGCAGCCCTGTACAGATTTTGAATAGAATACGACTTTCTAAAGAGTTCGAATATCTGAATGAAAAAAAATAAAAATATCATAATAGGGTGGAAGGAGTGCTTGAAGGAACTTCCTAGATAAACTTTGAGAAATCACATATTATATAACTATTTTGTGTTTATATAAATTACCTTAATGAAAGAAACTGTGGTTGACGGTTTCTCCATTTATTGTTATTGAGAAAAGCCCTGTTATAAAATTGTGGTTGATTATGCACACAAACAACAAGTGAGGTGTTTGCATTGCACCATGCCACCAAAAAAAGCAAGAAAGTGGAAAAGAAAATCGGTTCTTGTAGTGAACACTGGGTGGTGTACCCTAGTAAGGAGGGATGTAGATTGTAGAAGATACAAAAAGCCAGTCTCTTAAGTTGGGACGGATCTTGACAGTTTTGGCATATTGCATTATTTGAAGTTATATTACTTGGTTCTTTTCCTGGAAGGTATTTTTTTTTCCGTTGATCCGAATATGAAAATTACCTTTATTTCCATACGTAAAAGGTAAACAAACTTTTACTTTGATTACTTTTCAGATAGATTTGTCAAATTATGACTATAAATGACGGATCTGTTTCTTTCTAATGATTTTTATAGGTCTATCGTATATATTCTTTGATTTAAGTTAAAAATTTGAGAAATTTCTGTAGCATAAAATTAATATTCTGTGTAAAAGAATCCAATATACACAGGTTTTATTAAATTTTCTGCTTTTTTGCGAGAAACTTGTCTCAACCTTTTCATTTCATTTCATTATCATATAAGCATTCTCATGTGTGAGTATGGTTGGTTATGGAGCATAAGAAAGGTCCATAAATGTTTTCATAGTGTTTATGACCGCTTGTTGACCTTACGTCAACCCTTTATAGTGGTGCGAACCAGCATAGCTATGAGCATGAAAGGGCCGAGATATGAAATGTAGACGGCCGTTGGTGGTAGGTAGATCAACCTTTTTCTTTGTAGTTTAAGCTCATGCAACCAAAGATCATACTCCAAGTTCCCTTAGACTAGAAAGAGGTTATACAAAGAGGTAAAGACGAGACAATTTGCTATATGAAATTGCATTCTTCTCTTACAGTAAGCCAAAGAGTGAATAGGCCAAACATATACATAAACAAATCCATCATTGTCTATATGCTGCTAACTCTAGGTTTGGTCGTGTTCATCTCTATGACACATTAGGTGAAGAGTGAATGAGACTGACATTTCCATACACAAATTCATCCTTGTCTTTGTTGCTAACTCCCTTTTTTTATTATGAAAAAAAGGGAGAGGTGAAGTCACTGCTAAATGCTTGGCAATTTTTGCTAAAGCTTATTCACTATTTCATACGAGATCGGTAAGTAGGTGGTCTTTTTGGAAATGTTAAACAAAAGTTTTCCCCTCGCATGTTCGGTATATGATCAATCGAATGCTTACTAACAGCATCTGTGACTGAACATCTTGTAACATATGTGAGGCTAACATTCACAAAGAACGGGTTTGTGGAAGGCACATCGCTGAATTGGATTTTCTGTGTTTTATCTGTCGATTGACGATTGTCACTGTACATCTCATGTCATGTAAAATGTATTGGTCATGTATTTTGAACATCATTATATTCTTTAAGTTTTATTTTGGGTTTGTTTATTTCTAATTGCACAATAAACATTAACCTTAATGCTACATCCTATATTTATTATTCTCATGACAAATCCTGTCAAAGATTCTCTCGCTTTGGTCTTACTGGATTATTTCTAGTTTTCTTTGTCCCTGCACTAAATTTAATTTTTCTATTATAGCTAATGACTGAGTTGACAGGTGAAAGATGTTAGATGGAACACTGAGCTTGGAGGCCAGAAGATGGAACTTAGTCTGGTGGAATATTTTGCTGATGAGTTTAATGCACAATTAGGAAATGGTGTTGATGTGAGAAAGTCCCCGAAGGCAATGGCTAAATTGAAGAAACAAGTTAAACGCACAAAGGAAATTTTAAGTGCAAACACAGTGGCACCAATATCGGTTGAATCACTATATGATGATGTAGATTTCAGGTAATAATATTATCATTTGAAAGTTTTATGTTTAATCATATTTGTTTGCTTGGATAGGATTGGTTTTATTTTCTGATCTTTATAATGGTAAAAATGACCTTTTAATGAGACCTATGGTTTCATTCTGTTTAATGTTAATCCTCAATCTCCTTAATGAAATACTTGCCTGCACATTGTGATTCAAGTAGTTACTACAATGTTTTCTAAATGGTTACAATTTTAAATAAATTAAATTTAGTGGTCCAAACCGAGTTGTCTTTATTTATATCAAATTCATTTTGAGTATGGTTTTTGGTTCAAACCAAGGTTCACAATATCGACTTGATACCGATATGTATTGACTGTATTGTATCACTTTGGCATTTCCGATCCGATGCTCAGCACCACTGATACTACCCAGATACCGAAATTGCGGCTCTCTTTCACCACTCAACAAAGAAAAAATGGAAGGATGAAAAAGAGAGAAGTATGACAAACAACATTTTTGTTACATCAAGTAGAATAAACAAAAAAAATCTATTTCAGATGAATAATTACGCATTGCTGAGTATCAGGGTTATTTACACTAACCTTCCCTATGTTTTATGTTTACTAGTAAATTCATGCGTGTTGCATGTAAAATAAATATTTGTATGATATTGTTGAAAAATAGTTTAAATATTTAAATATATTTAAATATATTTAAATTAAGATTTGTTAAACAATTTAAATATTTTTGATATTTTTTCCTTTAAATTTAGTTTTTAAACAGTTTTAAATCTAGTTTTTAAATATATATTTGTGCGGAAGAAAAGAGAGAAGGTCCGTTTGTATATGTTTTCTGAAATTTTCATCTGAAAAAAGTTTTCAGAGAAGATCTTATAAAGTAGTTTTCTGAATATACAGATTCTGAGTTCACGTTTAGTTAGTTTCATCTAAAAAATAATTTTTTGAAAAAAAAAGTTAAAATTTTGTTTGGTAAATTTTATTCAGAAAATAATTTCTACGCTGTGTCCTTTCCGTGTCCTCAACAAATATGTTCCCGTGTCCCAAAATTTGTTCCTATGTCCAACAAATTTGTCCCTAACTCAATTCGTGTCCGACATAGCTTATTCTCCACAGAGAAAACCCTAAACCTACTTCAAAATCCTAAATAAATTTGAGTTGTATCCTCGAGTTCGTCGTGTCCTTGAGTTCGTCGTTTTCGGTCGTGTCCTCGAGCTCGTCTCCAGGCGACACAGCGGCGAGGTCGTCATCCTCGGGTTACCATGACCGGTCGTTGTCCTTGAGGTCGTCGTCTCGATGCGGTTGTTCGTCTCCAGGCGACGCCGCGGCGTGGTCGTCGTCCTCGGGTTCCCACGACCGAGGCCGTTCTCGGGTTCCCATGATCGGTCATCGTCTCGATGCGGTCGTTCGTCTCTAGCGACGCAGCGGCGAGTCATCCTCGAGGTCGTTCGTCTCCAGGCGGTCGACATCGTCATGGCCAAGATGGCAGCTCGACGCGGTCGACATCGTCGTGGCTGAGACGGCAGCTGGACGTCGGCCTTCGGCTGGGGAAGCGTGGCAAGCTGGAGGAGCTCCTCAGGGCTCTCTCGGAGGCTGCTGACGAGATTGTTGGAGAGCTTTTTCGATTTGGGGAAGAACTTAGGTGGTGAGAGAAGAGAGAGAGAAGCGGAGAGGAGAGAAAATCGAGTGACAGACCCGACAGGGTTTGGGGGTGGGTTGGGGGGTTGGACCCGCCAACCTCTCAGAACAAGAGTTCATAGCACCGCTTTTGTTTACTTTCTGAAATCTGCATTTAAACACTGGTTTCCCAAAAAAAATTGGAGTGTACATTCTCAATGTACACAGCCAAACGTTATTTGCTTTCCCACTGAAGTTTAAACGTAGAATATTGCTTTATAAAGCCTAACCAAACACCATCTTAGTTCTTTTGTCCGTAATTCTTTTTTAATAAATGATGGAGGTTTACAAACGGCTTAGACGGCTCAATTTTGGACCGTTTTCAAGCTCCTTTATACTTTATGTTTATTACACGGACCTCCCTTATTTTGAAAATAATTACATGGACCTCCACTATGCTTTATGTTTTATTTTCAAAATAAGGATGGTTAGTGTCATAACCCTTTACATAAAACATAGAGGAGTTCCGTGTAATTATTTTCAAAATAAGGGAGGTCCGTGTAATAGATATAAAACATAGGGGATGCTAGTGTAAATAACCCTCTCAAATAATATATAAGTTATGCTTAAATGTATGCTTAAATAATATATTTTCTAGTTTTTCTCTTTCAAAATAATTACTTATTATATTTTGGCTTTCTGAAATGAAGAACATCCTAATCGGCAAAACTGTCGAAACCGCCGATAACGATACTCATAAGAAGAGGCCGAAAAGCAATTCCAATCTGGAAATGCGACCTTCGTTCAAACCCAGGTCATTTTAAATAGGTTTGGTTCGAACAAGGTCCCTCTGAATGGGTTCAAATATAATTCATTTCAAATGGTGGGCTCTAGTCATTCTGAATTTATTAAATTGTAAAGGGTTTGACAGGAGTCATTTTAAACAGGTTGTACATGGATCAAAATCATTATAATAAGCTTGGGTTCGAGCAACACTCATTTCAGATAGCCCGAGGTTAGGCTGAATGCATTTCTAAATCAAGTGTCATATGAAATGCAATGCTAGAAAATTGTGGTAGTATTTAAGAATAAGAACCATGAGAAGAGAGCTCAAATTCTTGCATTGTCAAAATTAGGAATCTAAGACTTCTGTTACGTGTTATTAAAACAAATTGATAAGAACTAATATGGTTACCATTTCATTAGTCACCTGATGTGGACCGCTATTTTCTTCTGCAGTTTCATGTTTAGAATGAGCTAATTTTACCAGATTGCATTAAACTAGCTCATATTCTAGGTATGATGATTGATTTTAGTAGGGTTTTTTTCTCTGAAACTATGGATTATATTTTTGACTTCTCTCAAGAAAATTTAAGGACTTAATTTACAATTACCATAAGTCTATACCAGGCCAGAAGTGTAAGTAGGAAACCTTGTGTTCATGGGGTTATGAAGTATTGCTATGTACATTGCATTTTCATTTCACATGGGACCGTTTAGAGCTCGTCTGTCTGTATCTCATTTTCACTGAATTTTACATGCATTTGAGTCCACTATCTTCTATTTCCTAAGTAATCATTACAAGTTAGATTCTGATGGTGTTATTTCATGTCTCTCTCTCCAGAAGCACCATAAGTCGTGAGAAATTTGAAGAACTTTGTGGGGATTTCTGGGAAGAATCCCTTCTTCCTGTTAAGGAAGTCCTCAAGAATTCAGGCCTAACGGTTGATGAAATATATGCAGTTGAGCTGATAGGTGGAGCAACTCGTGTGCCAAAATTACAGGTCATTTCATGCACATTATTTCGAACTAGGAAGTCATTATCTCATTGTCAAAGACAGTTTGTCCTGGGGAATAGCCTCGATAGCCATCTTGACAGTTGGATTCAATTCCTAACAAACTAGAAAGCAAAATTAACTATGTTAATTTCTGAAAGCAGCATGTCTCATTCTCTCTTAGGTGCTAGAACTACTGTCTTTCAGTGAAGAGGAGAATATTAGTTTATACATGCATGCACATTGGTAAAGTATTATTTTCTGCAAAGAAGAGTGCCTTTATGGACTGGTTTTTTAATTTTTAAAACACCATTATCAACTAATTGTTCTGCTATAAGTAGGCAGAAGTCATAATTTGGAGCAGTATTCACAACATTTTCACTCTGATATTATATCCTATGTCCTCTGTTTGTTGATCTCATGACTCTTGTCCTGCAAAGAAACTTGTTGCTTTCATAAGAAATGCTAACAATGACGCAGTAGAGTTTGTATATTCCAGATTAAAATATTATTCATAGAAAAATAGCCCTTACTCGACTCCAATGAAGGCTTTATTGTTGTTGTTGTAGAGAAATAGCTCTTGATGTAAGTTTTAAGTCCATGTTTCTAGGTACATTTTGCTATTCCATGTCATACCCTCGCCCAAGGCCCACTAGGACATAACCTGTCAAGGTGCACATGTGCAAATCACCTGGCTTAACTTGCCATAACTGGTAACTTGGATGTACACACGAGAAACTCAAATATAGACCAATTAAACTCCCATATTTTATCCGATTTGCGACTAAATTAGAGTTTCACAATAGCCCTCACTCAATGATGCGATGTTCTCTTGACATCCTGATTGAATGCTCCAATCTCACCCAAGTCAAATATGATCCAATAGGTAGCTCTTATACCATTTTCTCACGCTCAGTCCCACGGGTCCTCCAGGACATGACGTGCAAGGGTCATGCGTGCACATCACTTGGCACAACGTGTCAAAATTGTTCACCTGGATGTATGTATGAAACTAAGCATTCAAATATAAACCAATTAAACTCCCACTTAGCCTCTTTCAAGGTATCTCATTTGCAATGTGAATACTTCATACCCATTTGCTAGTTGTTTCCTCGCAGGGGCTGAGTTCTTTTTTTACATCACTTGTTGATAGGAATCTATAAATTGGTTCTTACAGAAATTTGCAGATTTGGGTAGGTAAGATTTGTTATTTCGTTTTTATGATAAATAAATCTAGCTATTGTGGGGAAGAATTATCTAATAATTAATTTCATGGCAAGGCAAGTTGATAGGTTAAAAAAGGCAAAACTAGTAAGTAATAACTGAAAAAGGTAGCACTGTGGGATGCCATCTCTGATAGAATGGATGTTGTTGGTTTATCTTGGTGATAATATGGTAGTTCACGATTCTTATTTATTGGCTATCGTCATGTAATGATCTGTTACTATTCTGTTTTTTTTCTACTAGGAAAATTACACTTGTATTGTTATTCTTTTGTAATATCTCATTTCTCATGGTTCTCGTAGTCATATGGAATTAGTGCTTATTGCACTAAGTAGTGTAATACATATCGAGTATAGTTGATAAGACATTGTGAGAATGCATTATTTTTCCCAGTTAATCCACAATTTGATGACTATATCTTTCATTTATTTAGTATTAGTAGTTATATGGCGAATATATAGCATATGTATTGTATATATGCATTCGTGTTGAAGATCCTGCTGTTCTGTTTACATTGAAATTTATAAGTTATTGAGTTGAAACACCATACTTTGTGTTGGCATGGTGGTATACTCTTCTAGTAGGCTAATGTTTTCAATTGACTACATATGTGCGCATTAGATGATTCACTATTTAGAATTTCTGGAATTTATTTCTGTACCTTTGCTGACATGGTTTTCATGATATTTCGTTCCTTCAGGCTAAGCTCCAAGAATTTCTTGGAAGAAAAGATCTGGACAAACATCTTGATGCCGATGAAGCAATAGTTCTTGGTGCTTCTTTGCATGCTGCTAATTTAAGTGATGGAATCAAGCTAAACCGAAAGTTGGGCATGATTGATGGTTCTCCTTATGGTTTTATGCTGGAACTAGATGGCCCAGATCTTGTAAAAGATGATAACACCGAAATGTTACTTGTACCACGAATGAAGAAAATGCCAATTAAGGTTAGTATCCTTCTTTAGACAATGCTTTAGTTTGCATTTCCGGTGTAAATTGTTTCTGATGATAAGCATCCTAATAACCTCATTCTTCTGTTTACATCCAGATGTTCAGGTCGATCAAGCATACCAAAGACTTTGAAGTTACACTCAGTTATCAGAGTGCAAACGAGCTGCCACCAGGAACTCTTTCGAATAAGTTTGCACAATTTTCAGTATCTGGTTTGACAGAAGCCAGTGAGAAGTATGATAAAGTTTGCTAAACTGTTTATAGATACAAGCTTCCACTGGCCTGCATTCATAGATGATATGCATATAATCTGCAAGTAACTATGCCTTCTTGCTTTTTTTAGGTATGCAACTCGCAATCTCTCCGCACCAATCAAAGCAAATTTACATTTCACCCTTAGTAGAAGTGGAATTATTTCTTTTGATCGAGCAGAAGCAGTGATTGAGTTTAGTGAGTGGGTAGAAGTTCCTAAGAAAAACAAGACTTTGGACAGTAATATTACTGATACTCTTAATGTCTCCAACGAAACAAGCCCGGAACACAAAACAAATGATGACGAAAGCTCAAAAGTTGAGGGTGAGACTAGCAACTCCACCGACTCAACCATGGAAGGGCAGGACAGTGCTGATGTCACTACAGAGAAGATTCTGAAGAAAAGAACTTTCAGGGTTCCATTGAAGGTGTCATACGAAAGATCAATTAGAATGTTTAACTAGTGTCATACGAAAGATCAATTAGAATGTTTAACTAACTACTTTGAAACAACAACTAATATTTTTTGTTTGTGGATATGTTGAAAATCCAACTTCATATTATATTTATGTGACATGTTTCTTTATTTGGTGTAGATAGTAGACAAAACTTCTGGGCCGGGAACGGTCCTCTCAAAAGATGCATTCTCTCAGGCTAAACTTAGGCTTGAGGCCCTTGATAGGAAAGATGCTGAAAGACGAAGAACTGCAGAACTCAAAAATAATCTGGAGGAATATATATATGCTACAAGAGAAAAGGTTTGGATATTTTCTTATTTGTGCATCCTAGTGGAGTTTATATGTAACTGTAATAGCTTGTCTACTTTTCACTTCCAGTCATTTAACTATCCTGAGTCCAAACCTTGGAGGAATATATATATACTACTTCACTTACGATACAAATTCTGTTCCATCTTATGAACAAATTCTATCACTTGTATAAACAATTCTATCTTGTTGCAAATTTTTATACACTTAAATCTTGCGCCATATCCGACCCCAAAAATTTGGGATAAAGGCATTGTTGTCGTTTTTGCTACTTGATCTTGCCCTATAGTCCATAATTACTATTTCCTCCTAGGACAGATGGTCAGAAAATTCCAACAAAATTTAACTTCGGTTCTAATGTGCTCCTTTTTCAATTTAACTAAAATATTTAAATATTTACATTTAACTTGATTTATTCATTTCTTCGTCTTTTAAACATGATATGATAGCTTGAAGATACTGAAGGGATTGTCAAAGTTTCAACTGAACAGGAACGTCAATCCTTTGCAGAGAAATTAAGTGAGGTGAGATTTAGTTTGATGTTTTCACGTAGTTTCTTATTGAATGGTGTGGATAAATCGTCTTGGTAAGACTTGCATCAAATTTACTATCTACAGGTGCAAGATTGGTTGTATACTGACGGTGAAGATGCTGCGGCTAATGAATTCAAAGATCGCCTTGACTTACTCAAAGCAATTGGAGATCCAATATTTTTCAGGTAGTCAATTAGTTGTGGCTTGTTCTTTTGTCTGCTTTGAGTGGATACATGGTCTGATTTATCTGCTATTTAATGCACAGATGGAATGAATTGACTGCAAGGCCAGCTGCTTGTGAACATGCTCAGACGTATCTAAGTGAACTGCAAAAGGTACCGAGTAATTCTTAATTTATCTGTTTTTATGGTTATTGGTGAATATTTGTTCACCTCTAAGCATACAATCCATATGTAGTTACCACATTAGGATTTAAGTTCCTATGACTTAGATTCCCATAGTAAATGGGTTAGACATAATAGAAAGTATATTTACATGACTATGAGATGCTAATCATCATGTTGATATTTGGTGCTGGATATGAAATGTCAATAGTGAAATATCATCGGTTAACCGACAACAAGAAGCTAATATTTGATACTAGCATGTCAAATTCAGAAGTTTTAAATTTTTATTGGGTAACTGTATAAATCTCATAAAGTAAAGAATATGCTTAAATTGTTATAAGACAATACATCTCTCAACTAGCTAAATAGAAGCATAAATAGCACAAACAATCAGTTTTATCTTCTCACTAATCTCCTGAGTCGTCTCAAGACATTTGGGGGCCCTAGACAAATTAAGGAAAGAAGATGTTTGATCTTCCCCTTAAATCATGGGACCTTGATCAATTAAATAGTTAAGGAAATGAGATGATTATTGTTTCCTTAAATCATGGGAGCCTAGGTCAATTAAATAATTAAGGAGATGATTTATTTCCTTTTTGCTCCATATATATATATATATATATATATATATATATATATATGGGGCCCCTTAAATTATGGGGCCCTAGGCACAACCTAACTTGGTTATATTGTAGAGCCAGCTCTGCTAATCTCTTATCCCCCTCGAAAAATTGATGGATCTGATGGTGCATATGAAAATTCCCATCAAGGTGTCCGTACCATATGAAGGATAGTACAAAATGATGTAGTTGCTTAATTGACCTAGGCTCTCATGATTTAGGAAAACAATAATATCATTTCCTTAACTATTTAATTTATCTAGGTCCCATGATTTAAGGGGAAGAGCAATCATCTTCTTTCCTTAATTTGCCTAGGGCCCCCAAATGTCTTGAGACTTCTGAATAATAATGCAAGCATATATCTAAACCCGCAGATATCAAAGATGCACAACAGGGTATCTTGAAATGCTTAGACTTTATTGAGGAACTGAGGAATACTTATCAAGGAAGTTCACTTGCAAAGCATGTTAAGAACTTAAAGAAACTATTAAGTACCACACACCAAAATACATCACAGCGCTAAACTATCAAATATAAGCAATTTCATTAGGAATCACTATATGAGGTAAAGGCACCGTTTTAGGTGTCGAACGGACCTTAGCCTCATTCTCCAATCTCTCAAATTCGGCAATGTTCTTTGTTTTACTTTGAGACATGCACCAATTCCGGATCTCTTGACCTGCAATAAATGTCCTTTAACCCTTGTGTAGGAACTTGAGAACACTTTGTTATAAAATTTGCATCTCCATGACATGTTTCCACCCCCTTCTCCAGACTATCAATTTTTGTAACATAACGCCGTAGAGGATTCAAAGTGTCCGACTCAATTGGTGGTGTCGGACTACTAACTGCATAACTACCACAATACCATTACCACTGGATGACATATGATAGATATAGAAACCTGAAAATATAAAGTGCAGAGGTGAATTCTTACTGCTTACAAGAACTTTCATTGGAGAGTTTGTATTATTATTATTAGGTTTAAAAAAAATTGCAGAAATTATCGACGATGGGATGGCGATTGTCGAAGTCGAACGTCTGCATTAGGAGAGGGGAGAGGTATGGACACTGGTCCCTGGACGGGAGAAAGGAAAGAGGCGGTCGCCGGAGCCTAGGGGTGTAAGTGAACATGACAGTCCGTCGTCCGTCCGAGTCCGATTCGACAAATAGTCCGACTGTGTACTGTCCGAACGACTATGTGAACCGAGCTTGAACAAAAATACTAGTTCGATCCTTTAACGAGCTCGAGCTCGGTCATATACTTGTCCGGCTCGAATATGTCCATGAACATCAATAATAAAATAATTGATTTATTTATTATTGTTGTTAAAACATCAAAAACATCTACCCGAACTTGTCACCGGTTGGTTTCAAGAATGAAATTAATTTTTTAGTTTGAAAAAAAATTCATGTTATATTTTTCTTCCAGCTGACTGGCAGCCACCTGTCTTTCCAATTACCAAAATGAGTCATTACTATTTACTGCTGGCCTGCCAGCTCTCTTTCCAACCCATATTTGTTACTATTTACTGGTTGCTGACCACCTCTCTTTCCAACCCATACTCATTACTATTTACTAACCACCAAAAAGTTTCTCTTCCACTACCCACTGGACAATTTTTCTCCATTTTTTCCCCTCAAATTCCAAACCATCACACACTCACCGGCAGTGTCCGGTCCATCCGAACAAGTCTGGTGAGTTGAACACGAGCCTAGTTAATTCCTAACAGGCCGAGCCTGAACATCGATATTTTTTGGTCTGATCTGGATCTAGCCGGACTTAGGCCCGTCCGAGTTCAATTCCGATCCGAGCTTGAGCATGAGGTTGTTCGAGTCCGTGCCATCCGTTTACAGCCCTACCAGAGTCAGGAGAAGTCGGTGGGAGAAGTCGGTGATGGTTGGATGGGAGATTGTCAGTGAAGAGTGGGTTGGTGGAGAGCTAGGGGGCGTCCGGTGGTCTACGCGGCGTGGCTTAGAGACGAGGAGAGGGGGAATAGAAGGAGACAAGAAAGCTAGGGTTTGGAGTTTGGACTCCTACGAGAGGTAGGAGAGTAGTTCGAGTTAGGATAGTTTTCAATTTTGGATTAGTTTTAGCTTAACGGGTTTGGACTAATGGGTAACATAGCGGTACTTTATTTTTTTGATTGAAGGATACGTTCCATAATGTATATAATCGAATTTAATACGTATTTGCAGCTAAGAAAAGGAATTAACATTCATGATACGTATAATAACGTATCGGGTGCGTATCGCATATCTGATATGCTCGGATACGAATTCCTGAACCTGATTTTAGTATCCGTGCTTCCTAGTGTGTAGCCTCGAGGCTTGAGGGAAAGGACCACATGATAAAACCCTAATTAATGTTGTCCCTACCTCTTTGTTTAAATAAGAAATCATTTCCTGCACATTAAATTTTTTGGCCTCACATTAAATGTTCCGTCGGCCACCCTTATTGGATTACATGTGGGCCTAATCCACTTCCACATGTCATAACAAAATCAGCTCACCTTTTTTCTACTAGGAAATCAAATAAATGTTTATCCCATAAAAACGAAAAAAAAATATCAGAAAAGGTTGACAAAATCAGAAAAAATCAAAAGAAAAATTCAGATCGTATGATCACAAATAATTATTACTTATATGAGATTATACTTAGAGTTTAAATCAAAAAATGAAAGAAATGCTTCTGCAAAAAAGAAAACAGAAAGTAAATCAAATAAAATCAGGAAAAACTGACAAAATAAACCTATTTAAATATAATATATTTATATTAGATTATAATTAAAATTTAACTTCTAAATTAGGTTAGATTTCAGATTATAAATCAAATGAGATTAAATTGTCAACTATTCTGTTGACTTCGATGATTATTCTCTTGATTAATCTATTAAATAATTTGTTAACTATTCTTGTTAGCTATGTTACCTGGACTCGGATATGGGTGTCGGGTACGAGTACATATCCAAAAGTCAGATCCTTCAAACTCATAATTGAAGGACACATGTATTCGACTAAAAAGGATCCAAATTTTGGATATGGGTACAGGGATACGAGTATTAAAATAAATATATTTGAACATGGTTTAATAAAAAGACGCATCATGTAATTAAATTTGCATGACTTCATAAAAGATATGTAATTAAATTTGTACGGTTTCATAAAAAGGCATACTCTCCAATTAAATTTGCAGGATTTCATAAAAAGACACTTGTAATAAAGTTTGCATAGTTTCATATATTTAAGCTTATAATTAAATTTGTATGGTTTCATAAAAATACATCATGTAATTAAATTTGTAAGATTTCATAACTTTACTACCAGTCTACCATATTAAAATAAATTATCTACTTCACTACCACATTAAAATAAACTATCTACTTTACTACTAGTCTTCAAATTATCACCATAAAGGACCATGAAGGATCCGATTGTCACCATGGAGGTTTGGATACGGATTTCATATCCATACCCATGTGCTATCGGATGGACACGGATACTTCTTCCTAAAGTGGAGAGTCCGGATAACATAGCTTGTTAGTTGTCATGTTAATTTGGTCAAAATTGCTTTGTATTTTGTTTATGAAAATGTTATCTATTGTGGGTGAATGATTCAATATTGTTGACTAATATTTCATTTAAAATTAACGAGAAACTACTTAAATTATTATTAAAATTTATACTTTTTGAGTTCTTATTGCTTTTTTTTTTTTTTTGGGATTTCCGAAACCGAAAAATTCGAAACCGCCGATAGTGCTTGTACCGATACTCATAAGGAGGAGACGACACTGATGCCGATATTTCGAACCTTGGTGTTTATCCATTCTTTAGTCAGCATACCAACAGGCATGCACACACAAAGGAGAGGCTATACTTAAGGAGCAGTCACACTTACACACTGATCTTATTCCCACATAGAATTCCTTAATAATTGAATCTTTGGTAACTTAATTGTGATTATGAACTGTGATGGCATGGATATGACACAAGGTAAGGACGCGGCGACACGACACCTATTTTGGTGTGTCCATATAGTGTCAAATAAATATTCAATATGTGTCCTACACGAAACGGCAAAGATTTTTGGAGAGTCCGTGCTTCGTAGGTTATGAATGATCTGTATCGGTCTAGCTTTCTTCTGCCAGATACGATTTATAATATTTTATTTTTGCTGTAACTTTTTTCTTCTTGGACTTTTGCAGATTGTAAGTAACTGGGAGACAAACAAGCCGTGGCTTCCCAAAGCTAGGATAGAGGAGGTGTGCCTTTTATGGTCCTGAACATTCCAAATTTTTTATCAAGCCAGTCACTGTTTTTTGCTTACATAATGTGCGCAACTACCCTGAAAAATTCTTCAGGTTCTTAGTGAGGCTGGCAAAATCAGAAGTTGGTTGGAAGAGAAGGAGGCCTTACAAAAGAAGTATGTTTGCTAAAATATAAATGACTAGTAAAGTAATAGTTAATTATCGTTCCTGTTAAAAATAATAACTGCACTATCCTAATGTGAATTTATATTATTTTAAGTCAATACTTACTCTTAGAGCTTATCTCTCTCTTAAACTGCATGAAATCATATCTCCATGTTCACATAGTTGCCTTTCGTTCTTTTGTGCTTTTCTGTCAATTTTTGTGCTTCAATTAAAAGGTTGTATGATAGTTCATCGAAATTCAAATCGAGTGTCTGGAACATAAGATTATAGTTATTTTTTTTGTATGTGTCTTGTAGTTTGTGCATAATTTCTTAATCTGGTTGTTATTGTTGAAATAATATTGGATTAAGTTAGTATTGCTAATGTTGAGTTAATATATGTGTGTTTGTGTGTATGTTTGTTTGTTTCTTTGTTAGTATTTGATGTATTGTTAATAAATATACTTTCCACCCTGCAGCCTGTTCCCTTTGGCCTAACGTTGTTTGTTGGATAACCTGAAATATGGATATGTGTAATGGTTAGTAGTTTAACCAATGTTGTGACAGACAAGCTTGTACTACGAAGAGGCTAGGAGGAGCCTAGCACCTAGGTGGCATGAAACTTTTAAAACACACAGGCATAGAGAGAGAGACACAGACATGTAGGCGGTTCAAACAATATAAAAAAATTCGAAAACCCTAATGAAAATTACATAAAAAGTCCATAAAACCCCATAACATGCATAGTCGGGCGTTGGGGGACTAGGCGGACTCCTAGGCGGGCATCGGGCGGACACCAACCGCCTAGCGCCTAGGCGGCCTAGCTGGCCGCCTTTTAGAACAGTGCCAGTGATTAGTAACGATCCATTTACACCAAGGAGTAAGCATTTTTAACAAATCAATTGATAATTATTTATTACTGCCAGGACTAGGCTGGCTAAGGCAAGACTTAGGTGAAATGTGGTCAGGTCTAGGGTGACGACTAAGATGGGTGCTAGGATGGAAAATGTGCCAGGACGCTTAGGACATAGCCCAAGAAACGGAGTCATATCTAGCTGAGTTTAGAGCCTTAGACAAGGCCTAAGACCCTAGATATAGCCACTTTCTAGAACAATGAGTTTAACTTTTAACTAAGTCAAGTTACTCAATACACATCTTATCAACAAAAAGTCCATTGTGACATTGAAAGCAAAATGTCTACTTGCGAGAATCAGATTTTGAACACCATTTTTGTTGCGTGTAATTGGGATAGAACAGAAAAAGCACCAAGAAGAAGAACACAGATAACATATTTTTAGTTGCTTGGAGACCCAAATCAAGGAAAACCACGGGCAACAACAAGATTGTTTTCTTCGTCCTATTTTCAGATGGACGATACAAAAAATAGTTGGATTGCATTCAGTAAGCCCCATGGAAACCTTAACATAAATTAGAACATAATCGCAAAGTACCTATACAAGTTACAGGTACAAATTACAGTATTCACCCAAAAAATTCGGATCGGGGCTCTGCCCCCAAACCCTTGAACTACTTTGCGTCACTTGTCGAACTTGCTTCTCTTCGTAAAGGTCCTGACCGGTGCCTCTTAAGCAGTGCTGCTAGTTGTGGGGCCATGCACATCTCCTATTTTTGCCTGTTTGTAAGTATGTATTTGCATGCATGTGATTTTTCAAGGTTAGTATCAGGTGGAAGATATTGTTTTTATGCTCTTGCATTTATGAATTTCTTTTTTCGGACTTTCCCTAGATTTTGGCCACTACAGATCTTTGGTTTAGTTTTAGATTAATTGAGCCAAATGAAACCATCAATATTTCTTTCTTTTCGTAGAATGTTTTGAGTACCTATCGGATTGTCTTGCTATGAAAGTTAGATTAGAAAAAAATAAATTTGCATAACTAGAATTCACCAAATTAATATGGAAGATGCACAATCGATCTTAGATTTTTTTGGTGAAAATTGCTTCTTTTTTTGTAGTCTGGCTAAACTCTTCATGTTTGAGGTCCTATTTTCTGTAAATTGTGGAAGTTGACTTATTAAGTCGAGCGCACCCTGCAAATTTCTGTTACCATGCCTTCTGGTCTGAAGCTGTGCATTCTAGTATCATGATAAGGTGGGAGTCAATTATATATACAGGGTTCTGATTGAGAGTATAATATATCGGTGTGTAGCTCAGGTAAATTTGTTGTTGGATGCTGATAACCTCGATTGACAATCTATCCATTCAAGCCAATGTGGTTTCAAGTTCTCTAATCTTTACTGTTACCCTTTGGGTGGGCATTCAAATTTATGGAACATCGTAGAATCATGAAGCATTGAAGCATGATAACTGAAGTGTTTTGACGCCATTAGGCAGCTGATCGTAGTTTTAGTCTTGTATCCCTTATATGTTAAACAAGCATTGATATGGTATAATTGGACAGACCCATATCATGGAGGAGTAGATTTGGGATGCAACATACTGCAATTTGGTTCTTTTTGCTTCTTTTTTATTTGTGGGATTTTCTCTGAAACTAATACGTACTTATGGAGGATATGTCGATCTTATTTGCAGGAAGCTTTTCTTGTTTTCTTCCCAGTCTTTCATACTTCTTTTAGATATAACAAAGGAGTGACAAATTAACCACATTTAAATTTATGAGCATATATTTCAACAATTTCCATAGTGTAAGAGAAACAGATGACAAGTCGGCCTTTGTATAAGTTTACGTAGATCCACTGCAGACATCAAAGGCGATGTTTAAAAAGTTACAAATTTATATGGTATCCTTTTCTGATTCTTTGCATGCACGACTTTTCCTTAGACAAAGAGGTCTGCGGGGTTTTTGTTGACAGTTGGCCTGAGCTGGGTGTTTGATTCTCACTTTCCAGGAACTCTGACTTTGCTGCACCAATTTTCACATCAGATGAAGTACATGAAAAAATTGGCCGACTTCAAGACAAGGTAATCATTCATTTGTGCCTGCTCATGTACTAAACTCTGGATAGTTTTATTTTTCCTTCCTCGTATTCTTAATAGAAATTCGTCTTCGACTAGGTCTCGAGTGTCAACAGGATCCCTAAGCCGAAACCCAAGGTCGAGAAACCTCCAAAGGAAGAGTCAGAGAACAAAGAGAATGCCATGAACACCGACAGCGACAATGGCTCAAGCGAGGACACTCCTCAAGTGGACCCGCCTACCAGAAATCCAACTGACGAGGCTAAAGAGACCGAGCCACACGATGAACTGTGATCTGATTGCCCCTAGATACTTGAATACAAAAGCACACACTCAGATATAGCAAAATCCAGTTTTGGAATACAGCATGCTTCATGGCATTAACAAGACGACCCCCTCAGAAGCTGCAGACTTGGCTCATATCGTTTATTAGTGTATCGATGCCTCAGGAGGATATTCAGGTAGATAATAGTTTCCGCGAGCAAAATTTTGTGAGTTTATTACACAGTGATAGTCTGCTGATTATGTCATTGCCCCTTCTCATTCAGGGGATATCTTGTACTCTTAAAAACTCATTTTTAAGTACAGAGTTAGTTGAGATACTTTCCCCCGTTAATCATATATTTTCTCATTATGTTTCTATTGGTTATAAAATTTCTCCTTGCGCCTTGATATACTTCGGATGGATAACCTCTACTAATCATAGTCTTTGGCACTAAACTTTATGGATCTTAATGTAGCTGGATTGATCCATTTGTGTAAGAGTTTCTTATTCTTTTTCCTATTTGCTTCTTTATTATGATAAACTTAACAGATTGTCCGTATTTAATTGTTTAGTTTTCCTTTTCTAAAGTGTCAACAGATGTAGTTCTTTCATTTCATGTCATTTATTTTTCGCTCTGAGCACACCTTTGATCTCAATTACCGGTGAGTAAAACTTTGATACAGTAGACGGTATCAAAGTTTTGATACCGTCCATGTTCAACACGACTTGCCCATAGGTCGGTAATACCAAAATACCAAACTTTATTTTATTTTATTTTGGTACAGGTTTGCAGAGAAAGAAAAGAAAGAAATTTTTGCTAACAATCTAAGAGTTGATCGATATACTAAATAATAATTATTATATTCCTTTGAAACTTGTTAGGTCAACATTCTAATATACTGTTAACGTGTTTGTTTTAAAGTTGCTACTGTTAGTGCTTAGCAAATTTGTTGGTAAGTACTAATACACGGAGACAACATACCAATACACTGTTAACGGCTTTGTTTGAACAATATTATAATACCCTTGTACTTGTTGGTTTGTGAACACTTGTTAAATAGTTTGCTACTGTCAAGTACTTAGCAAATTTGTGTTATCTTGTTAAATATTGTCATATCTTTTAACACACTGCGATAAGATACCTGTTGGTGAATTATATGACCACTCCAGTAAAATATTTGTTGGAAAAATATTTTTACATATGTCAAAATCCTGTTACTTAAGTGTTACAACCTTCAAATATTATTAAGTTGCTGTTTATTCCTTGCACACTATTTATTTCCCGTAGTTATATATTAAAAGTACTTCTGTTGGTAACTATCTATATATTCTACATAATCGGCATATTTGTGCTGTAGAAAACGGTAATCTTTAAATAGTGCTAAATTCTTGATTCAATTGTTATAATTGCTGATTATATAACAGTTTAATATTTCATACCTATTGATATATTATTCTTCTGGAATAGTTCCATACAACAATTTGTACTGTTATAAATTTGTGATTCAATTGCCGTACTTGGTGTTATTATAATAGTTCATACTTGTTTGGAAAAATATTGTCTAGGAATATTTCAAGTGTAACTTGGAACAATAGCATTCATTTCTTTTAATCTAGAATAAGAAATAGTTTATTGTCCTTGCAAATTTTTTTAAATCGAAGTTCTAAAAAGTAGAGATAAATTTAGGAACAAGTCGAAAGGGTCCTTCTGTCAAACAGATATAAACAGTCCTAAGCGACACGGTATTTAAGTGTCTTCGGACTATTGCTAGCTTGGAACTGGTCCCTACAACTAATCCAAGTTGATCAAAACTTGATAGACTAAAGGTTTATTAAATTTGATTAGCAATATCACTGAACTATTATTCTAGAGCCTCAGTCATCCTTATTGAGTAAATATATTATTTTTGCAGACTTTAGAGTATCACAAATAGTAACCATGACTGGAAAAGAAGATCTGTTACTGCTAAGCCTACTAAGTTTGATGGCTCATTCTTTAAGAGGTGGCAGAGTCAGATAAAATTTTGGCTCATCACATTAGGATTAATTTCATCCATTGATGGATCAACATCCATCTCAAATGGGCTGATGATAAAGGCACTACAAAATACACTTGGGGCTAGCCCAGTATTGGAGCTAGCCTATTAATGAATGAAGTTTACTCATACTAGTCCAAACATTACTCATACTAGCCCAAACATTACTCCCTCCTCCCAAACCTCCACCATCGGAGTCCTCCTCCTCCTCCCTTTCTTGTCGGAGCCCTCCTCCTCCACTTCTTCCATTTGAATACTAAAATTTTGCAATCTCCATCTCCTCAAATTTCAACCATTAATCGATGGCTCCCAAACTCTCAAAAGAATCAAGGTGCAATTCTTCCTCCTCCTTGTCCTTCTCAATTTTTAATAATTTTTATTGCATTTTAAAAAAAATTTAAAAATTATCTTTCCAATCTTAAAATTATAATCCTGAATGTAGTTTCGGATGTAGTTTCGACGTATTTCTGGAGTCTCGAACCCGATTTTAGGGCATATAAGTTCGACATTCGTTGAACGTACGGGACAGAAATATGCCGGACTGTAGACATTTTTACAGTCCTATATACATTATGGACTGTTGAAATATCTGCAGTCTTTTATGTATTGAGGACTGCAGAAATTTCAACAGTCATGTATACATATAGGACTGTAGAAATTTCTACAGTCTTGAATGTTCAATTAATTTTGGGATGTTAAAATATATATCTTTTTTGTCTTATAGTCACGACCCTCGGAAGAACATTGAGGATGAAGGTATCATAAGAAGACGCCCTACTGCGTCGATGCTTAAGGAACGCAATGTTCAGCGTGCTGTTGAACCAGCCCTCACTATCCTCGACCCTGAGGCACCCCCTCAAGTTAGGAAACGTCGACTGATAAAGAAGATTGTAACTCGTTCGAATAGACGTGCTCCTAGTACTTCTGGTTCTTCTTTCTCCTCCGATGAAGACATACCAACCGTCCAAAATCGGCCAACTGACGGTTCATGACCTTCTCAACATGCAGATAGTCCAGTCGAGACTCGGCCACCAACCCTCAAAAATTGGCCTACTGATGGTTCAGGACCTTCTCAGCAGCCAGATAGTCCAGTCGAGACTCGTCCAAACGGTTGCTCTATGTTGCCATCGATCGAGAACCATATTGCATACCAAATATGAAGCAATCCGGTAAGTACATAAGCTTTGCCAGAGCTAAACTCAAGGGAACCGCCCGTCTATGGCCTTGGAGGACAAGATGGCTAGACTGGGACAGACCCTTGTCAACACATCGGAGGAGATGAAGCTAAAGCTAAAGGAGCAGTATCTTCCCGTGGAGTACGAACAGATCATGTACAACAAATTGCTCCAGCTGAAGCAAGGAAATCATACTATACTATGGAAGAATAGACTTCGTCGGAGTTCATGGTCCGCAACCGCCTTCCAGAGTCAGTGCACCAGAAGTCGATATCGTGGGCTTAAACAGCGCCTCGACATCCAGAGCGAGATGGCCTCTACTAGGCTTTGACGGATGCCTTTCAAACTGCCCTTACCTTAGGCTCGTTGAGACGTCTGCCTCCGTTCTCAAAGGAGGATGATGGGTTCTCAAGCTTGGGGGTCTACTCCTCCAAGTCGATTCCCTCGGTGATCGGCACCTGCCAGCACTCCTGCCAAATCAGCTCCCAAGCCTATATAATTTTATATATAGTTCTAAGTTCTAACTTCATCTAATTATTTATAGATAACTATATTTTATATATAGGTATAAGTTCATCCAATTGTTTATTTTTTCGGAGAGTTCTCGTATGTTAACGGTGATCAACCACGACAAAAAGTGCAATACATGGGGTTTGAATTTTTCGGAGACGATGTCAAGGCTAAAATCAATCCTACCGGTTTACAAAATTTGGGTAACTACTCATATACGACGGTGGACAATGCACTCATATCAACATTTGTAGAACGATGCCATCCAGAAACCAACACTTTCTATCTCCCAAACGGGGAGTTGACGATTACCCTGGATGACGTCGATCATATATTAGGACTTAGGGTTGATGGTCGAGTCATGATGAATCATTTGACGAATCGAGCATTAACTTTTACGACCATATCGTGGATTATGTATCAGGCTGTCTGGGAGTTGATGCGACGAGTTTTACAACCCTTCGAGACTTCAAGAAGTCGTACGGACTTCCTTTGAAATATTTGGAGGAGACATTCGATGATCCGAACCCCGAAGTGGATAATAGCGATAATGTGGCCAGTGGATATATGCAGTTCATCTTAGGGGCTGTCGTCATTCCGGATAAGTCTGGAACGTCGATACATGCTAAATATCTCCTGAATTTTGATGACATAGACACGGTGGAAGAAATATCTTAGGGAAGCGGTATACTAGCATACCTTTACCGCGAGCTTGGTACGACATCCCGCGTCCGTTCCAAGACAATATCCGGATGTCAGACTCTACTCCATGTATAGATATAGCTTTGTCAACTTGTATATATAATACAAAATTTTGTTGTTAATTTTTGGACTAATTTTTTTTAACTTGGTTACGTGAAGGCATGGATATACGAGCACTTTCCAACCCTGAAGCGGGATAAACTTAATCGAGGGTATGACGAGCTCCTTCCTAGAATGTGCAGATGGAAACCAACTAAGGAAGATGCCAAACGTCCACACACATTGGCCGCCCTACGGAATGCACTTGAAGACATGACGATAGAAAAGGTGAATTGAGACCTTTTTTTTATGTTTGGTAATAATTTACTAAATTACGTTATGCTAAATTATGTTATACTAAATTTCATGCGTTGCCGATTGTTTGGGATCCATATCGTGATTTACGACAGAGTAGTCGTCCATTGTAACCAGTCGCTTTATATCACGGTCTGATAATTTGTCATGAAATCGATGAGCCTTATATGCCTGATAGAGTGCTCCGTCAGTTTGGCTACGTACAAACAGTCCCGAAGCGCACATTAAAAAAGATAAGTGCTCCGAGAGGTATAAAATCGCTAAACTATATTCCTGCGACGTTCAACTGGGTCTCAACCTTTTTCACTGAGTGTCAACTTCACATTATTAGAGAAATTGAACGACAAACAACAGTAAATATGACGGAATGTAGCAACGACTACCTCGCCTACTACGCTGGTGTTGGACTACCTACGTTGTTCAAACGCGGAGGCGATATTGTGCGTATACCATCAGATCTCCCTGCCAAATTTGTCTTGTATACTGCATTGGTCAAGATGGTGAGGCAACCAACTTTCAGTTTGAAGATATATAAATGTTTATAACCTAACAAATTTTATGAATTGTCATAAATAGGCTAGGAAAACGAAGAAGTTGGGAAGAAGCCTCGTTAGTTGCCAGGGTGCGAATTATATAAAAATCAATGAGGAGCTACAACACATCGACAACACTGAAGATTTTTCTTTCTTGGAAAATAGGGAGCAACGTACAAAGATGCGGCATGAAGTTTAGGCCATGTTTCAATTGATATGAAACTTTGCTACAGTTTGGGTTTCGAGACATGTAAAACTTTGAAGTTGTAAAACTTTGACTGGTTATGTTTTGTTTAATCTTGACATGTAAAACTTTGAAGTTAGCTGTAACTTTGTGTTTCAATTTTTTTTATTGGTTATGTTTTGTTTAAGTTTGTTGTCCTATTTTTGACTGGTCCTAGTTTTATATATAATGTGCAGAGACAGTGGGTTAAAACTAGGACTGTCAAAATTTTGACAGTCCTGATAGCTTATGGGACTGTAAAAATTCTGACAGTCCTGATAGCTTATGGGACTGTAAAAATTATGACAGTCCTAGTTATATATAAATGTGCAGAGACAGTGGGTTAAAACTAGGACTGTCAAAACTTTTTGACAGTCCTGATAGCTTATGGGACTGTAAAAATTCTGACAGTCCTAGTTATATATAAATGTGCAGACAGGGGATTAAAACTAGGGCTGTCAAGATTTTGATAGTCCTAATAGCTTATGGGACTGTAAAAATCATGACAGTCCTAGTTTTATATATAAATGTGCAGAGGGTTAAAACTAGGACTGTCCAGATTTTGACAGTCCTAATAGCTTATGGGACTGTAAAAATTCTGACAGTCCTAGTTTTTTATATATAAATGTGCAGAGACAGTGGGTTAAAACTAGGACTGTCAAAATTTTGGACTTTCAACATATATATAAGTTGGAAAAGATACCAAAGTTCAACATACATGACTCATTGCACAACATACAATACTTAATTTTATTTCTTTCATAGTCACTATCTATTGCACTATCACGCTACAAAAGTAAAAGATGTTATATTCCATTTCTATCGCATACAAAATTACAAAATGATACAAAAGTATAAGATGTATCAATCGATTAGAATATCAAAGTAGTCCTTAGGCAAGATTTTGGGATCCTCCATCTTCATCATCTTCTTATAGCCAGCAATTGCATCCATGTAGGGTGTCGTCCATGCGATCATTTCCTCTGGTGCGTGTTTATACCAAAGCGTAGAAGGTGGAGGAATAAGAGAATGATCGATCAACCTTGGGATGACAAAGTATTGTCCGACAAGCCCTATTAAACATAATTGGATAGTCTGTGTTCGGCCGGGGGAGCGCATATTGGAAAGAAAGTATTGTTAATGCCTTCTGAGATAATTACAATAGGTATCTTATACCTATTAGAGAATATGTATGCAGCAGGCGGTACATCCATGTAATGGTCTGGTCTGGCAATTGTGTCCGTACAAGGTATGCTTGCCAACAAATCTTCAACAATTTCTTCGTCGAGTATCTGCCTATAGAAGGGTAGACGAGACTCCAACTCCTCGTACAGCTCTTCCCTGATTTGTCTCCATCCTGCTTCAACTGAATAGCCAAGATGTCTTGCGAGTGCATGAAATCCACAATGGCCATCCTTAGGAACATCAATAATAGACCAAAAGAAATCCCGTATCTCAGGTAGAAAATTTTGAATGTATAGACTATATGAATCAGAGAAGTTATCTAAACCCTCCGCCGTGACTGCATCGTTCGTTTTCTGTTTCTTTCCCCTTCGAATAGTAAGCTTACTCTTTTTCTTTGAAATTAACACACTTTCGATAACCGACTTTGACTCAACTTGCTCTAAATTGCGTTCAATATGTTCAAATAAGGATTGCTCTCTTTTAGTTGACTCCACCTCCTTTTTTTGTGCTCTACTGATTCTTGAGTGTGGTCTTCCCTTAGGAGTTCGAACAACATATAGCTCTTGCAATCGAGTTATTGCCGGGACTGCAATTTCTTGGATTTTAACCTCAATGGATTTTCTCTCCAGTTCTGATGCGACACACCACCTTGCGTGAAGGAGTTTCACTTGTGGCAAAGAAAAGAAATTATCGTGAAATTCCACCGTCGGCATGATCGACAACTGTCTCCAACGTTGATCAATAACATCTATTGGAATAGGTATAGATTGATGATGATATTCGTTAATCTCATGTGTACAAGGAAGGCCGAGTGAATGTCGATATGAACAATCGCAAACCTCGGGATCATAACCAACGAACTTTGACCTACCAATCTCCTCAAACAATAAGCCCAAGGCCTTGTGAGATACTACATGGATTAAAGCATCCAAGAGGTATTCATGCTTGTATTCATGCTTTGCAATATTGAGGCTCGTCTCAAATGATGCTATAATCTCGTTCACCGTAAAAATAATTATCAAATGAACCGATTGCCAAACGGAGACAAAATTACAGACCGATGACCGTAGATATCTTTTTAAACTTGAGTGTGATCCTTCAACCCGGTTCGTAGTGATTGTGCCATAATGCTTCATCATGTTCGTCCATGCTAAGATGAATTGTTCTTTATGTGGTTCTAGCCAAGTATCTTTGATATAAGAAATGCATGTCGGGTTGTCACGCCCCAGTCCCAAAATATCAAGGGACTAGCCACGTGGCAATGGCCAGCAGCACGCACCGTTGGACAAACCCAATTTAATGGATCCAACGAGGCATACTTAAGCTGTATTACAACTATCATGGTCTACTAATCTCATCTACAGAATGAATATATCAATATCAACAAAAGGAAATATAAACATCATTATCAAGTCACAAGTACATAAATTGGGGAACAACCCGATAATCAAGTCTGTTACAATTGTTCAAGATACAGAAATAAAGATATCAACAACAATACTGAGTATGGACAAAGTATATACTCAGAAGATACCGTAGAAGTCACTCGACTATTGGATCTGGTACTTCTCCAGTGTCTGCTCCTGATCCTGCTTCTGCTCCTGCTATTACTCCTGTTCTGTGTACTTCGGGGTCGATCTCGTCTGCTATATCTGGGGACATAATCCGGATCCAGGTCCTCAGGGGACATAGCAAGGTACATATAATACAAGCCAAAATAAATGCAGTACAGAAATAAATAAAATAATAGGGTGAACTAGATAACCAGCTAAGTGATATGCAAGTGAGAGCAGCACTATAACTCAAGCTGAAACCACTACAAGCTCTGTGTCGGGGAGCCGGTAGCAGGGATATCATGTGGTTTGTCTAGCTCAAAGGGAGTCTACGACACCGTCATAATATAATCAACCTGTAGCCTGTGTGTCTCTCCCCACCCAATGTAATCACACGTCTCATGTCCATGACACGCAAGATCAAAACTAATGCAACAAGTCATAATAAGAACTAAGAATATAAGGTCTATGTCCATCCTGCATCCTATACAGAATCACCATGAATATCTCAAAAAGATTCTGTCTCATGTATAGTGTCAAGTGTCCTGGGTATAACGTACTTGATAACGCAAGTACGAGAATGTAAAGAGTCACGATGTCCATCTCTAGGTGACTTTACACAACTCCGCGTACGGTGTTGGCACCCGACTATAATCAGACGCTAAGTAAGTCACACGGTCCTAGGTTTAAGCATGTACAACAATATATATATGTCAAGGAAATAGGTAGCAAAAACTGCAGTGTTTGGCAAGGTACACTTGCCTGGGGTTCCGGCTCCAATTGTAGCTCTGACTTCCGTGGGTTATGCAGGGAGTACTCCGGTTGCTGAAATAAATATCACCATCAGATCCAGAAAATATCAATCAGCTAGAAACGCCTGTCCTTGAGTCCAATTTGGACACAGGGACAAAAATGACATTTTCTGGTCAAAGCAGGGTCCACATGTGGGCCGCTTGGTACCGAAAAACGTGTCAGAACCAAAGGTCTCCAAATCTGTCAAACTTAGTGTCAAAAGGTCAGGAACGATGAGACGAACCCAACAGAACTTCCAGAATTGGATTCCGATGAGCCGATCACAAAATCGCCCGTCAAGTGGAGCCTGTGGGGCCCACGACACACGATTTTGTCAAAGTTCTCAGAATCGAACCAAACTTGGGTCACAGGACCAGCGTATTGCTACGAGTCCGATGGCGCAAGTTTCGTTTCGATCCGACGTGTGTACACCAAGTTACATCGAGATCCAGAAAGGATGGATACGGGACGTTGTCGGCGAATACGCGTTAATTCCGGTGTGCACGCACATCCAAATCAACTTCTGCGAAATCCCACACGTCCGTATCAACGACGCGCACGTATCGGTGAAGACCGCACGCGACCAAGTCGTCCCGTTTGGCGGGGCATACTCAGTTCCGGGGTGAAACAGGGCGTTGGTTTTCCTGTTTTTGGATCGCGGTTCGCGATCACCACAGGACGCGATGCCCCGAGCGGTTTGCACGGGCACCGAGAGGGTCACGCAGCCTACGCGTCACAACTGACGGAATCAAAAACGGGGCAGCGAGGAGAGAGAAATGAGTACCTGAATAGGGCTCCAGAATCTGAGAATTTTCGTGTCCGCGTCGTGTCCGAGTCGTGTCTTGGCCGAGCTAGGGTTAGGGTTCAGTCTGTCCAACCGTCGGAGACTCGTCGGAGGAGCGCTCGGCAGACGGCTGCTCGTCGGGGCGGCTCTGGCCGGAGGCGGCGAAGGCGGCTGGGGCTGCGGCGAGGCGCTCGTGCGGAGTCGGCTGCACTGACGGAGGCGTCGGCTCCGATGGGGGTCGAGGTCGTCGGCTCTGGGAACTCAGCGGAGCCGGCTCGAGGCGTTGAGGGGCTGGAAACTCGTCGGCGGAGGAGTTCGGGGAGGCAGAGATCGAAGGACGGCGGAGCAGGGTCGGGTGGCAGCGGCGAGGGCCGGAGGCGGGAGGTCTGGAACGGGGCCGAGGGACGCGCTGAGTCGCTGAGGCGGAGGGGAGAAGAGCAGTGGGGGCTGGGCTCGGGGCTGCGGGCTGCGGGAGGCGAGTGGCGCTGGAGGTCGGCTGGGACGGAGGATGGCCGGAGTTAATGGGGGCTCGCCGGAGAAGAAAGGGAAAGGGGAAAATCCAGTGGCCGCTGCGGGTTTAAATAGAGGGGAAAGGGAGGAGATCGGTCGGCGGTTCAAGGGAAAAGGAAGGGGAGGCGGCCGGAGGTTGAAGGGAGCCGAAGAGGGAACGTCGTCGACGTTACACGACGGCCGGAGGTGAAGCGGCGCCGGAACGATCGGGCTCTGGGAGAGAAAGGGGTTTGGGCTATTGGATCCGGGTCGGGTCGGGTTCAATTCGGATCCGACCCGACCCATTAAGGTCGGGTTGGGTTTGGGTCGGTTCGGTTCAACAGTTGGTTTGGTTTGGTTTGGTTCAATTGAACCGAGTTTATTATGGTTCAATTTGGTTTAATTAATAAAATAGTTTTTAGGGCTTTAAAAATACTTTCGGGGTCTAATAAATTCCCAAAAAATTATCCTATGTCTAGATTTTCATTTTACACTAGAAAATATTATTTTTATAATATTTTAATATTAATAAAAATCATTAAAAATTATTTAAATTCAAAATACCTTAGTTTTAATTTCAGAAAAATCCCAGAAAAATCCAGAAAATTCTAAATTAAAAATTCTTTGAAAATCAGAGGGTTTACAATCTACCCCCTTAAGAGGATTGCGTCCTCGCAATCAAAAAATAACCGGTCAACAGAGATGACACGGTTACCAACATTATTCGAAGCACATCACGATCAAGGAGAATCAAAGTTGAGGGTGTAAGAATAACACATAGGAAAAATTATTTCCCTAAGCGATGAAAGTTATGAAATTTCATGGATCAAGGAAATCTAGAAAACTACAGTTTTAGAAAACCAGGTTTATCCTTTATAAAAATATATCAGGTTAACATTTATAAAATATTCTAGGTTATTTAGCAAGTTCAAAATTACTAGGTTATCTATTATTAGCAAGTTAAAACTGTCAGGTTAAGTCTAAGGTCACGAACCAGCAGGCACGGACTAAAGCAAATCTAGAAACAGAAAACTACAAGAACTTACGCGCATTAGCTACTCCACGAGTCTGTGCGTTCTCCAAGGTCATCGCCAGGGCTTGTCCGTGTCCTTGCAGTCGATTCCTCTGCTGATGTTGAGCCTGCTGGAAGAGTAGTGCCTGGGGTATCAAAGGTGGCCTCGGCTGATACCCTCCTGGAGGTGGTGGTATAACTCCTTCAACTTCCATTTGCGGTGCTCCCAATACTGGATAGGCTGGCCTCGGTGCTGGTAACGCTTGTTGGTTTACCATTGGTGCTCTTTCTCGACGCTCCGGACATTCCCTTAATAAATGCTGACTGGATCCGCAAGCTAAACATAATCTCCTTTTTCGTCTGCACTCGTTCTCTATATGGCCTCGCCTGTGACAATATGGACAGACAAGTATTGCCTGTGGAGATGCTTCTGGTGGCTGGTGCATGTGAGATCTTTTTGCAACTTCTTCTTGTGGTGCTCCGGCTGGTGATGATGTGGATGGCCGCTTCAGACTGGTCTCTCTCCTGATGACGCGCTCCATGCGTCGTGCTGCAGCAAGGACGTCCGGGTATGATGTAGGAGCAACGGATCTAATTAGTTTCTGCAGCTCGAAGTTTAGTCCGTCGAAGAACTTTTCAGTCTTCTCTTCTTCTGTCGGGATCAGGGTTGGGGCGAAGCGGCTTAGACTAATGAACTCGGCGTTGTACTCTTCCACCGTCATAGTATCCTGAGTGAGGCGATTGAACTTGTCCCGAAGTTCTGATCGAGCGATGGCTAAAATTTTTATTTCCTGAAAGAGTCTGGAGAACTCTTCCCAAGTAACTCGGTCTGGTCCGAGCCGTGTCTCCTCGGATAGCCACCAGTGAGCATTGTCCGTCAATTGTATTCTGACTGCAGTCATCCAACGTTCTCGAGAAATCTCAGCTGCTTCTAATTGATGTTGAGTGTTGGTGAGCCATTCATGAACTTCTGTGAGCTCCTCTTTGCCTGAGAAGGTACGGGGCTTCAGCTGGCGTAAGTCAAAAATAGAGCCTGTCGTTGGCCGTCGTGCTGGTAAATCTGCCTGCTCAAGTGCGATTACTAGGCTGCTCCTCAAGTTCTCTGCCTCATGACGCAGAGCCTCTTGTTGAATTTGTTGTTGAGCTTGCATCATTGCGTAGATCATTTGTAATATCTGATGCCCGTCCATAGCCTGCCCTTGTGGGAATACGGGCATTGGTGGAGTAAATTGCGTCGATGGTGGAATGTCATCTTGCTGGTTTCTCGAGGTATGCTGATTCGCTTGACGGCGTTGTTGAGCGGATTGACCTTCTTCTACTGGTGTTACTTTCTCTTCATTAGTTACCAAAACATCCCGTGGTGATGTTGCAGGAGTCTCGTCGTTTGTTCGTGAATCCATAACTCTGCAACCAAAATAAACAATAAGAGGCGTACGGGAATCAAGGCAGGATGCAATTCAAGAATTAATTTGAATCCGATATAGATATCAAGAACGTTTCAAGCAAGTGGATGAGATCCTAAAAACTTATCCTATCTTATTGCAGGCCTGTTCGGTCCCTAAGTTGAAACCGAACAATTTAGTCGTAGACCTGCATGGGCCACCACAAAAATTATGTCACGCCCCAGTCCCAAAATATCAAGGGACTAGCCACGTGGCAATGGCCAGCAGCACGCACCGTTGGACAAACCCAATTTAATGGATCCAACGGGGCATACTTAAGCTGTATTACAACTATCAGGGTCTACTAATCTCATCCACATAATGAATATATCAATATCAACAAAAGGAAATATAAACATCATCATCAAGTCACAAGTACATAAATCGGAGAACAACCCGATAATCAAGTCTGTTACAATTGTTCAAGATACAGAAATAAAGATATCAACAACAATACTGAGTATGGACAAAGTATATACTCAGAAGATACCGTAGAAGTCACTCGACTATTGGATCTGGTACTGCTCCAGTGTCTGCTCCTGATCCTGCTTCTGCTCCTGCTATTACTCCTGTTCCGTGTACTTCGGGGTCGATCTCGTCTGCTATATCTGGGGACATAATCCAGATCCAGGTCCTCAGGGGACATAGCAAGGTACATATAATACAAGCCAAAATAAATGCAGTGCAGAAATAAATGAAATAATAGGGTGAACTAGATAACCAGCTAAGTGATATGCAAGTGAGAGCAGCACTATAACTCAGGCTGAAACCACTACAAGCTCTGTGTCGGGGAGCCGGTAGTAGGGATATCATGTGGTTTGTCTAGCTCAAAGGGAGTCAACGACACCGTCATAATATAATCAACCTGTAGCCTGTGTGTCTCTCTCCACCCAATGTAATCACACGTCTCATGTCCATGACACGCAAGATCAAAACTAATGCAGCAAGTCATAATAAGAACTAAGAATATAAGGTCTATGTCCATCCTGCATCCTATACAGAATCACCATGAATATCTCAGAAAGATTCTGTCTCATGTATAGTGTCAAGTGTCCTGGGTATAACGTACTTGATAACGCAAGTGCGAGAATATAAAGAGTCACGATGTCCATCTCTAGGTGACTTTATACAACTCCGCGTACGGTGTTGGCACCCGACTATAATCGGACGCTAAGTAAGTCACACGGTCCTAGGTTTAAGCATGTACAACAATATATATATGTCAAGGAAATAGGTAGCAAAAACTGCAGTGTTTGGCAAGGTACACTTGCTTGGGGTTCCGGCTCCAATTGTAGCTCTGACTTCCGTGGGTTCTGCAGGGAGTACTCCGGTTGCTGAAATAAATATCACCATCAGATCTAAAAAATATCAATCAGCTAGAAATGCCTGTCCTTGAGTCCAATTTGGACACAGGGGCAAAAATGATATTTTCTGGTCAAAGCGGGGTCCACATATGGGCCGCTTGGCACCGAAAAATGTGTCAGAACCAAAGGTCTCCAAATCTGTCAAACTTAGTGTCAACAGGTCATGAACGATGAGATGAACCCAGTGGAACTTCCAGAATTGGATTCCGATGAGCCGATCACAAAATCGCCCGTCAAGTGGAGCCTGTGGGGCCCACGACACACGATTTTGTCAACGTTCTCAGAATCGAACCAAACTTGGGTCACAGGATCAGCGTATTGCTACGAGTCTGATAGCACAAGTTTCATTTCGATCCGACGTGTGTACACCAAGTTATATCGAGATCCAGAAAGGACAGATACGGGGCGTTGTCGGCGGATACGCGTTGATTCCGGTGTGCACGCACATCCAAATCAACTTCTGTAAAATCCCACATGTCCGTATCAACGATGCGCACGTATCAGTGAAGACCGCACGCGACCAAGTCGTCCCGTTTGGCGGGGCGTACTCAGTTCTGGGGTAAAACAGGGCGTTGGTTTTCCTGTTTTTGGATCGCGGTTCACGATCACCACAGGACGCGATGCCCCCGAGCGGTTTGCACGGACACCGAGAGGGTCACGTAGCCTACGCGTCACAACTGACAAAATCGAAAACGGGGCAGCGAGGAGAGAGAAATGAGTACCTGAACAGGGCTCCAGAATCTGAGAATTCTCGTATCCGCGTCGTGTCCGAGTCGTGTCCTGGCCGAGCTAGGGTTAGGGTTCAGTCTATCCAACCGCCGGAGACTCGTCGGAGGAGCGCTGGGCAGATGGCTGCTCGACGGGGCTGCTCTGGCCGGAGGCGGCTGGGGCTGCGGCGAGGCGCTCGGGCGGAGTCGGCTGCACTGACGGAGGCGTCGGCTCCGATGGGGGTCGAGGTCGTCGGCTCTGGGAACTCAACGGAGCCGGCTCGAGGCGTTGAGGGGCTGGGAACTCGTCGGCGGAGGAGTTCGGGGAGGCCGAGATCGGAGGACGGCGGAGCAGGGTCGGGTGGCAGGGCGAGGGCCGGAGGCGGGAGGTCGGGAACGGGGCCGAGGGACGCGCTGAGTCGCTGAGGCGGAGGGGAGAAGAGCAGTGGGGGCTGGGCTCGGGGCTGCGGGCCGCGGGAGGCGAGTGGCGCTGGAGGTCGGCTGGGACGGAGGATGGCCGGAGTTAATGGGGGCTCGTCGGAGAAGAAAGGGAAAGGGGAAAATCCGGTGGCCGTTGCGGGTTTAAATAGAGGGGAAATGGAGGAGATCGATCGGCTGTTCAAGGGGAGAGGAAGGGGAGGCGGCCGGAGGTTGAAGGGAGCCGAAGAGGGAACGTCGCTGACGTTACACGGCGGCCGGAGGTGAAGCGGCGCCGGAACGGTCGGGCTCTGGGAGAGAAAGGGGTTTGGGCTATTGGATCCGGGTCGGGTCGGGTTCAATTCGGATCCGACCCGACCCATTAAGGCTGGGTTGGGTTTGGGTCGGTTCGGTTTAGCAGTTGGTTTGGTTTGGTTTGGTTCAATTGAACCGGGTTTATTATGGTTCAATTTGGTTTAATTAATAAAATAGTTTTTAGGGCTTTAAAAATACTTTCGGGGTCCAATAAATTCCCGAAAAATTATCCTATGTCTAAATTTTTATTTTACACTAGAAAATATTATTTTTATAATATTTTAATATTAATAAAAATTATTTAAAAATTATTTAAATTTAAAATACCTTAGTTTTAATTTCAGAAAAATCCCAAAAAAATCCAGAAAATTGTGAAAAATTCCAAATTAAAAATTCTTTGAAAATCAGGGGGTTTACAGGGTTATTCGTCTTCCACTTTTGTTTGAACATGTACCATGTTGTGTCGTAACTGTCTTTAGTACTTGCTCGCCATACAAGACTCCATTCACTGTAGAATTCTTCGAAGCGAAGCTTGTCGATTTTACCGTCCACATTTTCAAATTTCCTCTTGCATTGAGCTTGGATATTTCGATTTATATGCCAAGTGCATAGTAGTCTATGCGCATGAGGAAATACAATATCTATAGCATTTATCAGTGCATATTCTCTGTCGGTAACAAAAATAGAGGGCTCTTTGTATCCTGTGTAAAGGGATTATAGTTTCCTCAACGCCTAAGTGTAATCCTCTACTGTCTCACTTTTCATAAAACAAAAAGCGACTGAAAATATTTTTCCCGTAGACGTAAACCCAATAATATAAAAAAAGGCATCTTGAACTTGTAAGTCTTATATGTACAATCAAGGGCCAACACGTCTGTGAAAGACCTAGCCAAGTGTGTGCAATCAGGATGAGCCCAAAACTATGAAAGGATAATACATCTCATAATAAAGAGTACATTTCATAAAGAGTACATTTCCAGGCTACGCACCTATACAACACATTGGTATCGTATTTGCGATTGTCGCCTGTAGGTTCTAGGATAAGGTACATAACAATAAAGAGTACATTTTATAATATTCACATATTGTACATAAGCCTCTTATCAACTTATATTTACATAACCACATTACCATGTTTTCTCCAAAAATTATAATTTACATATAACAATTACAAAATGAGATATGATGTCTTCCAAAAGCTAACTCCCTTACTCGTCCATCTCATCAACGTCATATAAGGGTAGTGTTTCTTCATCAGTTTCTTCATTTTCAAGTGAATAAAAACTAGGTCGTCAGAACGACAAGCAAGCCCTTATATCAAGAACGTTTTAAAAATAAATAATAAAAATGCAAGAATATGTCATATCAGAAGAAACTAGATATCTGATATAAAAACTGGAATATTTGCTACTGATTTATAGTGTAAACTTGAAATATGATGCTTCGCATTTCTAATAAAACAGATTCTATAATGTGTCCAAAACACAGTCACAAACACAATTCGCAATACAAAATTCCTATATGCAAATGCAATTTAGATAACGCTTTTGGATCACTATCAACACATATTTTCTTGGCAATAATTTCATATTTTCGGGATCAGGTAATTTTCTTGATGGGTGGTGCTTAGATTTTTCCATCCCACAAGTAACATTGGATATACACAATTGTCGAATTTTTTGATCTCTTTCAAGAACTCAGATCCAATGGCGGTCATATACCGGCTTATAACAAGTGTCAGATTACTTGAGTCGATGCTCAAAATCCTTTTATAGTAATTGTTGAATATCTTGAACTTTTTCAAGAATTCAGAACATAGGTCAACATTGGATATACACAATTGTCAAATATTGATCTCTTTCAAGAATTCAGATCCAATGAAAAATAAGTGATCTAAGCCTCACCTCGGTCATCGTATGGCCATACGTATGTCGGAACTACTGATCATCATTAAAATAATAATATTTCTAAGAGTTCGACGATGTGATCCAAATGTTCTCTCCCACCCCAATGCAATTTCTACAATATTACAATCATTCATATTTAACATTCAAATTAAGTTAAAATATTAGTCCTGATTTGTACATCGGCTTGTGTGTCAGAGACTATACATTTTGTTAGAATATTTGTATCAGTAAGTCATTCCGTCCTTGCGGAAACATTAATCATCCAATAAAATATATATTTTGTTTCCTGTACTCAGGTATTACGTCTAACAGAGCAATTCCATTTGATAGGAAAATTTTCGAAGACATGAAAATTATACTCCTCACCTTGGAATATAATAAAAGCTATTTTTGTTGCTCTTTTGTGCACGTGCAAAGTGTCTTACACGTCCTAAAATTTAATAAAATTCGTAATCTAAGAATTTTAGGGTTGAAGCTAAATTAAAAAAATTTCTAATAACTTGAAATAGGAAATAATCATTTATTCAGATTTTTCGAAAACGATTATCTCTAAAAAAATTTGAAAATTTCGGCAGTCTCCTTTGTATTCTGGACTCCGAAAATTTCATAAGTTAATAAACCGACCCGGAGCAACCCTCCGTAGAATTTTCCGGGTTCGCCGACCCCTTCGGTGGAGCAACTCTCAACACCGGTATCGCACGTAGTGAATATTGACACTAAAGATTAAAAAAAAACTTAAGTGAAGCTTGACTTTTACCTTGGCAAACAAGCTATTTGTCTTTAGAAAATGCTATACTCATTTCCAATGCGACATAAGTATTAGAACAAAATGATAGCAATTCAAATTCCAAATAATACACACGTATTTAGAAGAAATTCATAATTTAAACTCCTTTAAGATATTGATCTAGGTTGTTCTTAAGAGATCAACTACTTAAATTATAGTTGAGAAAATCGATAACAAAATTATCTAATTAAATCGGATGTTAAAGATACTCATTTTAACCAATATTTTGAGATAATTTATACAAATTATTCATAATAATACTGAACTGAATTTAAATATATATAAAATATAAGATAAATGTGAATTTTCTTATTAGCTTCCAAAGGATTTTCTAAGCTCGGCCAAACATAGTACAATCTATACAAGGTATCAGAGGCCATATTGTATAACATCATCTACAAAGAACATAATTTTTAACTCTAATTTGATTGATGCAAAAATTATTAGAGAACATACTAGTAAGTATACACTCTATAATATATGCAAGTATGTATTAAGTTGAATTTATATGAAACTAATATAAATATAAAATAGTAACATATATCAAGTACTCTAACATTTAAATCAACTGTCATTGTGTAATCCTATCGGTTTCACCTTCTATATCAAAATCAAGTAGATATTTTATATAATTTTGAAACCTTCATAATATATATATATATATATATATATATATATATATATATATATATATATATATATATATATATATATATATCACCATGGCTAAACATTCATACAAAATTCATATATCTCCATGGTGATGCACTAGGTCTAATAAATTCTTTAGCCAACAAGTCCTTGATTTGTTTATTTAATTCATCTAGTTCATCTTTATTCATTGAATATATATTCTTTGCAATAGGAGAAACTCCAGGAATTAGATCAATACTAAATTCGATGGCCCTATCAGGTGGTAGTCCAAGTAATTCGTCAGACAAAATATCTTTAAATTCATCAACAATTCTTGGCCATTTTTCAATCTCCTGATTTTGAAAAATTCTTCTTGAAGGTAATTCAAATTTTTCTAATTAATTTTCATAAAATTCTTTTTGATCTTTAACAAACTCATGTATGTCATTGTCTGACAGTTGAAATAAAACTCTTCCTTGTCTACAATTTATAACTGCTGAGGTCGAAGTTAACCAATCCATTCCTACTACCACATCATAGCTATTCATAGGGAAGACTAATAATATAACCTAAAAATTTTCTTCTCCCATTTTAATTGGACATTCTCTACATATTCTGCTAACTTCTACTATACCAATACCAGTAAGAATTTTTAAATTTTTGGCTAAGGACTGAATCATAATATCATGCATGTATGCAAAGGATGCAGATATAAATGAGTGAGTTGCTCCAGAATTAAATAGTACCGATGCAGAGCTAGATGATACAAGTATGGTACCTGTTACCACTTCTCCATCCAACTCTTCCTCATTGACATTCATCATGAAAGCATGTCCCTGCTTCTTCCTTTTTTTGTTATAATTCTGATTTCCTTTATGTGCTTGGTTGAACTTATGAGCTTGAGGAGCTAGCGATGGTATTTGCTGATATCCATAAGATACACGGGCTTGAGCTAGAGGTACTGGAGGTGCTGTTATTCCCATGG
The DNA here is from genome assembly GCA_036927795.1 of Iris macrosiphon. Lineage (NCBI taxonomy): Eukaryota > Viridiplantae > Streptophyta > Magnoliopsida > Asparagales > Iridaceae > Iris > Iris macrosiphon. Next base: position 9,309,746 of record JAYESA010000005.1, on the reverse strand, counting down.
GTCTGGGTTTATTAAATTAAAGCATTGGCCTTGGCCTGAATCCTTGGTTCATAAGCCTTGGTCCTTGTGGAGTGTTTGGAATCCCGGGTCTTCCTGTGAGTTATCGAGGATATTACGGAGCTTGATGTCCAGACGATCCACACCTAAGACACAGTCCATGCAACTTCTTGCATGAGTTCTTTGCGTGTCCGGGTTTCCCACAATAAGTACAACATATTTGGTTTCTATACTGCTCAGCTTGTGTGTGTTTGACCTGGCCTTGCCCTTGGTTCCTTGCCTGAGAAGAACCAGTTTCCCAGTTTCTCTTTTGTCCTCCTACTTTTGAGTCAGATTTCTCATTATGCATCCTTTCTTGGTCCCTAGCTGCTTCTACCACAACAGCATATATTGGGCAGTGGTAGGGTGCTACTCGTGCCTTCAACTTGTTGTCTATTCCTTTGCAAAATTGATCTATTTTTGCTTGCTCAGTAGTCACCATATATGGAGCAAATCTACTCAGCCTTGTAAATTCTGCTACATATTCCTCAACAGAAGTTTTATTTTGCTTTAAGTAGATTAACCTCCTCTCAAGTTTCATTCTTGCTGTGGCGGGAAAGAATCTTTCTTCAAATCTTCTTTTGAATTCTTCCCAAGATATCAATTTATTTGAGTCTTCCGGATGCTGAGCGCTCCACCAATTCTCCGCCATGTCCTTTTGTTGTATCCTTACTAGTGATACCACATCGTTTGCTGCAAGCTTAGCTCCCTTCAGTAATTTCTCAGTAGTTTTTAACCACTGGCCTGCTTCCAAGGAATTTTTTGTCCCCTAGAAATCGAGCGAATTTAGCCTCCTGAAGTCCAGAATTGTCCCTGCTTTAGATGTTGGGGTAGCATTAAGTCGTTCCAGTATCTTTGCATATGTGGCTTGAGGAAGTTGAACTTACTCAGTATTGGTTTCTAGAACTTTGTGGAAGATCTTGAACACGTCAGCAGTTTGAGGTCTGGAAGATTCCGAGTGCGACGATTTACGAGAAGAAGAAGTAGTCATCTCCTGAACATTTTCAAAATACATCCATTTTCAATTAAAGTAGGAGTATAAAGTAAATATCATGATATACTAAATCGATATAAAGAATTTGTTTGTTGGAATTAAAATTGCAAAACTAAGATCAATTACAAAATCAGATAAAGAACAAGCATATTTCATTCACTATGTTAAAACATGGTACAAATATGCTTCTAGGAGTTACAAAATATCTTACATACTATTTATACCCCTACGCTTTCATTCTTCCTAACTTATATTTATATTTACATCTATTGTTCCTAACATGGACCCTCGTATGCTACCTTTTCTTCGTGCAAGTAGACCCCGCTATGCCTCGAGTAGATCATTATATACTCTTCGTAGTGCACTGCTTCACTTGTTTACACTGCATGCCTCATAAATTATATCGCTTGATATGTCACTGTACAATTTTAATCCTCGCACTAACCCTGTTAGACTCGCGCTAGCGTAGCGGTTTATGTTTCCATGGTTTCGACGCTTGTCTGATTCATGTGCTAACTAGTACTCGCTTGTCTTGTTTCAATGTTAGGCTCGTAGATTTATGCCACGGCCTAGAACACAACACGAAATATGATTTACTCACCTAAGGAAGGAAGACTATCAAAATAGTCTTTTCTAGCAAAGAAATAGAAAATATGGAACGACTTCGGGACCGTTAGGTCGCCAGGGTAGTTCCTATACCGGGAGTTGTAAAGATGATAAGAAAACTTAAAAGTAAGATGCGAAGTTAAGAATGACTAAAACAAACGTCATAAAGAACGATATTAAGAGAATGACACAAAAAAATGGCTCGTGGAGTCCGTAATAAAGAAAGATGCAAAGAACCAATGAGTCAGGAACGACCTGGGATAGCTTGTAGCGAGGCTCATTTCCTGCGTCTACAACCATTGTCGTTTACTCATAAGAAGAAGATATCAAAAGATAAAGAAATAACCAATAAAAAGAGACTCGCTTGGTTGCGGACGCTTGTGCACAAGCTTGATTTTCTACCGCCGGGGCGCCGGGGCACCGAGACCGATCCGGCCTAGGAAAAATCCGATAGTCGCTCTAATTGTAGCTAGCACAGATAAGTTCGGTCAGTCGTCGAGGCACCGGGACCACCGTCTTATTGCGACTATGTCCATAATGACGTGTAGGCCAGCGACCCGTTCATATAGATTTAGTCAGGCTCGGTTGCTATCCGCGTGCGAGTCATTGCATTGCGTTTATAAAATCTGAGTTGAGTAACTTGAGAAAAGAACAAGTAATCTGTGTAGCCTGAGTTTTGCAATCATTTGAATAACCTGAGTAACATGCCTGAATCTGAGTAACAAAGTAACTTGTGTTTGACAATTGCAGCAAACTTGTGCGTCTGTTTTAGAATCACACTCATAGTATACAAGTGTTCGCTACGCGATTACTTGGATTTCATTATGTATATACTCGTGCTTTGTTTAACTTGGTTGCCTTGGACAGGGAAGGGCAAATGGTAAGTTGGTAAGTATTACCGTGTTCCTCTTATATCGTACGGCACACTGCCACATAATTTAGGCTTTTCATTATGCCATGAAACTGATCCTAAGGCAAGACTAGAAAGATAACTTAATAGATGGTGCACAAAATCTATATAACGTGTTTGGATTTGTCGATAGGACGAGAAGCCTCCCTACCAGTGCATTCATGTACTGATAACCCACAAGATTGCTTGTAGTGTGCGGGAGAACCTAGTTCGGTGCGGAGACCCTCCCTTCGTGCGTCCTAAGGCGGGAAGTTCGCTCTGGAGCCCTGGAACGTTGCGTCCGGAACTGAAGCACATATACAAGACATAATGTTGGAACATCATCTATGTATCATTCCACAAATATAGCCACTTGGCACGCTTTTATTGTTTCGATCGAGAGGGCTTGAGCGACTTGTAATCTTGGCCTAGCGCCGCTTGTAACACTTGTTCAATATCAATAAAGTGCTTGTTTTAGTTCTATAATTGTGTTATTTAATGCTTCTGCTATTGACGACTCTATGAACTTGTTGCCAATCGCTTGTTCATTTCTTATTTCACTACACTCGGACTATCTGTACGACTCTGTGGCTTAGACATCTTACCACCTGTTCGGATCATGGCCTTGCACGGGCGCAGCTTGTGCTCGTACGACATCACGTCTAGATGTAAAATATCTTTCCCGGGAGCGCTGGCGCGGTGATTCGCGCCTAGCAGGGACGGCCGATTAGTTGCGGGAGATCGGGACGTGACATATTGGTATCAAAGCATGGCTTTACGCCTTTGGACTTCTTATCGATTCTCTCATTTTTGAAAGCTCGTTCGTGGGTTATGTGCATACACTCTCTCTCAATATCCCAATAGAATGTTCCATACAATGAGTCTAAATATTTTTGAAAGTGCATATGAATGATATGATTGCTTGTACGAAATTATGATACAAAGACCCTTGTCCCAACCTGTGGTAGACTTTGTGCGAACCCGAATACCTATACATGATTACCCAGTTGGTTAGTGTGCGAGATAGAATATCGTTCGAACGGTTAGCTATACACGCAGCATTTCGGCTAAGTTGTGTTGAGTATCGCGCGCCAAGACCCTTTTGGTGCGAGCAAGTTTGTAACTGAGATTGGAATACCGTTTAGATAAGGACAAGTAAGACTTAGAATGGCACCCGATAGAAATATTATCAGATTATTGCTAAGGCGAATATAGAGAATCGTGCTTGAATTTTGAGAAATAGTTCGAACAGTATTTCGTGTCGGAAGATACAAATCAAATATGGTTTACTTGGATGAATATCAATAAGGATATATATGAGACTGATTTATCAGGTGATGCTTAGGTATCGTGCAGAAATTCTAAGGAACGACTTGGTGAATATGCTAGTGAGTGATGCGAACACGATTGAGGATTTAATTGGATGACTTGATTCCTGAGTGGTGTATGGATTATTTTAGAAATGTTTAAACAAATTCATAGGTCTCGTACGATAGTTGGTTTAAACTACTCAGTATGTCTTCAACAAAGTGATAAGGCTTATATTAAATAGGGATTCGAGGTAATAAAATTGATAACTTGATCAAGAAAACTTAGAGGAAACTTGGAGGATCGTGCGAGCGATTTCAATTGAATCAAACAGATTGAACTTGAGTAGGATATCGCTCGATAGAAGTTAGCCTGAGGAAAAGAATATTTTGGTTCGATGAAAGAGGTAAGTGATAACAGATTTGACCTGGAGTTTGGAAGAACGTTCTTGAATCTAGTTCGAAAGATAACCTTCGAAAGGAGCAGGGAGTCAAAGATGGATTGCCCTAAGATTTATTGGTGTTAGCATATTAGCACTTTCCCTCTGAATTACCTCCAAAGAAGCCACAAGAATCATCAAACATTTTCGATGTCAATCTCAGCCGAGAACGATTATTCCGTGGGAGCGCCGATGTAGTAATTTTACGTCCGACGGGGATAATTGAACTCACGGGAACATGCTCGATGATTATTCAAACAAACTCGATGAATGGAACGTATCAAAAGTATATAGACTTTGGCTGGAATATTTGAACTTAGTTGTTTGAGGAATGCCATAAGTAGACTATGGATTTATCAAACGGTAACATTGAATGTTGGACGATTTTACTAGACAAATTATAATCACGGCATGAACGAACATGACTTGGTGGATAAATTTATATAACTTGGATGGAGCAAAGTAAAATAATAAGGAAGTCTCGATCTTTTCGATGATAACCATAATGGTTGACGTTCTTGTCTTATGCGAGCATAACTCTATGCTCATACGTGCATCATGTCCGGATTATGATGATTATCCAGCGGAAGCGTTGGCGTGGTGATCTCACGTCCAACAAGGATGATCGAACTTGCGGGAGATCGGAGCATGACAACTGATGGATCATCTTGACTTATGGTTCAACACGATAAGATGAGTTTGAGAATACAAGTAAATCAGAAGTGTTTCCTGGCTGAGTTAGTCTAGAACCTGGAGTAAGTCACGCTTGATGATTTCGTGAATGAATACGTTAATCTTGTTGGATGACTTGGTGTTATGATCAAAGATTTAGAATTAAATTATGGCTTGGTAGTCTAGACTTAGAATGGATATATGGGTTCTATCAAACATGTTGAATGAGATAGACTATGTGAATTGCTAGGCTTGTTATGCGACTTGGATATACCTTGGATTCGACTGAACGGACTCAAACCCTGTACAAACGAACGTGTTAATGCATGTAAGATGATCCATACTCGATGTTTAGAAATCTGAGTAAAACGATCTTGGGTAGAATATCCCGTGCAAAATGAATAATGGTTTGACCTTAGGAATTGGGACGAGCATCGTGCGACAAAATTGCACGATGAATCGTGTACTTGAACTTGTACCTATGACCTTGTGAGCTGACCTAGTAATTAGGCAGATGACCCTGTGCCGAGTGAAAGAACTTGTGTAACCGACTTTAGAGTATTACTTGATCAAACCATAGAACTGGGACAACAAGACTTAGTGTAAGACTCGGAACGGTAAGTATGTGCTATGTTTGACACAAACGGAATATACGATAGAACATGGACACTAGTCGGTTAAATCGGATAGATCGTGCTTGACGGTAGTGCAATGCTTGATTTTTGGTTGGAATAAAAATTACTTGGAATTTTGATTGACCATGTTGGAGGTATCATTGTGATTCGTAAGACGAGAACCCTTGAGATTTTCGCAAGTAGCTTGTCTGAATTCACTACCGCTAATATTGGTTGAATGTATAAGTTTGAGGGATGCCTTGAACGTGTGCACGATCCAAGACTCAATGATATGTTAAACTCGAGTGCAAAGACTTTGCTATTGCCAAGTTGGTTGACATGCATATGTTCGAGGGACGCTTTGAATATGTGCACGATCCAGACTCGCGATATGCTGATCTCGAATGCTAGTGCAAGTAAATATGTTAGATTCGCATGGATGAGTATAAATATTTGGATAAGTTTGTCTCAGCCTTAGATCATCATTCAAGATGGATTATACCGTACCCCGCGTTAAGCGATATATGTTCTGCGCTAAGGTGCAGTAGAGACCGAGTCAAAGCTTGGATTGAACGATAAAGTCATTCAATGAGATAGAACCAGCATACACGCGATACGACATAAGGAACGAGTAAAAAATTGTGTTTAAACGGATCTAGTGGTACCGATAGCTACGCTTGAGATAGATTCAATAATACGATAGAACGACTTGCACTCAGGAAGTCTCGAGGATGAGACTTTTTCTGAGTGGTGTATAATGTAATGACCCATTCCGTTCAAGTGGACAACCAATTCATGTAATGTCCCGCAACCGCATGGTGCATTACGCTGAGTCAGATTGAATAAGGCAATAGCTGGTTATATTTTGATTTGTTGGATTTGGGAACAAGTATTGATTGAGTTGGTTTTATGTGCAGATCGCTAGCGGAGTTCGATGGAATCAGATGTTCGTTCAGAGCAGTACTGGGATAGCAGGATTGGAGCGATAATATCGTATTCCTTAGTCCGATCGGTCGGATGATTTAGAGAGCATGACCTACTCGTACGGTCATACCAATTGAGTATATCATGATTTGCATCGGACCACAGGTTTAAGGGATCGACCGTATCGGCAAGGCAGGGTGCTTAACGGAATCAGACTTGGTGAGTAGGCTCTGTCCCTTCTCCTCTATTCCTTCATGCCTAATAATATGGAACACACGTAATGGCTTGAACACTTGGACTGAAACTTAAAAATTACTATACTGTGGCGTGCATAGAGTGTGAGTCATTTAGTTGGATATAATTTGTGGCTTGAGTTGGTTTTGCGTTGGGCAGTTGGAGCTTGAGTAGGCAGTTGGAGCTTGAGTGGATCATCTTGGTTGGAACATCGAGGTAATTCGGGTGGGTGAGCGGGCGTGCATCCGTGCACGAGTATCAGTTGGGCGCTTTGTCATGCAAAGCATGCAGTTGTGGTTCAAAATCGGACAACTGCATCAGTGAGGGCATTGTGCCACTATTGGGGCATTATGCCACGGAGTTTTCTGAGCGAGGGGTGTTGCACCAATTGGAGCATTGTATCGAAGCGGCATAGTGCCTATGGGGATAATTTGAGAAGGTGCCTTGGGTTATAAGTTTGAGAATGGTTATGGATAGTTGGTTGGATGAGTCTAGGATCGTTTGGTGGAACGAGAATGCTCGATTTTCTCGTCATACCTACTTGGTGTTTTCATTGGTCACGGATAACCTGTTGCAGACAGGGTTTTATCTCCTCGAATGGGATATGCTCTGGGGCACCGGAACCGTTCGGCCATGGAGGAGACAAATGGTAATGTGCCTTGGACGCGCACGAGGCAATTCGATACGACCAGGTGGGCTAGCTACTCAGCGCTGGATCGGGTAGAACTGCAGTTGATCAGTTCTTTATGGCTTGGACAGTGACTTTATATAGATAAGAGTTGGTTTGCGTTGGTTTGGTTTATGCTTTTCGTGTAGGCGACGGCTACCTTGCCTCGGCAAGAGTATGCATATCGATGATTTGATTAATAAGACTTGGATTGAGGATGGATATTGAGGCTTGGATTGTGGTTCGATAGGTTCACGCGTTGCTTGGGTTTGAGTAGGACGGTTTGCATGCTAGTTTTCTTTTGAGTTGAATATATCTGCTTGTATATAGACTTGAGTTGAATGCTTGCATGTTTAACCTGCTTTACAGTTTTTCTTAACATGTCATATCTCTGCCATAAAATAAATCTAGGATTTAATTAGAAAGATCACCATATAACTGTTTGCATTCACTATTCTACTTAGTGTCGGTTTAGACGAGTGGGTTACCCCGCTCACCAGTACGGCTGTGTACTGACCCATATTTGTAGGCATTATTTCAGGTACGCAGGTGTAGTGGCGTTGCTTGGATATACGAGACATGATGTATGGAACAGTAAGTACCTTTGTAGGCAAGAGAAAGAGCAAGAGTGTTGCATCTCCTTTGTGGCATTCTCCTTTATGGCATTTTTATTTGGACCCTATCGAGAGCTTCTCTGCGTATACTCTGATGTGTGCTTGGTACACAATACTTGACTTTCGTTACAACTTGGTTATTTTGATGATAACTTTGATGTTTGACAACATCGCCTTGTGCGAGCGCAACTTTAGGCTTATATGGCATCACGTTCCGATGAGAACGGTTGTCCTGCGGGAGCGCTGCAACATGGTGATTCACGTTCAGCGGGGACGATTGAGCTTGCAGGAGATTGGGGAGTGATAATTCAAACGACGCAAGTGCAATGACCCGACCCACTTTGCTCAGCGAGAAGACTCGTTTGAGGCAAATGATTCCAGACTTGGCCCTTCAGGAGTTCAGACTTAAGACTTTCAAAGGCTCGCTCGGAGTATCGCTCGACCAAGGTGAATCATCGCTATGGTGGGTGACTACGATAAACTTGTCTTTGCTTAGCCAACACACTTAAAATATGGATGATACATGCTAGTTGCTAGGTTAATCACCCTTGCATGCTAATAAAGAATACAACACACCTAGCTAAGGGAATAATCCCATCTTGTATTGCTTGTGTTAGAATATGAAAATAAAACTTGGCTTATAACATGGACCCTCGCATGCTACCTTTGCTTCGTGCAAGTAGATCCCGCTATACCTCGAGTAGATCATTATATACTCTTCGTAGTGCACTGCTTCACTTGTTTACACTGTACGCCTCATAAATTATGTCACTCGATATATCCCTGTATGGTTTTAATCCTCGCACTAACCCTGTTAGACTCGCGCTACCGTAGCAGTTTATGTTTCCATAGTTTCGACGCTTGCCTGATTCATGTGCGAACTAGTACTCACTTGTCTTGTTTCAATGTTAGGCTCGTAGATTCATGCCATGGCCTGTAACACAACACGAAATATGATTCACTCACCTAAGGCATGAAGAAAATTAAAATAGTCTTTCCGAACAAAGAAATAGAAAGTATGGAGCAACTTCGGGACCGTTGGGTCGCTAGGGTAGTTTCCATACCGGGAGCTACAAAGATGATAAAAAACTTAAAAGTAAGATGCAAAGTTAAGAATGACTAAAATGAACGGCACTAAAGAACAAAATTAAGAGAATGACACTAAAAGAATGACTCGTGGAGTCCGTAATAAAGAAAGATGCAAAGAACCAATGAGTCAGGAACGACCTGGGATGGCTTGTAGCGAGGCTCATTTCCTGCGTCTACAACCATTATTGTTTACTCAGAAGAAGAAGATATCAAAAGATAAAGAAAGAACCAATAAAAAGAGACTCGCTTGGTCACAGACGCTTGTGCGCAAGCTTGATTTCCTACGGACGGGACGCCGGGGCACCGGGACCGATCCGGCCTTAGGGAAAATCTGATAGTCGCACAAGTTATAGCTAGCACGGATAAGTTCGATCAATCGCCGGGGAACCAGGACCACCGTCTTATTGCGACTATGTCCATAATGGAGTGTAGGCAGCGACCCGTTCATATAGATTTAGTCAGGCTCGGTTGCGGCAATCCACTTGTGATTCATTGCATTGCGTTTATGAAATCTGAGTTGAGTAACTTGAGAAAAGAACAAGTAATCTGTGTAGCCTGAGTTTTGCAACCATTTGAATAACCTGAGTAATACGCCTGAATCTGAGTAACAAACTAACTTATGTTTCACAATTGCAGCAAACTCGTGCGCCTGTTTTAGAATCACACTCGTAGTATACATGTGTTCACTACGCGATTACTTGGATTTTATTATGCATATACTCGTTCTTGGTTAACTTGGTTACCTTGGACAGGAAAGGACAAATGGTAAGTTGGTAAGTATCACCGTGTTCCTCTTATATCGTACGGTGCACTGTCATACAATTTAGGCTTTTCATTATGCCATAAAACTGATCTCAAGACAAGACTAGAAAGACATCTTAATAGATGATGCACAGAACCTATATAACGTGTTTGGATTTATCGAGTGGACGGGAAGCCTCCCCATTAGTGCATTCATGTACTGATAATCCACCAGATTGCTTACAGGGTGCGGGAGAACCTCGTTCGGTGTGGAATGTCCCCACGTGCGCGCTAAGGCGTAGAGTTGGCTCTGGAGCCTTGGAGTGTTGCGTCCGGAGCCGAAGCACATATACATGACATAATATTGGAACATCGCCTATGTATCATCCCAAGTTGTAAGCCGCTTGGCACATCTTTATTCTTAGAGAGAGAGCTTGAGCAATTTGTAATCTTGGCCTAGCGCCGCTTGTAATCTTATTCATTATCAATAAAGGGTTATTTTGTATTTATACTTGTGTTTATTCTATGTTTATGCTATATCGACTTTGTGAACTAGTTATCAACGGCCGTTTCGGTATTTGCCTTGTGCGGGCGCAACTCCAAGCTCGCGCGATATCACGTCCTGATAGAAACGATCGTCTCGCGGGAGCGATGGCGCGGTGATTCGTGCCTAGCGGGGACGGTCGATTCCAATGGGAGATCGGGGCATGACAAGGTCTATGGATTGGTGTTGGTTCAGGAGTTGGTTTATGTCCAACGGCTATTTCACAACGGCTCTTTCATTTATCCAACGTTGGTTTCGAAGTTACCTATATAAAAGTAGTATTTGTTTCATATCAGGATATCAAACATTGCAAACAGAAATTTTCTTTCTTTCCATACAAAGTTTCTTTCTTTCCACACAAGAGAAGCTCAGTTCAATATACAATCCTTGAAGTCCATTTTTTCGTTGCCGTGGATCGAAGTCTCACATTACTATGCTCGCTTGGTGGTGTACTAAATGTGTTAGCTTATGAAGGAGGTTTAGTTGAAGTTCTTTTAATTGATCAAAATATTTTGTTTGATAATTTACATAATCTAATAATTAATTTTTTTCTATTGACTATGAATTTTTATTGGGACATATTTATCTATCTAATCGTATAAATTTAATTAGTGAGGAAGCATAAAAATTTATTCTTGAAGTTAATATACTGTCATGCCCCAGTCCCAAAATAACGAAGGACTGGACACGTGGCAATAGCCAGCAGCACACACCGATGGACAAACCCAATTTAATGGATCCATCGGAGCGTACTTAAGCTTTATTATATTAGTCAGGGTTTACTAATCTCATCCATAGAACATCATGAACTAAAACAAAACTGAAATAAATGCTGAAAGTAAAGTTACTGTCGAATATCCAGCAAGAATTAATACTAAGTCGGGTGGAGACAAATCCACTACCGTCAAACAAGAAAATAAGACAAGAAAGAGATAACTAAAACATGCTAGACAGTATCTAAGAAGCAGGGCCATCAACTGCAATCAAATTCTCGTCTGGTGTTGGTTCGTAAGCTGCGGTACTCCTCGTCTGCTAAATCTGGAGAACAAAACCAGGTCCTCAGGGGACATAGCAAGATACAAAATAATATGAGCCAAAATACAGTAAATGACATACAAGATAGAGAAGAAAGTAAACACAAGCAAATAGGACACGAGAAAATCACTACATCTAAGACTATGGCATGCCAATGATGCTATCAAACATGACTACAAGCAATCGGGGTAACCGCATCTCAATGGGAGATCACGATCCTATAGAGAGTAGTCCAACGGGGACTCACAGTCTATAGTATGGCTCTTTTGCAGCCCAACGGGAGCTTACGAAGGAGGTAGTCAAATGAACAATTCTCTATTGCAGTACAATGGGTACTCACAATCGAGATTGCTCAAGTGTAGTCATTGTCCAATAACAACATCTAGGAACTAAAGAAATCAGTCAAGTCAACTCCAGGAATGTAGAGAAACATAAACCATCACAATATGTCTATGGAACAAGTAGTGATCCAAGGAAAAGAGCAATAATGTATATGCACGCAAAACGAGGAAATAAGTCTAGAGCAGCAGGAATAAATCAAAGCGCATCAAGAACTATATATGACAAGAAAGTAACAACTGAAAAATATGCAAATATTGTACAAGTATCTTGCACGACAATGATAAATAAATCCAGGAGACAAATATCAAAACTGCAGGATTTGGCAAGGTATACTTGCCTGGGTTTTATCTCCAATTGTAGCTCTGGCAATAGCTGGATTTGCAGGGACTGCTCCGGTTGCTGAAACAAACATCACCATCAGATCCAGAAAATATTAATCAGCTAGAAACGCCTGTCCTTGAGCCCAATTTGGACACAGGGGCGAAAACGATATTTTCGAGTCAAGGCGGGATCCAGATGTGGGCCACATTGCACCGAAAAGCGCATCAGGGTCAAAGGTCTCCAAATCAGTCCAACTTAGTGCCAACAGGTTAGGAACGATGATACGAACCCAACGGAACTTCCAGAATTGGATTCTGATGAGCCGATCCCAAAATCGCCCGTCGAGTGAAGCCTATGGGGCCCACGACACACAATTTTGTCAACGTTCTCAGAATTGAACCAAACTTGGCTCACAGGACCGGCGTATTTCTACGAGTCCGATGGCACAAGTTTCGTCTCGATCCGACGTGTGTACACTAAGTTACATCGAGATTTAGAAAAGTCGGATACGGGACGGTGTCCGCGGATACGCACTGATTCCGGTGTGCACGCACATCCGAATCAGCTTCTGCGAAGTCCCGCACATCCGTATCAACGACGCGCACGTATCTGTGAAGACCGCACGCGACCAAGTCGTCCCATTTGGCGGGGCGCACTCAGTTCCGGGGTGAAACAGGGCGTTATTTTTCCTGTTTTTTGGATCGCGGTGTACGATCACCACAGGACGCGATGCCCCGAGCAGTTTGCACGGGCACCGAGGGGGTCATGCATGCTACACGATGCAATTGACGGAATTGAAATCAGAGCTACGAGGCGCGAGATACGAGTACCTGAACAGGCTCAAAATCAGTGTATTCTTCGTGTCTGACTCGTATCTGAATGCTGTGTCCGACTCATGTCTGAATCGTGTCAGGGCTAGGGCATCCGAATCGAGCCGCTGAGAGCGGGGGTTCTGGTCGTCGGAGGTCAGCGAGGGTTCGGGGAGGTCCAGGGCGGCCGGTCGGCACTCGGCTAGGGTTCCGGGGAAGCTCAGGGCGGCCGGTCGGAGCTCACTGATGGAGGCGGCCACCGCTGCGGTCGGGGAAACTCTGTCGGGGTCGGAGGAGGGCAGGAGGAGGAGAGGAGTCTCTGGCGGAGGTCGGGCGGCTGGGCTAGGCGGCGCTGGGCAGCAGGTCGGGATGCGGGTGGCCGGCAAGGTCGAGGGGAGTAGGGCTAGGGGATCCGGCGGGGGAGGCTGTGGTTTTTATAGGCGGATGGGAAGCTGGAGGGGCGGCCGGTAACCGGAGGAGAACGGACGGTGGGAGGCCAACGGTCGAGGGTACGCCGGAGCGGCGCGGCCGTTTGCGGCGGAGAGGGAACGCTAGGGTCGGGCGGTTACTCGGCTGAGAGAGGAGAAGGGAAAGGGTTACGGGTTAGCGGGTTCGCGGGTGTGGGTTCAGCCGGGCAGCCCCGACCCGACCCGCTAGGGCGGTTCGGTCTGGTTTAGCTGAACCGGCCAGTTCGGTTCGGTTCAGGCCTAATAAACCGGGTTTTTATTTTGGTTTAATTAATAAATTAGTTTTTAAGGCTTTTAAAATCCATCCGGGGTCCAATAAATTCCCGAAAAAATACCCTATGTCTGGTTTTCTATTTTACATCATAAAATATTATTTTTATAATATTTTAATATTAATTAATAGCATTTAAAAATACTTTAAAAAATTAAAACACCTGATTTAAATTACAGAAAATTCCAAGAAAATTCCAGAAAATTCAGAAAATCCAAATTTATCAAATTTTGAAAATCAGGGGATTACAGTCTACCCCTCTTAAGAGGATTGCGTCCTCGCAATCAAAGAATAGCCGGTCAACAGAGATGACACAGTTGCAAAATTTATTCGAATAAAAAAAATCAAGGTTGAAGGTTTAAACACATAGGGAAAGTCATTTCCCTAAGCAATGAAATTTCCCAATTATAGGAAATCTAGGAAATTTATAGTTTTTATAAAATCAGGTTATCTTTCAAAAACTTATCAGGTTAACATTTATAAAATATTCTGAATTATTGGCAAGCTCAAAATTACTAGGTTAACACTAGGTTATCAATTATTAGCAAGTTAAGATTATCAGGGTAAGGCTAGGGTCACGAACCAATAGGCACGATCTAGAAACAAAAAATTACAAGAGCTTACGCGCATTAGCTACTCCTTGATTCTGCGCGTTCTCCAAAGACATCGTGAGGGCTTGTCCACGTCCTTGCCGGCGATTCCTCTGCTGCTGCTGAGCCTGCTGGAAGAGCAGTTCCTGGGGTATCAAAGGTGGCCTCGGCTGATACCCTCCTGAAGCTGGTGGTAGAACTTCTCGAACTTCCGTTTGTGGTGCTCCCAACGCTGGATAGATTGTCCTCAGTACTGGTAACGCTTGCTGGTTAACTTTTGGTACTCTTTCTCGATGCTCTGGGCATTCCCTTATTAAATGCTGACTGGATCCGCAAGCTAAACATAATATCTTTTTGCGTCTACACTGGTCCTCAATATGGCCTCGCCTGTGACAATATGGACAGACAAGTATTGCCTGTGGAGATGCTTCTGGTGACTGGTGACTGTGAAGTCTCTTTGCAGCTTCTTTTTGTGGTGCCTCGGCTGGTGCTGATATGGATGACCTCTTCAGACTGGTCTCTCTCCTGATGACGCACTCCATGCGTCGTGCTGCAGCAAGGACGTCAGGATAAGATGTAGGCGCAACGGAACCAATCAGTTTCTGCAGCTCAATATTTAGTCCGTCGAAGAACTTCTCAGCCTTTTCTTCTTCTGTCTGAATCAAAGTAGGGGCAAAACGACTTAGATGAATGAACTCGGCGTTGTACTCTTCCACTGTCAGATTGTCCTGAGTGAGGCGATTAAACTTGTCCCGAAGTTCTGATCGAGCAATGGCTGGAATGTACATCTCCAGAAAGAGTCTAGAGAATTCTTCCCAAGTGACTCGGTCTGGTCCGAGCCGGGTCTCTTCAGATAGCCACCAGTGATGAGCATTGTCTGTCAACTGCATTCTGATGGCAGTCATCCAACGTTCCTTTGGAAGTTCAGCTGCTTCTAATTGATGTTGTGTGTTGGTGAGCCACTCATGAACTTCTGTGGGCTCCTCTTTTTCTGAGAAGTTACGGGGCTTCAGCTGGAGAAAATCGGCGATAGAACCCGTTATTGGCCGTCGTGCCTGCTCTAGTACGGTTACTAAGCTGCGACTCTAAGCCTCTTGTTGAGCTTGCACTATTGCATAGATCATTTGAAACATCTGCTGCCCGTCCATAGCCTGCCCTGGTGGAATTATGGGCAATTGCGTCGATGGTGGAATGTTATTTTGCTGGATTCTCGTGGCATGATGACTTGCTTGTTGAGCTGATCGTCCTTCATCAACTGGTGTCGCTTCATCTTCGTTGGTTACCACAACATCTTGTGGTGATATTGCAGGAGCCTCGTCGTTTGCTCGTGAATCCATAACTCTGCAACCAAAATAAACAATGAGAGGCGCTCAGAAATCAAGGCAGGATGCAATTCAAGAAATTGATTCGAATCTGATATAGATATCAAGAACGTTTCAAGCAAGTGGATGAGATCCTAAAAATTTATCCTATTCTTATTGCAGGCCTGTTCGGTCCCTAAGTTGAGACAGAACAATTTAGTCGTTGACCTGCATGGGCCACCACAAAAACCATGTCACGCCCCAGTCCCAAAATAACGAGGGACTGGACACGTGGCAATAGCCAGCAGCACACACCGATGGATAAACCCAATTTAATGGATCCATCGGAGCGTACTTAAGCTGTATTATATTAGTCAGGGTTTACTAATCTCATCCATAGAACATCATGAACTAAAACAAAACTGAAATAAATGCTGAAAGTAAAGTTACTGTCGAATATCCAGCAAGAATTAATACTAAGTCAGGTGGAGACAAATCCACTACCGTCAAACAAGAAAATAAGACAAGAAAGAGATAACTAAAACATGCTAGACAGTATCTAAGAAGCAGGGCCATCAACTGCAATCAAATTCTCGTCTGGTGTTGGTTCGTAAGCTGCGGTACTCCTCGTCTGCTAAATCTGGAGAACAAAACCAGGTCCTCAGGGGACATAGCAAGATACAAAAGAATATGAGCCAAAATACAGTAAATGACATGTAAGATAGAGAAGAAAGTAAACACAAGCAAATAGGACACGAGAAAATCACTACATCTAAGACTGTGGCATGCCAGTGATGCTATCAAACATGACTACAAGCAATCGGGGTAACCGCATCTCAATGAAAGATCACGATCCTATAGAGAGTAGTCCAACGGGGACTCACAGTCTATAGTATGGCTCTTTCGCAGCCCAACGGGAGCTCACGAAGGAGGTAGTCAAATGAACAATTCTCTATTGCAGTACAATGGGTACTCACAATCGAGATTGCTCAAGTGTAGTCATTGTCCAATAAAAACATCTAAGAACTAAAGAAATCAGTCAAGTCAACTCCAGGAATGTAGAGTAAACATAAACCATCACAATATGTCTATGGAACAAGTAGTGATCCAAGGAAAAGAGCAATAATGTACATGCACGCAAAACGAGAAAATAAGTCTAGAGCAGCAGGAATAAATCAAAGCGCATCAAGAACTATATATGACAAGAAAGTAACAACTGAAAAACATGCAAATATTGTACAAGTATCTTGCACGACAATGATAAATAAATCCAGGAGACAAGTATCAAAACTGCAGGATTTGGCAAGGTATACTTGCCTGGATTTTGTCTCCAATTGTAGCTCTGGCAATAGCTGGATTTGCAGGGACTGCTCCGATTGCTGAAACAAACATCACCATCAGATCCAAAAAATATTAATCAGCTAGAAACGCCTGTCCTTGAGTCCAATTTGGACACAGGGGCAAAAACGACATTTTTGAGTCAAGGCGGGGTCCAAATGTGGGCCACATTGCACCGAAAAAGTGCGTCAGGGTCAAAGGTCTCCAAATCAGTCCAACTTAGTGCCAACAGGTCAGGAACGATGATACGAACCCAACGGAACTTCCAGAATTGGATTCCGATGAGCCGATCCCAAAATTGCCCGTCGAGTGGAGCATGTGGGGCCTACGACACACAATTTTGTCAATATTCTCAGAATCGAACCAAACTTGGCTCACAGGACCGGCGTATTGCTATGAGTCTGATGGCACAAGTTTTGTCTCAATCCGACGTGTGTACACTAAGTTACAGCGAGATTCAGAAAAGTCGGATACGAGGCGGTGTCCGCGGATACGCACTGATTCCGGTGTGCACGCACATCCGAATCAACTTCTGCGAAGTCCCGCACATCCGTATCAACGACGCGCACGTATCTGTGAAGACCGCACGCTACCAAGTCGTCCCATTTGGCGGGGCGCACTCAGTTCCGGGGTGAAATATGGCGTTATTTTTCCTGTTTTTGGATCGCGGTGTGCGATCACCACAGGACGCGATGCCACGAGCAGTTTGCACGGACACCGAGGGGGTCATGCAGGCTACGCGATGCAATTGACGGAATTGAAATCAGAGCTACGAGGCGCGAGATACGAGTACCTGAACAGGCTCGAAATCAGTGTATTCTTCGTGTCTGACTCGTATCTGAATGCTGTGTCCGACTCATGTCTGAATCGTGTCAGGGCTAGGGCATCCGAATCGAGCCGCTGAGAGCGGGGGTTCTGGTCGTCGGAGGTCAGCGAGGGTTCGGGGAGGTCCAGGGCGGCCGGTCGGCACTCGGCTAGGGTTCCGGGGAAGCTCAGGACGGCCGGTCGGAGCTCACTGATGGAGGCGGCCACAGCTGCAGTCGGGGAAACTCTGTCGGGGTCGGAGGAGGGCAGGAGGAGAAGAGGAGTCTCTGGCGGAGGTCGGGCGGCTGGGCTAGGCGGCGCTGGGCAGCAGGTCGGGATGCGGGTGGCCGGCAAGGTCGAGGGGAGTGGGGCTAGGGGATCCGGCGGGGGAGGCTGTGGTTTTTATAGGCGGATGGGAAGCTGGAGGGGCGGCCGGTAACCGGAGGCGAACGGACGGTGGGAGGCCAACGGTCGAGGGTACGCCGGAGCGGCGCGGCCGTTTGCGGCGGAGAGGGAACGCTAGGGTCGGGCGGTTACTCGGCTGAGAGAGGAGAAGGGAAAGGGTTACGGGTTAGCGGGTTCGCGGGTGTGGGTTCAGCCGGGCAGCCCCGACCCGACCCGCTAGGGCGGTTCGGTCTGGTTTAGCTGAACCGGCCGGTTCGGTTCGGTTCAGGCCTAATAAACCGGGTTTTTATTTTGGTTTAATTAATAAATTAGTTTTTAAGGCTTTTAAAATCCATCCGGGGTCCAATAAATTCCCGAAAAAATACCCTATGTCTGGTTTTCTATTTTACATCATAAAATATTATTTTTATAATATTTTAATATTAATTAATAGCATTTAAAAATCCTTTAAAAATTAAAACACCTGATTTAAATTACAGAAAATTCCCAAAAAATTCCAGAAAATTCAGAAAAATCCAAATTTATCAAAATTTGAAAATCAGGGGATTACATATACAATCACCGTATATTAATATTTTTGTGACTCCACCACCACCACCAAGAATTAGTAGTGCTCCTAGTTTTTCTAATCAAGTTATTTCATTTAGAGTAGATGATGGTAATACCGATGATAAAAAAAGTGATAATTTAATAAAAAAATATAGATAATGAATTTGATGATAATGTTGATAGTTTATTAAATTTATTCATTGAAAGAGAATTTATGAATCGTCATGCATTTAGAAGTTTTATTAGTGATATATCAATTACAAATAATTTTTTTTGCAGGGCTACTAGAAATAATACCAATTGAATTGTATATAAATGTAACGTTTCTAGTTGTAATTGGAGAGTGTACGCTAAAACCATTGGCAACGGCGAAATATTCGTCATTAGTACGCTAGAAAATGTACATTCTTGTTTAGGTGGACTTACAACTGGAAATCATCCATTAGCGACAACTGTATGTGTTAAGTATAAGATTATTGATAAAATTCGTGATAATCAGACGTATAGTCCATCGCATGTTGTAAATGATATCTATAGAGAACACCGAATACATATTAAATATTGTAAAGCTTGGAAAGCTAGAGAAATTGCTCTATCAAAAATAAATGGTAGTTATATTGATGCATATGGTAGTCTTGGAGAGTATCTTTTACAATCATTGAGACAAATCCAGGTAGCAAATGTTATATAAAGACTACAGAAAATAATAAGGTTTAAAGAATTTTTATTTGTTTCAAGGCATGCATTGATAATTTTTAGGGGATGTTTACCTATGATTAGTACTGATGCTACATTCCTTTCCTCTAGATTTTAAGGTATTCTATTTATTGCTTGTGCTCATGATCCTAACTATCAATTATATCCAATTGCTTATGTTGTTGCTGAGAGCGAAAACATAGATTCTTGGACTTGGTTTTTAAACGCTTTGAAAATGTCTTTTGAATGTAGTTTTAATACGTGGGATGCAATTTCTTTTATATCAGATAAACAAAAAGGATTAATACATGCCATGCATTCTACTTTTCCAGAATTATCTCATTTTATTGTATTCAATATTGTAAACAAAATTTAAAAAAGTTTGTAAATTGCCTTATTTTTAACGTAAATTAGATTACCTTGCAAGATGTTATAATGAAACAGATGCGAATATTTGCTTTGAAACGATTAAGGTTGAAAATATCGATGTTTATAATTGGCTTGTTGGAGTAAATGATGAAACTCGTATTTTATCATACTGGATAACAGCTTATTCTCCTTGTCCTAGATTAGGTATTAACACGCCGAACCTTGCTGAATGCTTCAATAACTGGGTTAAAAACTTACGCGATAAACCAATAACAACACTACTTGATGGTATTCGAGCCAAAATTATCATACTTCAGGACAAAATCGGCAAAAAACTGAAAATTTTGCAACTAATTATTGCCCGAAGATGTTAAATTCTATGGCCAATATCACAAAAAAAGACACCAGCTGCAAATATTGAGTATAGTTGGTTATTTGTTTGAAATAATAGATCGTGAAACAAACAGAACATATGTTGTTAACTTGGATAAAAAATATTATACATGTTTTAAATGGTATCTGTCACTACCCAATTCTAGAAAATAGGGTATTTTTTTATTTTATTTTTGATAAATAGTGGATTGTATTTAATTAATTATATTTATATTTAAATAGTGCTTGTATTATTTTTTTAATGATTGTTTTAGGGTTTGGCTAGCCTGGACCCATGTCAGACCCAAGTGGACCCATGTCCGACCCAGCCCATACCCTTGTGAGAATTATTTTGGGGCTTAGAAATATTTATTTTATTTTTAGGAGGTTAGTTGGAGAGATTTGGAGCTAGTTTGAGTGCTTTTGGAACCCGAAACCCAAAACCGAGTTACGGGAGGGCATTTTGGTCATTTGGACTTAGTGGAACCCCTTTATTAGCATGGCCGGCCCTATTTCCTACCCACATCCGACCAAACACAGCAGCAGCCCCCATTCCCTTTGTATTCTTCTTCTTCTTCACTTCTTCTTCTTCTCCACTTCTTCTTTCTTCTTCCTTCTTCTTCAAAGTAAGTTCCTCTTCCATTTTTCTTCTTTCTTCTTTCATTCCTTCTTCCTTAAGCTAACCCTAACCTTACATTTTCTCTAACCTAGATGTGTGGAGCCTAGACTTTGTGTGGAGGCTAGTTTTGGTGGCTTGGAGCTTGAGGGAGGTGATTTCTAGGGGTTGTGAGACTTTGGCCTTGGGATTCCAACTCTCAAGAGGTAAAACCTAACTTTCCCCTTCCTAATTATTTTTGTGTAGTGTAATTAGTGTTGTAGAACCTTCATAGACCCTAACCCTACCCGTAGGAGGAAGTTGGAACTAGTTTGGGTGAGTTTAGAGACTTTGACATTAGATTTTATGTCGAATTCGGGTGGAATCCGAATTTGGCCCAATTTTGGGTGATGTTCTAGGTTAGATGGACCTAGGTAGACGTTGTCGGGTGTCTAGAGGGTGAGTGCGTGTCTCCGTTCGGACACGGGAAGCCGCGTCGCGGAGAAACGAGCGTTTCGGGCAAAATTGGGGCTTTTCGTCGTCGCCGATTCTAAGTGCGTGTGCGTTTCCGCCACGGACCTAGAATCGACGCGGGACCACTTTTTCTAGGATCTAGACATCGTTTAGAGCGCGTGGGTAAATTTTGGGCCGATTCCGAGTTCGTTTGGTGTGCGTTTCAGGAGGTTTTCTGAGCCGCGCACCACGTGTTCGTCGAAATGACCGAACGGCCATTTCGACTTGGTTTCCTCGTTTCGGCTTTGTGCGCGCGTTGGGTTAGTATCGGGGAGTGTGTGCTAGAGTTTTCGAGTTATATTTTATATATTCTAGGATATTGGTGAGTGTCGGGGTCGTTGGGCGTGAGTGGGGCGTGTGGTTTGGGTGTTGTTGTGTGTTGTGTTGTGTTAGTGTATATGTATCTATATATATATATATTTATATATATATGTATGTCTGTTTATATATATATATTTATATATGTATGTGTATATTTAGATCTATGTGCTTGTGTGTGTATATGTCTATGTGTATATATATATATATATGTATATGTGTAAGTGTGCTTGTGTGTGTGTATATGTATATATATATTTTGGGTGTATGTATATATATATATATAGTTGAGAGTGTGTGTAGATATATATATATATTAAGTGTATATATATATGTAGCTATGTATATATATTTATGTGTGTGTGTGTATTAGTGTGTTTGTGAGTGTGGAGGTGTGTGTGTTAGTGTGTGTTAGTATATAGATATATAGGTGTGTGTATATATATGTATCTAGTTATATATATATATATATATATATATATATATATATATATATATATATATATATATATATATATATATGTATGTATATATATATAGGATGATATATATATGCATATATATGTAGGTGTGTGTGTGTGTTGTGGTTTGGGGGTGGGGGGCAGCAAGCCAGCAGCAAAGGCAGCAGCAGCAGCAGCAGCAGGAAGCTGCAGCAGCAGCAGCAAGGCTGCAGTGGCAGCAGCAAGGCTGCAGTAGCAGCAGCATCATCAGCAAGAGCAGCAGCATCAGCAGTAGCATGGAGCAGCAGTAGCAGCCCAGGTAAGCCCTAGCAGCAGCTAGAATAGCAGGGAGAGGGTGAGGAATAGATAAGGAGATAGATTGATATATAGATAAGTAGATAGCTAAGTAGATATATCAATAGATAGATAGTTAGGTAGATAAGATAAATACATAGATAGATGGCTAGATTAATAGATAGATAGCTAGGTATTTAGATAGATAGATAGATACTTAGATAGGTAGATAGCTAGATACATAGATATACCTATCTAGGATATAGATATCTATATACCTATAAGTTATATATATATATATATGTTATGTTAGGTAAGATAATGGGTATTGGATATATGTGTATGTGGATATATATGTATATAGGTAGATACCTACTTAGATATATATAAATATGATAGATAGATATATTACCTAGCCTAGATTTATAACTAGGTGTATAATTAGTAGCTAGACAGCTAGCTAGAGGGGTTTTAGAGCGAAACCTCAATACCTTGAGATACCGAGGTATCTCGATACCTTGAGATATTCAAGGTATTGAGTTTCGAGCGGGGTATTTGAGCATTAGCCTAGGAGATGTCTTGGAATGATTTTTGTATGTATATATATATATAATTACGCGTGCTAGCATAGGTTTTAGCGGGTTTAGGCGGGGTGCGTGGCCTAGGGCGAGGTATCGGATACCGAGGGTATCCCGGTATCTCGATTAGGCGAGTTTGTGAGTTTAGTAGCTTAATGAGCTCGGTTTGACCTAGAATTTCAGGGGCACCCTAGTTTGACCTAGCTTTGACCATAATTGTCCCCGTTGACCGTAAAAGTCAACGTTTGACCTAGTTTTGACCTAGAGTTGACTTTTTGGACCCCGGGTTGACTTTTTGACCCGATTTTTACCGGTTTGACCCGTTCGACCTAGAATAGCCCTAGAAGCCTGTTTTTAATTATTTTATATCAGTTTAAATGCTTAGAACCATGTTTAATCCTTGCTTTTCATATTAGGTCCTTGCGACACCGGTCCGGATCTCGATCCTCATCAGTTGCTCAGGACATCAGGCGAGTACCTACCTCTGATAGTTTACATTTCATGATAGCGTTTATATCACCTGTTCTAGAACTGTAATACTTGATTCTGACACATTGTTACACGAGCTGGTACTAGTGGATCCCGTCATGAGATGCTATCCCCCTTACCGTATTCAGCGGGTACTCTATCACGTGTATTTCATCATGTGCTTCGGGTATTGATTCTCATGTGCTATCATGTGCTTATTGTGCTCTCGCCTTCGTGTGCGCGAGCTATTATCATGTACGTAGCGTGTTGTGGTTGGATCCAATGGTATTAGTGGGGGAGGGGAGTAGTGAGTTGGTTATGTGATCAAAGCCAAACAGTATTCATGTGTATGTCGGTTATGCAACTCACGTATAACGGAGTTATCTTAGTGTTTTTTATGTGCAACCTAAGCCGATCACATAACGAACTTGTGCTCAAGGCACTTAGCTAGTATTCATGTTTCTCACCTGCAATTACTTTTCCAATACTTGTATTGTTCTCCAGTTTACATTGCAGCTACTTATTGTGCTCCAGCATATATTTATTTCCTGTGCATCTTGATTACTTTTCTATTGCTCGTCATATACACCTTACCATGCATTTGGAGTTGCTTTCAGAGTTATGTACTTCGCTCCAGTCCTGACTGGGCATATTTTTTCCAGAGGATCCTGAGGACTATTGCCTGACGTTCTACGGGCCGGGTGTTGACGACTGTTGTGACCCCGTGATCGATGAGGAGTGTGCCGAGGAGACGCCGATAGCACCCTAGTTAGCTAGGTGGGTTTTCTGGGTTATTTCCAGTGGTTTGTATTTTGGATGACTGTACTTATTCTTTTGATGCTGTGATGTTGTAGCTATTTTGGCTTGGACTGTATTATTTTGGATTGTCTTGCTCTCTTGGTTCTGTTTCCTTGTTTATATCATATCGTGCTTTATTTCTTTCCCTAGATTTTGTGATTGAGAGTTCATATATATATATTGCGTGGTTGCCTCCTTTGGGAGAGGATTTTATATATATATTGCGTGGTTTTGCCCTCCTTTTGGAGAGGTCATGCCGGATTTTTCTGTGAGATATAGATAGATATGGTTGACCTAGAACGGACCTTTACAGCGTTCTACCGCCGATTCTGCGGCGTAGGCTGGACGTACCCACGACTCATGCCCGATTTTCGGGTGCGGGTCATGACACGTTTTTGGTGGTGGCCCATGCAGGCCTGCTTTTTAGGGTTACCTGCAATAGGATATAGGAGATAGGCTGAGAGAGAGTGTGCTCAATCACAACTAGGACCCTTCCTACTTTATTTTGCTATCTTTAATTTTTCTGAAATTGATTCTTTTGTAATATTACTGTCCTTCATTGATGTTATTGTTTCATGCACTATATTGACTTCTTTTGATCTGTGTTCAGGATGCCTCCGAAGACCAGATCTCAGCGCACCGCCCCAGCAGCTGCCACCGAGAGGTCTGCCACTTCCGGCAGCCGCTACCGCTCCACTCGTCACTCCTGCGGTTGAGGGAGCGTCAGTTTCTCTCGGAGATCTCCTTACTCCCATTGATCCGAGAGCCACCCCAGTTTTCCCGGTGGTACCTCCTCCACCACCGCCTGCGCCAGTGGATGCTAGGCAGTTGTTCGCATTCTTCCGAGAGATGATGGATGCGCAGCACCGCCAGGCAGATGTTATGAGGATGGGCATTGAGAATGCTCATCAGGTGGCTATGACAGCGGTCGACAGAGTGGCTCAGATCCAGCCACAGCCAGAGCAGGCTCAGTATCCTAGGCCGGGTACTATCATCGATTTTCAGAGGATGCGGCCTAAGGAGTTCCGCGGCACAGAGGGGATCATGTACGCCGACGACTGGATTGAGCATATAGAGGGCATTTTCAGGCTGGCGATGATCCCAGCCAGCATGCAGATAGAGGCAGCGGGCAGCCAGATGTTCGACCTTGCCCTCACTTGGTTCCGCACGGATACGCGGATAGCAGCTCCGGGATTGACTTGGGAGGCTTTCAAGAAGCTTTTCAAGGAGAAGTTCTTCCCGGACGTGGCTCTCAGTGCCTTAGAGAGTCAGTTAGAGGCGCTCGTCCAGGGGAGTATGCTAGTGGACGAGTATGCAGTGGAGTTCTGCCGTCTGGGCAGATTTGTTGAGGGGTTGTCTGAGGCAGCGAAGGCGCGGAAGTTCTGCAAGGGCTTGGTCATGGCGGTCAAGTCCTTGACTAGGAGCGACCGCGAGGCGACCTTCGAGCAGATTGTCAGCGATGCTCAGAGGGCTGAGGATGATTTGGAACTGAAGACGAAGAGGAGCAGAGATGCTTCCGGAGCAGGCAGCAATGCAGGCCCGGCCAAGAGGCCATTCCAGCAGACCCAGCAGCACCAGGGTCAGGGTTGGGCGCCCTTCCGGCAGGCGCCCCAGCAGCAGAGGCAGGGTCAGCAGCAGGGCCAGAGGCAGCCCATCGTTTGCCCTTTCTATAAGAAGCCAGGGCACGGATGGGATATATGCAGAAAGAGGCTGGGCAAATATTTATTGTGTGGCGCAGCAGATCACCAGCTGAAGGATTGTCCTTCAGCGCTTGCCCGTACAGCTCAGGGCGGAGGAGCCGCTCAGAGGGCACCAGCCAGAGCACCTGCAGAGCAGCAGAGAGGTCAGCCTTTGCAGACTCAGCAGCAGAGGTTCGCCCAGCACCAGCAGCAGCACCGAGGAGGACAGCAGGGGCGAGCTTTTGCCCTGACAGTAGACGAGGCCGAGCCAGTTGGTGACGTTATCTCAGGTTCTGTTCTTCTTGATTCCATTCCAGCACTTGCTTTATTTGATTCCGGTGCTTCCCATAGCTTTGTGTCTGTATCTTTTGCTGTTAGACACCATCTTGTTGCTGAACCTTTAGCTAGACTCTGCAAGATCACGACCGGGGTGGCATCATCCTAGTCCGTGATGTCTGTAGAGACCGGAGAGTTACCTTGGGAGGCCGGGAGTTGAGTGTGTGCCTACTCGTAATGCCACTTCCGAGCTACGATATTGTACTCGGGATGGATTGGTTGAGTACGCATTATGCTAGTATAGATTATCGTGGAGGCAGAGTTTTGTTTAGTCCGCCAGGTGAGCCAGAGTTTCAGTTTGCCAGAGGAGCAGCGGAGCAGACCGATGGAGTCTTCTGCAGAGCCCTGGTGGTAGAGCCGAGGTTGCTACATCCACTGATAGAGGAGTATATGGATGTCTTTCCGGAGGAGTTGCCAGGGTTACCTCCGGACAGAGATGTGGAGTTCTCTATAGACTTGGTGCCAGGCGAGGAGCCGATATCCCAGCACGTCTATAGAGTCAGCAACAGTGAGCTGGTAGAGTTGAAGAAGCAGGTGGATGAGCTTCAGGACAAGGGATTTATCAGATCTAGTTCTTCTCCGTGGGGTGCTCCGGTACTTTTTGTACCGAAGAAGGATGGGTCGATACGGATGTGTATCGACTACAGGGCTCTGAACAGCCTCACAATCAAGAACAAGTATCCGCTACCGCGTATTGATGATCTATTTGACCAGTTGAGCGGAGCGATGGTGTTTTCCAGGATTGATCTGAGGACATGCTACCACCAGGTGAAGGTCAGGAAGGAGGATATTCCGAAAACAGCTTTTCGGACCAGATATGGACAATATGAGTTCTTGGTGATGCCGTTTGGGTTGACTAATGCCCCGGCAGTGTTCATGAATCTGATGAACAAGGTGTTCCATCAGCATCTGGACAGGTTTGTGGTGGTGTTTATAGATGACATCTTGGTGTATTCGAAGACCCCAGAGGAGCACGAGGAGCATCTGAGGATAGTGCTGGAGACTCTCAGGAAGGAGAAGCTTTATGGAAAGCTCTCGAAGTGTGAGTTCTTCCTTGACAAGGTTGAATTCCTTGGTCTTGTGGTGACTGGAGAGGGTATCTCGGTGGATCCGAGAAAGATCGTGGCAGTTGAGGCATGGAGTGCTCCGAGTTCAGTAGCCGAGGTCAGGAGTTTCTTGGGACTGGCAGGCTACTACAGGAGATTTGTTCAGGATTTTTCCCGGATTGCAGAGCTGTTGTCCAGGCTGACCCGGAAGGACGTGGAGTTTGTTTGGTCAGAGGAGTGTCAGATCGCCTTTGATGAGCTGAAGAGGAGGTTGACAACAGCTCCAGTGTTGACATTGCCATCAGGTTCTGGAGGATTCACTATCTATAGTGATGCATCGGGGAAGGGACTGGGTTGTGTGTTGCAGCAGAATGGGAGGGTGATTGCCTATGCTTCCAGGCAATTACGTCCTCATGAGAAGAATTACCCTACCCACGATTTGGAGTTGGCAGCGGTCATTTTTGCTCTGAAGTTGTGGAAACACTATTTATACGGAGAGCGTGTGGAGATCTTCACAGACCACAAGAGCTTGAAGTATGTGTTTACCCAAAAAGAGCTGAACATGAGGCAGAGGAGATGGTTGGAGCTGATGAAAGACTTCGACATATCGTTGCAGTACCATCCAGGGAAGGCAAACGTAGTTGCGGATGCATTGAGCAGGTATCCGGTAGCTATGTGCCTGACTACAGATCGTTATCTTCTGGCAGATCAAGAGAGCTTGGACATTGAGGTGATAGTGCCTGGAGTTGAGATGCAGATGTGGGGACTGCAGATTCAGTCAGAGTTGGTAGACCGGATCCGGGCTACACAGTTTGAGGATGAGTCCCTGAGGAGCATCAGGGAGCAGGTTCAGATGGGATTAGCAGATGACTTCACCATTGCTGATGATGGTTCTTTGCGGCACGGTACCAGGTTGTGTGTACCGAGTGGGTCGTTGCGCGAGGAGGTTCTCCAGGAGGCGCATCGATCCCAGTATTCTATGCATCCAGGTGCCAACAAGATGTATAGAGATCTGAGACAGCATGTATGGTGGTACGGGATGAAGTGGGAGGTAGCACGCTTCGTATCCCGATGCTTAGTGTGCCAGCAGGTGAAGGCGGAGAGGCAGAGGCCAGGAGGTTTACTCCAGCCGCTACCCATTCCGGAGTGGAAATGGGAGCATGTGACCATGGATTTTGTTTCTGGACTTCCCCGTTCTCCAGGCGGGAAGGATGCGATTTGGGTCATCGTGGACAGGTTGACCAAATTGGCCCACTTTCTACCATTCAAAGTGGGTACGTCTACAGAGAGACTAGCAGAGATATATGTGCGCCAGATAGTCAGACTGCATGGAGTTCCAGTGAGCATAGTATCAGATCGGGACAGTCGCTTTACTTCGCATTTCTGGAGGAGCCTGCAGGCTAGCTTGGGCACCCAGCTCAAGTTTAGTAGTGCGTATCACCCGCAGACAGATGGTCAGTCAGAGAGGACCATTCAGACACTTGAGGACATGCTTCACACTTGTGTTTTGGATTTCAGAGGCTCTTGGGAGGATCACTTGCACTTGGTAGAGTTTGCTTACAACAACAGCTACCAAGCCAGTATCGAGATGTCACCTTTTGAGGCATTGTATGGACGAAGGTGTCGTACTCCGTTGTCATGGGATGATGTAGGTGAGAGAGCTTTGCTTGGCCCGGAGATGGTGGTTGATGCAGCGGAGAAGGTCAAGCTCATTAGAGATAGACTTCGGGTGGCGCAGGACAGGCAGCGGCATTGGGCCGATAGCCACCGGAGACCTTTGGAGTTTGAGGTATAGCTTAGAATCTTGATTTTGTTCTTGTATTTGTTTGTGATTGCTTGTTTTAGACTAAGTGCAGAGACCTTGTTTGTGCTAGGTTGGAGATCTGGTGTTCCTGAGGTGTAAAACCCCCTTCCTAGAAAATCGTATATACCTTTTTTTATTAATTATTAATTAAATTGTAGTAATTAGGTCTAAATAGGAGAAATAGATTTTTAATAATTTTTATGTTAGGTGTTCGGGCACTTAGATGACTTATGCGACCATCAGGAATTTTTCGGAATTTATTCCATGTAGGAGACCCCTTAAGCTGTTGCTAGCCTAACGATGTGTAATACCCTAATCTATAAATTTTCTTATATATATATATATATATATATATATATATATATATATATATATATATATATATATATATATATATATATATATATATGTATATATATTTTAAAAAGAAAGAAAGAAAAAAAGGAAAGAATTAAATAAGTATAATAATATAATAATAATAATAAAACTAATAGTATACTACTTAGTACACTTCCTTAGGAGCTTTGATTCCTTTGATTCCCTTACAGCAACTTTGCATCCTATTTAATCTACTACAACTTTAGCATAGCACCTGCAGACCATCCGCACTTCAGCCCACTTCTCTTTCTTCAGCGACTAGGCCATCCAACCATCCGCACTTCACCCCGCGGACCCATCCGCACCCCCTCTCTCTCTTATATATTACATATATATATATATATATATATATATATATATATATATATATATATATATATATATATATATATATATATATATATAATAGCTCTCTAAACCCTAACCTAGAAACTCCAAACTTTCTCTTCCCATCTAGAGCCGTTACCACAGCCAGAGAAGCCTCCCCAAGCCATCCAACCATCCCGTCGACGCCGACATCGCGAACTGCAGTCTCCCACTCGAGGCACCTTCGCTCCGGCATGTTTTCCCGTTGACTCTCTCATCCAAACGCTGTTCCGTTTTCATAGGTATGATCACCCCTTAACCCTCTCCAATACTTGTTTTATAGTCAACCTCAGAAAATGTGTGCCCCTAGGTGAAAAACAGCGCCCAAGTTGGCCGAGCAGACAGAATTCTGAAGTCGCAGAATTCCAGAATGACCACCCATATTGCCGAGTTCGTATCTCCCACCACAGATATCCGAATTCGATGATTCTTTTTGATACCTGTAGATTACATGACCTAGTTTATTTTCTGTATTATAACTTTGTGCTATTAGTTGCTGTGGACAAATATATATTCGTCACAAAACTGCGCGCACCCACCTTTTCCGGTTTTCCAAAAGTTGGAGATCGGAGCGCGCCCCGCCAAACGGGACCGCCCCGCCGTGTGCCAAGTGTACCAAATGGTACACGCAGCATAACGGGACACGTGAAAAATTCGTGGGGACTGATTCGGACGCGTGTGCGCGCCAGAATCAGGCCGTATCCGCGGACACATTTCGTGTCGCCACTTTTGTGGAACTCGCGAGTATTTTGTGCACGCTTGTCAGATTGCGACGAAACTTACGCCACTGGACTCGTGGTAACGCGCTGGTCCTGTGACCCAATTTTCACGCATTTCTGAGACGGTTGATCAGATCGCCAATTGGCGGGCCCCACAGTTGACTTTTTGGACCAAATTTTGTTCGGCTCATCAGAATCCAAATTTGGACATACCGTTGGGTTCGTATTGACATCTAGAGTTGTTTGACCCATAGTTTGTCCCATTTAGAGACTGTTACCCTCGGCACGCTTTTCGGTGCAAAGTGGCCCACACGTGGACCCCACTTTTACCCAAAATTACCGTTTTGCCCCTGTGTCCAAATTGGATGAAAGGGATGTGCTTTTTAGCTATTTTGCTTATTTTGGGAATGTTGGTGATGTCTATTTCAGCATCCGGAGATATTTGTTCTGAGGCCATAGCTTCTGGTCCTGTGTATTGGACATCTGGACATGACATTTTGTAGCTTCTTGCCAGGCAAGTATACCTTGCCATTGTACTGTCATTTATATTCCATATGTTGCATGCATCTTTATTTTCTGTCCTTAGTTCATATATTTTAATTGTTATATAAAATGCTCGCGACGGTGACGTCGCGATAGGTTTTTATTTATGTATTGCATTGGCCTTGTTCATGAGACTACCCCATTATCATGTAGCACCATTAGGTTTCATTTGACTGTGACACATATTTTTACACGAGTTGTGAGTCTCATATAGATCACGGACGCACGTATTGACTGATCATCGGTACGTGTGGGACGTGCGTTAGGAATAACTGCTGTTAGAAACTTTGCATGCTAGTAGACTTGGCAGTTATTAGAGGTCCATGGACATAGCCTATTGTAGTACGGTGGTCCCATCCGTGTCCTTGTTTGGTTGCAGGATTGGACTAGGGTACTAAGAATAGGCTATGGACCAAATCGTGTCATGGATGTGACATGCTTAGAGCATGGGGTGGGGAGAACAACAAGTACCGCATTTGAGCTCCTTTGCACTTTTTCTGTGAAGCCCGGATTCTCCGCTGGAGATACGGGTGATGATGACCACTATATATTATGTACTATCAGGCGGGCCACCGGCGTTCAAAAGACGACGTGCCTTTTAGGCCCCTGGCTCTTCAAAATAGAACCATGCCAAATCCCAGTTTTCAGCCAGATAGCTCACTTGTGGGGAAAGGTGTTCTTAACTGCATTCACTTTAGATGGTTAGGCGACCCATTGGATATTTATTTCAGTACTTTATTGGCATGTGTTTAAGTATACTTGTTATGTCCCTCTGAGGACCTGGTCCGCTGTCAGGTGTACCTGTTCTTGAGTATTTGCAGGAGTACAGATTTGGGAGGATATAGATGCTCCGTGGATGTCTTCTCTTCGAGCCGTGATGGGTAGCTGGTACTTATATTATTTGAGTGAGTTGTACTTATATTGTATTTACTTTTCCCTTTGAGTTGGTAGTGGATTTGTTTCCACCCAACTATCATCCTTAGATACTTCTTATTGAGATCTAGTTTCATAGATACTGGTTATTTATTTATATATGATTTTGGTGGATGAGATTTAGATTTACCCTGTGACTTGTATTACATTTTATACCACTTGTGGATTTTATATTCATATTACAGCGTACGTATGGATTGGTTTCCATATATTGGAGTTGCCATATCCATGCGGCTGGCATGCTTACGTGTCCTAGTCCTACGTATTTTTGGGACTGGGGCGTGACATGAGGATTTCTCCGACGCGGGGCACTATTCGCTTCGGTGGAGGCGGGAAGCTTAGCCCACGTTTCGTTGGACCCTTCCGTATCCTCGAGAGGGTCGGCGCCGTGGCGTATAGGCTTGAGTTGCCGCCTACGCTGGAGGAAGTTCATGATGTGTTCCATGTGTCGCAGTTGAGACGGTACGTGGCGGATCCCAGTCACGTATTGGATCACTCGGAGATCGCAGTGGGCCCTACTCTTAGCTATCCAGAGCAGCCGGTGGAGATTCTGGATCGGCGAGAGAAGGTGTTGAGGAACCAGACTATTCCCTTGGTTCGCGTTGCGTGGAGGCATCACTCTCTAGGGGAGTCGACCTGGGAGAGGGAGGATGAAATGCGCGAGCGATACCCCTATCTCTTCGAGCCCTGAGGTATGGTTCTTTCTTTGCATTCATGTCCTAGTTTCGTCTTTTAATTTCGAGGACGAAATTATTTTAAGGAGGGTAGACTTGTCACTACCCAATTCTAGAAAATAGGGTTTTTTTTTATTTTTTTATTTGATAAATAGTGGATTGTATTTAATTAATTATATTTATATTTAAATAGTGCTTGTATTATTTTTTTAATGATTGTTTTAGGGTTTTGGATAGCCTGGACCCATGTCAGACCCTAGTGAACCCATGTCCGACCCAGCCCACACCCTTGTGAGAATTATTTTGGGGCTTAGAAATATTTATTTTATTTTTAGGAGGTTAGTTGGAGAGATTTGGAGCTAGTTTGAGTGCTTTTGGAACCCGAAACCCAAAACCGAGTTACGGGAGGGCATTTTGGTCATTTGGACTTAGTGGAACCCCTTTATTAGCATGGTCGGCCCTATTTCCTACCCACATCCGACCAAACACAGCAGCAGCCCCCATTCCCTTTGTATTCTTCTTCTTCTTCACTTCTTCTTCTTCTCCACTTCTTCTTTCTTCTTCCTTCTTCTTCAAAGTAAGTTCCTCTTCCATTTTTCTTCTTTCTTCTTTCATTCCTTCTTCCTTAAGCTAACCCTAACCTTACATTTTCTCTAACCTAGATGTGTGGAACCTAGACTTTGTGTGGAGGCTAGTTTTGGTGGCTTGGAGCTTGAGGGAGGTGATTTCTAGGGGTTGTGAGACTTTGGCCTTGGGATTCCAACTCCCAAAAGGTAAAACCTAACTTTCTCCTTCCTAATTATTTTTGTGTAGTGTAATTAGTGTTGTAGAACCTTCATAGACCCTAACCCTACCCGTAGGAGGAAGTTGAAACTAGTTTGGGTGAGTTTAGAGACTTTGACATTAGGTTTTGTGTCAAATTCGGGTGGAATCCGAATTTGGCCCAATTTTGGGTGATGCCCTAGGTTAGATGGACCTAGGTAGACGTTGTCGGGTGTCTAGAGGGTGAGTGCGTGTCTCCGTTCGGACACGGGAAGCCGCGTCGCAGAGAAACGGGCGTTTCGGGCAAAATTGGGGCTTTTCGTCGTCGCCGATTCTAAGTGCGTGTGAGTTTCCGCCACTGACCTAGAATCGACGCGGGACCGCTTTTCTAGGATCTAGACATCGTTTAGAGTGCGTGGGTAAATTTTGGGCCGATTCTGAGTTCGTTTGGTGTGCGTTTCAGGAGGTTTTCCGAGCCGCGCACCACGTGTTCGTCAAAATGACCGAACGGCCATTTCGACTTGGTTTTCTCGTTTCGGCTTTGTGCGCACGTTGGGTTAGTATCGGGGAGTGTGTGCTAGATTTTTCGAGTTATATTTTATATATTCTAGGGTATTGGTGAGTGTCGGGGTCGTTGGACGTGAGTGAGGCGTGTGGTTTGGGTGTTGTTGTGTGTTGTGTTGTGTTAGTGTATATGTATCTATATATATATATTTATATATATATGTATGTGTGTTTATATATATATATTTATATATGTATGTGTGTATTTAGATCTATGTGCTTGTGTGTGTATATGTCTATGTGTATATATATATATATATATATATATATATATATATATATATATATATATATATGTTTAAGTGTGCTTGTGTGTGTGTATATGTATATATATATTTTGGGTGTATGTATATATATATATATATATATAGTTGAGAGTGTGTGTAGATATATATATATATATATTAAGTGTATATATATATATGTAGCTATGTATATATATTTATGTGTGTGTGTGTTATTGTGTGTGAGTGTGTGTGTATTAGTGTGTTTGTGAGTGTGGAGGTGTGTGTGTTAGTGTGTGTTAGTATATAGATATATAGGTGTGTGTATATATATGTATCTAGTTATATATATATATATATATATATATATATATATATATATATATATATATATATATATATATATATATATATATAGGATGATATATATATGCATATATATGTAGGTGTGTGTGTGTGTTGTGGTTTGGGGGGGCAGCAAGCCAGCAGCAAAGGCAGCAGCAGCAGGGAGCTGCAGCAGCAGCAGCAGCAGGAAGCTGCAGCAGCAGCAGCAAGGCTGCAGTAGCAGCAGCATCATCAGCAAGAGCAGCAACATCAGCAGTAGCATGGAGCAGCAGTAGCAGCCCAGGTAAGCCCCTGCAGCAGCTAGAATAGCAGGGAGAGGGTGAGGAATAGATAAGGAGATAAATTGATATATAGATAAGTAGATAGCTAAGTAGATATATCAATAGATAGATAGTTAGGTAGATAAGATAAATACATAGATAGATGGCTAGATTAATAGATAGATAGCTAGGTATTTAGATAGATAGATACTTAGATAGGTAGATAGCTAGATACATAGATATACCTATCTAGGATATAGATATCTATATACCTATAAGTTATATATATATATATATGTTATGTTAGGTAAGATAATGGGTATTGGGTATATGTGTATGTGGATATATATGTATATAGGTAGATACCTACTTAGATATATATAAATATGATAGATATATATATTACCTAGCCTAGATTTATAACTAGGTGTATAATTAGTAGCTAGACAGCTAGCTAGAGGGGTTTTAGAGCGAAACCTCAATACCTTGAGATACCGAGGTATCTCGATACCTTGAGATATTCAAGGTATTGAGTTTCGAGCGGGGTATTTGAGCATTAGCCTAGGAGATGTCTTGGAATAATTTTTGTATGTTTATATATATATAATTACGCGTGCTAGCATAGGTTTTAGCGGGTTTAGGCGGGGTGCGTGGCCTAGGGCGAGGTATCGGATACCGAGGATATCCCGGTATCTCGATTAGGCGAGTTTGTGAGTTTAGTAGCTTAATGAGCTCGGTTTGACCTAGAATTTCAGGGGCACCCTAGTTTGACCTATCTTTGACCATAATTGTCCCCATTGACCGTAAAAGTCAACGTTTGACCTAGTTTTGACCTAGAGTTGACTTTTTGGACCCCGGGTTGACTTTTTGACCCAATTTTCACCGGTTTGACCCGTTCGACCTAGAATAGCCCTAGAATAGCCCTAGAAGCCTGTTTTTAATTATTTTATATCAGTTTGAATGCTTAGAACCCTGTTTAATCCTTGCTTTTTGCATTAGGTCCTTGCGACACCGGTCCGGATCTCGATCCTCATCAGTTGCTCAGGACATCAGGCGAGTACCTACCTCTGATAGTTTCCATTTCATGATAGCGTTTATATCACCTGTTCTAGAACTGTAATACTTGATTCTGACACATTGTTACACGAGCTG
The DNA here is from genome assembly GCA_036927795.1 of Iris macrosiphon. NCBI lineage: Eukaryota > Viridiplantae > Streptophyta > Magnoliopsida > Asparagales > Iridaceae > Iris > Iris macrosiphon. The sequence goes on along the minus strand of JAYESA010000005.1, from coordinate 9,273,917 downwards.
GTACTAGTGGATCCCGTCATGAGATGCTATCCCCCTTACCGTGTTCAGCGGGTACTCTATCACGTGTATTTTATCATGTGCTTCGGGTATTGATTCTCATGTGCTATCATGTGCTTATTGTGCTCTCGCCTTCGTGTGCGCGAGCTATTATCATGTACGTAGCGTGTTGTGGTTGGATCCAATGGTATTAGTGGGGGAGGGGAGTAGTGAGTTGGTTATGTGATCAAAGCCAAACAGTATTCATGTGTATGTCGGTTATGCAACTCACGCATAACGGAGTTATCTTAGTATTTTTCATGTACAACCTAAGCCGATCACATAACGAACTTGTGCTCAAGGCACTTAGCTAGTATTCATGTTTCTCACCTGCAGTTACTTTTCCAGTACTTGTATTGTTCTCCAGTTTGCATTGCAGCTACTTATTGTGCTCCAGCATATATTTATTTCCTGTGCATCTTGATTACTTTTCTATTGCTCGTCATATACACCTTACCATGCATTTGGAGTTGCTTTCAGAGTTATGTACTTCGCTCCAGTCCTGACTGGGCATATTTTTTCCAGAGGATCCTGAGGACTATTGCCCGACGTTCTACGGGCCGGGTGTTGACGACTGTTGTGACCCCGTGATCAAGGAGGAGTGCGCCGAGGAGACGCCGATAGCACCCTAGTTAGCTAGGTGGGTTTCCTGGGTTATTTCCAGTGGTTTGTATTTTGGATGACTGTACTTATTCTTTTGATGCTGTGATGTTGTAGCTATTTTGGCTTGGACTGTATTATTTTGGATTGTCTTGCTCTCTTGGTTCTGTTTCCTTGTTTATATCATATCGTGCTTTATTTCTTTCCCTAGATTTTGTGATTGAGAGTTCATATATATATATTGCGTGGTTGCCTCCTTTGGGAGAGGATTTTATATATATATTGCGTGGTTTTGCCCTCCTTTTGGAGAGGTCATGCCGGATTTTTCTGTGAGATATAGATAGATATGGTTGACCTAGAACGGACCTTTACAGCGTTCTACCGCCAATTCTGCGGCTTAGGCTGGACGTACCCACGGCTCATGCCCGATTTTCGGGTGCGGGTCGTGACAGTATCATACTTGTCTGCCATGTGTACATGTATCTTATGCTTATAATTCTAAAAATATTAGCATCGAGAGTTTTTATCCAGGTATATTTTCTAAAGAACCTTTAAGAAGCGTATATGTGCCGCACCTGGAGCCAATTTCAGTCCCTTACAACATTCAAAGTATATTGATTATAGGCGACATTGGAGTACCAGATGTACGACGCAAAGCAGGAAGACCAAAGAAGAACCGCATTATGTCGAATGATCAATCTTCAAGAGATCTACGATGTAGCAACTGTAATGGTTTAGGACACAATAGAAGAAGATGTACCAACAAACCAAGAGAATAAATGCATCAAGATTATGATTTTTGAGAAGCTTTATTTTCTGAGATAAGTTATAATTTCATTGATGTAATTTTATTTCTAATACATAAATTTCAACGACCTCTCTTGTCTAATCGCTAATAGTCTGGACGATCAATTTCTCTTAAATTCAGTTGGTCTCTTTTGCCGTATATTCTCCGTGGCTGCATCACCACCTCCTCCTTGGGTATCCTCATGTTGAGTAGGTATCGGTGCTGATGGAGTCGTCAAGAGCTGCATATAACTCAAAATACTGGGGCAGAATATACTATCCCACTGAGAAGTGCCTTCGACAGCTTGTTGCGAAGTTCCTTGGCCATCCCACTGGGAAGTGCCTTGGCCAGTCCATTGGGAAGTTCCATCCCCAACCCATTGGGAAGTGTCCTAGCCAGTCTACTAGGAAGTGCTATCTCCAGTCCATTAGGAAGTGCCCTGAACACCCCACTGGGAAGTGCCTTGGCCAGCCCATTGATAATTGCCCTGGCCAGCCCACTGATAAGTGCCCTGCTCAGCCTGCTGAGGGACCTCGTCATCTTGTGGAGGCGGGCTATCCATACGCCAAATATTGGTATACTTTCTATGCGGACATGCTTGCTGTCACGCCCCAGCCCCGAGGGCCGCCCCGCTACCGCCTGTCCCCCGTCAGACCGGGCGCGAACCACCGCGCCTCAGCGCGCCGGACGCGAATTACCGCGCCTCGGTGCTTCCCTACGGGGTAGCGTATGGCCGTTTGATTTTCGGAATATGATGTCGTGCAAGTCTGGGGTTGCGCCCGCACAAGACTTCATCGTTTAAGTTGTGTTTGGCTATCATAGCATCAATCGAGTAAGCAGCGGAAGGGACATTGTTGCAATACAATACATTTAGCCAACTGAGTACTCGAGACAAATCGAAGGACTTGGGTTTCTCTTAGCAAAGGTATCGTTCCATACATTATGCCCCTTTATACGATAGAAACTCGGGGCAATCGAAACACAAAATTTTTGGGTCTTGGGGATTGAGGCACACCTATCGCTCCCTCGGACGATCCAGTACCTGCAAGCAAGTAAACTGTTGGTGGGCCAGCACTTTTATAAGAACTGGTGAGAATAAACAACTGAACAGAAGCAAGCATTCACTAAAACCAACACTAAGTAATCATGTTATAAAATATTACATTACTAGTGATCTTTTTAGTTTTACCTATGTTCATTTCATGCAGTTTGATAGCAGAGTGATATTACTTTCTTATGAAAACATCTTTTGGAAACAGGGTTTCATATGTGATATTAAGCAAGCAAGCAAGACGAGCCGTTCGTTCTGTTTCAGGGTGTGCGCAGCATGTCTCGTGAGCTATACTCAACGACTCAAGGGTCCAATGCACATATAGACACAAATGCACATCTTAGGGGCGGTCCTCTATCCAAGCCAACACGATAAACTATCTTATATGCAGTGCGGTCCCTGAGTATCTCAGGATCGGCAGCGGTTAGTCCAGCTTACCAATGACTCATTTATCTGATGCTAATGGCAGCTGTGACTCATGGTTACTTTCCACTATCTCTGTAGCAGCCGTGACATATGTAGTTCAACTCTCCACCAATAGCCATTGTTCGACCGATGTGAATGCATGAAACACTATCAAATAAACTCTAGTATACAGACGAGACGAACCATCAGACTATAATCTTTGTTGCGGGGCAAGCCGACGTATCACTTGAACACATTCAGGCACACGATATGGTTCTCTCGGAGCATAGGCGATAGTGGAACATGTTCATACAAACACATACTCTTAGACAAGCGTTTCAGGGTCTCTTAGTTATGCAGACATATTCGTTTCAAAGACAAGCTAGGTGAGTTCGTTTATTAGCATGCAAGGCAGGTTCTATCATTCTCTTGAAGCATTCAAGCATTCAAAATACTCAGGTTATTATTAAGGCGTGCAAGAATCAGAGAACGAAGTTCTGTCCACTCACCTGATACATAATGCCGACGCAGAGCGGGGCATTATATACTTACCCACCAACAAAAAATTTCGTCCTCGAAACTTCAAGGATAAACTTCTCGATATTTCGAGCAGCGATAGTGCCATCCTTCGCCGTACTCAATCGAAACAATCAAGCAAATCAAGTCCAGTAAATATTTTGCACTTTGAGAATATCTATGGACTTATTGTATGGAACGCTCTATTGCAATACCATATCAATCAAATCTCAAAGTCATAGCAACGGATTTTGGGCAAGAAATCGAATTCGCTCTGATACCATTATGTCACGCCCCGGCCCCGAGGGCCACCTGGCCACCGCCTGTCCCCCGCCGGACCGGGCGCGAACCACCGCGCCTCGACGCACCGGACGCGAATCACCGTACCTCGGTACTTCCCTACGGGGTAGCGTATGGCCGTTTGATTTCCGGGATGTGATGTCGTGCAAGCCTGGGGTTGCGCCCGCACAAGGCTTCATCGTTTAAGTTGTGTTTGGCTATCATAACATCAATCGAGTAAGTAGCGGAAGGGACATTATTGCAATGCAATGCATTTAGCCAACTGAGTATTCGGGACAAATCGAGGGACTTTGGTTTCTCTTAGCAAAGGCATCATTCCATACATTATGCCCCTTTATACGATAGCAACTCGGGGCAATCGAAACACAAAATTTCTGGGTCTTGGGGATTGAGGCACGCCTATCGCTCCCTCGGACGATCCAGTACCTGCAAGCAAGTAAACTGTTGGTGGGTCAGCACTTTTATAAGTACTGGTGAGAATAAACATCTGAACAGAAGCAAGCATTCACTAAAACCAACACTAAGTAATCATGTTATAAAATATTATATTACTAGTGATCTTTCTAGTTTTACCTATGTTCATTTCATGCAATTTGATAGCAGAGTGATATTACTTTCTTATGAAAACATCTTTTGGAAACATAGTTTCATATACGATATTAAGCAAGCAAGCAAGACAAGCCGTTCGTTCTGTTTTAGGGTATGCGCAACGTGTCTCGTGAGCTATACTCAACGACTCAAGGGTCCAATGCACATATAGACACAAATGCACATCTTAGGGGTGGTCCTCTATCCAAGCCAACACGATAAACTATCTTATATGCAGTACGGTCCCTGAGTATCTCAGGATCGGCAGCGGTTAGTCCAGCTTACCAATGACTCATTTATCTGATGCTAATGGCAGCTGTGACTCATGGTTGCTTTCCACTATCTCTGTAGCAGCCGTGACACATGCAGTTCAACTCTCCACCAATAGCCATTGTTCGACCGATGTGAATGCATGAAACACTATCAAATAAACTCTAGTATGCAGACGAGACGAACCATCAGACTATAATCTTTGTTGCGGGGCAAGCCGACGTATCACTTGAACACATTCAGGCACACGATATGGTTCTCTCGGAGCATAGGCGATAGTGGAACATGTTCATACAAACACGTACTCTTAGACAAGCATTTCAGGGTCTCTTAGTTATGCAGACATATTCGTTTCAAAGATAAGCTAGGTGAGTTCGTTTATTAGCATGCAAGGCAGGTTCTATCATTCTCTTGAAGCATTCAAGCATTCAAAATACTCAGGTTATTATTAAGGCGTGCAAGAATCAGAGAACGAAGTTCTGTCCACTCACCTGATACATAATGCCGATGCGGAGCGGGGCATTACATACTTACCCACCAACAAAAAATTTTGTCCTCGAAACTTCAAGGATAAACTTCTTGATATTTCGAGCAGCGATAGTGCCATCCTCCGCCGTACTCAATCGAAACAATCAAGCAAATCAAGTCCAGTAAACATTTTACACTTTGAGAATATCTATGGACTTATTGTATGGAACGCTCTATTACAATACCATATCGATCAAATCTCAAAGTCATAGCAACGAATTTTGGGCAAGAAATCGAATTCGCTCTGATACCATTATGTCACGCCCCGGCCCCGAGGGCCACCTGGCCACCGCCTGTCCCCCGTCGGACCGGGCGCGAACCACCGCGCCTCGGCGCACCGGACGCGAATCACCGTGCCTCGGTGCTTCCCTATGGGGTAGCGTATGGCCGTTTGATTTCCGGGATGTGATGTCGTGCGAGCCTGGGGTTGCGCCCGCACAAGGCTTCATCGTTTAAGTTGTGTTTGGCTATCATAACATCAATCGAGTAAGCAGCGGAAGGGACATTGTTGCAATGCAATGCATTTAGCCAACTGAGTATTCGGGACAAATCGAGGGACTTTGGTTTCTCTTAGCAAAGGCATCATTCCATACATTATGCCCCTTTATACGATAGCAACTCGGGGCAATCGAAACACAAAATTTCTGGGTCTTGGGGATTGAGGCACGCCCATCGCTCCCTCGGACGATCCAGTACCTGCAAGCAAGTAAACTGTTGGTGGGTCAGCACTTTTATAAGGACTGGTGAGAATAAACATCTGAACAGAAGCAAGCATTCACTAAAACCAACACTAAGTAATCATGTTATAAAATATTATATTACTAGTGATCTTTCTAGTTTTACCTATATTCATTTCATGCAATTTGATAGCAGAGTGATATTACTTTCTTATGAAAACATCTTTTGGAAACATAGTTTCATATACGATATTAAGCAAGCAAGCAAGACAAGCCGTTCGTTCTGTTTTAGAGTATGCGCAACGTGTCTCGTGAGCTATACTCAACGACTCAAGGGTCCAATGCACATATAGACACAAATGCACATCTTAGGGGTGGTCCTCTATCCAAGCCAACACGATAAACTATCTTATATGCAGTGCGGTCCCTGAGTATCTCAGGATCGGCAGCGGTTAGTCCAGCTTACCAATGACTCATTTATCTGATGCTAATGACAGCTGTGACTCATGGTTGCTTTCCACTATCTCTGTAGCAGCCGTGACACATGCAGTTCAACTCTCCACCAATAGCCATTGTTCGACCGATGCGAATGCATGAAACACTATCAAATAAACTCTAGTATGCAGAAGAGACAAACCATCAGACTATAATCTCTGTTGCGGGGCAAGCCGACGTATCACTTGAACACATTCAGGCACACGATATGGTTCTTTCGGAGCATAGGCGATAGTGGAACATGTTCATACAAACACATACTCTTAGACAAGCGTTTCAGGGTCTCTTAGTTATGCAGACATATTCGTTTCAAAGACAGGCTAGGTGAGTTCGTTTATTAGCATGCAAGGCAGGTTCTATCATTCTCTTGAAGCATTCAAGCATTCAAAATACTCAGGTTATTATTAAGGCGTGCAAGAATCAGAGAACGAAGTTCTGTCCACTCACCTGATACATAATGCCGACGCGGAGCGGGGCATTACATACTTACCCACCAACAAAAAATTTCGCCCTCGAAACTTCAAGTTTAAACTTCTTGATATTTCGAGCAGCGATAGTGCCATCCTTCGCCGTACTCAATCGAAACAATCAAGCAAATCAAGTCCAGTAAATATTTTGCACTTTGAGAATATCTATGGACTTATTGTATGGAACGCTCTATTGCAATACCATATCGATCAAATCTCAAAGTCATAGCAACGGATTTCTGGCAAGAAATCGAATTCGTTCTGATACCATTATGTCACGCCCCGGCCTCGAGGGCCACTCGGCCACCGCCTGTCCCCCGCCGGACCGGGCGTGAACCACCGCGCCTCGGCGCACCGGACGTGAATCACCGTGCCTCGGTGCTTCCCTACGGGGTAGCGTATGGCCGTTTGATTTCCGGGATGTGATGTCGTGCGAGCCTGGGGTTGCGCCCGCACAAGGCTTCATCGTTTAAGTTGTGTTTGGCTATCATAACATCAATCGAGTAAGCAGCGGAAGGGACATTGTTGCAATGTAATGCATTTAGCCAACTGAATATTCGGGACAAATCGAGGGACTTTGGTTTCTCTTAGCAAAGGCATCATTCCATACATTATGCCCCTTTATACGATAGCAACTCGGGGCAATCGAAACACAAAATTTCTGGGTCTTGGGGATTGAGGCACGCCTATCGCTCCCTCGGACGATCCAGTACCTGCAAGCAAGTAAACTGTTGGTGGGTCAGCACTTTTATAAGGACTGGTGAGAATAAACATCTGAACAGAAGCAAGCATTCACTAAAACCAACACTAAGTAATCATGTTATAAAATATTATATTACTAGTGATCTTTCTAGTTTTACCTATGTTCATTTCATGCAATTTGATAGCAGAGTGATATTACTTTCTTATGAAAACATCTTTTGGAAACATAGTTTCATATACGATATTAAGCAAGCAAGCAAGACAAGCCGTTCGTTCTGTTTTAGGGTATGCGCAACGTGTCTCGTGAGCTATACTCAACGACTCAAGGGTCCAATGCACATATAGACACAAATGCACATCTTAGGGATGGTCCTCTATCCAAGCCAACACGATAAACTATCTTATATGCAGTGCGGTCCCTGAGTATCTCAGGATCGGCAGCGGTTAGTCCAGCTTACCAATGACTCATTTATCTGATGCTAATGACAGCTGTGACTCATGGTTGCTTTCCACTATCTCTGTAGCAGCCGTGACACATGCAGTTCAACTCTCCACCAATAGCCATTGTTCGACCGATGCGAATGCATGAAACACTATCAAATAAACTCTAGTATGCAGAAGAGACGAACCATCAGACTATAATCTTTGTTGCGGGGCAAGCCAACGTATCACTTGAACACATTCAGGCACACGATATGGTTCTCTCGGAGCATAAGCGATAGTGGAACATGTTCATACAAACACATACTCTTAGACAAGCGTTTCAGGGTCTCTTAGTTATGCAGACATATTCGTTTCAAAGACAAGCTAGGTGAGTTCGTTTATTAGCATGCAAGGCAGGTTCTATCATTCTCTTGAAGCATTCAAGCATTCAAAATACTCAGGTTATTATTAAGGCGTGCAAGAATCAGAGAACGAAGTTCTGTCCACTCACCTGATACATAATGCCGATGCGGAGCGGGGCATTACATACTTACCCACCAACAAAAAATTTCGTCCTCGAAACTGCAAGGATAAACTTCTCGATATTTCGAGCAGCGATAGTGCCATCCTTCGCCGTACTCAATCGAAACAATCAAGCAAATCAAGTCCAGTAAACATTTTGCACTTTGAGAATATCTATGGACTTATTGTATGGAACGCTCTATTGCAATACCATATCGATCAAATCTCAAAGTCATAGCAACGGATTTTGGGCAAGAAATTGAATTCACTCTGATACCATTATGTCACGCCCCGGCCCCGAGGGCCACCTGGCCACCGCCTGTCCCCCGCCGGACCGGGCGCGAACCACCGCGCCTCGGCGCACCGGACGCGAATCACCGTGCCTCGGTGCTTCCCTACGGGGTAGCGTATGGCCGTTTGATTTCCGGGATGTGATGTCGTGCGAGCCTGGGATTGCGCCCGCATAAGGCTTCATCGTTTAAGTTGTGTTTGGCTATCATAGCATCAATCGAGTAAGCAGCGGAAGGGACATTGTTGCAATGCAATGCATTTAGCCAACTGAGTATTCGGGACAAATCGAGGGACTTTGGTTTCTCTTAGCAAAGGCATCATTCCATACATTATGCCCCTTTATACGATAGCAACTCGGGGCAATCGAAACACAAAATTTCTGGGTCTTGGGGATTGAGGCACGCCTATCGCTCCCTCGGACGATCCAGTACCTGCAAGCAAGTAAACTGTTGGTGGGTCAGCACTTTTATAAGTACTGGTGAGAATAAACATCTGAACAGAAGCAAGCATTCACTAAAACCAACACTAAGTAATCATGTTATAAAATATTATATTACTAGTGATCTTTCTAGTTTTACCTATGTTCATTTCATGCAATTTGATAGCAGAGTGATATTACTTTCTTATGAAAACATCTTTTGGAAACATAGTTTCATATACGATATTAAGCAAGCAAGCAAGACAAGCCGTTCGTTCTGTTTTAGGGTATGCGCAACGTGTCTCGTGAGCTATACTCAACGACTCAAGGGTCCAATGCACATATAGACACAAATGCACATCTTAGGGGTGGTCCTCTATCCAAGCCAACATGATAAACTATCTTATATGCAGTGCGGTCCCTGAGTATCTCAGGATCGGCAGCGGTTAGTCCAGCTTACCAATGACTCATTTATCTGATGCTAATGGCAGCTGTGACTCATGGTTGCTTTCCACTATCTCTGTAGCAGCCGTGACACATGCAGTTCAACTCTCCACCAATAGCCATTGTTCGACCGATGCGAATGCATGAAACACTATCAAATAAACTCTAGTATGCAGACGAGACGAACCATCAGACTATAATCTTTATTGTGGGGCAAGCCGACGTATCACTTGAACACATTCAGGCACACGATATGGTTCTCTCGGAGCATAAGCGATAGTGGAACATGTTCATACAAACACATACTCTTAGACAAGCGTTTCAGGGTCTCTTAGTTATGCAGACATATTCGTTTCAAAGACAGGCTAGGTGAGTTCGTTTATTAGCATGCAAGGCAGGTTCTATCATTCTCTTGAAGCATTCAAGCATTCAAAATACTCAGGTTATTATTAAGGCGTGCAATAATCAGAGAACGAAGTTCTGTCCACTCACCTGATACATAATGCCGACGCGGAGCGGGGCATTACATACTTACCTACCAACAAAAAATTTCGTCCTCGAAACTTCAAGGATAAACTTCTCGATATTTCGAGCAGCGATAGTGCCATCCTTCGCCGTACTCAATCGAAACAATCAAGCAAATCAAGTCCAGTAAACATTTTGCACTTTGAGAATATCTATGGACTTATTGTATGGAACGCTCTATTGCAATACCATATCGATCAAATCTTAAAGTCATAGCAACGGATTTTGGGCAAGAAATCGAATTCGCTCTGATACCATTATGTCACACCCCGGCCCCGAGGGCCACCTGGCCACCGCCTGTCCCCCGCCGGACCGGGCGCGAACCACCGCGCCTCGGCGCACCGGACGCGAATCACCGTGCCCCGGTGCTTCCCTACGGGGTAGCGTATGGCCGTTTGATTTCCGGGATGTGATGTCGTGCGATCCTGGGGTTGCGCCCGCACAAGGCTTCATCGTTTAAGTTGTGTTTGGCTATCATAGCATCAATCGAGTAAGCAGCGGAAGGGACATTGTTGCAATGCAATGCATTTAGCCAACTGAGTATTCGGGACAAATCGAGGGACTTTGGTTTCTCTTAGCAAAGGCATCATTCCATACATTATGCCCCTTTATACGATAGCAACTCGGGGCAATCGAAACACAAAATTTTTGGGTCTTGGGGATTGAGGCACGCCTATCGCTCCCTCGGACGATCCAGTACCTGCAAGCAAGTAAACTGTTGGTGGGTCAGCACTTTTATAAGTACTGGTGAGAATAAATATCTGAACAGAAGCAAGCATTCACTAAAACCAACACTAAGTAATCATGTTATAAAATATTATATTACTAGTGATCTTTCTAGTTTTACCTATGTTCATTTCATGCAATTTGATAGCAGAGTGATATTACTTTTTTATGAAAACATCTTTTGGAAACATAGTTTCATATGCGATATTAAGCAAGCAAGCAAGACAAGCCGTTCATTCTGTTTTAGGGTATGCGTAACGTGTCTCGTGAGCTATACTCAACGACTCAAGGGTCCAATGCACATATAGACACAAATGCACATCTTAGGGGAGGTCCTCTATCCAAGCCAACACGATGAACTATCTTATATGCAGTACGGTCCCCGAGTATCTCAGGATCTGCAGCAGTTAGTCCAGCTTACCAATGACTCATTTATTTGATGCTAATGGCAGCTGTGACTCATGGTTGCTTTCCACTATCTCTGTAGCAGCCGTGACACATGCAGTTCAGCTCTCCACCAATAGCCATTGTTCGACCGATGCGAATGCATGAAACACTATCAAATAAACTCTAGTATGCAGACGAGACGAACCATCAGACTATAATCTTTGTTGCGGGGCAAGCTGACTTATCACTTGAACACATTCAGGCACACGATATGGTTCTCTCGGAGCATAGGCGATAGTGGAACATGTTTATGCAAATACATACTCTTAGACAAGCGTTTCAGGGTCTCTTAGTTATGCAGACATATTTGTTTCAAGACAAGCTAGGTGAGTTCGTTTATTAGCATGCAAGGCAGGTTCTATCATTCTCTTGAAGCATTCAAGCATTCAAAATATCCAAGTCAGCTTAGTTATGCAGACATAAGTCTCTATCGTGTTGCAGAAAATGTATCTTGTCAACATAATAAAAGCCAAATAATTCCAATAGTGCCACTTGGTGGTCGCTCAACCTCCAATACCCAAGTCTGCTATCGTGACGCCACGAGACATGCTCTTGGCACCGTTCAACATTATTATAATCATATTTCTATATATGAAAAACATAGACGATTAGTAGAAATGTACAAAATATCAGTCATATTGATTTACACAATTAAATTTTATTGTACCTTCCCATAAAATATCAAACTAGATATATGTTTCACATGTTGCTGGATTATCAAATCCGTAGTAGGCCCTCCAGGAATATGTCCGTCGTTTTGGTTGTCCATCTGTAAAATAATAATTGTAAAAACACATATTTTTAGGATCAAGATTACGATTTAGATTATCCTACTTATCAAGGATACATTAGACTTGGTGACACTAGTATCATAACATTTGAAGAGCAACAACTAACATGAAATTATTGTATATATAAAGGAGTGTATAAATAAACGAGAATAGAATAAAGACTTTCAACATGAAAAATTGTGTGTGCTCACAATAACTATTGAGTCTACTTACAAAGAGGAGAGAAAGAAGGCTGCTCGGATTGCTGTTGTGTGCACTGAAGCAATGCAGATACGTTCTCTCACTTCTTACTACTTTCTGTTCTTCTTCTTCTTCTTCTTATAACTCACACATTCCTCCCCCCTCTCCTTTACTTCACTCATTTATCTTACCTCTATTTTTGTTTTTACTCTCCCAACATGTTTTTTCTTCCTTACTTTTTTTCTTTACATCACTTCATGTCACTTCTTCTTTACTTTTTTTCTTTACTTCACTTCATGTCTCTTTGTCTTTACTCTCACGACATGTCTCTTCTTCTTTACTCTTTTTCTTCACTTCAATTTTTGTCTCTTCTTCTTTACTATTCTTCTTTACTCCAAACCCGGACCCAATTTCATAGACCTAGTCACAAATAAAAACCAAACCAAACCCATCTTCTTTACTTAGCTTTTTTTTTACTCCAAATCCGAACCCAAACTCAAACCAAAATCCAAAACAAAACAACATAAAAAAAAGCTAATATATATATTCTTAAAATATTTCTTTAGCTAAATAAAAAGCCTAATATTTATATCCTAAAAAAAATCAAACCGTTTATTTTTTAAAAAAAATTTTCCAAATTTTTTTGTTACAATTAATTTATTTAAAATTTATTTCGTTAAATAAATTTTCTGAAACCAAAATTCAAAACTAAACTAAATAAAAAAATCTAAATCGAAAACAAAACTAAATAAAAAAAAGCCAAAACATAACCGAATAAAAATAACTCATAAACCAAACCAAACCAAACCCCTACCCAACCGTCCGCGGGTCCCACTGCTCATTTTTTGCCAACTAAGTTGGCGAAAATTATCCTTGAACAATTTCAGCCAACCTAGTTGGAGGAAAGTAAGCTGCGGGTCCCGCTTCACGTCTGTCGTCTGCTTCTGAACTTTCACGTGTTATTTGTGTATGTTTTTCGCCAACGCTGTTGACAGACTGTTTCTTTATTTTAAATTTTGATAAACTTATTTCGTTTACATTAATTTAATATAAATTAATTTTGCTACAGTAAATTTTTTATGATTTAAATAACCTTTTCCGACGATAAACTGAGAAAAAGAATGTAATTATTATTGGATGCGTCGACTGATCTAAAGTTCACAATTACTGCCAGCTGCCATCATGGGCCCCGCACCGGATCCAATCATTCCAGTCATCCCACCCGAAACCCGACCATCCGGCTCATCGTCTTCCAACTGGGGAACCTGCCGGCTATTCCCCAGCAGCCCAGGACACGTGTCACTCTGTGACGACTTCGGTAGCTTTTGATTTGACATCACCCATCCCAGTCAACGACACATTCTAAAGAGACCCGAACTCACACCCAACGTAGTGACCATCCTACGTGGCACACTCGATTCCAAATTTCAGAGCGGACCCCACTGGAAGGTGAGTCATTTATATACTCTGTACCATCATAGGAATATGGAGCCATTGAACTTTTGGGACTCCAACAACTTCATTCTTCTTTGAAGAGTTTGGGTTTTGATGGGGAGTTTGGAGCTCACCATGGCCATCCATGGCCTAGCTTCCTCTTCTTACTCCTCCTCCTCTGGTATCAACATCTTACACTCACATCTACACTAGTTTTCATGACAATTCTTCGGACAATTTATTATTATTTTTTCTACAACTTAATTGACCATTTGGTTAATCTACTGTCACATTTGGGAAAACATCAACATTTTGTACTAAAATGAGATTGGAAAAAGAAAAAGATGAAGAGATGTTTGTCTCAATTTTCACCCTCTTAATTTTTAATTTTTATTTTCCATTTACCCCTCTTTTGTTTAATATAATTTATCAGAGGTTCCCCTTATTTTACAAACACCTTCAAATTAAGTAACATATGCATTTGTCACTTCACAAATCATAATATTCACATGATCACATCTTATATAATCTTCCCTCTTTTTCTTTCCAATTGTCTTATAGAAATATTGTTCGGTTCTTCTTGGGCCTCGTTTGGTTCTCGGAAGGATAGAAAATCAATTATTTTCTCTTTCCTTTTCTTAAAAGAATTGTAATTCTCATTAATTTTTCTTTCCTGTTCCAATTTCTGGTGTTTGAAAATGTCAAGAAAATTGGCAGAAAAGTGAATACTTAGGGTGGAAAAGTGAATCATTTTGTGTGGATGGGGGACTATTTTCCTTCTTATTTTTCTTTCGGAATCAAAGGAATCATTTTTCTTTCCTTCCCTTTCATTTGTCATCCAAACACAAGAAATGAATGACTTTTTCGCTAAAGCTAATAATATTTTTTTTTCTTTTACTTGTTTCCTTTATTGTTTGGTTCTATATGTGTAGATGTGAGTGGATATCATAACATGAAGGATATCGACATAAACCAGCCAGCACAAGGACCAGAAGAAGAAGAGGAGTTCCCGACAGGAAGCGCAGAGGAAGATGGAGAGGTCGTCGAGGAGGACGAGGCTGCCACAGAGGACCGTCGGCCGAGGAAGCTCCGTCTCTCCAGAGAGCAATGCTGGCTGCTGGAAGAGAACTTTAGGCAGAACCACACTCCAAACCCTGTGAGCAACATAAATTGCTCACCAACCATTAGATGTCTTTGCTTCGCTAAGCCTTTGCAATTTTTTTTGTCGATGGTTAACTAATGCGTTTTGTTTGCCCATATTCAGAAGCAGAAGGAAGCGCTGGCGACGAAACTGAAGCTGAGGCCAAGACAAGTGGAGGTCTGGTTTCAGAATCGCAGGGCGAGGTGCGTTACAAGTCATTTATTGAGCTTGTCGAAAGGATATGAAAATAATTAAAGTGTTTGTTTCTTAGCCATTTATTAACTATCTAATTGAAGTAGGAAAAAGTAAGGCTAAATTATCTTAATGACATCCCAACTATGGCGCTCAGACGTTTTTGGTACCATAATTTTTCATTGAACGATTTTGGTATCCCAATTTTATAACTTGTTCTTTTGAAATATTTTTCGTCAATTTTGAAGCACATTGAGACTACTTCAAAAAAATATCTTGTAGTACAAAAGTGCAATTTAAATACTTGTGTATTGTCGGATGTTCTTTTTAAGTTGTCCCGATGTGCTTCAATAGAGAAATTTATAAATTGGGGTGCCAAAATCAAATATTAGAAAGTTTATGTGCCACACTCCAAACCCTGTGAAGCTGAGGCCACGACAAGTGGAGGTCTGGTTTCAGAATCGTAGGACGAGGTGCGTTACAAGTCATTTATTGAGCTTGTCGAAAGGATATAAGATTAATTGAAGTATTTGTTTCTTAGCCATTTATTAACTATCTAATTGAAGTAGGAAAAATTAAGACTAAATTACCTTAATGGTATCCCAACTATGGCGTTCAGACATTTTTGACACCTTAACTTTCCACTGCTCGATTTTGGCACCTCAATTTCATAAATTGCTCTTTTGAAGTATTGAATCAGTAGGAGAATGAAGTATTTGTTCTATGGTCATTTGCTGTTCCATTGAATTAAAGTAGGAAAGACCACCAGCTTTCTTTTGAGGGATGTGTAAATGAGCTTGAAAGGATTCCCAAAATTGCTCTAATTTGTTATGTTTGATATACATGGTTTACCAAACCAGTAGCTGGAGTAGGAATACTAGATTAAAAGCCTCCTTTTTAATTGGTCATGTTTGCACCATATTTATCGATGCTATTTTTCTTTGAGCCAAACAAGTTTTGGAGCATTGAAAGTTTATCTGTTAACTCGAATGGAAAGAAATAATAATACTTCCCATCACTATCGATTACTAACAATGTTGTTGACAACACTTTTGGATGGATCAAGTCAATTTGGCTCAAAACTGAGAAACTTACCCTTTATTATTTTGTTTAGACATTTATTCCCACCTCTTTGGAGTTCTGAAGTGTGAGTTCTGGCCTACAAACATGTAGAACAAAGGGAACAAAATTTGATTTTGTAACATTGGATGGTTTATTTATCATCCCAACATTCATTATTATTGGATGCCGATTGATATCCAAACAATTCTTAGTAGTATGATGCAGACATTTTTTGGGGTCGTGGATTACATAGAAGTTATTGTTGGGAACGAAAGTGCGGAAACCGTTCTCCAAACCAGAGAGTACCTACGAGAGAACTGAGCAAAATGTACAAACTAAAAACGTCAAACACAAAACGCAAACACAAAGATTTTTGACGTGGAAAACCCTTGCGGGAAAAACCACGTGACGATCGGAGTCCAATCCTGAAAAGCCTCAACTAATGGAATAAAGAGAATACACCCTCTACAAGCTCCTCCCGATCCAACACGGATCACCACAACACTTAGGAACATAAAATAGATTACATCACGAAGATAGAAGACAATGAGAAATTATCCAAAGTTGATCTCCTCCTCCGAAACGGCCTCCAATCATTCTTTCTTCTTTCCAAAGTTGCAATGGTACTATTGCCTCCTTTTCTCTCCCTGTTGCTATATTTTTTTTAGAGAGATATATTTTAGGGCTAGCAGATACCTATATATAGCCTCAAACCCACAACTAGCATTCTTATTATAAATAGGAATATCCAATCCAAATTCATTGACATATTCCTATTATATGTAGGAATATCCAATCCATATCCATTGAGATATTCCTATTATATTTAGGAATATCCAATCCAAATAAATTGAGGTATTCCTATTATATGTAGAAATACTCAATCCTACTCCGGGGTATTTTTCACATAGGTTGGAAACCCCACTCACTCCAACAAATTTTTTCCTTCACAACTATGTAGAGGGGGTCGTCATCCCGACGATCCGCCTGCAGTACTTAAACTTTCCCCTTGGTAGAACCTTTGTGAACATATATGCTCCGTTGTCATCTGTATGAACCTTCTCAAGCGCCGCTTCCTTCTTGTCAACCATATCTCGTATCCAATGATACCGGGTATTAATGTGCTTGAACCGGCTATGAAATGTCTGGTTCTTCACAAGGTGAATAGCACTCTGACTATCGTAAAGCAAAGGATACTGCTCCTGCTTTAGCCCAATTTCCTGCAACAGCTTCTTTATCCGCAGTAACTCCTTGCAAGCCTCCGTCGTCGTAATGTATTCTGCCTCTGTCGTCGACAAGGCAACACACTTCTGTAAATGCGACTGTCATGATATTGCTCCACCAGCAAACATCATAACATAGTCTGAAGTCGATCACCTCGTCTCTATATCTCCAGCCATATCAGCATCGGTATATCCAACCAGCTTCGGCTTGTCACCACCAAATGAAAGTCTCCAATCGACAGTACACTGAAGATATCGTAGAATCCACTTGATCCCACTCCAATGTACCATTTCAGGATTGGAAGTGTACCTGCTAACTGTACCGACTGCGTGAGCAATATCTGGTCTCGTACATACCATAGCATACATAAGACTCCCCACGGTTGAGGCATATGGAACTCGCTCCATATCTTCCTTCTTGTCCTCGGTAGATGGACTGCTCCTCAGTGAACTTAAAGTGAGCCGCAAGAGGGTTACTCACTTTCTTCGACCCGTCCATCCCGAAACGCTGAAGTACCCGGTGAATGTATTTCTTTTGGGACAAGTGTAGCAGCTTGAACTCTCTCTCTCTCTCGGCTGATCTCCATCCCAAGAATAGTCTCCGCTGGGCCCAAATCCTTCATAAAGAAGGCCACGCCCAGTTGGCGCTTCAACTCTGCTATCCTGGTGGCATTTCGACCCACCAACATCATGTCATCAACATAAAGCAACAAAATGATGAAATCATCCTCAGTGAAGTACCTCACAAAAACACAATGATCCGACGTCGTCCGTGCATAGCCATGCTCCCCATAAACGACTCAAACTTCCTGTACCACTGTCTCGAAGCCTGTTTCAGACCATACAAGCTCTTCCTCAATCGGCAGACCAAATGTGACTTACCCTTCTCACAGAATCCCTCTGGCTGCTCCATGTATAGGGGTGCAAACGAGCCAAGCCGAGCCAAGCTTTCATAAGCTTGAGCTTGGCTTGATTAGAATTAACCGAGCTCGAGCTCGAGCTTGATAATTTTTTTATTTTAGAGCTTGAGCTTGGCTCGAGCTCGTTTATATTAAGCTTGAGCTTGGCTTGGTTTGAGCTCGAGCTTGGCTTGATAAGCAAGCTTGATTCAAGCTTGATAAACAAGCTTGATAAGCTCAAACTTAAGCTCGTTAAGCTTGATTTCAAGCTTGTTTAGCTTTATTTCAAGCTCATTAAGCTTGATTTCGAGCTTAATGAACTTGATTTCAAGCTAGTTAGACTTGAATTCAAGTACCTATAATATTAACAATTTATTTATAAAAATTTAATTTAAAATGTTCCTTAATATCAATTATTAAGGACATATAATTATATATAATGCACACAACCATATTGTTATACAAACATGCATAAAATTAAAATTCAACAAAGAACAAATTAAAATTTAAATAACAAAATAAATTTGTAGACTGCCAGCAACGAGCTCCTAAACGAGCTTCTAAACGAGCCAGCTCGCAAGCTTCTAAACGAACCAGCTTGCGAGCTCAAACGAGCCGAGTACTTCTAAGCTTGAGCTTGGCTCGTTTATTAAACGAGCTCAAAAATGAAGCTTGAGCTTGGCTTGTTTACTAAACGAACCGAGCTCAAACGAGCTTTTATCGAGCCGAGCTTCGAGCAGCTTGCGATCGGCTTGACTCATTTGCAGCCCTATCCATGTACAACTCCTCCTCAAGATCACCGTGGAGGAATGTCGTCTTCACGTTAATTTGCTCGACCTCCAAGTCGAAACTGGCTGCCAATGCTAGCACCACCCATATATACGACTGCTTGACGACTGACGAAAAAATTTCATCATAATCTGTGCCTTTCCGCTGACCGTAGCCTTTAACTACTAGCCTCGCTTTGTATCGAGGGCGAGTAGCATCATCTGTCTGCTTCACTCTGAACACCCATCGATTCTTCAAAGCCTTATTGCCCTTTGGTAACCGCACCAGATCATAAGTAGAGTTGGACTCCAAGGAACTCATCTCCTCCTTCATGGCCTCCATCCACTCCTGTCTGCCGTAGCCTCTGCGAAACTTTCGGGTTTCCCCCCGTCAGTCAGTAGCACATACTCACCCGATGAGTATCTCGTAGATGGTCGACGTTCTCTATCGCTCCTCCTCAACAAAACCACTGGTGCTGGCTGTATATCTACAGCCTCCTCCCCTCCAGGAACTGCCTCCTCGGCATGCTCATCCTCCTGAGGGTCACCCTGACCACCATCGGCAGACTGATGATCAAGGTTGGGAGCAACTCCATGTACTGGCTCCCTCATAACTGGATCCTCTGCGATGTCCTCTGGAAACTACTCGAAGCAAAATGACTCTAACTCAGGCAATTTCTCAGCCTCAGAAGGCATCTCGGACTCCTGAGTGTTGGTCATGGTCTGATCCTCGACGAATACCACGTCCCTGTTTCTATAGAGCTTTCTTCCCACTGGATCGTAGAGTCTATAGCTAAACTCATCCCGACCGTAGCCAACAAAGACGCACCGCCTCGTTTTGGCTCAAGTTTGGATCTCTTATCCTTCGGTACATGCACGAAGGCCTTACAACCAAACACTAGCAGGTGATTGTATGACGGCTCTTTGCCGTACCATACTTTGTCAGGCACATCACCCTGCAAAGGAGCACTAGGAGATAAATTAATAACATAAGCAGCTGTGTAAAATGCCTTACCCCAATAGCTGCCTGGCAAGTTTGCTTCTGACAGTGTCACGACCCACACCCGGATATTCGAGCACGAGTACGTAGTTACGTCCAGCCTACGCTGCAGAATCGACGGTAGAACGCTGTCTGGGTCATTTCTAACTATCTAGCATCTCAACAATAAAATATGGTACCTGTCACGACCCGATTCTGTGGAATCGTTGGGGCGTCCCCCGAATCGTGACCGCCGTGCGGGCCTGGGGTTGCGCCTGCACAAGGCTAGAGATATTTGCATTTGAGCACATATTCAGAGTACGCAGATAAATTGAACACAAGTTGAAACATGGAAAAGTTCTCTTTATTGATAATGAACATCTATTACAAACTCTTGAACGAGTCAGCTAATTGCCGCACGGGCTTACAAAAGTGTTGACTCAAAATGAGATAGCAGTCCTGTACATTACATCACTTTACTAAACTTTAAAATGATAAAGACCTCCGGGCTGGACGACGGCCTTCCCATGGAGCTGCATCGTGTATTGAGTTTTCTAGCTCCTCGCTTCAAAATATGGCGCGATCAGGATGCGCCTACAGCTGGACTGGATCATGAAAGACGACTTCAGCTCCTCGTTCGGTTCTCCTTAGCGCGGGAAACCTGTTTCAACGAGGGTCAGTACATCGAAATGTACTGGTGAAGGCAAGCTAACCCAACTATACTAATCAACACGTTGTTTTTAAATGAAGCATGCATATTATTGCGGTCTTTCTATCTTGCCTTAGTTCATTTACAAGTAAGCAGCATATAGAATTTACTGAAATGAACTTGCCACCGTTCGGTGGCTTTTACCTGCCCGTCTGAACTACCTGTACAATACTTACCATGCATTCCCTGCCACGAAGACACAAGTTAGTTTGCAACAGGTTTAAATATACACGGGGATCACTGGCTTGATGCCATAACGGACATAGTCAAGGACAAGGATAATATGCAACGAGAGTACACGATGCGCTGCAAGCCATCCTTTCCTGTACACGATGACTACACACGAGTTCTGCCCAGATCGGATCGGTGCCAGTGCCCCAGCGACCGTCCGCAGAGCTAAGACCTTGTGCACAAGTTGTCCGTGATCGAACGATATGTTTAGTTTCTTTAACAATTCATGCAGTTGAGGCAACACGAGTACAAGACAAGCAATATTGCATGATTCATTTTGCATAGCCTCCATGAACAATTATTCGCATACAAGATATGATCCATACATAGCACAATCATAGAAGAAGATGCATTCTAACTAAAATTGAAGCAAGTATAGAACATTTGATACAAACTAGCATACAGTAAGATAACCGTTCACAAGTTTAGTTGACAAGCAATACATTCCAAGTCTATTCCCTTTTTATCTTGACATCTTTTAGTTATTACTTGGTATCGTCTGATCGGGGCAAAGAAGAATGCAAGATTTTTAGGTGTGAAGACTTGGAAGAAGGGCTAGCTAATCGGGATGGTAGCCACTCACTTTGCTGGTTGGAAGGGAGAAGGAAAGAGGCGCTTCAAGACTCCGCTTGGACGCCGCCTACTGCTCGTTCACCTGCATCCACGAACAGCTCGATCAATACCCCTTCCACTCTTTCCAATCTCGGAATTGAAGTGCAGTTCAATGAACGAAAACAATGAAATCCATCGAAACCGTTCAAGAAAAACAAGCAAATCCGAAAACCAACTCAAAGCATGAAAGCAACAAGCGACATCGAAATCCGAGGCAACAAAAGATACATCGGAGAGGTCCCTCCTGACTCTGCCGCTAAGTCGATCCCGGGGGCACGGTCCACTGAATATGGGAATCGATTCCGAAGAAGCAAATCCATAACGAGGACGAATTCTTGTTTCAATCTATCCCGATCAAACGATACCGTCTTGTATTTCTTAGCCGCGCTCCTCGAATAGGAGGAACGGTGCGCCACAGTACCTGTCAATCATCTCAACTCCAAACGGAAGAGCAAAATGGTATCTCACAATATAACTAAACTCAATCACAATGCAAACTAAGGAAGATAAGCACGAATGAAATAGCGAAGGAAAGAATAAGATATAAACCACAATCCGAAATAATATACAACCCAAAGAATCTCAATAATATAATATAATACAAGTCCAACACAAATAAACTAGACCTCCTCGGGCTCTGCAACTAAGTCCTCCTGGTCTACCAAAGGATCCTCTAAAGATACATCGTCCTGTGTACCGTAGAATGTGGGACACTGCTCTATAAGCCAATCATCTAGAAAAATATATCTAGTCAGGATTGGAGCGAAGTACATACCTCTGAAAGCAGTTTCAATAGCATAATCGAGCATATAAACAAATATAGAAATGAAATACAAGATCACTAAACATATGAATGATGAACAAGATATACAGGTAATGTACAAGAATATAGATCAACAATATGAATATCACAATATGATGAAGAAAACTGCAACTAACTATCTAAATGTGCCTCAAAATACGAGTTCATTATGTGATCGTGTTGGGTGAACATGATCAGGTAAGACGGATTACAAGTGAGGTATGTAACCAGAATGTACACGATTTGTAACAATGGCTTTGATCACATAATCAACTCCTACTCTCCCATCCTCAACTAATACCGATGGATCTAATCACGACACGCTACGAACACGAAAATATAACCATTGTCACGAGCAGTGGGTGTACACGAATATCATAACCACCGAACACGAGCGGTGGGTGTACACGAATAAGCACACTGAACACGAGCAGTGTGTGAACACGAAGTATCATCAATACCCAATATATACGATGAGATACAATGTACACGAGTACCCGCTGAACACGGTAGAGGATAACATCTCATGACGGGATCCATATAGCACCAGTCCGTGAAATCACTGTGTCGGGATCAATGTATACAATTCTAGAACATGCATATATACAATATTATGAATTGAAAACAATCAGAGAAATGTACTCGCCTGAAGTCCTGAGCAAGGTGTCTCTCGATGCCCAAGCTGGTGTCACACAACCTATATATGGTATGTTGCATCAATACAAGGTTCTAAAATGAAAATAAGTTAAGTTGATGCAATTCGAAGTCATAAAGCCATTTCTAGGTCAAACCGATGAAATCTAGGTCGCAAGAGTCTAAAACTAAGTCACTAAGTCGAAACACTATGAAACTATGCTATATAATCCAAGCTAAGATACTAAAAGGCATTCAAAAAGTCGTATCCTAAGATACGCAAGTTCATTTATATGAAAATAGTATTTTAGATATATATACAAGTCATTATACTTAATACTATATTAAAACAAGGAATTTATGATACCTTGGCCTTGCACCAATGCGTATCACACCTATCTCGATACCCAAACTCAATACCTTGGGTATCGACCCAATACCTTGGTAATACCTTGGTATCCCGAGGTAACCCAAAACTCAACATATAACTAATACCAATAGATATATAAAAACCCTAAACTAATACTAGTTATAACTAACACTAATATATACATCTCAATATAACATAGAACTAACTATAATACTAACATACATAGATATGTATAGTTAATATAACTAACTATCAAGATACACTACCTATTAGTATATGAGACTAACTATCAATCATAACATATATATACTAGTTTACATATCTAACTATCTACATAATCAAACATATACAACTAACTAATTACTATAGTAACTAACTAGACTAAACCAACCCATTACCCAATACCTTGAGTATCCCTCAATACCTTGACATTACCTTGGTATCCCAAGGTAATTCAAATCCTAATACATATAGTTAATATATATAGCTAACCCCTATACTAACATAACTAAACTATTAAAACTACTAACTACTAACATATAATACATATACCTACATAATAACTTACTACATATCTAACAAGTATATATATTCCTCTCACAACTATATATATAGATATATATAATCACACACATATAAATAACTATATATATATATATATATATATATAAACCAACATATATATATATATATATATATATATATATATACACACTAGTATATACACACATTATAGTATCATATATATATATAATTATGCAAGTGTATATATATATATATATATATATATATATATATATATATATATATATATATATAACATACAAGTATATATATATATGTAACATATATACATATACATATAACTTATATAAATACACTACTATAATTAATAGCTATTACATATGTAGAAATATAGCTACATATATACATAATACATAGGTACATAAATATATGATACACTAACACACACACACACACACACACACACACACACACATATATATATATATATATATATATATATATATATATATTATAATAACTAAAAATAATGGAATAAAATGCACAAACACGTGGAGTGCATCGCTTCCGTATCCCACTAGATCTAGGATACGCTTGCGACACGAGTCCACCACAAATCCAAACGTACCCCGAAGGACACGAGTAAGTCTAATATATTATTTATGAACAATACGAAGAGTCAAACACAATTCTACGTGTCCGTGTCAAAATGTGATATGCACAAAGTCCCATGTCGGAGAAAAAACCCCCAAATCAACACGTATCACCAAATTGTTGGGATACGACCTACACGTACCCAATTGTGGACACGACACTAGCCCCAAACACACAAGCACATGCCAAATTGATCTATAGGACCAATTGACACACACAATAAATGTCAATATCGAAATTCTCCCAAAATTGACACAAAAAGTACCATAACTTTCTCAATAGGCCTCCTATGAACACAAAACCAAATCCTATAGGTAGCCTATGCATATGGGTTAATTTTTCATGGTTAAATCTCAGATTTAGTACCTAAATTAAGGAAAAAACTAAATTTTATCTATTGGGAGATGGATTCCCAATGAAACCTCCAAAATTGATGAAATGAGCCTTCAACTTGTAGATCCATGCTCCTCTTTGTAGATCCATGCTTTCTCCTTGTAGATCCTTGCTTTACTAGTATCCAATGGTGATTTGGGAAGGAATTTGGTAGAAATTTGGTAGGGATTTGATGGAATTTGGTTGAGGAAAATTCTAGATCTAGATTTGGAATGAAAAATAAAGAGAGAAAGTTTTCATCCCCTTTATATAGGCCTCACTTGCCCCCTCCCTCAAATTACTATGTAAAGTCTAAAATATTCCTTGAGGCCTCTCATGAAGAAATAATTAAGGAGGAAAGCTTATAGTCTAATGAGTTTAGCATAATTAATCATCCTCTTAATGATTGAGCTTCTAATTATTGGGCTCAATTCTAACTAGAATTAAATGTTGGTTCATGAGTCTAAACTAAACTAGTTAGGTCCACTAACACAAGTCCAAAAATAAATCTAACATGCTAACAATAAATAAATAATACAATAAATAAATATTCAACATGCACAATATTTAATTAACTACTAAATGACTAAAATATCCTTTCCTAGAAAATGTGGTAGTGACAGATAGCAAACACCGTACCCTCTCCATTAGCGTCATGTTCATCCGCTCCGCTACACCGTTGAGCTGCGGTGTCTTTGGTGGAGTCTTCTGGTGTCGTATCTCTTGTTCTCTGCAATAAGCATCAAAGGGACCGATATACTCGCCGCCATTGTCCGACTGAACACATAGCAGCTTCTTGCTCGTATTTCTTTCAACAGAGGCCTGAAACTCCTTGAAAGTGGGCAACACCTGATCCTTGGTCTTTATGGCATAGACCCAAATCTTCCTGGAACAGTCATCAATAAATGTTACAAAATAAAAAACACCACCAATGGATTTTACCTGTTACCTTCATAGGACCGCAGACATCCGAGTGAATCAACTCGAGCAACGCCTTCCTTGAACTTGGGTGACTTTGGAAAGACACCCTATTTTGCTTTCCCGCCAAACAGTGCGTGCACTTCTCTAACTTTGTAGACTTTAACTCTGGAATCACCTTCCTGTTCACCAAGTAGCTCATCCCCTTCTCGCTGATATGGCTGAGCCGCCTATGCCACAACTCAGTAGACGCATCAGTACATGCGTTAACCTCCTGTGCCCCCTGTGCGCTCCCTTCCATATAGTACAGTCCGGACCTCTTGCTTCCTCTGGCAATCACCATCGAACCTCTGGAAAACTTCCACTGATTATTCCCGAAGAGACTGAAGAAACCCTCGTCATCCAGACGGACATCTTTGAGAACAAGAACTGCACCTGTCTTTGTCCTCAAATGCACATCTCCAATGACAACCGCTTTCGACACATCTCCATTATCCATCTTCAACACTCCACAGTCGCCTGTTGTGTATGTAATAAATAGTGTCCTGTTGTGAGATACGTGCGCTGAAGCACCTGAGTCCACTAGCCAAGGGTTGTCATCGCATGCGAGGTTCATAACTACCTCATCACCTACAATGATCACGTCTTCTCCATGTGTCGAAGCCGCCGCTGTAGTGTTCTCACTTTGCTTCCCCTTGTCGCCCTTCTTCTCTATTCCAAGCAAAACAGTACCGCTTGATGTGGCCCTTCTTGTCACAATGGTAACACTCCAAGTCCTCGTACCGACCCTTGGACCTTCCCCTGCTTTTGTCTCTGCCACCGCCTGGACCCCTGCTTTTACTCCTTCCGCGGCTCTCTGAAACAAGCGCATTTGAGTGGGATGTGAATGAAGTGCCCTGTGAACGTCTCCGCATCTCTTCATTCAATACCCCGCTCTTGGCAAACTCTAGACTGACCACGCCTTCCGGAGCAGAAGCGATCATAGACACTCATACGCTCTCCCACGAGTCTGGCAATGTACAGAGTAGCCATAGTCCATGAACCTCATCGTCGAACTTGACTCCCATCGAGGATAGCTGGTCAACCACGCCCTGGAACTCACTCAAGTGATCCATAATAGACATCCCATCTTTGTACCGCAGACCTTTCATCATCCGGATCAAGAACAATTTATTTACTGCAGTCTTCTTCGCATACAAAGATTTTAACTTATCCCACAGTGTCCTCGCGTGCTCAATACTGGCAATGTGGTTGTACACGTTCTCGTCAACGAACTGCCTGATGTACCCACACACCTGTATATGCTCGAAATTCCAGTCCTCTTCGGATTTGTCACTGGATCTCTCGGAAGCAAATACCGGCAGATGCAGCTTCTTGACAAATAGCATATCCTTCATCTTGCTCCTCCAGTAATGATAGTTGGTACCGTTCAGGTTTACCATACGCACCGGCTTCGCGCCCATCTCTCCTCCCTGGTTTGCGTGTCAACTCCTGACATCCTTCTGAAATTCCAGAACCTGGCTCTGATACCACTTTGTAGGGAACGAAAGTGCGGAAACCGTTCCCCAAACCAGAGAGTACCTGCGAGAGAACCGAGCAAAACGCACAAACCAAAAACGTCAAACACAAAACGCAGACACAAAAATTTTTGACGTGGAAAATCCTTGCGGAAAAAACCACGGGACGATCGGAGTCCAACCCTGAAAAGCCTCCACTAATG
This sequence comes from Iris macrosiphon, assembly GCA_036927795.1. Taxonomy (NCBI): domain Eukaryota; kingdom Viridiplantae; phylum Streptophyta; class Magnoliopsida; order Asparagales; family Iridaceae; genus Iris; species Iris macrosiphon. The sequence goes on along the minus strand of JAYESA010000005.1, from coordinate 9,246,485 downwards.
AAATAAAGAGAATACACCCTCTACAAGCTCCTCCCAATCCAACCGGATCACCACAACACTTGGGAATAGAAAATAGATCACACCACGAAGATAGAAGACAATGAGAAATTACCCAAAGTTGATCTCCTCCTACGAAACGGCCTCCAATCCTTCTTTCTTCTTCCCAAAGTTGCAATGGCACTCTTGCCTCATTTTCTCTCCCTGTTGCTATATTTTTTTTTTTAGAGAGAGATATATTTTAGGGCTAGGAGATACCTATATATAGCCTCAAACCCACAACTAGCATTCTTATTATAAATAGGAATATCCAATCCAAATCCATTGACATATTCCTATTATATGTAGGAATATCCAATCCATATCCGTTGAGATATTCCTATTATATTTAGGAATATCCAATCCAAATAAATTGAGGTATTCCTATTATATGTAGAAATACTCAATCCTACTCCGGAATATTTTTCACATAGGTTGGGAATCCCACCCACTCCAACAGTTATGTACTCAAATCCAATGGAAATGACGTCTCAAAGATGGTGTTGGTTCTTTGATTTGTTTGATAAAAACATGTCACAAAAAACCTATGTTGCACCAATGTTTACACGGATATAGACAAGGACACAGGAATACAAGATATGGACATTTTCAAATAGGTTAGTAGTCACCTATATGTTGCAAGAATACGGGCACGGATACACGTAAAAACACAATACGTATATGGACACCATTCTCCGTGTCCATGCAACATAGCATAAAACAATTATATGCCCTTTAAAAAGCCAACCGAGACTCATGGTAAGACTATATTGCATCATTCAATTGTAGATTTGGTCTTCTGTGAAGCGTTCAAACAAATAGTAGTGCTCAAGTGCTAAGATGGTTTTTTCCTGAACCAATAAAGCTTCACAAAATATTTATTAATATCATCAGCAGCATTAACAAACAGTACGCTTAGGAAACTCAGATTACAATGGTGTGCTGCATGTGTAAGAAATTCAGACATTGGTCTAGAGGATTTTCCGCAAGCGTTGAGAATGATTGCATTTTCGTTTCTCTTGAAGACGAAGAGCAGTTAGTGAACTGTTTCTTGTGTTAGTACTACGTTGCGTGCATCCATGGCAGGTTGCATAACGTAATCAGAAAAAAAAAAATTATAATGTAGAATGAAGTAAAATAGTTGTCCATCATTTTCATTTTTCACACCGCACAAGTTTATCTGCGTTAGAAAGTTTCTACAGCTCCAATTCTCTTGCATTATTTTTCATTTGGTTAATTGCTGATCACTAAACTTTTTGCTTGTCTTCCATCCCTGTAGTTACAGGCTAAATGATCAATCTAGTGACTCTATGCTGTCAATTAATTAATACATTATGCATTTTAACCAAGGTTCGCAGTATCGGTATCGAATCCTTCTATGAGTATCGGGATCGGCAGAATCGAATTTTTTGTATTAAAAAACAAATAATTATTAATAAATTATTAAAAGTTTAGAATTTTTTATATTATACATTTAGGCATAATTTTAAGTATTTTATGTGTTGTTTCTTAGTAATTTTGGAATTAAATAAAATAGTAGTCACCCTTATCGATTGGTTTACCTGCGATAGATAAATTTTCTTCATTTACATGTCTTTACAACCTTACTATTCTTTTATTACACCCTTGCTGATTGGTCTTTTTCGTTCAATTTTTTTTACCGAATTGACGGAAAAAGAGACCTCCAATGTCGGTATCAATCAATACCTAATCGAGATATGCCAAACCATATCAGAACGGTATCGGCCGATACTGCAAATTATGATTTTAACACCAGAGTATAGACTGGAATTGCATGCCTAAACTATCAATGTTTTGAATGTTCTGTGGTCTTGATTCTTGAATGCAATGAGCAGTGTAATTTGTCTTTTGCTCTAGAGATAACACAGCTGCTTGTGACAGGACTAAACTGAAGCAGACGGAGATGGAATGTGAGTATCTTAGGCGTTGCTTTGGGTCCCTCACGGAGGAGAACTGGCGTCTGCAGAAGGAGGTGGCGAAGCTCCGTGCTCTGCAGGTGGCCCCGCCCACAGTGCTCTCTCCGTTCACTTGCCAGCCCATGCCCGCATCCTCCCTCACCATGTGCCCCCGATGCCAGCGCATCACCGCCATCAACAGTGTGACGGGGGCCCACCGCCGCAGACAAGAGCCACTGTAGGGCTCTCGGCTCGGTTGTATTTCAGGACCGGCCGGCCATGATTAGGGAGAGTAGATTTAGCAAATGGTGGAAACAATGTCAATATGAGTGACAGCTTAATTTATCATGCTTACTGTTTTGAATGTGGTAATGCCTGTCTCTTGAATAAAATCATAGTTGTGAACTTATTTATCTACCATTGATAGTTTTTTTTTTTTTTTTTTTGATGTATAGACATAACGTACGAGATTTTTTATACGTTGTGTTATTTTTTGGATCCACTGACACATATCCATATCTTTCTTGCGGTTCGATTCTGAGACCGTCTACCTAGCTAAGGAGAGTATAAATCTCCTCGCTGACCAATAGACAGCTGAGTTTGATACCATTGATAGTATGTTACATTGCCATCATGTCTAAAGGAATCACCAATGAATAAGTATGTTGGCATCCCCTAACCAAATAGTACTGTACAGGGTTTTTTATCTGGACATCCTGTAAAATGCTAAACTGATTTGGACATCCAATAAAATACCAAACTGATTGATGTAGTAGGATGATGATTTATTTAGGATATTTTCAAAGTTTGGGACTGACTCGTCTTAAATATCAATTATATTTTAGAGAAATCTTCTTAAAGAGCTTTGATTTCGTTGCTCTCTTAAAAATCAATTTCTGATAGAAAATACTTGACTATCCGCAACTTGTTAGAAAATAGATAAAAAAGAAAAAACTTGGTAGAAAAATAGTTGACAATAAGATTTGGACCCACTCTTGTAGACTAAAACCTTAATGTGGCACCTAAACTAAATTGTCTCAGCTTATTGATACTTTTAGCTTATTGTTAGATTATAAAATTCATCAACTGAGTTATCGAATTGTCTTCCTATTTCCATTTATCCAAAATTTTGTTCTCTCCAATTCTCTCAAACTCTCTCTAAAAATTTATGATTTCTTCGTTATAAACCATGGAAAAAGAACAACGTGTTGGTATAATTTATGATTATTTACACTAACTTTTTCTATGTTTTAGGTTTGTTAAACAGAATATTATTATTTTAAAAATAATTACACTAACATCTCCTATATTTTATGTTTATTATACGAACCTCTCTTATATTTTATATTTTACATAAATAGTTATTACACTAACCACCCTTACAACATAAAACAGATAGAATATCCGTGTAATTATTTTCAAAGTAAGAAATATCCGTTTAATAAACCTAAAATATATGGGAGGTTATTGTAAATAATCCTCTAATTTATTATGAGAACTATTTGTAATAGCATTTTCTAACTCTTCTAGTAATTTTGTAATATTAATTTTGCGTCATCATTATTTTATTAATATTAATTATCATGTAATAATTCATTATTTTCTATTTTGCAATTCAATCCCTGGACAAATAGATTGTTTGCAAAACAATTCCTTTGGCATCAAAGGAAACAATTCCTTGGCATCAAAGGAGTTAGCTGTCAAATGGTGGAAGATCATTTTATTTCTTAAAAAAAAAAGTTAAAGTAAGGAGAAGAAGGAGAGAGAGAGAGAGAGAGAGAGAGAGAGAGAGAGTTCCAAATTGGTTTCCAAATCTCCAAGCAAGGCAAGTCCCACTCTCCATTCTCTTTGAAATTTCAAAAATATCTTTTCAAATTCCATTCAATTCTTCTAATTTTTAATTCTATGAGCGTGTGCACCAAAATTAATTTGATTGAATGCATGCTTGTAAGTTCATTTCTAGTTTGTGCATATGCTTTAGTTATATGGTCATGAAATTGCTGTAAGTTAGGGTGTATGCTTGTGTTTGCGATACTTTGCTACTCTAGAGTTTTCAATTTGAAGGAAAAATCCTAAATTAATCGGTTTCCGCTTTGCCATTTCCGACGTCGATCGGGATGACGCTAAAGTTTATTTCGGAGGCAACGTACCAGTTGTCCTGATTTTATTTGTGACATTAATTGGGTGTGTTGTTAAGTAATATTTAGGACCGCGAACATCCTAGATAGCTTCAGGATGATTTTCGAACCCATTCAATGCCGTTTCGAGGCTATGGAGTGTTTTTTTAGACTAATTTTGAATATAGACAGCATAGGACACAATAGATATAGGTAGTGTGTAGTGTGAAAGGATATCGTGCGTGTCGATAACCCTTATTGCCGAATTAGGTTGTGTCGGGCCCAAAATAGTGCTCTTGACCTAAACGGGATCATTCTTTCACTAGATTCAGTGCGCAATTAGATTAATAAAGGGTAATTCAAAACTTATTTAGGATAAACCATTACTTCAGGACAATCCAAGTTTTTAAAATTTTTACTTGGGACAGTCCAAATTTTACTCAGGACAGCCCAACCCTAACCCCACCCGCCGGAGGAGAAGGAGACGGCGGGAGGCGGAGGCTGGAGGAGGAGACGGAGGCTGGCGAGGGAGTTGGCGGCTTCGGCTGTGGCGGAGGGGGAGAAGGAGGGGTTGGAGAGGGTGGCGAGGAACCAGATCCAGGAGAGTATGAGATCGTTGGAGGCGAGGGGGGTAGGGAGAGGACGGGGTCGGGGGAGGAGTGGAGGGAGAGGAACCAGCGGAGGTCGACGAGGGAGGCGTCGAGGAGGGAGAAGAGGCGCTTGAAGTCGGCGGAGGAGGTGGTAGTGACGGCGACGATGCGGCGGAGAAGGAAGAAGCGGTGCTTGCAGCGGAGGACGAGGGAGAGGGCGCCTTCGAGGGAGGCGGAGTAGGAGGAGAAGATGCGGCAGACGGGACGGTCGTAGGCGGAGGAGCGGAGGAGGGAGGAGAGGAGGTGGACCTGGCGGCCGCCCTCGCCGCCTCCCGCCCCCGCACCCCACGCGTAGCCTCCCGCACGCGCCCGCCCCGCGTAGCCCCCGCACCCCGCACCCCGCGCGCGTTCTCCCTGCACCTCCGTCCTGCGTTGCCCCCGCTCGTCGCAGCCCCACCCTGCCGTCCGCCCCCTCACCCGCCCCTGATGCTGTTGCTTCTTCTTCTTCTTCTTCTTTTCCTCCTTGTTAGGACTGTAAACAAAATTGACAGTCCAATAGGAAGGACTGTCAGTTTTTTTTACAGTCCTAATTATTGAGAACTGTCACAAAGTTGACAGTCCTTCCAATTAATTGACAGTCCTTCTAATTAATTGACAGTCATTTCTATTGGAAGGACAGTCATTTTTTTTACAGTCATAATTATTTAGGACTGTCACAAAGTTGACAGTCCTTCCAATTGGAAGGACTGTTGGAAGGACTATTACAATGTTGACAGTCCTTCCAATTAGAAGGACTGTCAACATTGTGATAGTCCTGGAAAAAAAATTGGGCTGAAAAATAGAAGTCATTGGCTTTTATATGAGGATTTGGACTGCCCTCAAGTAAAAAAATTGGATGGTAAACTTGTAAATAAACTAAAAAAATTGGGCTGTCCTAAGCAACTATTGGAGTGTCTTTAGAATTTTCCTTAATAAAACCATAGTTTATATTTGTTGATACAAAAATCTAGGGTATTAGTTTGATAACTATGTTGCATAGTTCTTAGGCTGCATCGTGGTCAAGTTTAACCATTGGCCAATATTAATCACTTGTCCCTAGAGTACATCAATTATCTAGGTTGGTGATATCAATTTCGATATTTTGGAGTATATAAAATCTAGCATATTTGGTTGTAATCATTTAATCCTAGATCATAGGGCGCCTCATTCCAAAATTAGACTTCAAACCAATTTTAGGCACTATTAAATTTAAATTTAGCCTATGCCTAGCTTAGAGATAATAATTGATATAGTTTGGTATAGGAAACCTAGTACACTAGTTCAATATAGATTTGTATAAGTGCTCGGGGTATGTCGGGTTAATTTAGTCCCAATTAATTTAAATTTTAGTTCGTATCTCATTAAAAATACGTAGATATAGATCATTTCGAAGACTTTAGGTAAGAATTGGACTTATAGAATAAGTTTACTTTAGTTCGAGGGAATATCGTAGCCTAAAGCTAGGCGAATCGACCAATTTTGATTTATTTAACTAGAATTCAGCCATATTACCCATTTCTTGAATCCATTCTCATGTTCTAATGAACATAGCTTCATTTGAATACTCACTATTCAATACCTAAGATTTGGACGAGGTCCGAACCCGAAAATTGGTCGTTTGGGCTCATTTTGGGCATTTTCATTTAAATTCAGCACTTAACCGTATTGATATATCTATAGGAGATCCTTAGACTTGATAGCCTTGCATAGAGTTTGCTTTTGGTCTACAACATTAAAATATTTTTGCGTGGGTTTCCGGTGTGAGTTTTGATATTTAAATAATTTAACTAGCTACATGATAAATTAACTCTCTATGTATATTGTCTTGCGTGGGTTTCCGGTGTGAGTTTGGCCACTGAAGGAGTTTTTACATGTGAATTCGATGCATGGTTGCTCCGTGTCTTAATTTTAGTTGTTGACATATTTTCGGATCAAGAAATACAAATGAGATTCTGTCGAAAATTTTAGAAAATTCGGAAGATGGTAAATTTTGATCCGAAAAAATTGTCGAACGTTAGAATCCCTAATTAGGATTAGTCGTGGATTAGAACTAGAGACGAACTTACGATAAATCTAAAATTCATAGGGGTCGGATAGTTTGACTTTAGGACACATAAGATACGGTCACGGAAACACATAGTGAAACTAAATAGCCTTGCATGTATCATGATTTATGCAATAGTACTTGCAAATACTGTAGACAATATAATATTTATATGTGAAATCCCTCAAAGTACAAAGGGTGCTTGATGAATTTACTCTGTGAACTATTTAGTATTTTCTTGCTTCTACTACAATGCATTATTTATGCTATTATACTTGCAAAACGAAATCCAGTCTATTTTTTTGCAAGAAACCGTCGATGCACTACTTGGTGCTTGATGGATTTACTCTGTGAACTGTTTTCTTTTCTTGCTTCTACTGACATGGCATTGCCTGCTAGTAAATTCTCAGCATTGACTCCTCACTTATCACTTAACTGGTTTTTTTGCAGTATACAGAACGAGATGGAGCACGCGGAATTAAGGCGCTGCCAGATCCATGAATGGTATCCAAGGTTCAAACCTTATTCCATTCGTACCCTCTTCCACCCGCTTCCCGACTCCTTCGCCCGCTACCTCCTTGGCCAACCCATCTCCCCTTCCTCCGATACTGACGATAACGCAGACGCACCACTCTTCCTCCTTCCCCTCACCGCATCTGGCCGTGACCCCCTCCCTCGCACCGCTGCCACCCATCTCGACCCCATATCCTCTCTCTCCCTCTTCGATTCAGAATCCGATGACGACGATGAAGAAGATAGCAATAGCAAGCAGCCCTCATTCCCGGAACTTGAATCAGAAGTCGAGCGCTCAATCGCCATCCTAGGTGGTTCCGTCTTCCCAAAGCTTAACTGGAGCTCCCCGAAAGATGCCGCCTGGATCTCAACCTACGGCAATCTCCGCTGCACTTCCTTTGCTGACATTGCTCTCCTCCTCAAAGCATCTGACTCCATTACCCATGACCTCTCACACTCCGCCCTTAGCTCGTTTGTCCTCGCCCTCCGCAAATACTACGATACTCTCCAACCTGAAAGGGAGTTCCGCTGCTTCGTCCGCCACAAACAACTCGTTGCCATCTCACAGCGGGACGTGACTTCATGCTACCCAATCCTTCTTGAGCAGAAACATGAGATCCAACCACTGATAGAGCAGTTCTTCGATGATATTGTGAGGCCGAGGTTTGAATCTGACGATTACACATTTGATGTTTATGTGACCAAGGAAGATCAAAGAGTGAAGGTATTGGACTTTAGCCCTTGGAGAGAGTTCACGCTTCCGCTTATGTTCGATTGGGAGGAGTTGGAGGGTGATGGGTTTGGGGAAGGAGTGGATTTTAGGATAGTGGAGACTCAGATTGCTGTTAGGCCGGGGTTGAAGACAGCAGTACCGTATGATTATTTGGATATGGGAGAAGGGAGTGGCTGGGATCAGTTTCTTAAGAAGGCCGATGAGGAGTTGAGGACGCAACAGGTTCAAAATTCAGAAGCTGATGTTTGAAGGATTTGCTCTAGGTTAGTCTTTGCAGTTACCAGTTCCTTTTCATTGTTCCTCTTCATCATTTTGTCTTTGTCATGTAACTTACAGACTATGAATTGCTTGCTTGGTTTACTACCATTATTTCTCTTTCATTTCTCTTTAATTTGTTTGGTATATATACTTAGTTGTGGTTATATGAGGATTACTAACATTTGAACAGAAATATGCACTCGGAAATGATCATTCTTTAGGCTATTGTCTAGGGATGCATATCTAGACAAGAATATTGGGTATCTAGACTAGTTCTAATTTGTATTTTAAAAAAAGAGCAAAATCTAGTAGAAGTCTACATTTTTATCGCTAGTGTTTCAAGGATTTTGTTCAATCCATATGAAAGCCAATTAACTAAATTGTTCCTGAAAATACTGTTTTCTCTTCCTTTCTGATGATTATCTTGTTTTGCCTTTTGAGACATCCCTTAACTTATTTAATGACGTCTTCTTTTATTCGTTTTTGACTGATTTGAAATATAATGATCTGGTAACATTTTGATCGGAAACCCAAAGAAGTTAAATATGTGCATTTTCTAACGGTAGAGAGGACTTGAGCCTTTGCAGGGCACAATGGAATAAAAGGATTCATGTAGCCAACTCCAAAAGTTTGCGATAGAAGCATTTGTTATTGTTATTGCTATTGTTGTTTAAACTAAATTTGTGCAAAGGGATTCTGTTTCAATATAATCAAATTGTGAATACTGTTCCTTGACTTTGTGGCAGATCTGAAAGAAAAAAGTGCCATGGAGAATACGGACCTGTATAGTTTATACTTTTCCGTTGGTGGTCTTCCTGTCCTCGACCTTCATCGATCATAACCCATCCTTCTCAGTCCTCTTCTATCTTTCATTTCTAAAAAGGCTTTTATTGGAACAATATATAACCTACAACCCTCGTCACAACCATGGTGTTTTGTTACAATGGTACGGACTTTAAGATGGTATCAAAGCAACCGATGGTCAAATCATGTTTGGCGTGCCATTGTAAGTGGATAATTACACTGATGCAAGAATCCAGGTCTTAAACCATAAAATGGACATTCGACCTTCCCTCCTATTGGAATAATATAAATATGTAACCCTCAAAATTCATCACAGCTCTAGAGTTTTGGTGTAGTAGCACTGTGGCGAGGACTTTTACTGTTGCAGAAAAAGTTCATCTAAACCCTTAAGATCTAAATTCTCAAGATATCGCACTTATTAATTGTTTGGTTCTGCGTTGGATTTTAGAGTGTAGGCATCATTATCTGCTAGAATCTTATAGTTGTTGTCTGGAAAAATATTTAATTTCTGGGTTTGAGCTTTACTGGAATTTCAGTTTGGTGGTTCGGGAATTTTCTTGTATTCTGCTTGAATTTCTTCATGTTTCTCATTTGATTCTTGCAATGCTTAAATCACATTACGTTTTACGTGCTTCAATGCTTTTAGGGTCCTAGGAGGTTGCCTTTCTCCTCTCTACACCCAGAAATGAGATGGAGAAATAAGTTTCAGAAATCTAACAAACTATAATCTAATCATTGTTATTGGAGGAACTATATTATACTCTGTAAGCAAGAACTACTAAAGTATCAAATAAGAACCAGAAGAGGTAAAGTTAGAACTGCTGAATAGGAACAAAGGAAGCAAAGAATGGAACTAAATGACTAGAAATTGAGAAGACATTGGTTTCTTGGAGACCCATTATGTTGTCTTGGTAATTGTTCTCACATCACTTACTTAATAGTCGAGGAGATCTCCTTGAAGGAGAACACACACACACCCCCTCCTCCTCCTCCTCTCTCTCTCTCTCTCTCTCTCAAGACAACAATTTCGTTTAACTAAAGTACAAGGCAGTGTCCAATATACCTCTAATGACTTCTAATCTTTAAGATCTATTTATAGGGTCATCAGAAGCACACAAGAGATGTTCAACTATCAAAATCATATATTTCGAAGCATCAAATATGTCTTCTTGAATTTGATGTTCTAGTATGCACATCTTTGTTGAATCTATGTTGCATGGACACGAATACAACTCGACATGATAAGGGCAAGGCAACTCGGAGACAACACTTATTTTGGTCTGTCCTGGTGTATTTTAGAGTGTCCAATATATATCCGACTCGACACGTCCCACAGTTTTGGAGTGTCCATGTTTCCTAGGTGTGAATGCATCACATGTGCTTTACATGATAACATGTGCACAATAACTTATGTGCATGCATCACTTCAGGTCAAAATGAGACGCGAGCATAAGAATAAGGGCTAATTAGTGTTTAGACCCTGGATTTTATATCAGCTTAGAGTTTAAGTCCGGACATGTCTAATTGGAAAGTTTAGATCCTAAATTTTTATTTTTGAGTTTTTTTTTCCATTATAACCTAAACATGAGTACAAGGACAACAATCAACCCATGCTGGAAAGGGGGGTATAATGGGAAAAAGGAAACAAAAAAAAAATCAGGGTCCAAACTTTCTAATTGGACATGTCTTGGCTTAAATCTAAGCTGGTATAAAATCTAGGGTTATAATTAGGCCTAAGAATAAATAGGCTTCCATATACCTTCCAAGACCTTATCGTCTCTCGGGAAGGTTTGTGTGTTCCTAAATTTAGTGTTATCTTTAACGTTCCTTGGCACCAAGTAGACTATGAAGTCATGTGTAGAATTGGAATAATGGAATCTATTTTATTTATGAGAAGACTACACATATATATAGGAGAGGCTAACCCCTCTCTCTATTATTCTACTCATTATGGGACTAAAGCCCATTACTAATATAATACTTCACACCCTCCCTCAAGCTGGAGCATATATGTCATTCATGTCCAGTTTGTTACACAGAAATTGAACCCGAGGACCCAGAAGAGACTTTGTGAAGATATCAGCTATCTGATCACCGGTCCTCACATGATGAAACTTTATTATCCCATTTTTATACTCATCACGGACGAAGTGAATGTCAATTTCAATATGCTTCGTCCTTTCATGGAATATATGATTGGTAGCAATATGGATAGCGGACTAGTTATCACACCACATATCTGCTGCTTTAGATCCTTCTTTTTCTCTCAGTTCTTGTAGCAGATGCTTCAGATATAGTACATCTGTTGTGCCATGAGCAATAGCTTGATATTCTGCTTCGGAACTTGATCGTGCGATCACATTCTGCTTCTTGCTTTTCCACGATACCAAGTTTTTGCCAATAAATACCGAGTAACCAGATGTAGATCGTCTATCAGTCAGGCTTGCACCCCAATCAGCATCGGTAAAACACTCAACATTCGTATGTCCCTCGTTCTCCATGCGAATTCATTTTCCAGTATTCTGAACTAGATAGCGCAGAATTCTGAAAACTGCCTGCCAATGTGGAACTCGTGGAGAAGACATAAATCTCGCGATACTGACGGCAAAGAAAATATCTGGACGAGTCATAACTGCCAAGTAATTGAGTTTTCCAACTACTCGACGATATTGATCCGGATTAGTCATCAGTACCCCCTCGTCGGGGAGTAACTTTTCTTCTGGGTCCATTGGCGGCGTTGCTCCCTTGGCTTGCATAATTCCAGCATCATTTAGTATGTCTAGCACATACTTTCTCTGAGACATGACAATGTGTTTCTTTCTCCGTACGACTTCAACACCCAAGAAGTAGTTTAACGATCACATATCTTTGGTCTGAAACTGTTCGTCCATAAACTTCTTCAGTCCTGCAATGTCCTGACTGTCGTCTCCCATGATCACAATGTCATCAACATAGATACCAAGTAGTATCCTTTCAGCTGATGTCTGTCGATAAAATACTGAATGATCCTTCTTCGATTGACACATGCCAAACTGAGTGACAACATGTGTAAATCGACCAAACCATGCACGGGGTGATTGTTTGAGACCATAGAGAGCCTTCCTCAGATGACACACTTTATCCTCCCTTGCAACGAACTCGGGAGGTTGCACCACATACACTTCTTCGTCAAGATCCCCATGGAGGAATGTATTCTTGATATCCAGCTGAAGTAAGGGCCAGTCATAGCGAACAACTAAGGTCAAGAGAACTCGGACATAGGTCATCCTGGCAACTGGGGAGAATATCTCAAAATAATCCTCACTATAGGTCTGAAAATATCCTTTAACCACCAAACGAGCCTTTAGTTGATCAAGAGTGCCATCCGATTTAACTTTGATTGTGAACACCCATTTGCAACCGACTGTCTGCTTACCAGGCGATAGATCTACCAAGTCCCAAGTTTGGTTCTTCCGAAGTGCTTTTATCTCCTCTTCCATAGCAGCACGTCAACCGAGATGTTTGAGACCCTCATCGGCAATATTAGGAATATGAATTTCATCAAATACTAGCTATCAAGGACTGAGTGTGCCTCGCGAGTCCTTTGTAGTTTTCAACATACAAGGGATGATCACGACAGGCACGACGAGGTCGAGCTGGTGGAACAGGCGGAGGCGAAGGCGGAGGCAAATCTGTCGAGCTAGAGGAGGATGATGACTCTGTAACTGTGGGTACTATCTGCGACGCTCGTTCGGACGACGACGGTGCTGACTGAATCGGTGTCTGCGGACCGTCGGACCGGAGTACTGGCTCGGTAGACACCCTTACGGGGGACTGCTGTGTTTGAACAGGAACAACAAGAAATTCTCTTTTGGATAAACTTAGGACACTGGACCTGTAGTTTATGGAAGTGGAGGAAACTCGGTTTCAACAAAGGTAACATTTCGAGAGAAAAAATACCTCTTTAAGGTAGAAAAAAAACATAGGTACCCTTTCTGATATTTAGGATACCCAAGAAAAATACATTGGATAGCCTTAGGATCTAATTTAGAAAGGGTTGGTCGGGTATCCCGAACATAATACACGCAACCAAAAATTTTGAGAGGTAGAGGAAACGGCTCTCGTTTGGGATATTAGCCGAGAAAAGGGAGTAGCACCATTGAAAACCGACGATGACATACGATTAATAAGATAGCTTGCTGTAAGTACCGCATCCGACAAAAATCTTCTGGGAGTACGTGCTTGAAATATAAGAGCACGCGTTGTTTCTAAGAGATGACGATTCTTGCGTTCGGCCGCACCATTCTGTTGTGGTGTATAAGGACATGAAGTTTGGTGGATGATGCCATGTCGAGACAAATGTGAAATAAACTCATGAGACATATACTCACGACCATTGTCACTTCGAAGACATTTAGGCAGAACACCAAATTGTGTTTTGATTTTTGCGTAAAATTGTACCAAATTTCAAATAGTTCGGAGCGGTTTTTTATGAGATAGACAAAAGTGACACGTGAGTAATCATCAACACAGTAACACTCTTCCTCAAGCAAGGCAGCCAATGTAACAAAATACTTGAAACTTACCATGGAGTCAACTGAACATGGTCCCCATACATCAGAATGCACCAACTCGAAAGGGGCAGATGCAAATTTATTTTGACGCACCGGATAGGAAACCTGATGATGTTTAGCCAAACTACACGACTTGAAATGAACAAAAAGGGGAATATCTAAAGATGGATACAAATTCTGGAGAACTTGGATAGATGGATGGCCTAACCAGCAGTGTAGCTCGAAATGATCGAGATTCACGTCAGCACAAGCAACCGGGGAAGGTGCGTCAAACAGGTACAAGCCTCCAACCACATGCCTTCTACCGACAATCTTTTCAGTCTTTAGGTCCTGAAAAACACAACCATCAGGAAAAAATATTACCGAGCAATGCATGTCGCGAGTAATCTGACTAATGGAAAGTAAACTGAACATGTTGCCAGGTGTATGTAATACTGAATTGAATGCCAGTCCGGAAGAAAGACGGGCACTTCCACGTCCACGGACTGTTAGTGAACCACTATTAGCAACGGTAATATCGGAAACACGTCCCATCGATATATAATTGTGTATCATACCTGCGTCGCCAGTCGTGTGAGCTGACGCACCAGAGTCGATCACCCACTGCGTGGACCTCACTACACATGTCGCGGAGTACCCGGTTGTCGATCCAGATGTGGATGTCTCATCACGACGTTGAGCTTGGAACTCAAGAAAATCTGTATATGACTCTGCAGTCATTTGCATAGATCGAACGCCATCATCAGGAGCGTCCGTTGTAATATTGGCGGCATGAGCTCTAGGATACTGCCATTAGAAATGGCCATGCTGACCACAGTTGAAGCATGTGCGTGGTCTTCCTCCATCACGACCGCCATTGCCTCGTCCCCCGTCACGACCAATATTGCGGCCACCACGTCGTCTACTACGGTCACCACGAAATCCAGGACGAGCCGCACCAAGAGCACCAAGAGCAGATTGATCAACGGGAGCATCACTTGGAGTTGTCTCAACAACTTTCGCTGCCCGAAGAACTCGATAGTGGGCCTCCAGGATGGAACATCAGATTCAACAATGATCTGAGAGCGAGCATAGTCCGCATCAGGACGGAGAGATGCCAGATATGCCATGACATGGAGCTGCTCACGTTGGGCCCTGGCTTCATTGATATCCGTTGTGAGGGGTAAAACATGGCCGATCTTATCAGTCATAGCCTTAAAGGCCCGGTAATGGTCCTTATGAGATTTGTCTTCCTGATTTGTTCGGTATACGCCAACGACCGAGTCATAAATACGGAACAAATTGCGTTTTCCATCAAACGTCGCCGCCATGATCTCCCATAACTCCTTTACGGAATTTGTATTCTGAACCATGTCTTCCACCAATGGTTCCATTGAATTCATCAACTGTGTAAACAGTCGACTATCATCTCTCTCATTGCTCAAATATGGGATCCGTTTCTTCTGGGAGGTTGTCAGTCAGTTGTTTGGACAACCGCATTCCCCTAAGCGTCTTCTCGACCTTCTTTCGCCATGTCGAGTAGCCCTCTGGTCCATCCAACCGTCGATCGACAAGTCGAATCGGAAAAATCGTTATGCCAGTGCCCGTTGGTCCCGCCATTGCGTTTCCGACACTAATGTCTTGTAACACTGCTATTCGCGTCAGTGTCCGTCATCCTAAAGGATTCTGGATTTGACTGTCGGTACGATCTTTCCAACTTGAGAATCACATCAACTCTGCCAATAAGCTCGAATCGTGGCCAGCACCGGCACATGCATAGGAAGCAGAGAGTGAATGTGGATCGCACACGTCAGGACAGAAAGGTAACCCAGGTTACTCTCTGTTAGATCTCGATGTGAAGATCAAGTAAGGAAAGAAAGGGGTGGATGACCAGGAGGCGGCGGTGCAGGTGCAGGCGGGGGGGGGGTCTACAGCATTGGGGTGGTGGTGGTGGTGCAGGGGCAGCAGCGGTGGCGGGGTGGTGGTGCAGGAGGCGGGGGCAGCGGAGATGGGGAGGGGATGGTCTAGGGTTAAGGTTTCTTTTTCTTTTTCTTTTGGGGAGGGGTGTATGGGTTATGGCTCTGATACCATGTAGAATTAGAAAAATGTAATCTATTTTATTAATGAGAAGACTACACACATATATAGGAGAGGCTAACCCCTCTCTCTATTATTCTACCCGATGTGGGACTAAAGCCCATTACTAATATAATACTTAACATCATGTAAGGTAGAGGCCCATATTCTTTTCAAATGCTAAGGCAAAATCATGAGAAAGCTATTTCTTTGCTCGGAAAAGAAATTAAAAAGCCAAATATACTCATGACACTGAACATGAATATGAGAATCTGCTAGCAGCAATTGTAGCTGAAGCAAGAGAAAGAAAGTTGCTGACTAAATAGATGAGATAATTAAAAACTTAAATCAGAAAAAATCTACATAACAAATTTTTGGCATGCCCATGAACATTAATATTAGAATATGTTAGAGTTATTTTGTTATTTATCATATGAGGGTATAATAGTAATTGTGGGTGTATTGCATATCAATATAAATAGACATGAGATGCAACCTAGGGTTTAATTCCCTTGCAATCTCTTTTCTCATATTCTCTCTTCTCCTACTTTCCCTTCTCCTCTCCATCTCCAAACTTCACTTGGTATCAGAGCATATATTTGTAAGTACTGGACATCCCATCCACGACAGGGCCGATCGAACTTTTTCGGTTGTTTTTCGTCTACTTTTCATGATTCGCCGTTCGTCGTTCGTTGTTCGTGGTCGTTCGTCGTTCGTTTATGAGATCTAGGGTTTCTACAGATCTCCGTTGGTTTTCGTTGTCGGTTGAGGTTCGTTGTGAGATCTAGGGTTTCAAAGATCTTGTCTTTCTGTTGCATCTACAAGTATGGTGGGGACCGAATTTTCTAGCGAGATTAATAGTGGTGGTAGTAGCGGAGGTGGTTCTCCTTTTACTGTTATTCATAATGATGAATTGGGAAAGTCGATTACAGCGGTGAAACTCAATGGTGCGAACTACCTTGCCTGGTCCAAGTCTATCAAAGTGGTGTTAAGGGCGAAGAAGAAGTTGAAGTTTTTGACGGAAGAACCCCTGCCTGAAACTTCCGCTGAGTATGAAGATTGGATGAGTGCAGATGCATACGTTATGTCGTGGTTGTCGCATAGTATGGAACCACATATCGCTGCTAATGTTCAGTGGTGTGAATCAAGCAAACAGATTTGGGCATCTCTGGAAGAATCATATTCGCAGAAGCGAAACGTTGCCCGTATCTATGAGTTGTACGAGTTATTGTTCAATACAAAGCAAAATGGAATGCCTGTGAATGAATATCTGGCTTCAAAGAAGGCTTTGTGGGAGGAACTGCTTCAATATCATCATGTTACTACTGATTTGAAGGAAGCTCGTAGACAGAAGGAAGAGTTTCATGTTTCACTTATCCTAGCCGGCTTGGATCCTGCGCTCGAACCTTATAAAGCTCAAATCCTTGCTGGAGAGCAGTTACCTACGGTGGCAGATATTTTCTTCCGTCTCAATCGTTCCTTTCTGGGACAGAGTTCTGTGGTACCGAGTACTGACTCTTCTGTCCTAGTTTCTAGTGTTGGTCGTGGTGGTGGACGTGGTAGTGGACGTGGCGGTAGAGATGGTGGTCGTAGTTTTGGTCAAGGAGGAGGCCGCGGTAGTAGAGACAATGGTCGTGGTGGTGGCCGCGGTGGTGGTGGTGGCCGTGGTCAACCACGGAAGTGTAACTATTGTGGAATGCTCGGTCATGTAGAAGACTACTGTTGGGACAAGTGGGGCAAACCAGAATATGCACATCAAGTGCATAATGAAAATATGTAGTCTCAGGTCACCACTTCTGCTCCCAGAGATGATACTTCGAGTTTCAATCAGACTTCAACGTCTGATACCTCATCTCCATTTCAACAGATCCTCCAGAAGTTGAACGCGCTTGCTAGTACCACCTCCCAACCTACTGCAGCCATGGCACATATAGGTAATCCTGCTTTTGTGGCAACCCAGTCACCATCCACCTCTTGGGTCATCGACTCAGGAGCAAGCTCTCACATGTCTGGTATAACATCTATCTTTCATAATCGTAGTTCCATGAGACATAATTTTATCTTGGCTGATGTGTCTACTCGTCCTGTGCTTGGGAAATGTGTCATTCACCCTACTCAATCACTATCATTATTTGATTCATTATATGTGCCTAATTTTCCATTTAATTTGTTATCTTTGAGCCAGTTAACCAAATCTCTTCAATGTTCTGTGACATTTTCTCCCAATTCGTGTGTTTTTCAGGACCTCAGGACGAAGAAGATGATTGGTTCGGGGCATAAAAAAGATGGACTGTACTACTTGGATCTACCTGGAAAAGCCTTCACTTCTGTTTCTACTTCTCCGTTGCAGTGGCATTATCGTTTGGGACATCCGTCTTTGGCTAAGTTGCGTCAAGTTGTTCCTAGTTTGAGTCATGTTTCTAGTCTTGAATGTGAGGCTTGTCAGTTAGGCAAGCATCACCGTAGTTCCTTTCCTCGTCGTAGTGAGAGTCGTCAATTAGAGTCATTTGATCTTGTTCATTCTGATATTTGGGGTCCGTCTAGAGTCAAAAGTCCGAAAGGATTTCAGTATTTTGTTATTTTTATTGATGATTATTCCATAATGACTTGGTGTTATTTAATGAAAGAAAGATCTGAGTTTCCAAATGTGTTATCTGTCTTTTATAATGAAGTCTATGTTCAGTTTAATAAACGTATCAAAATTTTGCGTTCTGATAATGCTTTGGAGTATACTCAATCTTCTGTGAACAGTTTCTGTGTTGATCGTGGTATGATTCATCAAACCAGTTGTGTCCACACCTCTCAACAAAATGGTATAGCCGAACGCAAACATCGACACATTTTAGATGTGGCTCGAACTCTCATGTTTAATATGCATGTCCCTAAACAGTATTGGGCAGATGCCGTTCTTACTGCATGTTATCTTATTAATCGCATGCCATCATCTGTATTAAATAACAAAGTTCCATTTACCATATTACATACAGATGTCGCACCCTTTTCCTTATCTCCTCGAGTGTTTGGGTGTGTCGCTTTTATTCATAACTTGGAACCTAATCGAGATAAGTTGGCTCCTAGATCTCTGAAGTGTGTCTTTCTTGGTTATCCCCGTACTCAAAAAGGTTATCGTTGTTATAGTCCACAGTCACGCAAATATTATGTCAGTGCGGATGTTACATTCTTTGAGACTACCCCTTTCTTTCCTTCAGGACCGTTGTATTCCTTTTACAACAGATTTGATATCTTCCATACCACTTCCGGTCATTCCTGAATCAATTTGTCTCCATTCCCCATTTATAGGTTTATCAGAGATCCAAGGACAGGCCAGTGGTTCTGCAAAATTCAGCCTTCAACCAATCATCTTCCGTGCCTGAGGTTTCTGCTCCCATCACCACAGATCCAGATGATCTTCCTATTGCTCTCAGAAAAAGACAACGCCTTTGTACCACAAAGAATAAGCATCCCATTTCTAACTATGTTTCATTACACCGTGCTTCATCATCTTTTCATGCATTTGTTGTTTCATTGTCTTCTACTTTTATTCCCAAAACTTACAAGCAGGCTATGTCATCTTCTGGTTGGAAAAGTGCAATGGATGAGAAAATGTATGCTTTATAACAAAATCAGACTTTGGAGCTTACATCACTTCCTGTTGGAAAACAAACAGTTGAGGGTATAATAGTAATTGTGGGTGTATTGTGGGTGTATTGCATATCAATATAAATAGACATGAGATGCAACCTAGGGTTTAAGGCCCTTGCAATCTCTTTTCTCATATTCTCTCTTCTTCTACTTTCCCTTCTCCTCTCCATCTCCAAACTTCACTGAATAAAACAAGAAAAAGCAGATAAAACACATTGAACTGTAGAATAAGTAAGAATTTTGTCTTAATTACTGGCCTTCCACTGAATATGTTATTGTCTCTTGTGAGAATGCATGAACCAAGTACTTCACGAGTAGAGAAATTGTTTGTGTATTTTATTCTCCCTATTCCTTTGTTTGAGAAACTTTCCATTGTAGACCTCATAAATTACTTTTTGACCTAGTTGAGGACATCCACATTTTTCTTCTCGATTCCGACATTGGCTTTGAATGTGTGCTAGCTTGTACCAAAAGAATAAAATATGAGACAACTAGGGGAACATCTGGGTTAGGTTATGTTAAGCCTATCTATGGAAACTACTTAGATGTGTTTTGCTTTGCTAAGTTCTAGCAGGATTTATTTTCATTCAATGCCATTCATATATCTCGACTTTTGCTTCTTTTCATAACTGAGTGGACCTTATTAGACTTCGGTTTGATGGAAATAGAGGAGAAAGTGGTTAAGTGATTCAGGTAGGAATGTCAACTGGATGTCTTTCTTCAACTCTTACCATGTATTAGTGGAGTCTGTGTGGTTCTGATTTTATGGTCGGGGTTTGTTTTGGGTTGTGATGCCTATGCTGGAGTTCTGAGCCTTGAGACATATTTTTCTTGGGATAACCTGTTTCTTGGGATAATGTGCTTCTACAATGGTAGGCTTGGTAAATGACCAAGTTTGTTTTTCTTCTTCTTTTGAGAGCATAGCCCATATGCTTATAATTAGGCGGGAGGCAAAGATCACGGAGGGAGGGAGACGCCCAAAGAAGCTTGCCAAATAGGAGAAGGGAGCATCCCACCACGGGGACGAAGGAACTCCCGGATGGGAAAAGAAAACCCCATATGGGATGACTTATTATTAATCCTCTTGGTGCACATATGAAACAAAACGAGTCTCCACAAGCTACACAAGTCCATGTGTCTCGAGACTCTCGACCAATGTCAGAGCATACGCATCAAGTAATGCGCCCGTGCATATTTTTTGGGTTAAAGATTGCCTATTTTGGGGTGTGGACATAGTGGCCCTTGCAAAGGTTTGATAATATTACGAGGGTTATTTTGGATGCCTTTATATCTCTATTTGACTATGGAATCCGAACGGTTGAGGCTGGTGTGGGAAAATGGGGAGGTCCTGGTTTCTTTCCCAGGCCTCAGTAAAAAGAAAAAGGTCCTCAAATTATATACTTCATTAGCTTCAAAGATCCATGGTTACATCCACTAGCAGTATTCTGTTAATCTGCACGCTGGAAATGTTTTTCAGCATTTTTCCCATTCTTTTAATCTGTTCTTCATGTCGTCTCCTTCGTCCCACAACCCACCATATCTCCTTTCTAACCCATTTCACCTCCAGAACGGCCTCTTATTTAATGACCTGATCAAGCTACGCCTTTGGGGCGAGGATTTCACGAGGAAAGTGAAGAGGGTTTCTGGTCGGTCTATGAAAGGATGGTCGTCTTATTTTAGTTTTCCAGCATCTAGTTGACACTAAGCCAAGTGCATTTTCGTTCTCCACCATCTTTGGTTAGCAGCAATCAAGGGTTCTTTAACCCGGTTTGGAGCCAAAAGTGTATACTTTTGAGGACCTCTAAGCGATGAAGTTAAATTGGAACACAATCAAGGGATTTATATATAATGGAGTCCCATATTGGGGTGGTAGATTATCCTTCTTGCATTGGTTGAAGTTACTTTTGCAATACGAGATGCTGTAAGATTATCCTTTTTGCGTAGGTTGAAGTTTGTAAGTTTTAAGTCATAATGTAATCACGATTACATAGATTTTATGACTTAGTGATTTTAAAAAGAAAGTGATGTAATATAATCAAGTTTGTAATTGCGATTATATTACATCAAAACAAAAAAAATAGTTCAACCAAACATCCGAATTAGATTGACAATGTAATACCAATTACCGTTGTCAAACCCTGAAAACCAAACGATAATTCTTTGCAATACTAGATGCTGCTTTCTTTCTACAATGTTTTAAATGTCAGTGATGTTTTAAGCCGTCACCCTAATTGTAATGCTCTTATTCATTGCAGGTTCATCCATGTACGAAGGAGATGAAAAAGTACAAAGTTAGCAGAGGAAATAGGCACTTGGGAGTATGATTTTGGAGAGGTGCTGATGAGTTTTAGCACAAATATGAACAGAATCATAGACTGGAAGACTTGGACCATGCCTTCTTCTTCTTCTTCTTCTTCTTCTTCTTCTTCTTCTTTATTATTGTAAATTAGTTTCGGCATAATATATGCACTAAAGCAAACATATGAAGTGTTCTGTGTACTTATCTGGCTTTAGTCTGTTGAGTATCATTAAACAGTATGTGCTAGTTTCATCCAAACATTCGTTTCAGTGCAGCTGAACTATTCGATTGTTCCTATAATTTTTGTAGAGTTAAATATGTATGCATAATGGGGTTTGTAACTTCTATTTAACATTTTTAAAGAGAAATAATAGTGAACACAATCATAGTAATAAACAAACTGATATTAAACTTCTAATAAATCAATATATAGGATTTATATTTGAAACATCGAGGTCAACATGGTTGGACTAAGTACTGCTTTAGAGAGGATTATCTTTAAAAAAATTATAACAATTTAAGGGGCCATTTATTCTTCGGTTTTTTTTAAATAAAGTAATATTTATATATAATTGTAAGAAAGGGGAGGAGTTTGATAAAATTATAGGGAAGGGGATAACTCGTCAACTGAGTTGGCGAGTTGTTGGGACCCGCCAACTCAGTTGGCGGTGAGAGTTATATATATATATTTAAAACCCAAAGCATGACTTTGACGTACTTTGGGCAGCATTAAAAGTTGTTTCTGTTTATTGAAAAGATGATGCACTAAAGATATAGGGTCTAGAACAGACCCAAAGCATGGCTTTGACGTGCTAACGGTGAAAAAAAAAACTATGAGAGACCCATCTAAAAAAATTAATGTTAAACCTCTAAATTTAATATATATATATATATATATATATATATATATATATATATATATATATATATATATATGGAGCGGATTAAAAGATCGCTTCCGGAGCCCCGCCAAACATACACTCCACCCCCCCCTCCCCTCCCGCGTCGGATCTTAGGGTCCGTGTAGAACCCCGCTCGATCCAACGGTTGGGGAGAGCGGGGCTTAGACGGGGCTCCCGATCCCATAAATGATCTAAAATCATTCAGGTGGTTTCATATTATGGAAATATCCTATGGTATATGGGTTGGATTTGAATTGGGTGGTTGAGATTATATATAAATTATTTCATTTGTGGTAAATTACTACCACCACGAGCATGATGCAATCATGACCGTTTCTGACATAAGAATACTATACAAATACTAAAAATATTTTTTTAATCGTTCAAAAAAAGAGTCTTTTATGACCTTTTAAGAATCATGTTACTGCAGTTTCTAAAAAACTTGAAGACCTAAATCTAAAATGAAGATTTCAAATTGTAATATATACAGAGGTTAAATTTCTTGGGACCTTCCATTTTTTAGAGCCTTGTACGATCGCATAATTTGCACGTGTTCAGAAACGACCATGTAGGTAATGATCTCATTTTTTAATTTTTACATGCAACTGCGTGTTATGCTTGAACCGATCTTGATGATAATATTATTTTAATGAAATATAGAGTTTTAAAACATAGACAAATAGAGCATCTAAATTAAAATTAACGATATATATTGTGGCATGCATAAGAAAATCCTTTTGTGTACATATTTTTCACGTATGGTTTTGAATTTTTTGATGTTCATGAAAAATTTAAAAGTATCACACGTTTAAAAAAAAACAAAATTCTTTATATATATATATATATATATATATATATATATATATATATATATATATATATATATATATATATATATATATATATATATATACTTGATATTCTCGACTATTACATTTTTCAACATGATAATTTGAAATTTTTAACTCAACAACTTGATATCCTTAAATAAAAATCTGAAACTACCTCACCCTCCTCTTCCCCCTCCCAACCCCATCGTTGTTGTTGTTGTTGCTGCTATAGAGAGAGGGGGATAGTTTTGACATTTTTTTTTAAGTATGAAGTTAAAAATATTTAATGGTTG
Source organism: Iris macrosiphon (assembly GCA_036927795.1). Classification (NCBI taxonomy): domain Eukaryota; kingdom Viridiplantae; phylum Streptophyta; class Magnoliopsida; order Asparagales; family Iridaceae; genus Iris; species Iris macrosiphon. The sequence goes on along the minus strand of JAYESA010000005.1, from coordinate 9,222,861 downwards.
ATCGTATCAAGTTGTTGAATATTTGGACATCAAGTTGGAAGACAGAAATAGTTGACGGTATCAAATCAAAATTTAGTATATATATATATATATATATATATATATATATATATATATAAGTTTTGGATATCAAGTTGGAAAACAGAAATAGCTGACAGTATCAAATCAAAATTTAGTGTATATATATATATATATATATATATATATATATATATATATATATATATATATATAAGTTTTGGACATCAAGTTGAAAAACAGAAATAGTTGACGGTATCAAATCAAAATTTAGTGTATATATATATATATATATATATATATATATATATATATATGTATATATATCTTGTTTAAGTTATCTAATCTTAACCATATATATATATAATTCTATGTGGGAAGAACATCTTTAAAAAAATAATTATCTAATTATACATGTTAAATTTAATGAACAATTTTAAGTATTAAACATAGATAATGATATTTTGGTATTTTAGGAACATAATTTTTACGGTAAAATCTCACTTTCCTTTTATATATATATATATATATATATATATATATATATATATATATATATATTCGTTATAATAGGCTTGCACCAACGTCAGATTTGAAATACGGAACGGAAGTATTCCGTAGAAACCATCTAATCCCGTAGTAAATATTTCTTCGTTAGATTTAATTCAAAATCTCTACGGAACTCATGAGTTCTTAATTTTAATAACTCGTCCATTAACAACCGTTGTGTCACATGCATATCATGTTTTGATTGCAAAAACCACAAAAAATAAGGACTTAAATGCAAATATTTGTACACTTGTTATTATGAGTTCATATTTGAGTTTCTGTACTTGAACTGGATTTAATTCCGTAGCAAATCTATCATTTCATTCCATAGTAAATACCCTAAAGATATAATTAAATAAGCCTAAGCCATCAGAATATTAAATCTAGTAAATATTGTATCTTAATACCTATCATTTGAAAACTTTGTAAAGATAGTTTTAATATTTACAAGATTTAATTAAAAATAAATTTAAATATTAAATATTAAAAATATGAAAGTCCATCGGAATATATTTGATATTTAATTATATCTTAAGAAAGTAATTTAGCATTTAATTCGAATGATAGAATTAAGATAGATTTCAAATGATAAAATATTTAGGTAGGATTCAAATGATAAATTAGTATTATTCCGATATATTTAATTTAAATGATTCAAATGATAAAATATTTACGTATAATTCAAATGCTAAATTAGTATTATTTTGATGTATTTAATTTAAATAATTTAAATGATAAAATATTTACGTATGATTCAAATGCTAAAGTTCCGCTCTGATAGGTATTAATCTACCTTTTAATATTTTCTATCTTTTAAATATTAATATGAAACATATGTTTTAATATCAAATGATAGATATTAATACCTATCATTTGATATTAAAAGTTATGTTTCATATTAAAAGAAAATATTTAATATTTTGTAAAATAATTTTTAATATTAACTAGATTTAATTAAAAATAGATTTAAATATTAGATATTAAAAATATGAAAGTCCATCGAAATATTTTTTAATATTTAATATTTAATATGAAACATTATATTTACTAGATTTAATAATAAATATGAAAAATATTTACTAGATTTAATTCTATTTTTAATTTTTTGATGGACTTTCATATTCAATAAATGCTAGCAAATCTATCTTTAATTAAATATTAAAAACCTTTTAATTTGTATTGCTTTAATACTATAGTGGATATATTTTTAGATATAAAAAGTTAGTTTAAATATATTTTGAATATTGAATCTATTTTTATTTGGATTTGTTACATATATCTTTATATATATTTGAATATATATTTAGGTAATTATAATAATTTTAAAATATTTCTGCGTAAGAAAAATAATTTTTTAATTATTAATTATTAATTATTAATAGTTATTAATTACGTGAAGAAAAGAGGGAGTTTCATGATGAAAAGGAAGTTGGTTTTAGAGTTTTTTTAATCTCCCGTTAGTTTTTTTTTTGTTAATTAAATAAGTTGAGTATTTATTAACGGTTTGGACGGATAAGATGAAATTTGGTTTAAGATTTTATTTATCTACAGTAAGTAATTTTTTTTAAAATTTATTTTATTGAGTATTTAATTACAGCAGTTATAGAGGCGACTTTTAGACGGCTCACTTTTGAGTAGTTACAAAGGTGGAAAATCCGAATCCCCTCATTTTTGTATCTTCCAAATAACCCCACTCTCACAACCTAACTATTGATTTTTCAATGGTATAGTTGATCCAACCGATACTTGGGATACAAAAATTGGAAGAATCTGAATCCCTCCTTTATATATATATATATATATATATATATATATATATATGTATATATATGTATATTTATATTTTGGTGTATATCAAAATTTTGGGTAGTACATGGTCGTACCTACGGTCTGCCTGGGTGATAACCGGCCCTGTTACTTTCTAAAATTCTCCAACTACATCACGTAAAAAAAAATTAAACAAACAAAAATTTCTTCTCATGGTCGACTAATTCTGGATATTAGTTCCTGGAACGACCCTAGTCCTACATGTAGGACAGGTCATCCCCGATCTCATGAACCACTGGTCGATGCAGACGGCATGGAACTCGTGCCTACACTGCGGAAGTATCCTGTACTGGTCCCCGGCCTCGAACTCGTCTAGGCATATCACGCACGAACCGGCCTCCGCCTCCGCCGCCGCCGCCGGCTCCCTGTCCTCCTCGTACACCAATGTCGCCAACACCGGGATCTTCGGCTCCGCCGCCGGTGCTCGTATGCCCACGTCGACAACGATCTGTAGACCCGAATCCACGACGTCCTCGGTGGCAACCTGTCGACAGACTAGGAGACAACAAATAATCAACCATGTAATTAGTACCACGCAAGCAAGGAGCCAACCTTCAGTCTCCATAGTCGCAGAAGAGGAGACGAGAGATGATGCATATAGTCTATAGATATATAATCGTATTATATAGAGAGACTGCGTTCTATATAAGGAGAGTATGATTGCATTATGGAAAATTATATTTGTCCCGCCATCCATGTCAGCCCCCAACTTGTCCTTCCTATTTGTTTGGGATCCACTGTCAAAAATCCGCGGTCCGTGACCGCGGTCCATGTAACAGCGTCTTTGTATTATTTTTGGTAACAGTGTTTATAATTGGAAACCTGTATATATTTATTGAGTTAGGTAAATTCAAGTTACTCTTATTTATTATTTATGGCAAGAGAGATTAAAAATGGCAAGAGAGATTAAAAAATAAAAATAAGATCTATTGCCAATATTTTCACGGAAAAGTTCTCCATAGGTAGGCTATCTCTGATCAAGATATTGATACATAAATATCAATATATAGGATATTATTATATTGTAACCAATATGATCCTAATATAGCTACTATAGATCGGTAGAAGATTAAATACCTACCATATATTGATAGGAGAGTAAATACCTACAAATACCTACATAAACGTTAATATTCTAGATACATGATTGTAGGAGATTAATTACCTACTATACATTGGTAGGAGATTAATTACCTACATAAATGTCAATATTCTAGATGCATGATTGTAAGAGATTAATTACCTACAATATATTGGTATTTACCTATTCTAGATTGGTTGTATTGTATATATTCAGTTTGATTCAATAAAATGAGTATGCCATAATTTTCCAATATTATTTCCTCTCTCAAATTTAATATAGTATCAGAGCATCGGTTCCCGAACTTCTCTCATTCTTCCTCATAAAAATTCTAACCTTTCTTCATCTCCTCTGCCGACAGCAGTTGCCACTCTGAATCCCATGGCCAACTCTCGACCGAACGAATCGAGGATCCAATGGTCATCGGGACGCACACCAACCAACTCCAATATGCGGAATGACCGTCCTTCTCCTCGGACATATCTTGGAAAGTGTCAAGGGTGTCGTTCTCAAGGACACACGGTTCAACAATATCCTTTATTTCGCTTGACACCAACAAATATACAGTCCAATCCACAACGAGCATCTTGAAAATGGCAATCTCAACCTCCAGTGCTATGGCAACCACATGCCAAAGTTGCAAAAACGAACAACTCCGAAGACACCAATTGGATCCTAGATAGCGGTGTATCACACAATGTTACTACCGACCTGAGTAATCTCTCAACTCATGCTCCATATTCAGGGACTGACGACGTTATGATTGACGATGGCATGGGTCTTCCTATTTCGCATACTGGTTCTACATCTTTGCACACTCCCTCAAATACTTTCTCACTTCATAATGTCACGCCCCGGTCCCGTCCGGGCTGCCGCTCCACCTTGCCCCGCCCCCGTATAGCCGGAATTATCGAACCGGGCACGAATCACCGTGCCTTGGCGCGCCGGAAGCGAATCACCGCGCCCGTCCCGCGGGTGCGAGGAAGGGGAAGGAATGGCCTGGCCCGATCGAGCCCATCGGGGACGTGATGTCGTGCGGACCTGGGGTTGCGCCCGCACAAGGCCAATCGTTTAAGTTGATAGTTGGCTATCATCGCATCAATCGAGTAAGCAACGAAAAGGGACTTGTTGCAATGCAATGCATTTAGCCAACTGAGTATTCGGAACAATCGAGGGACTTGGGTTTCCTTTATGCAAATGTATTCATTCTTTCCATACATTATGCCCCCTTATACGATAGCATCTCGGGGCAACAATCGAAACCAGGATTCCGGGTCTTAGGGACCGTGGCACGCCTATCGCTCCCTCGGACGATCTAGTACCTGCAAGCAAGTAAACTGTTGGTGGGTCAACACTTTATACAAGTACTGGTGAGATAAAACAACTGAACAGAAACAAGCATTCACTAAAACCAAGCACTAAGTAATCATGTTATAAAATATTACATTACTAGTGATCTTTCTAGTTTTACCTATGTTCGTTTCATGCAGTTCTAGCAGAGTCATATTACATTGTTTGGAAACATCTTTGGAAACAGAGTTTCATATGCAATAAGCAAGACAAGCAATCATTCATGTTCCAGGGTGTGCGCAACGTGTCTCGTGCGACTCGAGGGTCAGATGCATAACTAGACACACATGTACGATCTTAGGGGCAGTCCATCTATCCAAGCCAACACAATGACTTAGCTATATGCAGGGCGGTCCCTGAGTATCTCAGGATCGACAGCTGGTTGTACAGTATACCAATGACTTATTCATCTGATGCTAATGGCAGCTGTGCCTCATGGTTTCTTTCTATTATCTCTGTAGCAGCCGTGACACATGCAGTTCAGCTCTCCACCAAAAGCCATTGTCCGACCGCGTGCGAATGCATGGAACACTATCAAATAAACTCTAGTATGCAGACGAGACGAACCATCAGAACAGTCATCGTTGTTGCGGGGCAATCCGACTTATCACTTGAACACATTCAGGCACTGTATGGTTCTCTCGAAGCATAGACGATAGTGAACATGTTCATGCACTCTAGGCAAGCGTTCAGAATTCTCGTTAAGCAGACTTATCGTTTCAAAGACAAGCTAGGTGAGTTCGTTCATTAACATGCAAGGCAGGTTCTATCATTCTCTTATGAAAATATTGCAAGCAAAAACTCAGGTTATTATTAAGGCGTGCAAGAATCAGAGAACGAAGTTCTGCCACTCACCTGATACATAATGCCGACGCGGAGCGGGACATTACATACTTACCAACCAACAAAAAGTTTCGTCCTCGAAACTTCAAGGATAAACTTCTCGATATTCCGAGCAGCGATAGTGCCGTCCCTCGCCGTACTCAATCGAAACAATCAAGCAAATCAAGTTCAGAAAACATTTGCACTTTGAGAATATCTATGGACTTATTGTATGGAACACTCTATTGCAATACCATATCGATAATATCTCAGAGTCATAGCAACGAATTTTGGGCCAGAAGATCGATTCCGCTATGATACCATTCTGTCACGCCCCGGTCCCGTCCGGGCCGCCGCTCCGCCTTGCCCCGCCCCCGTATAGCCGGAATTATCAAACCGGGCACGAATCACCGTGTCTCGGCGCGCCGGACGCGAATCACCGCGCCCGTCCCGCTGGTGCGAGGAAGGGGAAGGAATGGCCTGGCCCAATCGAGCCCATCGGGGATGTGATGCCGTGCGGGCCTGGGGTTGCGCCCGCACAAGGCCAATCGTTTAAGTTGATAGTTGGCTATCATCGCATCAATCGAGTAAGCAGCGGAAAGGGACTTGTTGCAATGCAATGCATTTAGCCAACTGAGTCTTCGGGACAATCGAGGGACTTGGGTTTCCTTTATGCAAAGGCATTTGTTCGTTCCATACATTATGCCCCCTTATATGATAGCATCTCGGGGCAACAATCGAAACAAGGATTCTGGGTCTTAGGGACTGTGGCATGCCTATCGCTCCCTCGGACGATCCAGTACCTGCAAGCAAGTAAACTGTTGGTGGGTCAGCACTTTATACAAGTACTGGTGAGATAAAACAACTGAACAGAAATAAGCATTCACTAAAACCAAGCACTAAGTAATCATGTTATAAAATATTACATTACTAGTGATCTTTCTAGTTTTACCTATGTTCGTTTCATGCAGTTCTAGCAGAGTCATATTACATTGTTTGGAAACATCTTTGGAAACAGAGTTTCATATGCAATAAGCAAGAGAAGCAATCGTTCATGTTCTAGGGTGTGCGCAGCGTGTCTCGTGCGACTCGAGGGTCAGATGCATAGCTAGACATACATGCATGATCTTAGGGGCAGTCCATCTATCCAAGCCAACACAATGACTTAGCTATATGCAGGACGGTCCCTGAGTATCTCAGGATCGGCAGCTGGTTGTACAGCATACCAATGACTCATTCATCTGATGCTAATGGCAGCTGTGACTCATGGTTGCTTTCCACTATCTCTGTAGCAGCCGTGACACATGCAGTTCAGCTCTCCACCAAAAGCCATTGTCCGACCACGTGCGAATGCATGGAACACTATCAAATAAACTCTAGTATGCAGACGAGACGTACCATCAGAACAGTTATCGTTGTTGCTGTAATCACCTGAAAATTTTAAGAATTTTTAAATTTAATTTTCTGGAATTAATTAGCAATTTCTGTAATTTTTAAACCAATAAATTAAAGTAGTCTAATTTAAAATAAATTTTTAAATGAAATTAAATAATATTAAAATGTGATGAAAATTATATTTTCTAGTGTAAAATTAAAAACCGAGCATGGAGTATTTTTCTGGGAATTTATTGGAACCCGGATAAATTTTTAAAGCATTATAAACTATTGTATAATTTAACTGATTAATTTAAACCAAATTAATTAATAAACCAACCCAACCCTGAGACTGAACCGGACCGGACCGGCCGGTCTGATCAAACCGAACCGGCCCAACTCTTAGCGGGTCGGATCCGGGTAAGACCCGACCCGCCAGGACCCGATCCGACCCGTTTCAAACCCTAACCCCTGAATCCCGATCGGCCCGACCCTTCACCTGGCCGGCGGCCGTTTCCGTCGCCGTGGCCGCCGGCCGACCCTACGGTTCGCATCCCTCGTACCCGGCGACCCATCCCCTTCATTTTTTGGCCAACCCCCGGCGTTTCCTCTCCCTATTTTCCCTCTATAAAAGCCGCGGTGGCCGCCGGAAAACCCCCTTGACACCCACCCTCTCCGGCGACCTCCAAACCGTCTCCGACCACCCGCTGACACCGCCCAGACCACCCGGAATTTCCTGCCGAACCACCAGCAGGCCTCCGCCCTCCCTGTCCGGCCAACCCTGCTGTCGAACCTGTCCAGCCGACGTCCGGCCACCCACAGCGCCGGAACCGACCGTCCCGACCAGCGCCGACCCTCCCAGAACCGGCGCCGCCTCCGCCCGCATCCCAGGCCGACTCCGACAGACACGGACAAGTTCCAGAACGTGAGTACGAGCCTGACACGAGCGGACACAGGATTCACAAAGCAGGACACAGCCCTAGTTCAGACGCGTGTCGGACACGATTCGTACTTGGTTTTCAGGCCCAGTTCAGGTACCCATAACTTTTGATTCGTAGCTCCGATTTTAATTCCGTAAATTGTATCGTGTAGCCTGTATGACCCCCTCGGTGCCCGTGCAACCCGCTCGGGGCATCGCGACCTGTGGTGATCGCGAACCGCGATCCAAAAACAGGAAAAACTTAGCCCTGTTTTACCCCGGAATCGAGTACGCCCCGCCAAACGGGACGACTTGGTCACGTGCGGTCTTCACCGACACGTGAGCATCGTAGATACGGATGTGCGGGCTTTCACAGAAGCTGATTCGGATGTGCGTGCACACCGAAATCAGTGCGTATCCGCGGACAACACCCCGTATCCGACTTTTCTGTAATTCGCTGTAACTTAGTGTATACACATCGGATCGAGACGAAACTTACGCCATCGGACTCGTAGTAATACGCTGGTCCTGTGGGTCAAGTTTGGTTAGATTCTGAGAACGTTGGAAAATCGCGTGTTGTGGGCTCTACAGGCTCCACCTGACGGGCAATTTTGAGAACGACTCATCGGAATCCAATTTTGGAAGTTCCGTTGGGTTCGTATCGACGTTCCTGACCTGTTGACACTAAGTTGGACTGATTTGGAGACTTTTGACCCTGACCCGGTTTTCGGTACAAAGCGACCCACACATGGACCCGCTTTGGCCCAGAAATGTCGTTTTTGCCCTTGTGTCCAAACTGGACTTAAGGACAGACGTTTCTAGCTATTTCCTATGTTCTGAGACAGTTGGTAATATTCATTTCAGCTTTTGGAGGAGTATTTGCTGGACCCACTGATACAGGGATCGCTACTGGTATTTCAATCCCAGGCAAGTGTACCTTGCCATAAATTACAGTTTATTAGTTTATTTAGTTCTCTTGCTTTACTTTTCTGTGACTATTGTACATGCTATAACCTAGGACCATATGACATACTTAGCGTCCGATTACAGTCGGGTGCCAACCCCGTACGCGGAGTTGTGTATGTCATTTAGTGATGGACATTCGAGACCCTCTATATTCTCGTGCTTGTTTAACAAGTACATTATAACCTAGGACACTTGACACCATACATTGACAAAATCTTCCTGAGATATTCAAGGTGATTCTGTGTAGGATACAGGATGGACATAGTTATTATACTCTTAGATTATGACTGTTGCATTAGCTCTGATCTCACGTGACATGGACATGAGACGTGTGGTTACATTGGGTGGGGAGAGACACACAGGCTACAGGCTATTCTATATATATACTACTATTGTGAGGTTGTAGACTCTCGAGCAGAGCTAGACCACTACTAGATATTGCTGCTACCGGCTCCCCGACACAGAGCTTGTAGCAGTCTCAGCCTGAGTACTAGTGTTGCTCTCAGTTGCATATTCACATAGATGGTTATGTAGTTACCCTGCTTATATTATTCTCTATTTTACTGCATTATTTTTGGCTTGTGATTTCTGTACCTTGCTATGTCCCCTGAGGACCTGGAATGGATGATGTCCCCAGGTTTAGCAGAAGAGCATTATCCCGAGGTTTACGGGACATGAGCTGAAGCTGTACCAGAAGCTGCTGCTGAAGGAGAACCTAACTTAGAAGCAGAGGTGATGGCTGAAGACTTTTCTTGAGTTTATATTATTTGTACTCATCAGATACTTTATTATGGACTCCTTTGTTTTGGTCTGATGAACCAGTGTTAGACTTTTATCGGGTTGTTCCCCGACATACTTTGCTGAGACTGGACATTGATGTACTTTCCTTTATTTGCTGTTGTTCTTACTGTTCTGTGTGTGGATGAGATTAGTTTTTGACTTATTGTTGTAGACCTATAATACAGCTTAAGTATGCCCGATGGATCCATTAAATTGGGTTGTCCATCGGTGTGTACTGCTGGCCATTACCACGTGTCTAGCCCTTTAATATTTTGGGACTGGGGCGTGACATGGTTTTTGTGGTGGCCCATGCAGGTCTACGACAAATTGTTTGGTTTCAACTTAGGGGCCAAACAAGCCTGTAAAAGGATAGGATAGGCTATAGGATCTCATCTATTTGTTGAATCGTTTTTGAAACTCAATTTCGCATTCGAATTAAGTACTTGATTTGCATCCTGCTTGATTCTACTAAAACGTTCTCATAAAGCTTATTTTGGATGCAGAAAGATGGATCCAAGAAGTGGAGATAAAATTCCTTTTACACCACAAGACGCTGTGGTTACCTATGGAGATGGAGTTACACCAGAGAACAGAGGTCAATCCTCTCAAAGTGGACAAGATGAGCAGCATAACTCAAGGTTCAGGCGCGATGATATCCCACCACCGCCGCAGTTCACTCCACAGATGCCTGCCTTTCCACCAGGGCAAGCAATGGACGGACAGCAAATGTTCCAGATATTTTATGCCATGATGCAAGCTCAACAACAAGTTCAACAGGAGGCACAGCGTCAGGAGGCAGAGAACCTGAGAAACAGCCTAGTAAATGCATTGGAGCAGGCAAACCCGCAAGCTAGGCGACCAGCGACGGGATCTATCACTGATTTCCGTCAACTCAAGCCCCGTACCTTTTCGGGCAAGGAAGGACCAACTGAAGTGCATGAGTGGCTCACCAATACACAACATCAGTTGGAAGCAGCTGAACTTCCGCGGGAGAGATGGATGACTGCTGTCCGAATGCAACTGACGGACAACGCGCACCACTGGTGGCTAGCTGAAGAGAGGAGGCTCGGACATGACCGAGTCACTTGGGAGGAGTTCTCCAGACTCTTCCAAGAGATGTATATCCCAGCCGTTGTTAGATCAGAACTTCGAGATAAGTTCAACCGCCTCATCCAGGGCAACATGACGGTGGAGGAGTATAATGCTGAATTCATTCGCCTGAGTCGTTTCGCCCCTTCTCTAATTCCTACCGAAGAAGAGAAGGCGGAGAAATTCTTTGACGGACTCAGGTTCGAGCTTCAGAGGTTGATTGGATCTATTGCCCCTACATCGTACAACGACGTCCTTGCTGCAGCACGACGCATGAAGCGCGTCACCAGGAGAGAGTCAAGTCTGAAACGGCCATTTACCTCAGTACCATCCAAGGCTGCACAAGGGAATTCTGTAAAGCGACTCCAGAGGAATCTACCGTAGAGAGCAGCACCAAGAACCCTACCTACTTGTCATTTCTGTGGCAAGTTGGGTCACATTGAAAAGGAGTGCAGACGCAAATTGGGACTGTGCCTGGTTTGCGGATCCAACCAGCATCTATCCAGGGACTGCACAGCATGCCGAGAGGGAGCACCACGACTAGCTCTACCTGCACGAAGGCCAGATTATCCAGCAGTGGAAGCACAGCAGACGGGAGTTGGAGGAGTCAGACCACCAGCTCCAGGAGGATATCAGCCGAGACCACCATTGCCACTTCAAGCAGCACTATTACAACAGGCTCGTCAGCAGAGGGGTCCAGCTCAGGGACGAGGTCAGGCTTTTGCATTGGCTGTTCAGGAAGAAGCTATTGCTGGAGAAGTTATAGCAGGTACCATTTTAGTAGCTTCATTACCTGCTGTAGCTTTATTTGATTCTGGGGCATCGCACTCATTTATAGCTTCTAGCTTCGTAGCCACCCATAGAGTAGCTACTGCACCCCTTCCGAAGACTAAGAGAATTCTTACGGGAGGTGGAATCATACATGTTAGTGATATCTGTAGATCATGTTCAGTAATAGTCTGCGGGAGAGAGATACGAGCCCAATTTCTGATCTTTTCTATGCCTGACTATGATGTTGTACTTGGTATGGACTGGTTAAGTCAGTATCATGCTACTCTTGATTGTCGGCTTGGAAAAGTTATATTCAGACCACCTGGAGACTCAGAGTTTGAATTTCTTCGAGGAGCTGTAGAACAAGGTGTTCAGCCAACTCTTAGGGTATTAACTGTAGAAGGGGAGTCAAGTTACCCAAGAGTTATATCAGAGTTTGTGGATGTATTCCCCGATGATCTTCCAGGTCTACCACCTGATCGGGAAATAGAATTCACCATAGACTTAACTCCAGGAGCAGAACCTATCACTTCATCGGTTTATAGACTAGCCCCTAAGGAGTTAGTAGAGTTGAAGAAGCAAGTTGATGAACTTCTGGAGAAAGGTTTCATCCGGCCCAGTGTTTCACCTTGGGGAGCACCTATACTTTTTGTACCTAAGAAGGATGGAACAGTTCGCCTGTGCATTGATTACAGGGCATTAAATGCTGTGACTTTTAAGAACCGGTATCCCTTGCCACGCATTGATGACTTATTTGATCAATTGAGTGGAGCTAGGGTATTTTCGAAGATTGACCTTAGATCCGGTTATCACCAGATTAGGGTGAGGAAGGAAGATATTCCGAAGACAGCCTTTAAAACCAAGTATGGACACTATGAGTTCTTAGTAATGCCGTTTGGTTTAACCAACGCGCCTGTTGTGTTCATGAGCTTGATGAACCAAGTCTTCCATCAATACTTGGATAAATTTGTGGTGGTATTTATTGATGATATTCTGGTATATTCCAAAAGCCATGAAGAGCACGAGGAGCATCTCAGAATCGTGCTAGAGACGTTGAGGCAAGAGAAGCTTTATGCTAAGCTCAGTAAATGTGAGTTTTACATGGATAAGGTGCCATTCTTGGGGCATATTATCTCAGGAGAAGGACTGTCAGTAGATCCAGAGAAGGTTGCTGCTATTGAGACTTGGCCTACACCGACATCAGTTGCTGAGGTGAGGAGTTTTCTAGGACTTGCTGGATATTACAGAAGGTTCGTAGAAAATTTCTCAAGGATTGCGGAGCCAATGACAAAGTTAACACGGAAAGATCAGGACTTTGCATGGACAGAAGAATGTCAGCTGACCTTTGAAGAATTGAAGAGGCGTCTAACAACAGCACCGGTCTTGACTCTTCCTTCAGGGTCAGGTGGTTTTGTTGTTTACAGCGATGCGTCAGGTAGTGGCTTAGGATGTGTTTTGATGCAACATGGCAAAGTTATTGCTTATGCATATCGAGACAGTTGAAGGTCCATGAGAAGAACTACCCAACGCATGATCTGGAGCTAGCTGCTGTAATATTTGTACTGAAGATTTGGAGGCATTATTTTTATGGTGAGAAGGTGGAAATCTTCACTGATCACAAAAGTCTAAAGTATGTATATACCCAGAAGGAGCTTAACATGAGGCAAAGACGCTGGCTGGAGTTGATGGTGGACTTTGATATAGATCTGCAATACCACCCAGGGAAGGCGAATGTAGTAGCAGACGCACTTAGCAGGAAGCCTACAGCTTATTTCTTGACAATACAGCCTGAGCTATTGAGAGATCTACAGGAGCTCCAGATAGAGGTTATTCTACCAAGACGGAGTGGCTTGCTGGCTAATCTGGAAGTGAAGTCATCGCTCGTGGAAAGGATTAAAGAAGCTTTGCCTACTGATGCAAGATTTAGAAGACTCAAAGAGAAGACAGAAGCAGGCATGCAGACGGGACTTCGCATACATGAGGATGGGACATTAAGGTGCGGAGATCGTCTATATGTTCCAAATGGAGAACTAAGACAGGAGCTAATGACTGAAGCACATAGCTCCATATACTCTGTTCATCCAGGAGGAACAAAGATGTATCAAGATCTAAGGCAATATTATTGGTGGCATGGAATGAAGAGAGAGATTTCCAGATTTGTAGCTAAATGTTTAGTCTGCCAACAAGTGAAAGCCGAGCATCAGAGGACTGCCGGAATGCTGCAGCCGCTTCCCATACCAGAATGGAAGTGGGAACATATCACCATGGACTTTGTCACGGGATTCCCAAGAAGCCCCAGTGGAAAAGATGCGGTATGGGTTATCGTGGACCGACTCACTAAATCGGCACACTTCTTGCCATTTAGAGTTGGTCAGTCCACAGAGATACTAGCCGACATGTATATGCGACAAATAGTAAGATTGCATGGAGTGCCGGTTAGTATTGTATCAGGTCGAGATTCGAGATTTACCTCTCATTTCTGGCGAAGTATGCAAGAGAGTCTTGGCACCAGACTAAAATTCAGCACTGCCTATCATCCCCAGACAGATGGTCAATCAGAACGTACAATCCAGATCTTGGAGGATATGCTGTGATCCTGTATGTTAGACTTTGGAGGGTCTTGGGAAGATCATTTACATTTGGTAGAGTTCTCCTACAACAACAGTTATCAGGCAAACATCAAGATGGCACCTTTCGAGGCGTTATACGGTAGGAAGTACAGATCGCCAATATGCTGGAGTGACGTCGGAGAGCGTCAGATATTGGGGCCAGAGTTGGTAATGCAAACAGTAGAGAAGGTGAAGCAAATCCAGAATCATCTTCGTGCAGCTCAGGACAGACAGAAGCATTGGGCTGATACACACCGACGTCCCCTGGAGTTCAAGGAAGGAGAATATGTATTCCTGAGGATTTCACCTACTCGAGGAACCATTCGCTTTGGGAGCAGAGGCAAGTTGAGTCCAAGGTACATTGGGCCCTTTGATATTCTGGAGCGCATTGGTGAGGTGGCTTATCGTCTAGCATTACCTCCATCTTTAGAGGGAGTGCATGATGTATTCCATGTCTCACAGTTGAGAAGATATGTGACTGACCCAAGTCACATAGTGGATCATTCTGAGATCGCCGTAGGTCCAAGCCTGAGATATGAAGAACAACCAGTGGGTATACTCGGCACCAGTGAGAAGACACTACGAGGGCAGACAATTAAACTGGTTCGTGTGGCATGGAAGCAACACTCTCCTGGTGAATCTACTTGGGAGAGAGAAGATATCATGCGCCAGAAATACCCTCACTTATTCGAGGATGCAGGTATATCTTAAGTAATTTTTGTAATTCCTGTAGTTCTGTTCTATTAGTAGTTTAATCTTTAAATTGCGAGGACGCAATTTTCTTAAGGGGGGTAGATTGTAATCACCTAAAAATTTTAAGAATTTTTAAATTTAATTTTCTGGAATTAATTAGCAATTTCTGTAATTTTTAAACCAATAAATTAAAGTAGTCTAATTTAAAATGAATTTTTAAATGAAAATAAATAATATTAAAATGTGATGAAAATTATAATTTCTAGTGTAAAATTAAAAACCGAGTATGGGGTATTTTTCTGGGAATTTATTGGAACCCGGATGAATTTTTAAAGCATTATAAACTATTGTATAATTTAACTGATTAATTTAAACCAAATTAATTAATAAACCAACCCAACCCTGAGACTGAACCGGACCGGACCGGCCGGTCTGATCAAACCGAACTGGCCCAACTCTTAGCGGGTCGGATCCGGGTAAGACTCGACCCGCCAGGACCCGATCTGACCCGTTTCAAACCCTAACCTCTGAATCCCGATCGGCCCGACCCTTCACCTGGCCGGCGGCCGTTTCCGCCGCCGTGGCCGCCGGCCGACCCTACGGTTCACATCCCCCGTACCCGACGACCCATCCCCTTTATTTTCCGGCCAACCCCCGGCGTTTCCTCTCCCTATTTTCCCTCTATAAAAGCCGCGGTGGCCGCCGGAAAACCCCCTTGACACCCACCCTCTCCGGCGACCTCCAAACCGTCTCCGACCACCCGCTGACACCGCCCAGATGTAAACTCCCTCGACCAGATTTCAGTAATTTAGGATTAATTTTGACTAATTAGAATTAGTGCAACTTTTTTTAAAATTTTATTTATTATATATTATATTGATTGTGCACCTGTTCATTACACAATTGACTAGGGCATCACACTAGCTGTTAACCCTAAACAAATTTCACATTCCTGCTCTAGACTAGTCAGACTACTTTTTCTGTATTTTGTGCAACTTCCAGAAACCTCGTTTGATGCTTCGTTTTAGTCGCACAAATATCGTTACAAACGTATGTATTTATTTCCTATTTAATTTTTTGCTCTTTACCCATCTATGTACCCCTAGAGATTTGAGGACCAGTAGGCACCTGTTTTTGCCAAACAAAAATACGATAATATTCTACTCTAATTGTATTACAATTATCGTTTTGACACCGTAGAAAAATTATGACTCTAATAGCCTCTAAATAATTAGTGAACACCGTGCGCAGTATTTATTAAATAATAAATACGATGACTGTATCACCTGTAATATCAGACCCTGCACCTGCCCAGAATCACCCCACACTGTCCAAAACATTTTTCCCCAGCGATTTCCCTCATTTTTGTACAATTTAGAATTTCGGGAAATCAGTATTTAAAATCAGGTAAATTGCGAAATTACGCAAAATATAAATTTTATGCATTTATGCAATTATTGAAAAGTTAGGGGTTTATATGCAAAATTGCATGCTAGGTGGCCAAATCCTATTGGCTAGACCATAGGTGAGTGGGACCCACCCAAAACACCCAGAAAAATCCTGTAGAAATATTCCAAATACCAAATTACCAAAATGTCCCTGAAGTTCCACATAATTACAGAATTGCCACTCTCTCAAAACCCTATATAAACCCTAACCCACCCATTCAAATCCTTACAGCCCTTCCCTCCACCACCTTCCCCTCCGCCTCCGGCCGTCGTCGACCACCGCCACCCTACCCAAACCCTTCGCCCCGACCTCCTCTACCTACCACCACCACCTCGCCTCCCCACGACGCCGCCACCGGCCGCCCTAGCCCCCGCAGCGACCACCACCCCCTAACCCAAGCTGCTGCCACCCTCACCCCGACGCCTCTAGCCGCCACCACCACCGCCGTGCACCTCCGCCACCACCCCCAACCTGACCGCCACCCTCCCCTCTTCCAAACCCGCCGCCTGCCCAGCCACCTCCGCCGCTCCTCCGCCGGCCAGCGCCCCCGCAAGCTGCTGCTGCTGCTGCTGTCAGTGGCCACTGCTACTGTTGCTGCTCCTCCGGCCGCCTCCGGCCAGCTCCGCCGCTGTCCTCCCGCCGGCGACACCGCGTGGGACCCCCCTTGCCACCTGTAAGGTATATTATACCTATACTATACTAAAATACGTAATTAATCTATAGTACATGTATATATGTATATAATATATGTATATATGTATATATATATGTATATATATATGTATATTACTATGTATTTATATGTATTTATATGTATATATATATATATATATATATATATATATATATATTGTATATACTATATATACTGTTATTATACAGTATATTATAATATATATACTACTATTATATACTTACTAAATTAATGTATATATAATACTATATAATATATATGTATATGTATATATAATTACTATATACTATTATGGAATATTACATATATATAGTATATATATATATGTACATATATTTATAATATATGTATACTATATATATTATATATTATATATATAACATATTTGTATATGTTATATAATTACTAGTATATATGTATGCTATGCATTTTTTTGGGTTGTTTATTTTTCTGCATTTATATTTCTGCACTTATATTATATATATATCTATATATATATATATATATTATCTATATGTATTTATATATTAATATCCAGCTGGATAATACAGCTTATTATAAATATGTAAATTTACATTTCTGCAATATATTATATACTATATATAATACCAGCTGGATAATACAGCTTAATTATATATATTATATTTCAATTCTTGCAAATGTCATTTCAATTTATATAAATTATTTATATCAGTGGATATACCCTGAATATATATGTATTTAATTTCTGCCCTGTCTTTTCAATATTATTATATATTAGAGGATACACCCTGATGAATACTATATTATTTATCGCAGTGGATATACCCTGCTACTATATATTATTACCTGCATTTATCTGTTATATATATATATATACTATTATATATATTATATCTATGCCTACTATATATATATATCTATACTATATATATGTGTATATATATATGTTTTATATTACAGCCTGGATATTCACGAACCCTGTCTATTTTAACAGAAACCAACTTCAGCACTGCCAGTGACCCCCTGTCACCAGCAATCTCAAACCTGACTGTGAAATCAGGTTATCAACACTATCAGGGAGTAGGCAAGTATACCTTGCCAAGTTATTGTTTAAATTAAATTGTTGATATCTACTTTGTTCTGAAATTCATATACCATGATCACCTGAGACTATCTTGGGTACAGTCAACTGTTATGTTGACACGATATTACAGACTCACCAACAGCTGAGAGAATATCCTAATATTCTCCTAGACCCTATCACGAGAACACGCAACATGGTTGTATTACATATATGGATGTGAGCTGCGTATTTGATTAGCTACCATTACGTATGACCCGCATCACGGATTAGAATAACTCAGGAAATGTACGACTGGACACTTAGTTTCATTGGGATGGGAAAGATAACTAGTTGACGTATGGGACACCCCCTCCAATAATGTTTTATACCTTCGTACCAGTGATGGTCGATTGCAGAGTTCCCTGAGTCGGGGGCATACGACACCTATATTAGCCAGTCGCCACGATTGGTGAATTACGTCAGCGTATGTCTAGCCACACATTCCCATGCGTACTACTGGATCTTTACTTGCATTTTCACTTAGTATGGTTAGCACCCTGTATTTATTTTATTTCTTTATTCAGTATTTACATTACATGGCATGTCATTTTTCTGTATCTTGTTACGTCCCACTGAGGACCTGGTTCCTTGCCAGATCTAGATGAGGCTTTCTACCCCACAGTGTACGGGCCTGATCAGGAGGCCAGATGTGCTACCGAGGAGGAGCTCGAGGAGACACCCTCAGAGTAGGCTTGACCCTAGATGCTGCTACCTGGAGATGGAGATGTTTTGATCAGATAGACACTGCTTAGTCTATCTGATTTTTCTGCGCTATTATCAGTAGTTGTTTGTAGTAGGCTTGTATTCTCACCAGTTGTGTACTGTATCAGACTCAGTTATATATATATATTTCAGCACTTGCTTTTCTGACATTTTGTTGTGAATGAGATATCTTTACCTGTTCTATACTTGTAGTATTTTAGGACAGCGTAGCACGTCCCTTTGGGTCCATCAAAGTGGATTAAGCCCTTAGTGACGTGTCAGCTGGCCAGTGACACGTGGCCTAGTTCCTGACATTTTGGGACTGGGGCGTGACATGGTTTTAGTGGTGGCCCATGCAGGTCCAATTTTATTTGCTAGTGGTATGATAACATGCCCAGCAATGCCTGCAATAGGATAGAAATATTAGGTCTCATCCACACTGACACCATCTTTACAAATTCTATTATTGCATCTTGCTTGATTATCATTATTTATCTCCTTTGTGTTTTCTAATTATCCTATTTTCCTCAGAAATATGGACATACCCGGGAAACTTGCGAATAATGGGACTGACCAAGCAACAGACCCTTCTCCAAGTGCCCAAGGAACTCCGTCCAATCACCAGAATTCTAGCCAGGAGACGACACCAACTCCACATGCAGAGACACCTTTGTCTCCACCTCCAGCCTTGCCTATCCAGATGCCACAACTTGAGGGTCAACCTCAAATGTTGCAGTTTCTCCAGACTATGTTGCAGAACCAGTGGCAACAAACTGAGGCCCTGAGACAGTCTCAGTGGCAGCAAACTGAAGCTCTGCGACAGACGTTGATGACGGCTTTGGAGAGAACTACTACTCCGACACCAGTACCTGTCCTACCAGCGGGCACAGTTCGAGGCTTCCGTCAAATGAGCCCGAGGGATTTCAAAGGCAACGAGACTCCTGAAGAGATCTCCGATTGGATCTCCAACACCGAAATGCTGCTAGAAGGATCGCAACTCACTCCCGACCTATGGATGACCGCTGTGAGGGGCCAACTTCTTGGCAACGCCCATCACTGGTGGGAATCCATAGAGCGCAGCGTCGGCAAAGACCAAACTTGGCAACAATTCTTGGAGCATTTCAACGCCAAGTACTTTCCAGCGATAGTCCAGAATGCCCTATACTCCCAGTTCCTGCACCTGGAGCAAGGAAACATGACGGTAGATGCCTACGACGCGGAGTTTAGCAGACTAAGTCGTTTCGGTGCTGATCTGATCCCGAACGAGCTGAAGAAGGCTAAAAGATTCCACCATGGCCTTAACCACGAGCTCCAGAGGTATACAACAACGCAGTCGAGAATCTCCTACAACGAGGTTCTTACAGAAGCCAGGGAGCAAGAAGCCATTGGTCGAGGAGCCAGACGCTCAAATCCAACCTTCCCGGCCAAGAATCAGCACGGAGCAGGAGGACCTATACGTCGTCCCCAATATCAGACGCAGCAGACGACGGGGCCTTACCAGAAGAGGGAGCTCCCGATTTGTCACTTTTGTGGCAAGAAGGGGCATTTTGCCAATGACTGTAGAAAAAAGCTGGGACTATGCCTGCTATGTGGAGCTAAAAATCATATGGCCAAAGACTGCCCATAACGCAGAGATGCAGCACCACAACAAGGGCAGAAGCCAGGAGCACAAGCTCAGAAGATGCTTCCCTCCACATCAGGAGGATATCAGAGAGGAGCACCTCTGCCTACTCAAGAAACCCAGTTCAAGGCCAGACAACAAGCCGGAGGACAAAGGCAGGGACAAGCCTTTGCGTTAGCTGCCGTTGCAGAAGAACCTGAAGGGGAAACTATAACAGGTACCATTTTAGTTGCATCATTACCTGCAACTGTATTATTCGATTCTGGGGCTACTTTGTCTTTCATATCCAGTAGTTTCGTAGCCATGCACAAGCTATCCACTTCCCCGCTACCCAAGTGTTGGAAAATACTTACTGGAGGAGGTATTGTTCCAGTTACCAACATTATCGAAACCTGTCCAGTAGTTGTTTGTAGTAGAGGACTAAGAGCGCGATTTTTGGTACTTCCAATGCCAAATTTCGATGTTGTCTTAGGCATGGACTGGCTAAGCCAGAACGATGCTATCCTAGACTGCCGAAAGGGTAGTGTTATCTTTAGACCCCCAGATCACCCAGAGTTCGAATATGTCCGAGGAACCATCGAGCAAGGAGTAGGCCAGACTCCTAGAGCTTACATGGCGATGGAGACAGCACTTCCCTCAATTGTAGCAGAGTTCGAGGACGTATTTCCAGAAGAATTGCCAGGCCTACCGCCTGACAGAGAAGTGGAGTTCATTATTGAGCTGATACCTGGAGCTGCACCAGTATCCTCCAATGTATACCGACTGGCGAAGAAGGAGCTTGACGAGCTGAAGCTTCAACTGGAGGAACTACAGATCAAGGGATTTGTTCGTCCTAGTGCATCACCCTGGGGAGCACCAGTGTTGTTTGTTCCAAAGAAGGACGGAACATATCGCATGTGCATTGATTACAGAGCCCTCAACGCTCTGACAATAAAAAAACAAGTACCCCTTGCCGAGAATTGACGACCTGTTCGATCAACTAACAGGAGCCGTGGTATTCTCGAAGATAGACTTGAGATCAGGTTATCATCAGGTCAAGGTACGGAGGGAAGATATTCCAAAGACAGCATTCAGGACTCGTTATGGTCATTACGAGTTCCTGGTGATGCCTTTTGGACTAACTAATGCACCTGCCGTATTCATGAACCTGATGAACAGAGTCTTCCACCAATATCTGGACCAGTTCGTGGTAGTCTTCATCGACGACATTCTGGTGTATTCAAAAAGCCACGAGGAGCATGAAGAGCACTTAAGGTTGGTATTAGAGACACTGAGACGGGAGAGCCTTTATGCTAAGATGAGCAAGTGTGAATTCTTCCTGGACCGTGTCGCATTTCTTGGACACGTTATCACAGGAGAAGGCATCTCGGTAGACCCAGCAAAGATCTCATCTGTTGAGACGTGGCCAACCCCGACCAACGTCTCAGAGGTGAGAAGCTTTCTAGGACTTGCCGGATATTACCGGAGGTTCGTAGAAAACTTTGCAAGAATCGCGGAGCCGATTACCCGTCTTACTCGCAAGGAGCAGGAGTTCATATGGACTGAAGATTGCCAGACAGCTTTTGATGACTTGAAGAAGCGTCTGACTACAGCTCCCATTTTGACTATACCATCTGGATCCGGAGGTTTCGTCATATATAGCGATGCATCCGAAAAAGGATTTGGTTGTGTCTTAATGCAACATGGGAAAGTTGTAGCTTATGCCTCAAGACAGTTGAGGACTCATGAGAAGAATTACCCCACTCACGATCTGGAGCTTGCCGCAGTCATCTTCGCCCTGAAGCTATGGAGACACTATCTATATGGCGAAAGAGTGGAGATATTCACCGATCATAAAAGTTTGAAGTACGTCTACACCCAGAAGGACCTAAATCTGAGACAAAGACGATGGCTCGAAGTGATGGCGGATTTCGAAATTGATCTACAGTACCATCCAGGGAAAGCTAATATGGTGGCAGATGCTCTAAACAGAAGACCCTCGGCATTCTTTATGATCACCCAATCAGGTCTTCTGAGAGATCTAGAAAATTTGGGAATAGAGGTCATTATGCCAGGACTTGACGGCCAATTATCAAACTATCAGCTGCAATCAACTTTGGTAGAAAGAATCAAAGCTGCTCTACCAACAGATGCAAGATTTCAGAGGCTTCGACAAAGAACAGAGGCTGGAATTCAGACAGGATGTCGCATACACGAAGATGGGACTCTAAGATGTGGTGATCGTCTTTATGTTCCAAATGGAGAACTTTGTAATGAGCTGATGTCAGAAGCTCATAGCTCAACATACTCTATACATCCAGGAGGCACAAAGATGTACAGAGATCTGCGACAATATTACTGGTGGCATGGAATGAAGCGGGAGATAGCACGCTTTGTGGCCAAATGTCTGGTGTGTCAGCAGGTCAAGGCTGAGCATCAGAGATCTGCCGGTCTACTTCAACCCCTCCCAATACCCGAGTGGAAATGGGAACACATTACGATGGACTTTGTTACGGGCTTCCCAAGAAGTCCTAGTGGTCGTAATGCTGTATGGGTAATCGTAGATAGACTCACAAAGGCTGCTCATTTCCTACCTTTTAGAGTTGGACAATCTACAGAAGTCTTGGCGGACATGTACATGAAGGAGATAGTGCGTCTGCATGGAGTACCAGTCAGCATAGTATCTGACAGAGATACGAGATTTACATCTTACTTTTGGCGAAGTATGCAAGAAAGTCTTGGTACCCGCCTCAAGTTCAGCACCTCGTATCACCCACAAACAGATGGCCAATCAGAACGCACCATCCAGACACTTGAAGATATGCTGAGAGCCTGCATGCTTGATTTCAGCGGATCATGGGAAGATCATCTACACCTGGTAGAATTTTCCTACAACAACAGCTATCAAGCGAGCATTCAAATGGCTCCCTTTGAAGCTTTGTATGGAAGGAAATGTCGTTCCCCAGTATGCTGGAGCGATGTTGGCGAGAGACAGATCTTGGGACCAGAACTGATTATTCGTACGGTGAAAAAAGTAAAGAAGATCCAGGGACACCTACGAGCTGCACAAGACAGGCAGAAGCACTGGGCCAACATTCATCGCCGACCTCTAGAGTTCCAAGTAGGGGAGCATGTGTTCTTAAAGATCTCACCTACTAGAGGAACTATCAGATTTGGAGGAAGAGGGAAGCTAAGTCCAAGGTACATTGGACCCTTCGATGTGCTAGATCGCGTCGGAGAAGTTGCTTACAGACTAGCTCTACCTCAGACTTTGGAGGGAGTACATGACGTCTTCCACGTATCTCAGCTGAGGAGGTACATTCCAGACCCGAGTCATGTGCTAGACTACTCAGAGATCACCATCGGGCCAAGCTTATCTTATCAGGAGGAGCCTGTAGAGATTCTGGACCGTAGCGAGAAAGTGTTGTGAGGCCAGACTATTCCTCTCGTTCGTGTTGCATGGAGACATCATGCACCAGGTGAATCCACCTGGGAACGAGAAGAGGATATTCGTCAGCGTTATCCCCACCTATTTCCAAACCAGGGTATGTCTAATATTTCAAATTCAATCTTTCTTAATCATCATATGTCCTTTTTCATTCTCATTATATGGTTGTTTTTATTTCGAGGACAAAATATTCTAAGGAGGGTAGATTGTAAACTCCCTCGACCAGATTTCAGTAATTTAGGATTAATTTTGACTAATTAGAATTAGTGCAACTTTTTTTTAAATTTTATTTATTATATATTATATTGATTGTGCACCTGTTCATTACACAATTGACTAGGGCATCACACTAGCTGTTAACCCTAAACAAATTTCACATTCCTGCTCTAGACTAGTCAGACTACTTTTTTTTTATTTTGTGCAACTTCCAGAAACCTCGTTTGATGCTTCGTTTTAGTCGCACAAATATCGTTACAAACGTATGTATTTATTTCCTATTTAATTTTCTGCTCTTTACCCATCTCTGTACCCCTAGAGATTTGAGGACCAGTAGGCACATGTTTTTGCCAAACAAAAATACGATAATATTCTACTCTAATTGTATTACAATTATCGTTTTGACACCGTAGAAAAATTATGACTCTAATAGCCTCTAAATAATTAGTGAACACCGTGCGCAGTATTTATTAAATAATAAATACGATGACTGTATCACCTGCAATATCAGACCCTGCACCTGCCCAGAATCACCCCACACTGTCCAAAACATTTTTCCCCAGCGATTTCCCTCATTTTTGTACAATTTAGAATTTCGGGAAATCAGTATTTAAAATCAGGTAAATTGCGAAATTACGCAAAATACAAATTTTATGCATTTATGCAATTATTAAAAAGTTAGGGGTTTATATGCAAAATTGCATGCTAGGTGGCCAAATCCTATTGGCTAGACCATAGGTGAGTGGGACCCACCCAAAACACCCAGAAAAATCCCGTAGAAATATCCCAAATACCAAATTACCAAAATGTCCCTGAAGTTCCACATAATTACAGAATTGCCACTCTCTCAAAACCCTATATAAACCCTAACCCACCCATTCAAATCCTTACAGCCCTTCCCTCCACCACCTTCCCCTCCGCCTCCGGCCGTCGTCGACTGTAAGCCCCTGATTTTTCAAAAATATTAAAATTGGGATTTTTCACAATTTTTAGAATTTTCTGGGAATTTTCTGTAATTAAAATCAAGCTTTTCAATTAATAAATGATTTTTAATTAGCAATAAATAATATTAAAATATCATAAAAATAATATTTTTGGGTGTAAAATGAAAAATTGGACTTAGGGTAATTTTTTTGGATTTTTCTGGGCCTCAGACATATTTTTAAATGCCTAAAAACTAATTTATTAATTATTTAAATTAATTATCTATTTATTTATTTATTTATTTATTATTTTATTATTTTATTTTATTTTATTTTTCTGCGGGCCGCCCAGGCCCATTGGGCCGCAGCCCGGCCCGCTAGCCCAGCCCAGCCCCCTTTCGGGTCGGGTTGGGTTCAGCCGAACCCGACCGCCGCAGCCCGACCCGCCCGCGCGCTCAGCCCCCACGTCCCGCGTCCCACGCCGACCGCCGCGCGCAGCGCCGCGCGTCCCGCGCCCCGCCCGCCGCGCTCCCCGCGCCCACGTCGCCCTCGCCCCCCGCCGTGCTCGGCCTTCCCCAACCGTCACCGCCCTATTTAAACCCCCCGCCTCCGTTCTCCTCCTCCGCCTCAGATCTCTCCCTCGCCGTAACCCTAGACGCCGCCGCCGCCTCCCAGAGCTCCGCCGACCGGCCGCTGTTCCCTCGCCGACCTCGCCCCACCGTCGCCTCCCCTCCGGCGCCCCGCTCCGCCGTTCCCGACGCCGACAGCAACCCAGCAACAGCAGCAGCAGCCGCAGCCGCCGCTGCCGGCCGCCTAGCGCCACCGCCGCCCCCGTGGACGCCGCGCCGCCCCTCGGCGAACCTTCCCCGGCCCCCTTCGGCGCCTCTCCGGCCGTCCTCCGCCGTCCACGGCCGTAATCCGCCGAAACCCTAACCCTAAAGCCCGATTCGTCGTGTCGTGTCGGACACGACACGGACACGATTTCGACCCTGTTTTCGGGTCCCCTTCAGGTATGTGTAACTTTCGCCTCGTAGCTCCGTTTTCAATTCCGCAAATTGCGTTGTGAAGCCTGTATGACCCTCTCGGTGTCCGGACAAACTGTTCGGGACACCGCGTCCTGTGGTGATCGCACACCGCGATCCAAAAACAGGAAAAACTAGACCCTGTTTCACCCCGGAACCGAGTACGTTCCGCCAAACGGGACGAATTGGTCGCGTGCGGTCTTCACAGATACGTGCGCATCATCGATACGGACGTGTGAGTCTTCGTGGAAGCTGATTCGGGTGTGCGTGCACACCGGAATCAACGCGTATCCGCGGACATCGCCCCGTATCCGCCTTTTCGGCAATTCACCCTAACTTCGTGCACACTCGTCAGATCGAGACGAAACTTGCACCATCGGACTCGTAGCGATACGCTGGTCCTGTGGGTCAAGTTTGGTTCGATTCTGAGAACGTTGACGAAATCGCGTGTCGTGGGCCCCACAGGCCCCGCTCGACGGACGATTTTGTGTTCGGCTCATCGGAATCCAAATCTGGAAGTTCCGTTGGGTTCGTATCAGCGTTCCTGACCTGTTGACACTAAGTTTTGTGAATTTGGAGACCTTTGACCCGGACACGTTTTTCGGTGCAAAGCGGGCCCAACGGCGGACCCCGTTTTGACCCAAAACTGCCGTTTTGCCCTTGTCTCCAATTTGGACCCAAGGACAGGCATTTCTAGCTATTTGACATCTTCTGAGAGTGATGGTAATGTCTATTTCAGCTTTTGGACTCATCTCTGGACTTTTCCCCCAAGAACCTAATTAATCAGATCCAAACAACAGGCAAGTACCTGCACTTCAAGTTAATCTTTATATATTGTGATAATTAATTCCCTGCCATACATGTACCCTTGATGTTTACACCTAGTGTTAGAAATGTTGAATTTCATGTCTTGAATATTGGTAGTTCCTGTCTTGTTTTTCATGTCGGGTGGGAGAATACCTAGAAGGCATGTAGTTTACCCTTTCCCCTGGATTGACTAATAGCTGTTGGTACACGACTGTCCATCAGCCGGATCTCGATTGAATTGTCTAATAGCCGTTTATGACGGCCGGATTAGCCTTATAAACCCCTACATGCCAACTATGTATTCTAAAAACAAACACAAGTTCACACAGATAGTTCTGGTCATGTTATATTTCTTGCTGGCTATTGTAGTTTCATTTCCTGTTTCATTTATTTCAGTTTCTCATATTCCTGTTTACAACTAACTCTGAGATAATAATGTTCTGCTAATGCTGTTTCTCAACATGATATCCAATATTTAATTGTCATAAGATATTTAGTTTAATCTTGTCGTGCACTGTGTACTTTGCTCCTTTCCTGACTGGATCTGTTGTTTAGGCGATGATGAGAACCTTGCCCCCACCTATTATGGCCCCTATGAGGCAGCAGGTGATACAGTTGCAGAGCCAGTTCCCGCACAGGAAGCTACTCCTGCTGAGTAGTTAGCAGTAGTTATCTTAGTTTTGCTCTTTATCTTATTTAATCGGGTTTGTCCCCGATTCGAATATTGAATTTCTGTACTTAAACATTTGAATCTGTTGTTACATTTATTTCCAGTTGCAAATCTTAAGTTTCATTTCTCCTTATTATCTTGCCCATGTTGTTGTGAATGAGCTAGTTAGTAAATCTGGATTTGACCTAGACAGCGTACTACCGCCGATTCTGCTGCGTAGGCTGGACGTACCCACGCACTCGTGCCCGAATTTCTGGGTGCGGGTCGTGATACGTTTTTATGGTGGCCCATGCAGGTCCTATCCTAAAATAGGGTAATACCCTAGGACAGGGTATGGAATAAAATTGAGGATTCTAGGAAAAGCTCATTCACAGTATAGGGTCCTTATTTCAATTCTTGATATCATTTCTGCTCAATTATCCTATCGCCTTTGATTTCCAAGTAATCTATTCTGATCTCCCTATCCCTTCATCTTTCAGTATGGTTCAGACGAGAAACACAGTAGGAGGCACATCAGAACCAGCTGAGCAGAATGTGCCCGAAACTCTTGCACTCCCGCCGCCTCCATCTGTTCCGGCAGTTACTCTAGATGGGGCACAGCTACTCGGAGTGTTCCAGGGACTAGTGGAATCCCAGAAAGAACAGACTGCACTTCTGCGGACCAGCCTCTCAGAAGCTATTAAGTCCCAGGAGTCGCCACAAAAGAGGCCGGGAAGTGCCAAAGACTTCAAGAATCTAAGACCCCTGGAATTTTACGGAACTGAGGGCATTCTCTATGCCGATGAATGGATAGAGAATGTCGAGAGACTCCTGAAGACTGCCCGGGTCCCTGATGACCTCAAAGTGGAGTCCGCAAGCCTGCAACTGTTTGACATTGCTCGAACCTGGTTCAGAGACGAACCCCAACTATCTGCTCCTGACATCACCTGGGAGGACTTCAAGAGGCTATTCAAGGAGAAATTTTACCCCGAAGTAGCTCAGGAAGCTCTCGAAAGCCAATTCGAGAGACTGGAATAAGGTAACCTATCTGTTGATGAGTATACTGCTGAATTTAGCAGGTTAAGCCACTTTGCGGAGTACATGGTTCGTACCCCGGAGGACAGAGCCCGTAGATTCAAGAAGGGGCTGTCTCCGGATATTCGCCTTGCTGTCACCACCAGCCGAGCTCGCACCTATGAGGAAATCTTAAATGTGGCACAAGGCGTTGAGAGAGACATGGGGCATAAACTAAAGCGAGAAAGAGATACCGGAAATGCGGGACCCAACAAACGCCCTTTTCAACAACAACAGCAGGGGGCCCCGCAACAAGCTCAGCGTCCTCTCCCTCGAGCTCCAGCACCCCAACACCAGGCCCAGGGACAGAACCAACAAGCTGCTGCTTGTAACTATTGTCATAGACCAGGCCATACTTGGCAAGTTTGCAGAAAGAGGCTAGGTGTTTATCTACTTTGTGGATCACCAGAACATCGAGTGAGGGACTGTCCCACTGCTCCAGGACGCGGACAAGCTTACGTAATGACCGTGGAGAACGCGCAGACCTTGGGAGCAGCTAATGCGCGTAAGTGATTCGTAGATACTTTTTTCTAGTATTGTTTTCGTGCCTATTGGTTCGTGACCTCAGCCCCAACTTAGTAATTTTGAACTTGCTAAATACCTGGTATG
Organism: Iris macrosiphon; assembly: GCA_036927795.1. NCBI lineage: Eukaryota > Viridiplantae > Streptophyta > Magnoliopsida > Asparagales > Iridaceae > Iris > Iris macrosiphon. The sequence continues at coordinate 9,193,715 of JAYESA010000005.1, read as the reverse complement.
CTTTTAAATTTGATAACTGTTTTAGAGACTTTTTGCTATTGTGCTTATTTTGTGTTATTTTGTGAACTTCAATAATTTGCACCTCCTTTTCATCATCATCTAGCGCACTTAATTTTGCCGAACTTGACTTATGCTGCTATTTTATAGCCTAGTTTTGCAAGCTTACCCTTTATCGGGCTTGTTCAGGACACATGTATTACTGAGGCCTGATCAACCCCACTAATACAAGTGTCTACTCAGAATCAGTGTACTACGGTCTGATCAACCTTAGTGCATTTTGATTCGCACTTTGCACGACTACCTTACGTGGATTTGAGAGATATAGTGACTAGTATACTTGCCCCTAAAAGTGTCCGAGCATATCGTATCAGTTACATAACCGTACTAATACGAGCATGCGAATAAATGACTACCAGAATAGAATCTCAATCCATAACCGCCTGACAATCCCCATTAGAATTCTTTAAACGCCTTGATCCCTATACCTCTGTTCTACCACCTCGCCCTTAAACTCTTATTATTGATCCTCGTCTTCCCTTACTTCGGAAAGACAAAATTTTGTGTTTGATATAAGTTGAATTGTAGTATTAGACATACCCCTCAGACCGGTCAAATTGATGTTAACCCTTTATGACTAAGGCAATACCCTAAGTGATGTGTTTTGTGTTGCAGACTTAAAGATTCAATACCATGATTTATTAAGTTGGGACCTAGCTTTACTAGTTGTACAACCTTAAAGGATATGGGTAAAATTCTATGTTGGGTAGCGACCGCCATGTTCACCTAAACCCGTTATACTGTGACCAGGTGAGTTTGGACAGAGAGAACCCTGCCATAATTTAAATTTTGAGGACGGAATTTTTATAAGTTGGGTAGATTGTAAGCCCCTGATTTTTCAAAAATATTAAAATTGGGATTTTTCACAATTTTTGGAATTTTCTGGGAATTTTCTGTAATTAAAATCAAGCTTTTCAATTAATAAATAATTTTTAATTAGCAATAAATAATATTAAAATATCATAAAAATAATATTTTTGGGTGTAAAATAAAAAATTGGACTTAGGGTAATTTTTCTGGATTTTTCTAGGCCTCAGACATATTTTTAAATGCCTAAAAACTAATTTATTAATTATTTAAATTAATTATCTATTTATTTATTTATTTATTATTTTATTATTTTATTTTATTTTATTTTTCTGCGGGCCGCCCAGGCCCATTGGGCCGCAGCCCGGCCCGCTAGCCCAGCCCAGCCCCCTTTCGGGTTGGGTCGGGTTCAGCCGAACCCGACGGCCGCAGCCCGACCCGCCCGCGCGCTCAGCCCCCACGTCCCGCGTCCCACGCCGACCGCCGCGCGCAGCGCCGCGCGTCCCGCGCCCCGCCCGCCGCGCTCCCCGCGCCCACGTCGCCCTCGCCCCCGCCGTGCTCGGCCTTCCCCAACCGCCACCGCCCTATTTAAACCCCCCGCCTCCGTTCTCCTCCTCCGCCTCAGATCTCTCCCTCGCCGTAACCCTAGACGCCGCCGCCGCCTCCCAGAGCTCCGCCGACCGGCCGCTGTTCCCTCGCCGACCTCGCCCCACCGTCGCCTCCCCTCCGGCGCCCCGCTCCGCCGTCCCCGACGCCGACAGCAACCCAGCAACAGCAGCAGCAGCCGCAGCCGCCGCTGCCGGCCGCCTAGCGCCACCGCCGCCCCCGTGGACGCCGCGCCGCCCCTCGACGAACCTTCTCCGGCCCCCTCCGGCGCCTCTCCGGCCGTCCACGGCCGTAATCCGCCGAAACCCTAACCCTAAAGCCCGATTCGTCGTGTCGTGTCGGACACGACACGGACACGATTTCGACCCTGTTTTTGGGTCCCCTTCAGGTATGTGTAACTTTCGCCTCGTAGCTCCGTTTTCAATTCCGCAAATTGCGTTGTGAAGCCTGTATGACCCTCTCGGTGTCCGGACAAACTGTTCGGGACACCGCGTCCTGTGGTGATCGCACACCGCGATCCAAAAACAGGAAAAACCAGACCCTGTTTCACCCCGGAACCGAGTACGTCCCGCCAAACGGGACGAATTGGTCGCGTGCGGTCTTCACAGATACGTGCGCATCATCGATACGGACGTGTGAGTCTTCGTGGAAGCTGATTCGGGTGTGCGTGCACACCGGAATCAACGCGTATCCGCGGACATCGCCCCGTATCCGCCTTTTCGGCAATTCACCCTAACTTCGTGCACACTCGTCAGATCGAGACGAAACTTGCACCATCGGACTCGTAGCGATACGCTGGTCCTGTGGGTCAAGTTTGGTTCGATTCTGAGAACGTTGACGAAATCGCGTGTCGTGGGCCCCACAGGCCCCGCTCGACGGGCGATTTTGTGTTCGGCTCATCGGAATCCAAATCTGGAAGTTCCGTTGGGTTCGTATCAGCGTTCCTGACCTGTTGACACTAAGTTTTGTGAATTTGGAGACCTTTGACCCGGACACGTTTTTCGGTGCAAAGTGGGCCCAACGGCGGACCCCGTTTTGACCCAAAACTGCCGTTTTGCCCTTGTCTCCAATTTGGACCCAAGGACAGGCGTTTCTAGCTATTTGACATCTTATGAGAGTGATGGTAATGTCTATTTCAGCTTTTGGACTCATCTCTGGACTTTTCTCCCAAGAACCTAATTAATCAGATCCAAACAACAGGCAAGTACCTGCACTTCAAGTTAATCTTTATATATTGTGATAATTAATTCCCTGCCATACATGTACCCTTGATGTTTACACCTAGTGTTAGAAATATTGAATTTCATGTCTTGAATATTGGTAGTTCCTGTCTTGTTTTTCATGTCGGGTGGGAGAATACCTAGAAGGCATGTAGTTTACCCTTTCCCCTGGATTGACTAATAGCTGTTGGTACACGACTGTCCATCAGCCGGATCTCGATTGAATTGTCTAATAGCCGTTTATGACGACCGGATTAGCCTTATAAACCCCTACATGCCAACTATGTATTCTAAAAATAAACACAAGTTCACACAGATAGTTCTGGTCATGTTATATTTCTTGCTGGCTATTGTAGTTTTATTTCCTGTTTCATTTATTTCAGTTTCTTATATTCCTGTTTACAGCTAACTCTGAGATAATAATGTTCTGCTAATGCTGTTTCTCAACATGATATCCAATATTTAATTGTCATAAGATATTTAGTTTAATCTTGTCGTGCACTGTGTACTTTGCTCCTTTCCTGACTGGATCTGTTGTTTAGGCGATGATGAGAACCTTGCCCCCACCTATTATGGCCCCTATGAGGCAGCAGGTGATACAGTTGCAGAGCCAGTTCCCGCACAGGAAGCTACTCCTGCTGAGTAGTTAGCAGTAGTTATCTTAGTTTTGCTCTTTATCTTATTTAATCGGGTTTGTCCCCGATTCGAATATTGAATTTCTGTACTTAAACATTTGAATCTGTTGTTACATTTATTTCCAGTTGCAAATCTTAAGTTTCATTTCTCCTTATTATCTTGCCCATGTTGCTGTGAATGAGCTAGTTAGTAAATCTGGATTTGACCTAGACAGCGTACTACCGTCGATTCTGCGGCGTAGGCTGGACGTACCCACGCACTCGTGCCCGAATTTCCGGGTGCGGGTCGTGACATCGACCACCGCCACCCTACCCAAACCCTTCGCCCCGACCTCCTCTACCTACCACCACCACCTCGCCTCCCCACGACGCCGCCACCGGCCACCCTAGCCCCCGCAGCGACCACCACCCCCTAACCCAAGCTGCTGCCACCCTCACCCCCGACGCCTCTAGCCGCCACCACCACCGCCGTGCACCTCCGCCACCACCCCCAACCTGACCGCCACCCTCCCCTCTTCCAAACCCGCCGCCTGCCCAGCCACCTCCGCCACTCCTCCGCCGGCCAGCGCCCCCGCAAGCTGCTGCTGCTGCTGCTGTCAGTGGCCACTGCTACTGTTGCTGCTCCTCCGGCCGCCTCCGGCCAGCTCCGCCGCTGTCCTCCCGCCGGCGACACCGCGTGGGACCCCCCTTGCCACCTGTAAGGTATATTATACCTATACTATACTAAAATACGTAATTAATCTATAGTACATGTATATATGTATATAATATATGTATATATGTATATATATATGTATATATATATGTATATTACTATGTATTTATATGTATATATATATATATATATATATTGTATATACTATATATACTGTTATTATACAGTATATTATAATATATATACTACTATTATATACTTACTAAATTAATGTATATATAATACTATATAATATATATGTATATGTATATATAATTACTATATACTATTATGGAATATTACATATATATAGTATATATATATATGTACATATATTTATAATATATGTATACTATATATATTATATATTATATATATAACATATTTGTATATGTTATATAATTACTAGTATATATGTATGCTATGCATTTTTTTGGGTTGTTTATTTTTCTGCATTTATATTTCTGCACTTATATTATATATATATATCTATATATATATATATATTATCTATATGTATTTATATATTAATATCCAGCTGGATAATACAGCTTATTATAAATATGTAAATTTACATTTCTGCAATATATTATATACTATATATAATACCAGCTGGATAATACAGCTTAATTATATATATTATATTTCAATTCTTGCAAATGTCATTTCAATTTATATAAATTATTTATATCAGTGGATATACCCTGAATATATATGTATTTAATTTCTGCCCTGTCTTTTCAATATTATTATATATCAGAGGATACACCCTGATAAATACTATATTATTTATCGCAGTGGATATACCCTGCTACTATATATTATTACCTGCATTTATCTGTTATATATATATATACTATTATATATATTATATCTATGCCTACTATATATATATATCTATACTATATATATGTGTATATATATATGTTTTATATTACAGCCTGGATATTCACGAACCCTGTCTATTTTAACAGAAACCAACTTCAGCACTGCCAGTGACCCCCTGTCACCAGCAATCTCAAACCTGACTGTGAAATCAGGTTATCAACACTATCAGGGAGTAGGCAAGTATACCTTGCCAAGTTATTGTTTAAATTAAATTGTTGATATCTACTTTGTTCTGAAATTCATATACCATGATCACCTGAGACTGTCTTGGGTACAGTCAACTGTTATGTTGACACGATATTACAGACTCACCAACAGCTGAGAGAATATCCTAATATTCTCCTAGACCCTATCACGAGAATACGCAACATGGTTGTATTACATATATGGATGTGAGCTGCGTATTTGATTAGCTACCATTACGTATGACCCGCATCACGGATTAGAATAACTCAGGAAAGGTACGACTGGACACTTAGTTTCATTGGGATGGGAAAGATAACTAGTTGACGTATGGGACACCCCCTCCAATAATATTTTATACCTTCGTACCAGTGATGGTCGATTGCAGAGTTCCCTGAGTCGGGGGCATACGACACCTATATTAGCCAGTCGTCACGATTGGTGAATTACGTCAGCGTATGTCTAGCCACACATTCCCATGCGTACTACTGGATCTTTACTTGCATTTTCACTTAGTATGGTTAGCACCCTGTATTTATTTTATTTCTTTATTTAGTATTTACATTACATGGCATGTCATTTTTCTGTATCTTGTTACGTCCCACTGAGGACCTGGTTCCTTGCCAGATCTAGATGAGGCTTTCTACCCCACAGTGTACGGGCCTGATCAGGTCAGATGTGCTACCGAGGAGGAGCTCGAGGAGACACCCTCAGAGTAGGCTTGACCCTAGATGCTGCTACCTGAAGATGGAGATGTTTTGATCAGATAGACACTGCTTAGTCTATCTGATTTTTCTGCGCTATTATCAGTAGTTGTTTGTAGTAGGCTTGTATTCTCACCAGTTGTGTACTGTATCAGACTCAGTTATATATATATATATTTCAGCACTTGCTTTTCTGACATTTTGTTGTGAATGAGATAGCTTTACCTGTTCTATACTTGTAGTATTTTAGGACAGCGTAGCACGTCCCTTTGGGTCCATCAAAGTGGATTAAGCCCTTAGTGACGTGTCAGCTGGCCAGTGACACGTGGCCTAGTTCCTGACATTTTGGGACTGGGGCGTGACATGGTTTTAGTGGTGGCCCATGCAGGTCCAGTTTTATTTGCTAGTGGTATGATAACATGCCCAGCAATGCCTGCAATAGGATAGAAATATTAGGTCTCATCCACACTGACACCATCTTTACAAATTCTATTATTGCATCTTGCTTGATTATCATTATTTATCTCCTTTGTGTTTTCTAATTATCCTATTTTCCTCAGAAATATGGACATACCCGGGAAACTTGCGAATAATGGGGCTGACCAAGCAACAGACCCTTCGCCAAGTGCCCAAGGAACTCCGTCCAATCACCAGAATTCTAGCCAGGAGACGACACCAACTCCACATGCAGAGACACCTTTGTCTCCACCTCCAGCCTTGCCTATCCAGATGCCACAACTTGAGGGTCAACCTCAAATGTTGCAGTTTCTCCAGACTATGTTGCAGAACCAGTGGCAACAAACTGAGGCCCTGAGACAGTCTCAGTGGCAGCAAACTGAAGCTCTGCGACAGACGTTGATGACGGCTTTGGAGAGAACTACTACTCCGACACCAGTACCTGTCCTACCAGCGGGCACAGTTCGAGGCTTCCGTCAAATGAGCCCGAGGGATTTCAAAGGCAACGAGACTCCTGAAGAGATCTCCGATTGGATCTCCAACACCGAAATGCTGCTAGAAGGATCGCAACTCACTCCCGACCTATGGATGACCGCTGTGAGGGGCCAACTTCTTGGCAACGCCCATCATTGGTGGGAATCCATAGAGCGCAGCGTCGGCAAAGACCAAACTTGGCAACAATTCTTGGAGCATTTCAACGCCAAGTACTTTCCAGCGATAGTCCAGAATGCCCTATACTCCCAGTTCCTGCACCTGGAGCAAGGAAACATGACGGTAGATGCCTACGACGCGGAGTTTAGCAGACTAAGTCGTTTCGGTGCTGATCTGATCCCGAACGAGCTGAAGAAGGCTAAAAGATTCCACCATGGCCTTAACCACGAGCTCCAGAGGTATACAACAACGCAGTCGAGAATCTCCTACAACGAGGTTCTTACAGAAGCCAGGGAGCAAGAAGCCATTGGTCGAGGAGCCAGACGCTCAAATCCAACCTTCCCGGCCAAGAATCAGCACGGAGCAGGAGGACCTATACGTCGTCCCCAATATCAGACGCAGCAGACGACGGGGCCTTACCAGAAGAGGGAGCTCCCGATTTGTCCGGGCACCGAGAGGATCATACAGGCTACTCGTAGGAATTGACGGAATCAAAAACGGAGATCAGGGTTGCAAGATACGAGTACCTGAAGGGGACCGAGAAATCAGGGCTTTTTCGAGTCCGAATCGTGTCCTGGACACGTGTCCAGTACTGTGTCCTCAGCCGTGAATCCCGTGTCAGGGGCTGTGTCCGCGTCCTGCCGTCGTGTCCGGGCTCTGGTGGCTGGCCGACGGTCGAGGCGTCGCTGGGCGGTGGCTGCGGCCCTCGGCGAGGTCCCGGTGGTCGTCGAGCGGCGTCGAGCGGAGGGAAAAACAGCAGCGGGGAGGAGTTTGGACACGGGGTCGGGGGTCTGGCCGCCTGGGGAAGAGGAGGAAGGGGAGAGGAGGAGGTGGTCTGGACGGCGGGTGGAGGTGGCGCAGGGCGGTCGGCGCTGCACTGGGCGGCGCAGGGAGGAGGTCGCCGGTGGTCTGGGAGCTCGCCGGAGTAGCTAGGGTTAGGGTTAGGTTTTGGGGGGAGAAAGAGGCGGAGGCGAGGGGTTTAAATAGGGGGGTTGGCCGCGGAGGGCTGGCCGGGGACGTGGCGGATAAGGCGGAGGGGTCGTGGGGCGTGGACGGGGCGGACGTGGCGCACGGTTCTCGGCGGCCGGCGGATTCTCGGGGCGGCGTGGGGGTGACAGGGGAGAGGTGATGCGGGTCGGGTCGGGCGGCGGGCTCCGGGTGAGCGGACCCGCCCGACCCGCTAAGGAGTGAGGGTTGGGCCGCCTAATGGGCTCGGCCCACTGGGCTGGGCCGGGCCCCCAAAATAAAAAAAACAATTATAATAATAATAATAATAATAATAAATATTAATTAATTAATTAATTAATTTAGAAAATAGTTTTTAGGCTTTTAAAAATAGGTCTGAGGCCCAATAAAATCCCAGAAAATTAACCTAAGTCCGGTTTTCTATTTTACACCATAAAATCATATTTTCAATTCATTTTAATGCTGTTTATTGGCAATTAAAAAATTACAAACTCACCACAGGCCCTATGTAAATTACTGAAAAATGCATATAAATTCCAAAAATTGATTTTAAAATTCCAGAAAATTTAGGGTGTTTACAATCTACCCCCCTTAAGAGGATTGCGTCCTCGCAATCGAAGGGTAAACTATAAAGACAGAATTTTACAGAATTTAAAGAATACTAAGGTTACCTGCATCAGCAAATAAATGTGGATAGCGCTGCCGCATAACATCTTCTCGCTCCCAGGTCGATTCGCCTGGAGAGTGTTGTTTCCAAGCTACTCGAACCAGCCTGATGGTTTGCCCTCGTAGTGTCTTCTCGCTGGTGTCGAGTATACCTACTGGCTGCTCTTCGTATCTCAGGCTAGGTCCCACTGCAATCTCAGAATGATCAACTATATGACTTGGGTCTGTCACATATCTTCTCAGTTGTGAGACGTGGAATACATCATGCACTCCCTCTAAGGATGGAGGTAATGCAAGACGGTAAGCCACCTCACCAATGCGCTCCAAGATATCGAATGGCCCAATGTACCTTGGGCTTAGCTTGCCTCTGCTGCCAAATCTGATAGTACCTCTAGTGGGCGAGATCCTCAAAAATACATGTTCTCCTTCCTTGAATTCCAGGGGTCGTCGGTGTACATCGGCCCAATGCTTCTGTCTATCTTGGGCTGCACGGAGATGGTTCTGAATCTGCTTCACTTTCTCCACTGTCTCCGTTACCAACTCTGGACCCAGTAACTGACGTTCGCCGACGTCACTCCAGCATATTGGCGATCGGCACTTCCTTCCGTACAGTGCCTCAAAAGGTGCCATCTGAATGCTGGCCTGATAGCTATTGTTGTAGGAGAACTCCACTAAATGCAGGTGATCTTCCCACGATCCACCGAAGTCCAGTATACAAGATCGCAGCATATCTTCTAGGATCTGAATTGTTCGCTCTGATTGTCCGTCTGTTTGAGGATGATAGGCAGTACTGAACTTGAGTCTGGTGCCGAGACTCTCTTGCATGCTTCGCCAGAAGTGAGATGTGAATCTAGAGTCTCGATCTGATACAATACTAACCGGCACTCCATGTAATTTTACGATCTGACGCATATACATGTCGGCTAGTACTTCCGTGGATTGTCCGACTCTGAACGGCAAGAAGTGAGCCGACTTAGTGAGCCGATCCACGATGACCCACACTGCATCCTTACCACTAGGGCTTCTTGGAAATCCAGTGACAAAGTCCATGGTAATATGCTCCCATTTCCATTCAGGGATGGGAAGTGGCTGCAACATACCTGCAGTCCTTTGGTGCTCGGCCTTCACCTGCTGGCAGACTAAGCATTTCGCCACAAATCTGGCAATCTCCCTTTTCATTCCATGCCACCAGTAATATTGTCTTAAGTCCCGGTATATTTTGGTTCCTCCTGGATGAACCGAGTATATGGAGCTATGGGCTTCTGTCATCAACTCCTGCCTTAATTCTCCATTTGGAACACATAGGCGATTTCCGCACCTTAATGTCCCGTCCTCGTGGATGCGAAGTCCCGTTTGCAAGCCTGCTTCGGTTCTCTCTCTCAGTCTTCGGAATCTGGCATTATTGGGCAAAGCTTCCTTGATTCTCTCCACCAGCGATGACTTCACTTCTAGGTTAGCCAGCAAACCCTTTTGTCCAGGCAGAACAACCTCAATCTGAAGATCTTGCAAGTCTTGTAATAGTTGAGGCTGCTCTGTCAAGAAATAAGCTGAGGGTTTTCTGCTGAGGGCGTCGGCTACAACATTTGCTTTCCCCGGGTGGTATTGCAGATCAATGTCAAAGTCCACCATTAACTCCAGCCAACGCCTTTGCCTCATATTGAGCTCCTTCTGTGTATAGACATACTTCAAGCTCTTATGATCAGTGAATATTTCAACCTTTTCTCCATACAGATAATGTCTCCAGATCTTCAATGCAAAAATCACTGCAGCTAGCTCCAGGTCGTGTGTCGGGTAGTTCTTTTCGTGGACCTTCAGCTGCCTCGATGCATAGGCGATAACCTTGCCGTGTTGCATCAAGACACAACCAAGCCCACTACCTGACGCATCACTATATACAACAAAACCTCCTGACCCTGAGGGAAGAGTCAAGACTGGCGCTGTTGTTAGACGCCTCTTCAGTTCTTCAAAGGCATTCTGGCATTCTTTCGACCATATGAACTCCTGATCCTTCCGTGTCAGCTTGGTCATAGGTTCTGCAATCCTTGAAAAATTTTCTACGAACCGCCGGTAATACCCAGCAAGTCCAAGAAAACTTCTCACTTCAGCAACCGAGGTAGGGGTAGGCCAGGTTTCTATAGCAGTGACCTTCTCTGGGTCCACAGACAGTCCTTCACCCGAGATAATATGCCCTAAGAATGGCACCTTGTCCATACAGAACTCACATTTGCTGAGTTTGGCATATAGCTTCTCCCTTCTCAAGGTTTCTAGCACTATCCTGAGGTGTTCCTCATGCTCTTCGTGGTTCTTGGAGTAGACTAGGATATCATCAATGAATACCATCACGAACTTATCCAAGTACTGATGGAAGACCCCGTTCATCAAACTCATAAATACGGCGGGTGCGTTGGTTAGACCAAACGGCATCACTAGGAACTCATAATGTCCATACTTAGTTCTGAAGGCCGTCTTTGGGATATCTTCTTTCTTAACCCTAATCTGGTGATAACCGGATCTAAGGTCAATCTTAGAAAATACCCTGGCACCACTTAACTGGTCAAACAAGTCATCAATGCGGGGCAGAGGGTACCGGTTCTTGATAGTTACAGCATTAAGGGCTCTGTAATCAATGCACAACCGCACAGTTCCGTCCTTCTTGGGTACAAAGAGTATAGGTGCTCCCCATGGCGAAACACTGGGCCGGATAAATCCTTTCTCCAGAAGGTCGTCAACTTGGGTTTTCAGCTCCACTAACTCCTTAGGTGCTAGCCGATATACCGATGAAGTGATAGGTTCGGCTCCTGGAGTTAGGTCTATCGTGAATTCTATCTCCCGATCAGGTGGTAAACCTGGAAGGTCGTCGGGAAATACATCCACAAATTCCGATATGACTCTAGGGTATCCTGAATCTTCTTCTACAGTCAATACCCTAAGAGTTGGCTGGACCCCTTGTTCTACAGCTCCTCGAAGAAATTCAAACTCGGGTTGGCTAGGGGGTCTAAATATCACTTTTCCAAGCCGGCAATCCAGTGTCGCATGGTACTGACTTAACCAGTCCATACCAAGTACAACATCGTAATCAGGCATAGAAAAGATCAGGAATTGGGCTCGCATCTCTCGGCCACAGACTACTACCGAACATGATCTACAAGTATCACTAACTGGAATAATTCCACCTCCAGTTAGGATTCTCTTCATCTTTGAGAGAGGTGCGGTAGCTATTCTATGTGTAGCTACGAAACTAGCAGCAATAAAAGAATGCGAAGCCCCAGAATCAAATAGTGCTACAGCAGGAATTGAAGCTACTAATATGGTACCTGCTATCACTTCGCCTGCAGTAGCTTCCTCAGTGACTGCTAGTGCATATGCCTGACCTCGTCCCTGGGCGGGACCCCTTTGCTGACGAGCTTGTTGGAACAATGCTGCTTGAGGTGGTAGAGGTGGCCTGGCTCCTCCAGGCCCTGTCTGAGTTACTCCCCCAGCTGGAAGAGCTGCAGGTGGAGCTGGTCGGTTCGGAACTCCCTCACGACGTTCCGTGCAGTCCTTGGAGAAGTGTTGTCCAGATCCGCAAACCAGGCAGAGTCCCAGCTTGCGTCTACATTCCTTTTCAATATGTCCTACCTTGCTGCAGTAGTGGCAGGTAGGCAGGTTCTTGGTTGCTGCTCTTGGAGGCGTGTTCTTCTGGGGCCGTTTAGCAGATTCTCCTGGTGATGACTTGGACGGTGCAGAGGAGAAGGGACGTTTCAGGCTTGATTCCCTCCGAGTAACGCGCTCCAGCCGACGTGCTGCAGCTAGGACGTCGGTGTAAGAGGTGGGCGCGACTGATCCGATTAACTTCTGAAGCTCGAACCTGAGCCCATCAAAGAACTTCTCCGCCTTCTCCTCTTCGGTAGGAATTAGAGAAGGGGCGAAGCGGCTCAAGCGAATGAATTCGGCGTTGTATTCCTCCACCGTCATGTTGCCCTGGATCAGGCGGTTGAATCTGTCTCGGAGTTCTGACCGAGCCACAGCAGGGATGTACATTTCCTGGAAGAGTCTGGAGAACTCCTCCCAGGTAACCTGATCATGTCCGAGCCTTCTTTCTTCGGACAGCCACCAATGATGCGCGTTGTCCGTCAGTTGCATCCGGACGGCAACCATCCATTTGTCCCTTGGTAGTTCGGCGGCCTCCAACTGATGCTGTGTGTTTGTAAGCCATTCATGTACTTCAGTTGGTCCTTCCTTGCCCGAGAAGGTACGGGGCTTAAGTTGGCGGAAATCCGTGATGGATCCCGTCGCTGGTCGCCTATTTGGTGCATGCTCCAATGCTGCGACCAGGCTGTTCCTTAGGTTCTCGGCCTCTCGGCGTTGGGTCTCCTGTTGAATCTGTTGTTGCGCCTGCATCATGGCGTAGAACATCTGGAACATTTGCTGGCCGTCCATTGCCTGTCCTGGGGGAAAGACAGGCATCATTGGAGGGAACTGGGGAGGAGGCGGGATGTCATCACGCCTGAATCTGGAACTTGGCTGGCCAGTTGGATTGTTCTGAGAGGATTGTCCTCTAGTGTCTGGCGTCGTTCCAGCCTCGCAGGTAAGCCCTGCTTCAGTCGGTGTTCCCAAGGGGGTCTCGTCACCACGTCTGGGATCCATTTCTCTGCATCAAAAGAAAACAATGAGAACGCACAGAGGAATCAAACAGGATGCAGTTCAAGCAATTTAATTGAATTCGACATAGAGTTCAAAAACGATTAAATATATGGATGAGATCCTAAACCTATCTTATTGCAGGTCTGTCCGGTCCCTAAGTTGAAACCGAACACTTTAGACTGAGGACCTGCATGGGCCACCACAAAAACCATGTCACGCCCCAGTCCCAAAATATCGAGGGACTGGACACGTGGCAATGGCCAGCAGCACGCACTGATGGATAACCCAATTTAATGGAGCCATCAGGGCGTACTTAAGCTGTAAATAAGGTCTACTACACAAGTCACGCTAATCTCATCCACAAAGAAAAGGAAATAAACTGCATAATCAAATGGAAATAATGTAGCAACATCAACACAGCAAGTCAGTCGGAGCAACAATCCGACTATAGTCTGAAATAAACTGGCTCTATAGGCCAGGAACAAAAGATGTAAACATGAAATAAATAATGAGTGCTGGAACAGGCACTCAGGAAAAGTCCTCGGCAGTCACCTCGTCCTCAGTGTTTGGTTCAGCTCCAGCAATTGGTTCAGCTCCGGTCCCGTATATCTCGGGATACTGCTCCTCAGCTAAACCTGGGGACATAATCCATTCCAGGTCCTCAGTGGACATAGCAAGGCACAGATAATACAAGCCAAAATGAATAAGCAGTGCAATAAATAATGAATCAGCAGGGTAAACTAAGTAACTAACCATCTATGTGACATGCAAATGAGAGCAACACTAGTACTCAGGCTGAGACCGCTACAAGCTCTGTGTCGGGGAGCCGGTAGCAGTAATAACACGTAAAGGGTCTAGCTCTGCTGGAGAGTCTACAACCTCACAATAATAGTAGATATATATATAGAACAGCCTGTAGCCTGTGTGTCTCTCCCCACCCAATGTAATCACGCAAGCCATGACCATAACGTCTCATGTCCATGTCAGCGGGATTATAACTAATGCAACAAGTCATAATGTCTAAATAAAATAACTCTGTCAAGTCCTGTATCCTATACAGAATCACCACGAATAACTCAGGAAGATTCTGTTCATGATAGTGTCAGGTGTCCTGGGTTTTAGGGTACTTGATAGGTCAAGTACAAGAGTAAGGGGATCGTAAATCCATCTCTAAATGACGAACCCAACACCGCGTACGGTGTCGGTACCCGACTATGATCGGACACTAGGTACGTCATATGTTTTTCTAGGTTTAAGCAGTTTAAATCAGTTTATATGAAATTGCACAAGAAATCCAGCAGAGTATTTTTACAGAAAATATGAAAATAACGACTGCAAGTTTGGCATGGTGCACTTGCCTGGTGTTTGAAATCCACTTAGGTCCTGGTTTCAGAAATTTCCAGAGATGTCTCCGAAATCTGAAATAAACAGTACCATCATGCTCAGAAGGTGTCAAATAGTTGGAAACGCCTGTCCTTGAGTCCAATTTGGAGACAAGGGCAAAAACGGCAGTTTCGGGCCAAAACGGGGTCCGCCGGTGGGCCCGCTTTGCACCGAAAAACGTGTCAGGGTCAACGGTCTCCAAACTCACCAAACTTAGTGTCAACAGGTCAGGAACGCTGAAACGAACCCAACGAAACTTTCAGATTTGAATTCCGATGAGCCGATCACGAAATCGCCCGTCGAGCGGGGCCTGTGGGGCCCACGACACGCGATTTCGTCAACGTTCTCAGAATCGAACCAAACTTGACCCACAGGACCAGCGTATCGCTACGAGTCCGATGGCGCAAGTTTCGTCTCGATCCGACATGTGTGCACGAAGTTAGGTCGAATTGCAGAAAGGGCAGATACGGGGCGATGTCCGCGGATACGCGTTGATTTCGGGGTGCACGCACACCCGAATCAGCTTCCGCGAAAACCCACACGTCCGTATCGACGAGGCGCACGTATCTGTGAAGACCGTGCGCGACCAAGTCGTCCCGTTTGGCGGGGCGTACTCGGTTCCGGGGTGAAACAGGGTCTGGTTTTTCCTGTTTTTGGATCGCGGTGTGCGATCGCCACAGGCCGCGATGCCCCGAACAGTTTGTCCGGGCACCGAGAGGGTCATACAGGCTACTCGTAGGAATTGACGGAGTCAAAAACGGAGATCAGGGTTGCAAGATACGAGTACCTGAAGGGGACCGAGAAATCAGGGCTTTTTCGAGTCCGAATCGTGTCCTGGACACGTGTCCAGTACTGTGTCCTCAGCCGTGAATCCCGTGTCAGGGGCTGTGTCCGCGTCCTGCCGTCGTGTCCGGGCTCTGGTGGCTGGCCGACGGTCGAGGCGTCGCTGGGCGGTGGCTGCGGCCCTCGGCGAGGTCCCGGTGGTCGTCGAGCGGCGTCGAGCGGAGGGAAAAACAGCAGCGGGGAGGAGTTTGGACACGGGGTCGGGGGTCTGGCCGCCTGGGGAAGAGGAGGAAGGGGAGAGGAGGAGGTGGTCTGGACGGCGGGTGGAGGTGGCGCAGGGCGGTCGGCGCTGCACTGGGCGGCGCAGGGAGGAGGTCGCCGGTGGTCTGGGAGCTCGCCGGAGTAGCTAGGGTTAGGGTTAGGTTTTGGGGGGAGAAAGAGGCGGAGGCGAGGGGTTTAAATAGGGGGGTTGGCCGCGGAGGGCTGGCCGGGGACGTGGCGGATAAGGCGGAGGGGTCGTGGGGCGTGGACGGGGCGGACGTGGCGCACGGTTCTCGGCGGCCGGCGGATTCTCGGGGCGGCGTGGGGGTGACAGGGGAGAGGTGATGCGGGTCGGGTCGGGCGGCGGGCTCCGGGTGAGCGGACCCGCCCGACCCGCTAAGGAGTGAGGGTTGGGCCGCCTAATGGGCTCGGCCCACTGGGCTGGGCCGGGCCCCCAAAATAAAAAAAACAATTATAATAATAATAATAATAATAATAAATATTAATTAATTAATTAATTAATTTAGAAAATAGTTTTTAGGCTTTTAAAAATAGGTCTGAGGCCCAATAAAATCCCAGAAAATTAACCTAAGTCCGATTTTCTATTTTACACCATAAAATCATGTTTTCAATTCATTTTAATGCTGTTTATTGGCAATTAAAAAATTACAAACTCACCACAGGCCCTATGTAAATTACTGAAAAATGCATATAAATTCCAAAAATTGATTTTAAAATTCCAGAAAATTTAGGGTGTTTACAAAACTTGGCAACAATTCTTGGAGCATTTCAACGCCAAGTACTTTCCAGCGACAGTCCAGAATGCCCTATACTCCCAGTTCCTGCACCTGGAGCAAGGAAACATGACGGTAGATGCCTACGACGCGAAGTTTAGCAGACTAAGTCGTTTCGGTGCTGATCTGATCCCGAACGAGCTGAAGAAGGCTAAAAGATTCCACCATGGCCTTAACCACGAGCTCCAGAGGTATACAACAACGCAGTCGAGAATCTCCTACAACGAGGTTCTTACAGAAGCCAGGGAGCAAGAAGCCATTGGTCGAGGAGCCAGACGCTCAAATCCAACCTTCCCGGCCAAGAATCAGCACGGAGCAGGAGGACCTATACGTCGTCCCCAATATCAGACGCAGCAGACGACGGGGCCTTACCAGAAGAGGGAGCTCCCGATTTGTCACTTTTGTGGCAAGAAGGGGCATTTTGCCAATGACTGTAGAAAGAAGCTGGGACTATGCCTGCTATGTGGAGCTAAAAATCATATGGCCAAAGACTGCCCACAACGCAGAGATGCAGCACCACAGCAAGGGCAGAAGCCAGGAGCACAAGCTCAGAAGATGCTTCCCTCCACATCAGGAGGATATCAGAGAGGAGCACCTCTGCCTACTCAGGAAACCCAGTTCAAGGCCAGACAACAAGCCGGAGGACAAAGGCAGGGACAAGCCTTTGCATTAGCTGCCGTTGCAGAAGAACCTGAAGGGGAAACTATAACAGGTACCATTTTAGTTGTATCATTACCTGCAACTGTATTATTCGATTCTGGGGCTACTTTGTCTTTCATATCCAGTAGTTTCGTAGCCATGCACAAGCTATCCACTTCCCCGCTACCCAAGTGTTGGAAAATACTTACTGGAGGAGGTATTGTTCCAGTTACCAACATTATCGAAACCTGTCCAGTAGTTGTTTGTAGTAGAGGACCAAAAACAGGAAAAACTTAGCCCTGTTTTACCCCGGAATCGAGTACGCCCCGCCAAACGGGACGACTTGGTCACGTGCGGTCTTCACCGACACGTGAGCATCGTAGATACGGATGTGCGGACTTTCGCAGAAGCTGATTCGGATGTGCGTGCACACCGAAATCAGTGCGTATCCGCGGACAACACCCCGTATCCGACTTTTCTGTAATTCGCTGTAACTTAGTGTATACACATCGGATCGAGACGAAACTTGTGCCATCGGACTCGTAGCAATACGCTGGTACTGTGGGTCAAGTTTGGTTAGATTCTAAGAACGTTGGAAAATCGCGTGTCATGGGCCCCACAGGCTCCACCTGACGGGCGATTTTGAGAACGACTCATCGGAATCCAATTCTGGAAGTTCCGTTGGGTTCGTATCGACGTTCCTGACCTGTTGACACTAAGTTGGACTGATTTGGAGACTTTTGACCCTGACCCGGTTTTCGGTACAAAGCGACCCACACATGGACCCGCTTTGGCCCAGAAATATCGTTTTTGCCCTTGTGTCCAAACTGGACTTAAGGACAAGCGTTTCTAGCTATTTCCTATGTTCTGAGACTGTTGGTAATGTTTATTTCAGCTTTTGGAGGAGTATTTGCTGGACCCACTGATACAGGGATCGCTACTGGTATTTCAATCCCAGGCAAGTGTACCTTGCCATAAATTACAGTTTATTAGTTTATTTAGTTCTCTTGCTTTAATTTTCTGTGACTATTGTACATGCTATAACCTAGGACCGTATGACATACTTAGCGTCCAATTACAGTCGGGTGCCAACCCCGTACGCGGAGTTGTGTATGTCATTTAGTGATGGACATTCGAGACCCTCTATATTCTCGTGCTTGTTTAACAAGTACATTATAACCTAGGACACTTGACACCATACATTGACAGAATCTTCCTGAGATATTCAAGGTGATTCTGTGTAGGATACAGGATGGACATAGTTATTATACTCTTAGATTATGACTGTTGCATTAGCTCTGATCTCACGTGACATGGACATGAGACGTGTGGTTACATTGGATGGGGAGAGACACACAGGCTACAGGCTGTTCTATATATATACTACTATTGTGAGGTTGTAGACTCTCGAGCAGAGCTAGACCACTACTAGATATTGCTGCTACCGGCTCCCCGACACAGAGCTTGTAGCAGTCTCAGCCTGAGTACTAGTGTTGCTCTCAGTTGCATATTCACATAGATGGTTATGTAGTTACCCTGCTTATATTATTCTCTATTTCACTGCATTATTTTTGGCTTGTAATTTCTGTACCTTGCTATGTCTCCTGAGGACCTGGAATGGATGATGTCCCCAGGTTTAGCAGAAGAGCATTATCCCGAGGTTTACGGGACAGGAGCTGAAGCTGTACCAGAAGCTGCTGCTGAAGGAGAACCTAACTTAGAAGCAGAGGTGATGGCTGAAGACTTTTTTTGAGTTTATATTATTTGTACTCATCAGATACTTTATTATGGACTCCTTTGTTTTGGTCTGATGAACCAGTGTTAGACTTTTATCGGGTTGTTCCCCGACATACTTTGCTGAGACTGGACATTGATGTACTTTCCTTTATTTGCTGTTGTTCTTACTGTTCTGTGTGTGGATGAGATTAGTTTTTGACTTATTGTTGTAGACCTATAATACAGCTTAAGTATGTCCGATGGATCCAATAAATTGGGTTGTCCATCGGTGTGTACTGCTGGCCATTGCCACGTGTCTAGCCCTTTGATATTTTGGGACTGGGGCGTGACAGTTGCGGGGCAATCCGACTTATCACTTGAACACATTCAGGCACAATATGGTTCTCTCGAAGCATAGACGATAGTGAATATGTTCATGCACTCTAGGCAAGCGTTCAGGATTCTCGTTAAGCAGACTTATCGTTTCAAAGACAAGCTAGGTGAGTTCGTTCATTAACATGCAAGGCAGGTTCTATCATTCTCTTATGAAAACATTGCAAGCAAAAACTCAGGTTATTATTAAGGCGTGCAAGAATCAGAGAACGAAGTTTTGCCCACTCACCTGATACATAATACCGACGCGGAGTGGGGCATTACACATAATGTGTTTTGTGTTCCCACCATGCGTAAAAATCTTATTTTTATTTCTTAATTTTGTAAATCTAACAATACATCCATCGAATTCTTACCATCTTTATTTCTTGTGAAGGATATTCGCACGGGGGCAACACTTTTACAAGGACACACTAAGGATGGTGTGTATGAATGGTCGGTCTGTTCTATCAATTCTTCTCCATTGGTCGCTTTCTCCAGCGTCAAGGTCACTTCATCCCAGTGGCATCATTGCTTAGGTCATCCGCCATAGTCAATTCTTATGCATATTGTTTCTGATTTTCAATTAAAAGTCTCCAGTCCATCATCTCTAAGTTTCAATTGCAACGCATGCTAATACAATAAAAGTCACAAGTTACCTTTCTCTATTTCCACTCTTATTTCAACTTCTCCACTTGAAATAATATTTTTCGATGTGTGGACCTCTCCCATTCATTCAATTGATGATTTCAAATATTATGTTATTTTCATTTATTATTTTATAAAATACATATGGCTTTATTCACTTAAAAAAATCTGATGTCTATGACGTTTTTATCCGCTTTAAATCACTGGTGGAGAATTACTTCAATCAAAAAATCAGCACACTTTATTTTGACAATGTGTGTGGGGGGGGGTGTCACGCCCCGATTCCGTGGAATCGATAGTCGTCCCCCGGGCGTGATGCCGTGCGTGCCTAGATTGCGCAACACACAAGGCCAAGGTATTGTCGCATAACGAGCACATATTCAGAGTACGCAGATAAATTGAAACACAAGTTGCAACATGAAAAAGTTATCTTTTTATTGATAATGGACATCTATTACAAACTCTTGAACTGAGTCATAAGGTTGCCGCACGGGCTTACAAGTTGACACAAAATGAGATAGCTGTCCTGTACATTACATCATTTACTAAAACTAAAAATAAGGACCTCCGGGCGGGATAATGGCTTTCCCTCTGAGCTGCATTTGAGTTTAGGTTGCAAGCTCCTTTGCTTCAAAATGCTTCAAAGATGGCACGATCAGGGCACGCCTACAGCTGGACTGGATTGGGAAGACGACTTCGGCTCCTCGCTCGGATCTCCTTAGCGCGAAGAACCTATTTCAACGAGGGTCAGTACATCAAAACGTACTGGTGAAGGCAAGCTAACCCAACTATACCAATCAACACGTTGTTTATATGAAGTATGCATATTATTTGTGGTCTTTCTATCTTGCCTTAGTTTATTTTACAAGCAGAAACAATATAGCATTTTACTGAAATGAACTTGCCACCGTTCGGTGACATTTACCTGCCCGTCTGAACCACCTGCATAATACGTACCTTTCTGAGGATGGTGACCACCAAGAGCACCAGACCACTTGAGTGGATTTTCTTACTTTTCCACTCTGATGTATATTCTACTTTTGTTGGCGTTTAGCCACCGAGCACGTGTTTAGCTCGTATTTTGGTTTGATCTATTAGCCTACGGACAATAGCATAATTGGCATATCCTAGGGTTGATCATGCATGACTTAGACTCTGGCTAGTTTATTCATTTTGTGTTTACTAGCATCCTAATCATCTGTATATTATAGTTTGGGATGCTTTACTATTATATTTCAGCTGATCTTACATCTTGTTATTAATTCTATTGTTCTTGTGATTGAGATACTAGGGTTTGTTGGACCTATGCTTGACTGATGGTTTGTAGTAGTTACCCCTCATGTCTTCCAGCTTCACCGTATATGCGGAGTACCGGTGTGCTCTAAGTATACGTAGCTAGCCTTGTCAATCCCCGCTCGCCAGTATTATGGTTCTGGGGTGCGACATATATATATATATAATTTAATATATATATATAATTTAATATAGTTAGTGGTTAGTAAGTTAACCCATTAGTTAGACTAGATGCTTGTGAGCCCAAGAGGACCCAACTAGACTTGACATGACCCTTGGTTCAATTAATTAGTTAGTCATGGTTATACTTATTAAATTAGAAGAATAAATAGAATATTCCTTTCATTAGATTAGAACCTTCTTCATAGCTAATTCCCTTAATTAAATATCCTTCATGACAATTAGCTAGGGGCAATTTGGACCTTGTACATTGCCAATAGGGTAGAGATGGTGGCCGGCCCTATAATTGGGTGGGGAGAGTCTCTCTCCTCATTATTTAATAGTTTATTCACCCCCAAATTAGTTCTTCCCCAAATTGAGACCAAACCCTACCATTTTCATTCTAATTTTATCTCATTCTCTACTCATTTTCATCATTAAGGAAGCCTAGGAACTTGGATTAGAAGAAACACTACTTGGAGAGAAGATTCGAGAAGCTTGTGTCCATTTCGTATCCACCAGAGGAGTTTTAATTGGGATTTGATTCCCAAAAGATATAATCCCTATTTTTCTTCAATTTGATAGTTAATTTATGGTATTTGACCCTTAGGAACCCTTTCATGGCCAATGACTACCCATAGGAGGAAAAACTAGGTTCATATGAGCTATATTGTGTTAGTTACATTAACTTTTGTGGCCAAATTGAAGAAAATCTAAATTTGGGCCATTAGGTGTTCGAAGAAATATTTCCTTAGTAATTTTAGAGTATGATTTATGATTTGATAGTGTGTACGTGTCCACAATTGGATACGGGGAGTGCATATCACGATACGCCATGATACGGAGTCGTAGGAGGGGTATTTCCATGTATATGGAGTTCTAGCTTCCATGTATATGGAGTTCTATCATGTCAATTTCTCTATGTTGCATTAGAATAGCTATATTGATTATTATTCATACTATATGTTATATATTAGATATGTTTGAGGTTCTATTAGGTGTGTTCTATGTACCTTGGAGGTGTATCTTTGTGTTTAGAGTATGTATCATGAGTGTGGAGCTCTAGGTGTTTGATAATTTGCCTTGTGTAGTGTGAGGTATTGATATGGAGTAATCATGAGTATGTGATACTCTAGTGGGTATCTTGGAATGTTATATATATTTGTGATAGTGTTTCATATGAATTAGATTGTGTATAAATATATATGTATGTGTTAGTGAGGGTTATACCTGTATTAGAGGATTGGTGCTTGGTATCACATGAGGGGTGTGTGTGTGTGTATGAGAATTATCTAGCTGTGCAAGACCGTGAAGGGGTTTGTTAATGTGAGTAGGATGATCTGTGCTCGATGTTTAAAAATCTGAGTGAAATGTGCTTGGATAAAATACCCCGTACAAATGAATAATGGTTTGGCCTTAGGAATTGGGACGAGCATCGTGCGTCGAATTTGCACGATGAATCATCTGCTTGAACTTGTACCTATAACCTTGTGAGCTGACCTAGTAATTAGACATACGACTCTATGCTGAGCGAAAGAACTTGTATGAATGACCCTAGTGTATTGCTTGAGCAAGCCATAGAATTGGGGCAACAAGACTTAGAGTTAGACTTAGAACGGTAAGTGTGTGTTATGTTTGACATGAACGGACTGGACGATAGGACATGAACGCTAGTCGGTAGATCGAATAGATCGTGCTTAACGGCAGTATAATGCTTGATTTGAGTGGGATTAGAAATGACTTAGATTTTAAATTGACCCCGTTAGAGGTATCATGGTGATTCATTAATTAGAACCCTTGAGATTTTCACGAGTAGCTTATCCGACTTCGCTATCGCTAAGTTTGGTTGAATGCATATGTTTGAGGGACGCCTTGAACATGTGCACGATCCAAGACTTAGTTGGACCCTCACACTGTCCGTCTTATAGATTATGCAGTCCGATATGTCCCTGTATGGTTTCACTCCTCGCACTACCCCTTAGATCCGTGCTAGCATAATCGCTTATGTTCTAAAGTAGACTATGCCTCAAGTTTCCTTATGCTCATATTTCAAACAAATGTAATGCTTGTCTGCTTACATTCTAACTTGTATTCGTTTACCTTATTTCAATGCTTGAAACATAATTTTATGCCGCAATCCTGTAACACTATCCATATCGTGCATGCATCTAGTTAGCCAGAAGACTATCAAATAGTCTTTCTTTGCAATATGAATCTGTAAGTATTCGGGACAGTTAGGTCGCCAAGGTAGTTCCCGAACTAAGGGAATACATCAAGTCAAGTTGAACTCTGAACGAGAATCATGTCAAGTAAAACAAGAATCACAGCTCGTGGAGCAATGCTTGTTCAGAATAAGAATCAAGAATTATTATGTCATATTGTGAATCTGGAAGACCCAAGACTTGTATGTCGCGGACAACTTGTTGAACAAAGGAGATTTTTGAATCTTGTTCTACGAACGATCTCCGGGGCACCGGGGCCGATCCGATCCGATTCGGATGTAACTCACGCAGTCTTAATCGTGTGCCAACAGGATGGCGTGTGCACCTCACGCTACGCCATTCTCGCTCTAAGACTGATAGTCTTGTGTGTTGGACGAGATGGTATATAGTGCCTTGTATACTTTTTATTGAACATCATCCTCGTCAATGACTATAACTCGTCCTTTATGGTTATGCCAGCGACTCATGTTCATATAGATAAGTCATCATCGCTTAGCGAAAATCTACGTGCGAGTCATTGTATCGCACCTAATAATTTGAAACACCTGAACAAATATGAGTAAAAGACATCTGTACATATTTGAACGCTTGAGTAATCTTCTGCAATACGTCTATTAATCTATGTAACTCGTGCACCCGAATCAGGAACCCGCTCGTGACACTCGTATTTGCTTATGAAATTTTCTCCTGGGTTTTATTATATATATATATACTCGTGCTTGGTTTAACTTGGTGTACCTTGGACAGGAAAAGGCGAATGGTAAGTTGGTAAGTCTCATCGTGTTACTCTTATATCGTACGACACACTACCACACGAGTTAGGCTTTTTATTATGCCATAAAACTGATTCAAAGGCAAGACTAGAAAGACAACTTAATAGATGGTGCATGGAACCTATATAACGTGCTTGGATTTGTCGAGCGGACAAGAAGCCTCCCCACCAGTGCATCCATGTACTGATAACCCACCAGATTGCTTGCAGGGTGCAGGAGAACCTCGTTCGGTACAAAAATCTCTCATGCGCGCTAAGACGTGGAGTTCGCTCTGGAGCCTTGTAGTGTTGCGTCCGGAGCTAAAGCACATATACAAGACATAATGTTGGAACATCGCCTATGTCATGCCCCAATCTCCCGCAAGCCCGATAGTCCCCGCTGAACGTGAATCACCACGTTACAGCTCTCCCGCAGGACTATCGTTCTCATCGGGACGTGATGCCGTGCAAGCCTAAAGTGCGCTTGCACAAGGCCAAAGCTTTGATACAAGGGCAAGTAAGCTATTCGATACTGAAGCAGCGGCACATAACATTGCAGAAAAGTGAAGAACTCAATGGCATATGAAAAATAGTCTCTTTTATTGATAATCGAAAGTGTTACAAGCGGCACATGGCCGAGATTACAATCGCTCAAGCACCCTTCTCACGATTACAATAACACCGTTCCATACATTATGTCCCTCTATACAAAAGCAGCTAAAAGCAGGCACAACTCGATGCGGCTCCAGGCATCGACTCTAGATTTCCGGGTCCTTGGGATGAGGTACGGCTATCGCTTCCTCAGACGAACGAGCACCTGAGAAACAAGCAAACTGTTGGTGGGTCAGCACTTTATGCAAGTACTGGTGAGATAAAACAACTGAACAGAAGCTATACCCCCTGAAACCCACACTAAGTAAACTTGTGGCAAAATATTGCATTACTAGTGATCTTGCTAGTTTTACTTAGGTTCTTTACATGCAGTTCTAGCAGAGTCATATTATATTGTTTGGAAACATGTCTTTGAAAATATAATCAAACAACCAATCAATCGAGGCAACCAATTCAAGCACGAGGAATCCTGTTCGGGTGTGCGCAGCGTGTTCGGTGAACTACATGCAAGGATTCTAGGGACAGGCAGCATTTAGGGACCATCAATCAAGCACACAAGTTAACTATCAATCAGAGGTCGGTCCCCGAGTAACTCAGGATCGGTAGCGGTAATCCAGCTAACCAATGACTCACATTCTGATCCTATTAGCAGCTGTGACTCATGGCTGCACATTACTGCCGAAGCAGCCGTAACCAAGGTTCAGCTCTGCACTAATAGTCATTGTCCGACCGAATGCAATGCATGAAGCGCTAACGGGAGGTCTCTACGATGCAGACAAAATGAATAAGCAGGCATGAGCATAAACTCATATTTCTTACCCCACGGCCGAATGGTTATCCCTGCAACAAACATACAAGTTAGCAACAATTGCATAAACATATATGTTTTACCGTTCTTTAGTTTCATGTCCGTCTCTGCATCAAATAGTTAGGTATGCAAGAAGGCTAGCCTAGCATGCTCCCTAATGATTTGAATGCAGCTTATCTCCATACACTTCTCTAGTGCAGACTCACTCTTCTCAACAGAAGCACCGCCTCCTTCTAATAGCCACGCCCCCTGGATCCCGAAGGACCGGAACATCAGGGCGCACTATTAGTCTCCCCCATCGCATCACCATCCTCCACCCAATATCCATGCCCCGAGCTTAGGGCGCGTTATTGGACTCCCATATTTCGTTTGTCCTCCATCCACCGCAAGCACCCACATATCACTTAGCACATCTCTTTCACAATAGCACACAACATGACATAGTCATAATCGAACCATCTTCTCATATTCCTAATAGCCGCACCACCAAGATCCCGTAGTGTCACGACCCGCACCCGGAAATTTGGGCACGAGTGCGTGGGTACGTCCAGCCTACGCCGCAGAGTCGGCGGTAGTACGCTGTCTAGGTCAAATCCATATTTACTAACTAGCTCATTCACAACAACATAGGCAAGATAATAATGAGAAATGGAACTTAAGATTTCAACTGAAAATAAAGGTGACAACAGATTCAAATGTTTTAGTACAGAAATTCAGAATGAAATCGGGGACAAACCCGATAAATAAGATGAAAGGAAAACAAATAACTAATGCTAACTACTCTGCAGGAGTAGTCTCCTGTGTGGGAACCGGCTCTGCAACTGTATCACCTGCTGCCTCATAGGGGCCATAATAGGTGGGGGCAAGGTTCCCATCATCGCCTAAAGCAACGGATCCAGTCAGAAAAGGAGCAAAGTACACAGTGCACAACAAGATTAAACTAAACATTTATGACAATTGGAAACAGAAACTGATTGTGTAACATATTGAGAATATGCATAAAAGAAACAACAATAACTAAGAGTTAATGCTATAAACAGGAATATGAGAAAGCAGGAGTAATATGAGACAGGAAATGAACTACAACAGCCAACAAGAACTATAACAAGACAAGAAGCTATGTGTGTGAACTTGTGTTTATTTTAGAATACATAGTTGGCATGTAGGGGTTTTTAAGGCTAATAAGGCCGTCCTAGGCGGCTAGCACACAATGACAAGGGAAAATAATCAAGTATAAGGCTGATGGTACCATCGCGTACCAACAGCTAGCAACAATAGGGGGAAAGGTAAACTACATGCCTCCTAGTATTCTCCTACCCGACACGAGAAACAAGACATGAAATACAATATTCAAGACATGAAATCCAGTGTTCTAATACTACGTGTAATCATCAATGGTACTGGTAGAGCAAGGAAATTAATTATCATAATATAAAGATTAAACTTGAAGTGCAGGTACTTGCCTGATGTTTGGATCCAAATACAATTATGTGTCTCGGGGAAATTTCCAAAAATGTCTCCGGATGCTGAGATAGACATTACCATCATGCTCAGAAGATATCAAATAGCTAGAAACGCCTGTCCTTGGGTCCAATTTGGAGACAAGGGCAAAAACGGCAGTTTCGGGCCAAAACGGGGTCCACCGGTGGGCCCGCTTTGCACCGAAAAACGTATCAGGGTCAAAGGTCTCCAAATTCACCAAACTTAGTGTCAACAGGTCAGGAACGATGATACAAACCCAACAGAACTTCCAGAATTGGATTCCGATAAGCCGAACCAAAATCGCCCGTCGAGCGGGGCCTGTAGGGCCCACGACACGCGATTTCGTCAACGTTCTCAGAATCGAACCAAACTTGACCCACAGGACCAGCGTATCGCTACGAGTCCGATGGCGCAAGTTTCGTCTCGATCCGACGTGTGTGCACGAAGTTAGGATGAATTGCAGAAAAGGCGGATACGGGGCGATGTCCGCGGATACGCGTTGATTTCGGTGTGCACGCACACCCGAATCAGCTTCCACGAAATCTCACACGTCCGTATCGACGACGCGCACGTATCTGTGAAGACCGCGCGCGACCAAGTCATCCCGTTTGGCGGGGCGTACTCAGTTCCGGGGCGAAACAGGGTCTGGTTTTTCCTGTTTTTGGATCGCGGTGTGCGATCACCACAGGACGCGATGCCCCGAACAGTTTATCCGGACACTGAGAGGGTCATACAGGCTTCATAACGCAATTTGCGAAATTAAAAACGGAGCTACGAAACGAAAGTTACACGCACCTGAAGGGGACCCGAAAATCAGGGTCGAGTCGTGTCCGACTCGTGTCGGACACGCGAATCCAAATTAGGGTTAGGGTTAGGGTTCTGGCAGATCTCCGGGGGCCGAAAGCGGCGGCGTGGGCGGCTGGGCTGCGGCGGAGGGGACCGGGGCAGCGCGGCGGCTGACGGCGCGGCGGCTGGGGCCTCGTCGGCGGGCGGAGGCGGCGCGGGGAGCTGCTCGTGCTGCTGCTGCGGTTGCTGGACGACCGGAGGACGGAGGGGGAGGCGGCGCCGAGGGAGTTCTGCGGTGGCGATGGCGAGCAGCGGCGGAGCGGGGGCGTGCGGTGGCTAGGGCTGGCGATGGGAGAAACGGAGGAGGAGGAGCGGGGTATTTATAGGGCTGGCCGGGCGGTTGGGGGCCGAGGGGGCGGCGCCGAAGGCGGGGTCAGGCGCTGAGGGCGGAGACTTGGCCGACGTGGCGCGGCGGCCCGGGCGGAGCGGCGCCGGACTCGGGCAGCGGAGAGGGTCGTGGGGAGACCGGGCTGGCGGGTCGGGCTGACGGCGGGTCGGGTTCGGCTGAACCCGACCCGACCCGATAGGGTTGGGCTGGGCCGGAAACTAACGGGCCGGTCCATTGGGCCGGGCCGGCCCAAGGAGAAAAGAAAAGAAAATAAAATAATATAAAATAAATAATAATAAATAAATAAATAGATAATTAATTTAATTAATTAATTAAAATAGTTTTTAGGCATTTAAAAATAGGTCTGAGCCCAGAAAAATCCAGAAAAATTACCCTAAGTCCAATTTTCCATTTTACACCCAAAAATATTATTTTTATAATATTTTAATGTTGTTTATTGACAAATAAAAAATCATTTAATAATTAAGAACATTGATTTTAATTTCAGAAAATTCCCAGAAAATTCCAGAAAATTGTGAAAAATCCCAATTTTAATATTTTGAAAAAATCAGGGGCTTACAATCTACCCAACTTATAAAATTTCGTCCTCGAAATTTAAATTATGGCAGGGTTCTCTCTGTCCAAATTCACTGGATTACAGTCTAACGGGTTTCTCTCAGGTGGACATTGCGGTCGCTACCCAACTTATAATTTTACCCATATCTGCTAAGCCTGTACAACTAGTAAGGCTAGGTCTCAACTTAATAAATCATGGTATTGAACCTCAAGTCTGCAACACAAAACACAGCACCTAGGGTCTTGTCTTAGTCATAAAGGGTTATCATTAATTCGACCGGTCTGAGGGGTATGTCTAGCACTACAAATCAACTTATACCAACCTACAGGTTTTTGTCTTTCCGAAATAAGGGAAGACGAGGATCAATAATAAAGAGTTTAAGGGTGAGGTGGTAGAACAGAGGTATAGGGATCAAGGCGTTTAAGGAATTCTAATGGGAATTGTCAGGCGGTTATGGATTGAGATTCTATTCTGGTAATCATTTGTTCGCATGCTCGTATTAGTACAGTTATGTAACTGATACGATATGCTCGGACGTATTTAGGGGCAAATATGCTAGTCAACTATATATCTCAATCCACATAAAGTAGTCGTGCGAAGTGCGAATCAAAATGCACTAAGGTTGATCAGACCGTAGTACACTGATTCTAAATAGACACTTGTATTAGTGGGGTTGATCAGGCCTCAATAATACATGTGTCATGAACAAGCCCGATAAGGGTAAGCTTGCAAAACTAGGCTATAAAATAGCAGCATAAGTCAAGTTCAGCAAAATTAAGTGCGCTAGATGATGATGAAAAAGGAGGTACAAAATTATTGAAGTTCACAGAATAACACAAAATAAGCACAATAGCAAAAGCCTCTAAAAAATCTCTACAGTTATCAAATTCAAAAGCATACTAGGTTATTTAGCAAGTTCAAAATTACTAGGTTGGGGCTGAGGTCACGAACCAATAGGCACGAAAACAATACTAGAAAAGGTATCTACGAATCACTTACGCGCATTAGCTGCTTCCAGAGTTTGCGCGTTCTCCACGGTCATCACGTAAGCTTGTCCGCGTCCTGGAGCAGTGGGGCAGTCCCTCACTCGATGTTCTGTTGATCCACAATATAGACAGGCACCCAGTCTCTTCCTACAAACTTGCCAGGTGTGACCTTGTTTTTGACAAAAGCCACAAGTGGGAACTCGTTGGTTCTGTCCTTGGTGTTGGGGTGCTGTGGCTCGAGGGAGAGGACGCTGGGTTTGCTGTGGGGCCCTCTGCTATTGTTGTTATTGAAATGGGCGTTTGTTGGGTCCCACATTTCCGGTATCTCTTTCTCGCTTTAGTTTATGCCCCATGTCTCTCTCAACGCCTTGTGCCACGCTCAAGATTTCCTCGTAGGTGCGAGCTCGGCTAGTGGTGACATCAAGACGAATATCCGGAGACAGCCCTTTCTTGAATCTATGGGCTCTGTCCTCCGGGGTACGAACTATGTACTCCGCAAAGTGGCTCAACCTGCTAAATTCAGCAGTGTACCCATCAACAGAAAGGTTACCTTGTTCCAGGCTCTCGAATTGACTTTCGAGAGCTTCCCGAGCCACTTCGGGATAGAATTTCTCCTTGAATAGCCTCTTGAAGTCCTCCCAGGTAAGGTCAGGAGCAGATAGTTGAGGTTCGTCCCTAAACCAGGTCCGAGCTATGTCAAACAGTTGCAGGCTTGCGGACTCCACTTTGAGATCATCAGGGACCCGAGCAGTCTTCAGGAGTCGCTCTACGTTCTCTATCCATTCATCGGCATAGAGAATGCCTTCAGTTCCATAGAATTCTAGGGGTTTAAGGTTCTTAAAGTCCTTGGCACTTCCTGGCCTCTTTTGTGGTGACTCCTGGGACCGAAGAGCTTCTGAAAGGCTGGTCCGTAGCAGGGCAGTTTGTTCCTTCTGGGATTCCACTAGTCCCTGGAACACTCCAAGTAGCTGTGCCCCATCCAGAGTAACTGCCGGAATAGATGGAGGTGGAGGGAGGGCAAGAGTTTCGGGCACAGTCTGCTCAGCTGGTTCTGATGTGCCTCCTACTGTGTTCCTCGTCTGAACCATTCTGAAAGATTAAGGGGGTAGGAAGATTAGAATAGATTACCTGGAAATCAAGGGCGATAGGAAAAATTGACTAGGACCGATATTAAGATTGGAAATAAAAGATCCTATTATGTGAATGAGTTTTTATCCTAAAATCCTCAATCTTGTTGCAGGCCTGTTCGGTCCCTAAGTTGAAACCGAACAATTTAGTCGTTTGACCTGCATGGGCCACCACAAAAATGTGTCACGACCCACACCCGGAAATTCGGGCACGAGTGCGTGGGTACGTCCAGCCTACGCCGCAGAGTCGGCGGTAGTACGCTGTCTAGGTCAAATCCATATTTACTAACTAGCTCATTCACAACAACATAGGCAAGATAATAATGAGAAATGAAACTTAAGATTTCAACTGAAAATAAAGGTGACAACAGATTCAAATGTTTTAGTACAGGAATTCAGAATGAAATCGGGGACAAACCCGATAAATAAGATAAAAGGAAAACAAATAACTAATGCTAACTACTCTGCAGGAGTAGTCTCCTGTGTGGGAACCGGCTCTGCAACTGTATCACCTGCTGCCTCATAGGGGCCATAATAGGTGGGGGCAAGGTTCCCATCATCGCCTAAAGCAACGGATCAAGTCAGGAAAGGAGCAAAGTACACAGTGCACAACAAGATTAAACTAAACATTTATGACAATTGGAAACAGAAACTGATTGGGTAACATATTGAGAATATGCATAAAAAAAACAACAATAACTAAGAGTTAATGCTATAAACAGGAATATGAGAAAGCAAGAGTAATATGAGACAGGAAATGAACTACAACAGCCAACAAGAACTATAACAAGACAAGAAGCTATGTGTGTGAACTTGTGTTTATTTTAGAATACATAGTTGGCATGTAGGGATTTTTAAGGCTAATAAGGCCGTCCTAGGCGGCTAGCACACAATGACAAGGGAAAATAATCAAGTATAAGGCTGATGGTACCATCGCGTACCAACAGCTAGCAACAATAGGGGGAAAGGTAAACTACATGCCTCCTAGTATTCTCCCACCCGACACGAGAAACAAGACATGAAATACAATATTCAAGACATGAAATCCAGTGTTCTAATACTACGTGTAATCATCAATGGTACTGGTAGAGCAAGAAAATTAATTATCACAATATAAAGATTAAACTTGAAGTGCAGGTACTTGCCTGATGTTTGGATCCAAATACATTTATGTGTCTCGGGAAAATTTCCAGAAATGTCTCCGGATGCTGAAATAGATATTACCATCATGCTCAGAAGATATCAAATAGCTAGAAACGCCTGTCCTTGGATCCAATTTGGAGACAAGGGCAAAAACGGCAGTTTCGGGCCAAAACGGGGTCCACCGGTGGGCTCGCTTTGCACCGAAAAACGTGTCAGGGTCAAAGGTCTCCAAATTCACCAAACTTAGTGTCAACAGGTCAGGAACGATGATACGAACCCAACGAAACTTCCAGAATTGGATTCCGAGGAGCCGAACCAAAATCGCCCGTCGAGCGGGGCCTATAGGGCCCACGACACGCGATTTCGTCAACGTTCTCAGAATCGAACAAAACTTGACCCACAGGACCAGCGTATTGCTACGAGTCCGATGGCGCAAGTTTCGTCTCGATCCGACGTGTGTGCACGAAGTTAGGGTAAATTGCAGAAAAGGCGGATACGGGGCGATGTCCGCGGATACGCGTTGATTCCGGTGTGCACGCACACCCGAATCAGCTTCCACGAAATCTCACACGTCCGTATCGACGACGCGCACGTATCTGTGAAGACCGCGCGCGACCAAGTCGTCCCGTTTGGCGGGGCGTACTCAGTTCCGGGGTGAAATAGGGTCTGGTTTTTCCTGTTTTTGGATCGCGGTGTGCGATCACCACAGGACGCGATGCCCCGAACAGTTTGTCCGGACACCGAGAGGGTCATACAGGCTTCACAACGCAATTTGCAGAATTAAAAATGGAGCTACGAGGCGAAAGTTACACGCACCTGAAGGGGACCCAAAAATCAGGGTCGAGTCGTGTCCGACTCGTGTCGGACACGCGAATCCAAATTAGGGTTAGGGTTAGGGTTCTGGCGGATCTCCGGCGGCCGGAGGCGGCGGCGTGGGCGGCTGGGCTGCGGCGGAGGGGACCGGGGCAGCGCGGCGGCTGACGGCGCGGCGGCTGGGGCCTCGCCGGCGGGCGGAGGCGGCGCGGGGAGCTGCTCGTGCTGCTGCTGCGGTTGCTGGACGACCGGAGGACGGAGGGGGAGGCGGCGCCGAGGGAGTTCTGCGGTGGCGGTGGCGAGCAGCGGCGGAGCGAGGGCGTGCGGTGGCTAGGGCTGGCGATGGGGGAAACGGAGGAGGAGGAGCGGGGGATTTATAGGGCTGGCCGGGCGGTTGGGGGCCGAGGGGGCGACGCCGAAGGCGGGGTCAGGCGCTGAGGGCGGAGACGTGGCCGACGTGGCGCGGCGGCCCGGGCGGAGCGGAGCCGGACTCGGGCAGCGGAGAGGGTCGTGGGGAGACCGGGCTGGCGGGTCGGGCTGACGGCGGGTCGGGTTCGGCTGAACCCGACCCGACCCGATAGGGTTGGGCTGGGCCGGAAACTAACTAGATAATTAATTTAATTAATTAATTAAAATAGTTTTTAGGCATTTAAAAATAGGTCTGAGCCCAGAAAAATCCAGAAAAATTACCCTAAGTCCAATTTTCCATTTTACACCCAAAAATATTATTTTTATAATATTTTAATGTTGTTTATTAACAAATAAAAAATCATTTAATAATTAAGAACATTGATTTTAATTTCAGAAAATTCCCAGAAAATTTCAGAAAATTGTGAAAAATCCCAATTTTAATATTTTGAAAAAATCAGGGGCTTACACGTAGGACCGGACGTCAAGCGGGCTACTAGTCTAGCACACACAAGACAAGCATTTACTCTCGCATCGAAACAAGCATTCAAGACAAGCCATATGAACACGATGACAAGCAAACATATGAACGATCTTTTTAGTTGAGACTAGCATGGCACGGGTCTATTATCACATCAAGTAAAACATGCATTTCTATCTTCTTAGCATAGCAATAGTTCTATCTCTTTTCGGACAAGCATACATATTCTCTTAGTCAGGCAGCGTATTCGTTTCAGTGACAAGCTATGTGAGTTATCTTATTAGCATGCTGAGTCGGTTCTATCATTTCTTATGAAAACATTCTTCTTATGCAAACAAGCATTTAAAACTCAGATTCATTATTAAGTCGTGCAAGAATCAGAGAATGCAGTTCTGCCCACTCACCTTGATTAATCGGTCGGGAACTCTCCGAGAAGACTTCCGTTCGAGCAAGCAAGTCGATCCCACTTGTACATAGTGCCGACGCGGAGCGGGACACTACATACTTACCCACCAACAAAGAGTTTCGTCCTCGAAACTCAAGGAGAAACTCATACGAAAACATATAGCAGCGATAGTCCTCATCCCTCGCCATCCCAAATCAAAACTCTAGCAATCTCGAAATCACAAATCACATCTCATGCAATGAAAACCAAATCCAGAAAACTTTTGCCGGCACTTTTGAGAATATTTACGGACTCATTGTATGGAACGTTCATTGCATCTCACAACAGGCACATCTCAGAGTTGGAAGCAACGGAATGGGCAAGGAATCGAGTCGCTCTGATACCATTATGTCACGCCCCAATCTCCTGCAAGCCCGATAGTCCCCGCTGAACGTGAATCACCACGTTACAGCTCTCCCGCAGGACTATCGTTCTCATCGGGACGTGATGCCGTGCAAGCCTAAAGTGCGCTTGCACAAGGCCAAAGCTTTGATACAAGGGCAAGTAAGCTATTCGATACTGAAGCAGCGGCACATAACATTGCAGAAAAGTGAAGAACTCAATGGCATATAAAAAACAGTCTCTTTTATTGATAATCGAAAGTGTTACAAGCGGCACATGGCCGAGATTACAATCGCTCAAGCACCCTTCTCACGATTACAATAACACCGTTCCATACATTATGTCCCTCTATACAAAAGCAGCTAAAAGCAGGCACAACTCGATGCGGCTCCAGGCATCGACTCCAGATTTTCGGGTCCTTGGGATGAGGTACGGCTATCGCTTCCTCAAACGAACGAGCACCTGAGAAACAAGCAAACTGTTGGTGGGTCAGCACTTTATGCAAGTACTGGTGAGATAAAACAACTGAACAGAAGCTATACCCCCTGAAACCCACACTAAGTAAACTTGTGGCAAAACATTGCATTACTAGTGATCTTGCTAGTTTTACTTAGGTTCTTTACATGCAGTTCTAGCAGAGTCATATTACATTGTTTGGAAACATGTCTTTTGAAAACATAATCAAACAACCATTCAATCGAGGCAACCAATTCAAGCACGAGGAATCCTGTTCGGGTGTGCGCAGCGTGTTCGGTGAACTACATGCAAGGATTCTAGGGACATGCAGCATTTAGGGACCATCAATCAAGCACACAAGTTAACTATCAATCAGAGGTCGGTCCCCGAGTAACTCAGGATCGGTAGCGATAATCCAGCTAACCAATGACTCACATTCTGATCCTATTAGCAGCTGTGACTCATGGCTGCACATTACTGCCGAAGCAGCCGTAACCAAGGTTCAGCTCTGCACTAATAGTCATTGTCCGACCGAATGCAATGCATGAAGCGCTAACGGGAGGTCTCTACGATGCAGACAAAATGAATAAGCAGGCATGAGCATAAACTCATATTTCTTACCCCACGGCCGAATGGTTATCCCTGCAACAAACATACAAGTTAGCAACAATTGCATAAACATATATGTTTTACCGTTCTTTAGTTTCCTGTCCGTCTCTGCATCAAATAGTTAGGTATGCAAGAAGGCTAGCCTAGCATGCTCCCTAATGATCTGAATGCAGTTTATCTCCATACACTTCTCTAGTGCAGACTCACTCTTCTCAACAGAAGCACCGCCTCCTTCTAATAGCCACGCCCCCCTGGATCCCGAAGGACCGGAACATCAGGGCGCACTATTAGTCTCCCCCATCGCATCACCATCCTCCACCCAATATCCACGCCCCAAGCTCAGGGCGCGTTATTGGACTCCCACATTTCGTTTGTCCTCCATCCACCGCAAGCACCCACATATCACTTAGCACATCTCTTTCACAATAGCACACAACATGACATAGTCATAATCGAACCATCTTCTCATATTCCTAATAGCCGCACCACCAAGATCCCGTAGGACCGGACGTCAGGCGGGCTACTAGTCTAGCACACACAAGACAAGCATTTACTCTCGCATCGAAACAAGCATTCAAGACAAGCCATATGAACACGATGACAAGCAAACATATGAACAATCTTTTTAGTTGAGACTAGCATGGCACGGGTCTATTATCACATCAAGTAAAACATGCAGTTCTATCTTCTTAGCATAGCAATAGTTCTATCTCTTTTCGGACAAGCATACATATTCTCTTAGTCAGGCAGCATATTCGTTTCAGTGACAAGCTATGCGAGTTCTCTTATTAGCATGCTGAGTCGGTTCTATCATTTCTTATGAAAATATTCTTCTTATGCAAACAAGCATTTAAAACTCAGATTCATTATTAAGTCGTGCAAGAATCAGAGAATGCAGTTCTGCCCACTCACCTTGATTAATCGGTCGGGAACTCTCCGAGAAGACTTCGTTCGAGCAAGCAAGTCGATCACACTTGTACATAGTGCCGACGCGGAGCAAAACACTACAGCCTATGTATCATTCTAAGTTGTAAGCCACTTGACACACCTTTATTGTTTCGAGAGAGTGAGTGCTTGAGCAACTTATAATTTTGGCCTAGCGTAACTTGTAATACTTGCTCAAAATCAATAAAGTGCTTGTTTTACTTCTATACTTGTGTTATTCAATGCTTCCGCTATGACGACTCTGTGAACTTGTTATCTATCGCCTGTACGGTTTCTTATTCCGCTGCACTCGGACTATCTGTGCGACTCTGTGGCTTAGTTCTTTCTCCTCTTGTTCGGATCATGGCCTTGCATGGATGCAGCTTGTGCTCGTGCGGCATCACGTCCAGATGGGAACGATCGTCCTGTGGGAGCGTTGGCATAGTGATCGCGCCTAGCGGGGATGGCCGATTCCGTGGGAGATCGGGACGTGACACTATTACCTGTTCATCCCTGCATCAAATAATTAGGTATGCAAGAAGGCTAACCTAGCTTGCGTCCTAACTATATGATGGTCCATGAAAACCCATGATTAGCATTTGAGACGTTCAAGTCCATCTCACTAATAGACTGACACCCTTCCTTAATCACGAGCAAGGTATCTTGTCCTCTCCATGGTCGAACGATTTCCAGTGCCCCAGGAACCGATCGAGAGGGTACGTCCTTGTGCATAAGTTTGTCCAGACCGATGCATGAATTTACTTCTATCAGATAACATACTAAGCATGCAGGCAATAATCAAGCAGATTCTTTTATATTAACTCTTCTTATTAACAATCTATATTGATGTATGGGGCACGTAACCATCAATCATCTTTTTTTTATTGGTGCAGTACTCGATGTACGGGACACGTAACCATCGATGTACCGGAGTCTTAACCATCGATGTACTGGAGTCATAACCATCGAGTACTGGCCCGTATTCTCTCTTCTTATTAGCATGACAACGGTTCATTCTAATAGTAGTGGCAAGGTTATTTTCAATGACAAGCATACAATTCTCTAGTTAAGTAGGCATAACAAAAGTTCCTATCTCTTTTTAACTAAGCATGCAGTTCTACTCTTGATTGGCATACGATAAAGAAATATGTTCAAGTATTTATTTACTCCTCTTTATTAGCATGGCATTGGTTCGATTGATAGCAGTGACTGTGTAACTTAGCATGCAATGTTCTATCCTCTACTTAGCATGGCAAGGGATATATTCTTTACTTAGCATGGCAAGGTTCATCTATTATTCAAGCATAAAGGTTCTCTAGTTAGCATACAGGGTCATGATTTATCATTCTTGTATAGGAAACATTAATCTTCTTACCAGCAAGTATTAAAAAGCCCAGATTCATTATTAAGGCGTGTAAGAATCAGAGAAATAAAGTTCTGCCCACTCACCCAGATCAATCGTCTTGTGTTCCAACATAGAGCTCTTCAAGAAGGTTTTCTCTTGAGCCAGCAAACGGATCCCTCTTGTACATAGTACCAACGCGGAGTGGGACACTACAGCTGCTGCTGCCGCTGTTGTTGCTGCTGCTGTTGTCCCGCGCCGCCGATAGGAGAAGGGGGAGAGAGGAGGAAGGGGAGAGGGAGGGGGTCATCATCGCCGTAGGGTGGTTCATGGCCGGCCGGAGAAGGAGGGGGAGGGGGGAGGAGTAGTTTAGTTTTTTTATTTTGGTATGAAGTTGAAAGTTTTTAATAGTTGATGGTATTAAGTTGTTGAGAAAAAAAAATTAGGGTATTAAGTTGAACAATTTGGATAATTTATGGTATCAAGTTGAAATTTAGCCTTTTTTAACTTAATCATTAAGGTTAATGCATGGTGACATGTATATACATGAAGTGTCAAGGGAAAATTTTCTAAATTGCATTATTAACCTTGGGATTTAAATGGAAAAAATAAAAACCACATATTTATTTATAAAACCAAAATTATAAATAGATATGCATTAACAATATAATTTTGTATTTTGGATTGCGACTATTACAGATGCATTGAATATGAGTTCCATTCGAGAGTATTCTTTCGTCTTCATGTTGTGGCCCAAAAATTATGTGAAAGTGTGTCCATATAATAGACAAATTCAATGGACGATAAAATTGCCGGGTACGACTTCTTCCTTCTCCGTTATTACGTCTTTTTTCACCGTTATCGTATTCATTTTCTTCTCTGTTGCCGTGTTCATTTTTCATAACGGTACGAGTTTAGAATCTGGTTGAGAAAGAAAGAATAGACTTGGTAGTGAGAGCTTATGAATGCATAGTTGTGAGATAAGGAGTTTGGCTGTGGGAGAAAAGAGTTTGGTCGAGGGAGAAGAAATTGAGAAGGGTGAATGATTCTCCACTCTTCCACCCTCTTAAATAGAGTATCCCTCCAACGATTAAAAAAACGACCGTTAAAAATACGAACGTTATAATCAGAACGTTGGTATCAAAACGTTTGGAAAAAAAAAAATTGGCACCAGTATGACTGGCCCCAAACTGAAAAAATTGAATTTGATGCCAGTTGCAATGGCGCCAGGATTTATACTACGTTTGGCACCATTGATATTGGCGCCAACTCCAAGTCCCTCTCGTCGTAATTTGTCCAAACACTTCCTCTTTCACGCAAATTCATCAACAAATATTCCCTTCGATTGAAATTTTTTGGAAAATATTTTTCTTCTCTCGTCCTTTTGGAAACCTATATTTATTTATGTCAAGAGAGATTAAAATATAAAAATAAGATCTAGGGCCAATATTTCCAAATGTGGCGGCAAAGTGCTCCATCGTTAAGAAGTTTCTGAAATCCCGAAACAATTTTTCTTCTCTGATCCTTTTCTTTCCTTTCTGCAGAGGATAGAGATTCTGGTAGGTACTCGACCTAGCAGACCTTGATTTGTTGCTGATGTACTCGAATTAGCCATGAGAAATAGGAAAAGAAGGAAGAAAAGAGTAATTTGGGGAATTAGGGTTTTATTATTTGAGAAACAAAGAGGGAGTACAGAATATCAGAGGAGGAAGAAGAAGAATTACAGCAAGAAACAAGAAAATTGACATCTCCCCTCCCTGTATTCGTCCCTACAAGAGTATTTATAGGCTACATTTTTAATGGATTCAGTAACAGCTTTGGATGAGCTGGCACAGGCCTGTAACGGTCTTGGATGAGGTGGCATAAGCCGCATAACAGATTGGTTGCTGAGGTGGCATTCCAAGTGGCAAGTGGCAATGATGACAATTAAGGAGAGACTATTGTGGGTACTGAAGCTTCATAACATCCACTCTGATGCCTATATTCTGATACGAACATTTTGATACCAAGCTGGATTCCCCTGATACAAGAGCTTAATAGTACTGAAGTCCTCTTTACCGAGCCACTACAAATCACTGAACCACCACTCTGATGCTGAGCTATCCACTGTACACCCCCCCCCCCCCCCCCCCCCCCCCACCCCCCTTAAGTTGACCTTGCCTCAAGGTCAAAGTAAGGAAAGTCCTTTGTAAACTGTTCATAATGCACCCAAGTGGCAGAGTCTCTATCCCCTCCTTGCCACTGCACCACCAAGTCTACAGCTGCTTTTCCCTTCCTTTGAGCTAATCTCCTCTCAAGGATCATATCCGGCTCCAGGATAGTTGTCTCATTGCTTTGTGGCACTCCTGCCTGAACAAGAGTGTAATGCCCCAGTTGTTTCTTTAACTGTGAGACATGAAAGACTGGATGGAGCAATGCTTCATCTGGAAATTCTAGCCTATAGGCCACAGGACCAATTCGAGCTAATACTTTGTAAGGACCATAGAATTTAGGTGAGAGCTTTTGGAGCCTCCTTTAAGCTAAAGAGAACTGCCTGTAAGGTTGCACTCTCAAATATACCCAATCCCATATCTCAAAAACTATTTCAGTCCTATGCAAGTCTGCATACTTCTTCATTCGATCCTGGGCTAACACCAAATTATCTTTCAGTAAATGAAGAGAAT
Source organism: Iris macrosiphon (assembly GCA_036927795.1). Lineage (NCBI taxonomy): Eukaryota > Viridiplantae > Streptophyta > Magnoliopsida > Asparagales > Iridaceae > Iris > Iris macrosiphon. The sequence continues at coordinate 9,153,146 of JAYESA010000005.1, read as the reverse complement.
TATCTCTCGAGGCTATGACTTCTGCTACTGCATTATCCTTAGCACAATATGGGAGGTAGGTAAGCAAATTGGGAGGTTGCCTCCCATAAACTGCTTCAAATGGAGTCACCTTGGTAGAAGTGTGCCAGTTGGTATTATACTAATACTCAGCCCAAGCCAGGAACTTACTCCATTTTTTGGGTTTATGAGAACAAAAGCACCTTAAGTAGGCTTCTATGCATCGATTTGTGACCTCAGTCTGTCCATCAGACTGAGGATGATAAGCAGTACTGTAAGCCAAGTTAGTTTCCTGCAATTTGAATAACTCTTTCCAAAACTGACTTGTGAAGGGATCTCTATCTGAAACAATAGTTCTAGGAAAACCATGCAACTTCACCCTTCCACAAAAACTTGAGCCACACTCTCAGCTGTGTAAGGATGCACAAGAGGAAATAAATGAATGTACTTTGTTAACCTATCTACCACTACTAGGATGGTGGTTTTCTGATAGCTACTAGGGAGACCCTCTATGAAGTCCATGGAAATATCCTCCCAAACCCTCTCAGGAATAGGAAGGGGTTGCAAGAGCCCTGCTGGTGAGCTGGTTTCATACTTATTTTTTTGACACACTGCACAGTTCTGCACATACTCCTTTACCCTTTTCTTATATTCCACTTTATAAGTTTATAACTGTATCCATGTAATTTGAGGACCCAATTGTATTGTGCTTCAGTGTGGACCCTTTGTTCTAGCATATACTTCAAGGGTTTATGATCAGTCTTGATGAGGAATTCTCTGCCCCATAAGTATTGTTTCTACTTTTTTATTGCTAGCAATATTGCCAACATCTCCTTCTCATAAGTGGATAACAACTTAGCCCTCCCTTTCAAGGCTTGGCTCAGATAGGCTATTGGCCTTCCCTCTTGCATTAGTACTGCCCCTACACCCTCACCAGAAGCATCACATTCCAAAACAAAAATCTTCATAAAATCTGGCATCACCAAGACTGGTGGTTCTGTAAGGGCTCTTTTCATATTTTCAAAAGCCAAATGAGCTGCTTCACTCCACTGATAGACATCTTTCTTTAACAAATCTGTCAGTGGACTTGCTATGGTTCCATAATTTCTTATAAATCTCCTGTAATAGCCAGTCAACCCCAAAAATCCTCTCAGTTCTTTGAGAGATTTTGGCACTGGCCACTGCACAACAGCTTGAATCTTGTTCCTGTCCACTTCAACCCCCTGATTAGTTATAACATGCCCCAGATACTGTACTTGTTGCTGAAAGAAAAAAAATACTTGCTTCTCTTAACTTTCAACTGATTTTCAGAGAGTTTCCTGAAGACCTTCTCTACATGTTCTTGGTGATCTTCAAATTTAGCACTATATATGAGGATGTCATCAAAGAACACCAACACAAACCTCCTCAAATATTCCCTGAATATATCATTCATCATGGCTTGGAATGCGGAGGGAGCATTTGTGAGACCAAATGGCATGACCAAGAACTCATAATGTCCCTCATGAGTTCTAAAAGCAGTTTTAGGAATGTCCTGTTCAGCCATCCTAACTTGGTGATATCCTGATATTTGGTCAAGCTTAGTGTAGTACTTAGATCCATTAAATTCATCAAACAACTCTTCTATAAAAGGAATGGGGAACTTGTCCTTAATAGTGAGAAGGATCTATAGTCAATACACATTCTCCAAGTCCCATCAGTTTCTTTAACTAATATGACTGGAGATGAATAAGAACTAGTGATGTGTCTAATGATTCCTGTACTCAACATTTCTCCCACCTGCTTTTCTATTTCATTTTTGTGTATATATAGGTGCCTATAAGGCCTACTGCACACAGGTGAAGATCCAGAGATCACTGGAATTTGATGATCATACCTTCTTGGGGGTGGCAGACCTTTGGGTTCTTCAAAAAGATGGCTGTAGTCACTCAGTAATTTCTGCACTGTAGGATGGAGGTCACTTTCATTCTCCTCCTTCTTTTCTAGTGAACACAGCTGTATAAAAAAAAATTGAGGTTTTTGTCTCAAATCCTTGCTTACTGGCTCTGCCAAGTTCCCATTATCTGACTGAATCCCTTTTAGTTGATGAGTAACTCCACCCACAACATATTTCATAGTAAGCTCATGGAAGTTCCACACTATATCTTCTATTGTGCTCAGCCAATTGGCTCCCAATACAACCTGACACCCAGTGATTGGTAGATGGAGTAGATTTGCAACTATTTTCTGTCCTTGACAGTCTATGATAACCCCTTTACTCAGTCCCTGGCTCTACAGTTTTTCCTCATTGGCCACCATTACTTCAAAGGGTTCTTGATCACATGAGGGTAATCCCATCCTGGAACTGAACTTGCTATCCACAAAGTTGTGGGTTGACCCAGAATCAACCAATATAAGCACTGGTTTATTCTGCAAACTACCTCTTAATTTCATGGTAGTGTGATGCAAGGCTCCTGACAAGGCTTGTAGTGAGATGGCAAAGGACCCGGGTGTTGGTTTAAAGTCTTCTTCTTATTTTGTTGCGGCCGGATTCACTGTGAGGTCTGTATCTTCATCTTTGGCTATCATGTAAAGTTTCTTTTCTTTACATCTATGCCCTTTGAACCATTTTTCATAACACAAGAAACAAAGCCCCAAATCCTCTCCTTGCTATTTCACTAGGAGAAATCTTCGCATACTGCTGATTAATAGAAGGTTGTGAACCTTTACTAGAATTGGATAACTGTGAAGAGTTCCCTTACTTTCCTCAGTTCCTGTTGGAGCTGAGACATTGGAGTATGCCACTGATTTGGTGTAGGGTTGGTTTGAGCTACCCTTATATACCTTCCTTAATGCTGCCAATTTAGCTTCATGTAATCTTGCTAATTGCATTGCATCAGGTAATGAGGCTGGTTTGGAAATCTGTACCTCAAATCTAATCTCTTCTTTTAGCCCTCCCATATATTGGCTGATGAGACAGTCTTCATTTATTCCCTGGATCCTTTTGGACAATTTCTGATACTTGGAATCATAATCCTGCATAGAGCCTTCCTGCCTTAATAGCTTGAGCTCAATAACATGGTTGGTCTTGGGTTCAATTCCAACATAATGGCCTGCTTAAATTCCTCCCAACTCATGCATCCTCCCCTTATCTTGGTGATCCAATCAAACCAATAAGCAGCTCTGCCTTTCATTTGGACAGAGCACACTCTGACCTTATCACTCTCAGGCACCAAATAATAGTTGTAGTAGTGATTTGCTCTCAGCAATCACTCCTCAACTTCTGATGTTCCATCATAGTCAGGTAATTTCAACCTCACTGTTGGCATCCCATTATTTTTTCCAAGAAACACAGGGTTTGAACTAGATTATTGCCAAATTGGGGAAGAAGAATTGACTTTAGGTCTTTTCATGGAGTTTGAACTCAAATTATAGCCAGGAGCATTGCTATTCAAAGGAGCAGATTAATCACTTTGAACAGCAGCAGATCCAACATTAGACTCTCCGGCTTTTCTAATTTTGAACAATTCTTCAAAAAAAATTCTCAATATTATAGCTCATTTGCTCTACTTTACCTTCCAAAACCTGCATCCTCGTCTTGCCATGGTTGGAAGCTCGATTCTGTGGAGATCCATGGAGAGAGCCATGGCAGCTCGAATCAAGATCCTCTCCGCCTTCCCCGACCAGACCAGCCGGCTCTGATACCAAATTGGTAGGGACTCGACCTAGCAGACCTTGATTTGTTGCTGATGTACTCGAATTAGCCGTGAGAAAATATCAGAGGAGGAAGAAGAAGAATTACAGCAAGAAACAAGAAAATTGACATCTCCCCTCCCTGTACTCATCCCTACAAGAGTATTTATAGCCTTATAGGCTACATTTTTCATGGATTCAGTAACAGCTTTGGATGAGCTGACACAGGCCTGTAACGGTCTTGGATGAGCTGGCATAACAGATTGGTTGCTGAGGTGGCATTCCAAGTGGCAACGATGACAATTAAGGAGAGACTATTGTGGGTACTGAAGCTTCATAACAACCACTCTGATGCCTATATTCTGATACGAACATTCTGATACCAAGCTGGATTCCCCTGATACAAGAGCAGCTTACAAGAGCTTAATAGTACTGAAGTCCTCCTTACTCAGCAACTGCAAATCACTGAACCACCACTCTGATGCTGAGCTATCCACTGTACTGACCTGAACTGGCATCCAAGTAGGTATTTATCAGATTCGGACGAGATTATTTCAGGTACTTCTCTAGAAATTTCCCAAAAAAAAAAAATCTCTCCCAAATCTTTTTTTTGATCCTTTTTTATTTGATTATATATATTTTTTGTAGATGAGGAAGATGAGTTGGATCCGGTCACCTACGATTACGACTGCTCTAAGAATCTCGAATCACTCTGTCTGGAAGGGAACAAGGTGACGATTAGGGTTTCGGACGTTTTAATTTTTTTTATAATCACTGAAACGATTTGAACACGCCAAAATGAGGACGATTTCGTCGCATTTTAGTGTAATTTGGAGTGTTTCTACCCGACACGAACAAGGTACCGATTTTTGGAGTGGCATTGCTTACTAGGTTGTCATTCCCCCCTCTAGAATTGTGTTTTCACATTATGAGGAGATAAGTGGTGATAACCTGTGCGTCTCATGGGCACAATTACAAATATGTATGAGACATGAAACAGATTTACATGACATCTATTTTGATGTGTCTTAGCATAATTGGTAGCATCCGTTATCGTGTCTACGTGTTCAACACGATGGCATCAATTCTTAGAGTGTCCGTGCTTTCTAGGTGGTAACACGTGACTATTGTAAGTGGTCAACCACATGGTTATAGATGTTGGAAAAAGTAAATATTGAAGTTACACTTGTTGGAGTTTGATTTGGGAACCTAGCAAGCGTGAATGCTCCCAAACTTATGCGGTATCCTTGATGGACATGTGTCAGACTCTATGTTGCATGGGTAAGAATAAGTCACAACATTAATTTTTGGCATGTTCTAGTGTATTTTGGGGTTCGCGTAGTGTCCAATATGTGTCCAAAAATTCAATGTGACGTATGATTCCCTTGTGTAATGGTCTCAGACAACGTGGTTGATAAGATGCCATTTATGTTTATGTGCGATATCCTATCTGGACTATGGACGTCGCAATTAGAAATCTAGCATTCATTGGAGACTTTACTCAAGTTTAACATGGTCAATGACATAAACTTAACTGGCAGCTTTATATCATATTTTCTTACTATATCATTTTCACTAAGATTGAGAGCGCGCGAATTCATCATGCACCAGAGACTTTCCCAGCCAGTGTATTGAATAAATAATTGTAGTTTGTTGATTTTTTTTAGACTTGTAGTTATGTGAATAAGGTTACTCCATGACATAGGCTTAAATTTGATCAATTGTAGAGTAGTTCGAATGACCCTGTCTCTCCTTGTCGAATTAGATTCAATTTGGTTCTCATTTGAAATGTCTAAAATTCCATTTCAAATGGAAAATGTTAAATGGTGCCTCTTTGAGCATTTGCCGTTTGTGGTCATTTTTGTGTGGCCGAACGAAAAGGCAAATGCTGGAAACCAAACAGATATCCTTTTCCATTTCAACCAAGATACGATAACGGCTCCATTTGAAATGGGAACCGAACGAGCCCTTAGTCTTAGTATATTCTTGATATTTCTGTCTAAGAGAGAATCTAGATATTTTGTCTTTGATTCGAACTCTTCAATTTATTAATTTAGCTCGTACTTTGGGCTCCATATTCGTTGTTAAATTTCTAGAACAATAAAACAACGCCCTTAAAGATTCTGGCTCAACGCTAATGCACCATATATATATATATATATATATATATATATATATATATATATATATATATATATATATATATATATATATATATATATTTTTTTTTTTTTTCATGATCAACTTGACAGGACAATTGATTAGGTTGGAAACTTCATCAAAGTTTGATGCTAACTACTCTTTGATTTGCTCTTCCTTATTCAATGCTGATATTTTGATTTTCCACCTTTTGCTCCTTTCTTTTTCTTTTTTTATTTCATAATGCATGCATGCTGCAAGGTTCTATTTGCTATGAGACTCATCATCATAATCATCTAAGCCTTCTTCCTTCAGAATGGTGTTGACTATGGAACATAGGAAAACTTCATACAAGATTTGACGATATGACCGGCGATCAATCCGACGTCAACCTTCTATATTGGTGCCAAATTCCAATCAAAGGTAACTATAAGCATGGGAGGGTCATGCCATAAAACTTATATGGCTAGTTGATAAGTAGGTAAACCTACCTTTTGGATTGCAGTTTAAGCTCATGCAACCAAGGTGCATCCTCCAAGTTCTCCTTGACTATCAAGAATCTAGATAAAGAATCTAGACAAAGAGGTAAGATGAAACAATTTCCTATAAGAAACATATATAAATATTTGTTATAGGACTATATATAAATATTTTTGATGCCTATGGAGTAGGGAGTATAATTCAATTTTTGACATTTGTGCATGTGAATTTCACTATGCTTGTCAAGATTCACTAGAATAGATTGATTTATTGTTTTCCATAACATCTAGTATAATATTTCAACAACTTATTATGATGTATGTGATAGGTACTGTAAAACCCATAATCCTAAAAATCGTATTAAGCTATTTTTATTAATTATTAATTGAATTATAGTAATTAGTGGCTAATTAGGATAAATAGATTTTTATTAATTTTTATTTTAGGTGTTGGTGCACTTAGGGGATTTATGGGACCATCAGGAATTTTTTTTGGAATTTATTTCATGTAGGAGACCCCTTGAGCAGTTGCTAGCTTAATAGTGTGCATTAATAAAATCTAAAAATTTTCTATGAGTATATATATATATATATATATATATATATATATATATATATATATATATATATATATGCATATATATATTTAATTGGAAAAGATTAATAAAAGAAAAAGGAAAAGAAAAAAAAGAAAAATATATATATTAATAACAAACCACTATCCTACCCCAACCATGCAGCAAGCCGTGTGAGCCCTTTTTGCAAATGTGAGCCCTTTTGCATAATCCCAACAACATCCCCTTAGCAAACCCGTGACCAACAGCAAGTCCTTAGCCACCCACGATTAGCCGACCCCCCCTTCTCTCTCTTTCATATATATATATATATATATATATATATATATATATATATATATATCTTCATATATTTATAAAACCCTAAACCTAAATCATCCAGACCCTTCCTCTTCCCATCTAGACCTAGAGAGCGCCGCCACCGCAGCCGGAGAACCCCGCCAGACCGTCCAAACCGATCCCGACGACCGCGACCCCGCGCACTGCAGAATTCCGCAGCGAGGTACCTGTGTCCCGGAGTTGTTTCCCGTCGCCTCGCTCAACCAAACGCCACCCCGCCTTCACCGATATGCTCACCCCTTAACCCTCTTCCATATCTGTGTGATAGTAGACCTCGAACAACACATAACCATAGGCGAAAACAGCACCAAAGTTGGCAAAAATAGACCGAATTCTGGGATCGCAGAAAACTACGGTGATCACCCATGTTTCTGAGTTCGTATCTCCCACCACAGAGATCCGAATTCGATGATTCTTTTTGGTATGCGTAGACCACTTGACCTACTTTAATTTCTGTTAAATAATTCTAGATTATTAACTGCTGTAGGTAAAATTAAATTCGTTGGAAAATTCCGCGAACCCACTTTTCTAGATTTTCAAAAGTTATGAAACGGAGCGCGCCCCGCCAAACGGGACCGCCCCGCCATGTACCAAGTGTACCAAACGGTACGCGCTGCGTAACTGGACACGTGAGAGTTCACGAAAACTGATTCGAACGCGTGTGCCTACCGGAATCAGCCCGTACCGGCGGACAAACCCCGTGTCACAACTTTTGTGAAAGTCGCGCTCATTTTATGCATGCTCGTCAGATTGCGACGAAACTTACGCCACTGGACTCGTGGTAACGCACTGGTCCTGTGACCCAATTTTCACGCAATTCTGAGATAGTTGACCAAGTCGCCAATTGGCGGGTCCCATAGTTGACTTTTTGGGAGAAATTGTGTTCGGCCCATTGGAATCCATATCTGGATATACCGTTGGGTTCGTATTGACATCTAGAGTTTGTTTGACCTATAATTTATCTCATTTAGAGACTGTTACCCTTGGCACGCTTTTCGGTGCAAAGTGGGCCACATGTGGACCCCGCTTTGACCCAAAATTATTGTTTTGTTCCTGTGTCCAAATTGGACGAAAGGGAAGTACTTTCTAGCTATTTTGCTTATTCTGGGAACGTTGGTGATATCTATTTCAGCATCCGGAGATATTTGTTCTGAGGCCGTAGCTTCTGATCCTGTGTGCTTGACTTCTGGACAGTACACCTTGCAGCTTTCTTACCAGGCAAGATACCTTGCCAAATTACTTACAGTATTTTGCATGCTTAGTATATTTCTGTATATTTATTGTATTTCTGTATAGTTCTTGCATGTGTAGTTTTTCTTCAGTCATTACTATGTATTAGATATATTGACACACACATGGCACCTAGTATCATGAGAGGACAATCATTAGGCGTATGGGCTTTTAACCACTCTGGTAACACCATAGTCACTAGCACGCACTATGATGGTCGTGTCCGATTGTCGCTACCCCCACGGTATGTCGATTGATGGAGTCACGAGGGTCGCTACCCCGCGGTATGTCGGCTGATGATGTTACTGACGTGTGTGTGAGTTGTGAGATTAGATCGAGTAGCCTACCCTTGCCCATACGTCGAAAAGTTGTCCACATTTACATTCATATAGATTGTCTTGTACAGCGTACTTACATATTTTCTACCTATTATGCATGTTTACTGTATTCAAATTGGCTTGCTGTTCTGTATCTTGTTACGTCCCTCCGAGGACCTGGTCCCCTTCCAGATGTATCTGTTCTTGAGTATTTGCAGGAGCGCAGATTCGGATGGTTACATACATTTCGAGGATGTCTTCTCTTTGAGCCGTGGTCGTTAGCTGGTACTCATATATTGTGATTATTGTGTTGTACTTTTCCATTCGAGTTGGTAGTGGATTTGTTTCCATCCAACTATCATCTGTAGATACTTCTTAGTGAGATCTAGTTACATAGATGCTGGTTATTCATTTATATTTGATTTTGTGGATGAGATTTAGATTGTACCCTGTGACTTGTGATACATTTTATACCACTAGTGGATTGATATTCATATTACAGCGTACGTGTGGATTTTGGTTTCCATATATTGGAGTTGTCATATCCATGCGGCTGGCATGCTTACGTGTCATAGTCCTACGTATTTTTGGGACTGGGGCGTGACATATTTTTGTGGTGGCCCATGCAGGTCGAGAGCATATTTTCTCGGTTATGTTACTGTATCGAGCAAGCCTGCAAATAGAATTAGAATATAGGATCTCATCCACTATTGACTATGACTTGCGTTCTTCTAATCTGTTCTATTTGAATAGTTGCATCCTGCTTGATTCATGAGCTTTCATAATTCCTTGAGTATAGCCCCCTCCTAGAATATAAAAGTCTCTGTTGTTAGATGATAAGTAGGGTAACCTTCCTAATTAAGAGTACAACTATAGTGTTGACACACCACTAAGTTTAGAATATCTAGTGAACCGTAGAATTCCTTATCTATATACTGGTTTACCATTACCCCTTGATGTATTATGAAGACTTGAGAGTAGTATAAACACTACTAAGGTTAGTTAGAGATTTTACCATAATGTTTGACCCTAGTATTGAGGAACCAATAGAAATCCAAGATTCAGTATTAGGACTAATCTAGCTTTTCGTGGGGAGATAGTACTAGAGAACTATAAATTTAGCTTTTGTCTTAACAGTAGCAGACAGTACCTTAGAGAGCCAAGAGCAATGCATAGAATATTTTCTTGATCATACCTCAAACATAGGGATTAGCATAGCATCTTCCCTTAGAAAACCATGACATTATCCAGAGTCTTTCCATTTTAGTTTTATGACTTGTTCCTCTGAACCCTTAGCGCTCGCTAATTGCGCGACGACTAAATTTTGTTCTTCTACTCTTCATCTTTCAACTCGTGCCATCTGACACTTCTGATTGTAGGCCAGGTGATTTATTCTGTGTTAAGGACATATAGTTGCTGGGATTATAGTGGTTAACGTTAAATTTTGAAATTGTGTGCTTAGTAGTTAGAACTTGATAGTTTTAAGTTATTCTGGTAGATTGCAACATGATGATCATCCCTTAGTTTTTAAATTGCGTAACATGTACCCCACCTCGATACGAGTTATATTCCCTTTCCCTTGAGGCCAGTAACTTTTCCATTCTTACTATTGACACTTACACTAAGACTAAGACTTAGGACGACCATGACCTATGTAATGTAAGAGGATACCCTAATAAGTACCAAGATCTTTCCCTAACAATAGTTTATACTTTATTTACAAGGACCAGGTTATTCTGAAGAATTTCCTCAAGACAATTACAGTATTAGTTATTGTTATAAGTTGGGTAATATACCTCACAACATAGTATCACTTAGTCTTTTGACCTATTATTGAAGTGTGAATGAACAACATTAACTGTATGCTAGCTTAGGACGACAGTATTTTTTTTTCAGACTGTAGAACTTAGAGGCTATATCCCTACTTTGTCGACTATCGACTTAGATAAGGAATTAGTATGACAACTGTAGAGATTATGGAGTCTTACCTTTTGTGAACTTGAATTTTTATGTACCTTCTGTCATCATAATCTAGCGTATTTATGTTTGTTGTACTACCTTGACTTATGCTGCTATTATAGTCTAGTTTTGCAAGCTTATTCTTTTATCGAGCTTGCTCATGGCATATGTATTATTGGGTGCACACAATGATACAATTGCCTAATCAGAATCGGTGTATTAAGGTCTAGCTAACCTTAGTGCGCTTGGTTCGCTCTTCACATGACTACTTTACGTGGATTGAAATATATGGTAGTAGATGGATATACTTGCCCTAGACATGTCTGACACATCGTATTGGTTACATAACTGTAGTGATACGAGCATGTAAATAGAAAATTACCAAAAATAGGATTTCAATCCACAACTGTCCTGACAACTCTCTTTTCAAATTCTTTAATCTCCTTGAACCTTGTACTTGTATTCTATCACCTTCACCTTGAATTCTTTATTATTGCTCTCCGTCTTCCCTTATTTCGGAAAGACGAAACCTCGTGCTGGTATAAGTTGACCCACTAATAGTACTAGATATACCCATAAGGCTAATCACATGACTTAGTGACTCTCTTTTATAATTGATTAAGGGCATATCATAGGTGATATGTTGGTGTTAAAACTTTAAGGATTGAATAACATAATTAAATAATTTGAGGAATAGTTTTCCTAGATGTATAGCCTTAGTGGATAGATGGATAAATTTAAGTTCGGTAGATTGTGAACCCCTCACCCAAAATTTGACCTACTTGGCTGGGATAGGGAGACTAAGGTTAGATTGAGTCCAGTTAGAGATAGAACACGATATTTTTTATTTTATTTAATTTTGTAATAATTATATCACTTAGCGCACCTTATCGTGCTCCGATAATTGGAGCACTACACTAGCCACTGCCTTCCTACAAATTCCACACCCTTATCCTAGACGTGCCCATCATCCAATTCTCATCATTGTACAATTTTCCAATTGTTGGGCGCTTTTATGCAAAAGAGCATTTAGGTGTCCACACCATTGGACATGACACATAAAAAAAAACCTATTTTTCGCTCATGTGAATTTTTCCATGATTTTTTGAGATGTGCAACGCGCAACATCGTCCACTCCTTTAAACTTAGCCTTGCATTTTAAACAATGCAAATCTTATACCACCCTTGACTTTCTACCACGGCTTAGTTTTAATTTCGAGGAAAATTTTTTTATAAGTTGGGTAGAATGTAAAACCCCTAATCCTAAAAATCGTATTAAGCTATTTTTTATTAATTATTAATTGAATTGTAGTAATTAGTGGCTAATTAGGAGAAATAGATTTTTATTTTAGGTGTTGGTGCACTTAGCGGATTTATGGGACCATCAGGATTTTTTTTTGGAATTTATTTCATGTAGGAGACCCCTTGAGCAGTTGCTAGCTTAATAGTGTGCATTAATATAATCTAGAATTTTTCTATGAGTATATATATATGTATATATATATATATACAAATATATATGCATATATATATTTAATTGGAAAAGATTAATAAAAGAAAAAGGAAAAGAAAAAGAAAAGAAAAGAAAGAAAAAAAAATATTAATAACAAACCATTAATAACAAACCACTAAATATTAATAACAAACCATTAATAACAAACCACTATCCTACCCCAACCATGCAGCAAGTCGTGTGAGCCCTTTTTGCAAATGTGAGCCCTTTTGCATAATCCCAACAACATCCCCTTAGCAAACCCGTGACCAACAGCAAGTCCTTAGCCACCCATGATTAGCCGACCCCCCCCCCCCTTCTCTCTCTTTCATATATATATATATATATATATATATATATATATATATATATATATATATATATATATATATATATATAAAACCCTAAACCTAAATCATCCAGACCCTTCATCTTCCCATCTAGACCTAGAGAACGCCGCCACCGCAGCCGAAGAACCCCGCCAGGCCGTCCAAACCGATCCCGACGATTGCAACCCCGCGCACTGCAGAATTCCGCAGCGAGGTACCTGTGTTCCGGAGTTGTTTTCCGTCGCCTCGCTCAACCAAACGCCACCCTATCTTCACCGATATGCTCACCCCTTAACCCTCTTCCATATCTGTATGATAGTAGACCTCGAACAACGCGTAACCATAGGCGAAAACAGCGCCAAAGTTGGCAGAAATAGACCGAATTCTGGGATTGCAGAAAATTGCGGTGATCACCCATGTTTCCGAGTTCTTATCTCCCACCACAGAGATCCAAATTCGATAATTCTTTTTGGTATGCGTAGATCACTTGACCTAGTTAAATTTCTGTTAAATAACCCTAGATTATTAACTGCTGTAGGTAGAATTAAATTCGTTGGAAAACCCCGCGAACCCATTTTTTTCAGATTTTTAAAAGTTGTGAAACGGAGCGCGCCCCGTCAAACGGGACCGTCCCGCCGTGTACCAAGTGTACCAAACGGTGCGCGCTGCGTAACCGGACACGTGAGAGTTCGCAAAAACTAATTCGTACGCGTGTGCGCGTCGGAATCAGCCCATATCCGCAGATAAACTCCGTGTAGCAACTTTTGCGAAAGTCGCACGCATTTTATGCACGCTCGTCAGATTACGACGAAACTTGCTCCACTGGACTCGTGGTAACGCGCTGGTCCTGTGACCCAATTTTCACCAATTCTGAGACAGTTGACCATGTCGCCAATTGGCGGGCCCCACAGTTGACTTTTTGGGCAAAATTGTGTTCGGCCCATTGGAATCCATATCTGAACATACCGTTGGGTTCGTATTGACATCTAAAGTTTGTTTGACCTATATTTTGTCCCATTTAGAGACTGTTACCCTTGGCACACTTTTCGGTGCAAAGTGGGCTATATGTAGACCCCGCTTTGACCCAAAATTACCGTTTTGCCCCTGTGTCCAAATTGGACGAAAGGGAAGTGCTTTCTAGCTATTTTTCTTATTCTGGGAACGTTGGTGATATCTATTTCAGCATCCGGAGACATTTGTTCTGAGGCCGTAGCTTCTGATCCTGTGTGCTTGACTTCTGGACAGTACACCCTGTAGTTTTCTTACTAGACAAGATACCTTGTCAAATTACTTACAGTATTTTGCATGCTTAGTATATTTCTGTATATTTATTGCATTTCTGTATAGTTCTTGCATGTGTAGTTTTCCTTCAGTCATTACTATGTATTAGATATGTTGACACACACATGGCACCTAGTATCATGAGAGGACAATCATTAGACGTATGGGCTTTTAACCACTCTGGTAACACCGTAGTCACTAGCACGCACTATGGTGGTCTTGTCCGATGGTCGCAACCCCCGCGGTATGTCGATTGATGGAGTCACGAGGGTCGCTACCCCCGCGGTATGTCGGCTGATGATGTTACTGACGTGTGTGTGAGTTGTGAGATTAGATCGAGTAGCCTACCCTTGCCCATACGTCGAAAAGTTGTCCTCATTTGCATTCATATAGATTGTCTTGTACAGCGTACTTACATATTTTCTACCTATTATGCATGTTTACTGTATTCAAATTGGCTTGCTGTTCTGTATCTTGTTACGTCCCTCTGAGGACCAAGTCCCCTTCCAGATGTATCTGTTCTTGAGTATTTGCAGGAGCGCAGATTCGGATGGTTACATACATTTCGAGGATGTCTTCTCTTCGAGCCATGGTCGTTAGCTGGTACTCATATATTGTGATTATTGTGTTGTACTTTTCCATTCGAGTTGGTAGTGGATTTGTTTCCATCCAACTATCATCTGTAGATACTTCTTAGTGAGATCTAGTTACATAGATGCTGGTTATTCATTTATATTTGATTTCGTGGATGAGATTTAGATTGTACCCTGTGACTTGTGATACATTTTATACCACTAGTGGATTGATATTCATATTACAGCGTACGTGTGGATTTTGGTTTCCAATATTGGAGTTGCCATATCCATGCGGCTGACATGCTTACGTGTCCTAGTCCTACGTATTTTTGGGACTGGGGCGTGACAGGTACACCTGCCTGTGTTATCACAACTTAATTCTCTTAAAGGTATGACTCCAGAAAAGTTTTTTTGTGTAATAGTATATTATAGTTTACTACTAATATTATATTATAGTTTACTACTCAAGTTCGTTAGATACGCATCTTGATTTTTCATGTACTTTTCTAACGGTATACTAAGTGTAACTATAATTGTTTTTTCTGTAACGATTACAGTTTGAAATTTCACATATTTATCTTTCATTAAATATGGCAATACCCTTGTTATTCAGTTGACATGTTTGACGTCACCAGCTTTATATAAGCCTGTAGTTTGATACATATTTTTTTTTTACATTTAAGGCCTATTTAAACTCACTTTCAAATGATGATTGTTAAATTTTCAAGGTGGAATTTTATTACCTTTTATCACAATTCAGAATATTTTGACTGGTAATCTCACTTAGTCGCCCTTCTTTGGAGGTTACATAAGATCCGTGCACAGATATGCCACGAGAACACTTTGATAGAAACTTACACTTGAATACTTGCTATGATATACTATTAGTCTTTTCACGAGATTTAATTCACGTTCATAAACAACATTTTCTTCAACTAGTGATCCAAGATATGAGAAGTTCAATAGTACAATTTAGTAAATCTTTTTAAAATTGTAAATGTAATATGGGTTGATCTAGTTACCATCATATTCAATCTAATGTATGAGAAAACCTAGTCGGCGAAGCATTAGGAGAGGGAAAGTCTGTTGTGATTGACAATTTGTGAGATCTTCTAATAATTAGGTATTTATGCTCTTATAATCAAGGCACAACATTTTAAAGGTTGCAGGAGTCTACTGTCTTGGTGTATGGTGAAGCAGAGAAATAAGAAATATGGAAGTGCATTGCATCTCAGGATTAAGTTATAAACAATAGAGCTTTACTGGAAGCATGTCCAATAGTATGTGCATCTTTGTGCTTAGGTTACTTCTTGCTCATGCTCTTTCAATGAGTCATATACCCAACGTTTTGTGATCTTGCAGATACTTCCTTAGTACCTTCTCAGAATACATTGGGACTTATTTCATGCTGGCTCTCCATATTTATCCTGTTTGTTCATTTACCTATATAGTAAAGAAAAAAAAATTTTAATTTAACAATTCAGACAGACCTAATTGTTCGTAATCTCTTATCTGGTATCTATGAGTAAATCTGATCTAAATAGTACATGGCACAGTTGGTTGTGGCTATATATTGTCGTGAATTGACTTGTGAATTCCTGTTAACAATTTGGACCTAATTGTTCATAATCACTCCTCTGATATCTATGAGTAAAGCAGATCTATATAGCATAGTTTGCAGTATCGGCCGATACCGATTCGATACGGCCGATACCAATGCGGTTTGGCATGTCCCGATCTGCTACTGATTGATACCGAATATGATCGATAATGACGTTGGGAGGGGGGAAGAGGGGGGTCTCTTTTCCAGTCTATTCGGCAGAGAAAATAGAACGAAAAAGGCCAATCAACAAAAGTGTAAAAGCATAGTAAAGTTGTAAAAGTATATAATGAAGAAAACTTATTTATCGTAGGTAAACCAATAAGCTAGGATGACTATTATTTCATTCAATTTCAAAATATGCCTAAATGTATAAAATACTTTTTGTAATTTTTTAATATTTTTTTTACTTTCTGATATCCAAAAATCTGATACTCCGATCCATTAACGACAACACTGGCGATACCGTCGATCCTAATACTCATAGGAAGGGTCCAATATCGATTCCGATACTGCAGACCTGGCTAAATAATACACAGCACGGTTCGTTATGGCTATATATTGTCTAAAATTGACTCGTGAATTCTTGTAAACGTAGAGGAAATAGAAAGGAGGAAATGGACTTACCATCTCATTTTAGTTTGTTCTGGTGTTTTCCTCAACAAATTCATTTGCTATATGACATTGTAAATGGTAATTAATAGAACTGGGTCAATCAAGTTCTTACGTGATTCAGATTTAGGATCATGAACCTGGAATGGGCTATTTTTTACAAAACCCTTCAGCAGCCTCACTTGTTCTCACATCAGCTAGAAACATGAAATGTGTGCTGCCAACCTTATTTTCACTCTTATTTTCTCGTTGGTTTTTTTAGGTTTGCATAGGCAATTCAAGAGTTTTACAATGACCGGATAGTTCTATGTGCATAAGCATCTTTTTCTAGATGTGTGGTTTATTGATAATGTGATTAGTTCAGTTATTTGTTTCACCTGTCACTGGTTCCTAAATATACTTAAAGTTTGTATATGTATCTAATATAACACTGACATATGGATGCATATCTGATATTTGAGTGAGGTCAATTAATGACCGTCCATTTTTCCATTCAGTAAACAAGAACTTTCCCAGCTGTTGTGCTCATGAAGTGAATTTCAGTCAGAGGAGCTTATCTTCATCACTTGCGGCATGGCTAAGTTGACTCGCTCTTAATTTTGCCATTCATCAATATTCTAATAGTTTAAAATGGTAATCGTATGTACAACCATTATGCCAGAAGCGGGAGAATTTCTACTCTGACGATGAGATTGGAGTTAACAGATTCGAAGATGAGGACGTAGAGCTTATACGATCCCTTTGTACTGAGCAGCATGTTGAATCTGGTGATGAATCAATTTCTGAGGCGGTAAAGTATTTTCCTGTATGATACCCTTTTATTTACAGGATTCTTTCAGAAAACGGGATTCACACCATAATTGAAATTTAAACTTACACTGAAATTTGTTGTTGGTTTTTGTTGGACTTGGAAGGAGTGTGCTGCAATCTCAAAGATATCCGAGAACTCTGCATCTTCCAATATTCAACTGAATAATTATTATTGTTCTGAACATGATAACTGTTGGTATATTAGAATATTCTTGGTATATTTGTTGGTATATTAGAATATTTTTCGTATATTTGTTGGGATATTAGAATATTCTAAAGGGGGTTTTAATGGGGTATTAATGTAAGATGAAGGGTTGTAAAGCTATAAATAGCCAAGAGATTATCAATAAAAAATATAACAATTACTCCAAAATATTCTACATGGTATCAGAGTCCAAACCCTAGCAACCACCTCCCAAACCCTAGCCGCCACCACCACCACCGCTGCCATACCGCCCGCCACCACCGCTGCCGCGCCTCCCGCCACCACTGCTCGCCCGCCACCACCGTCGATGCTCGCCCTCCACCACCACCGCGAAGCCGCTACTCCTGCGGGGCCTTCTGCCGCAGTTCCTGGCGTCTCCCGAGGGTCATTCCAAATGTTGACATCGAAGGCCTAGATCTGATGGGGGAGAGACATGATCGGGTCTAGGAGAGGACGAAGAGGGCAAACCTGAATCGTGGGACAGGTGTGAGGTGATCGGAGAAGAGGAGGATAGATGGAGGAGATCATCAAGAAGTTGGACTCTGCAAAGGTCGCAACGTTGATGAAGCTGATGAAACTGTCTGCTGGTGAGAGCGCGACACGAACATTGGCGAAGTTGGTGCTTCCATCCATCGATCTGAAGCTTGATAGACCGGTACCTGAGTTGGTCACGACGGGTGAGGAGAACCATCGCTAGGAAGAACCTGGAGGGTTTCTTGTCAGGAGAGAAGACAGACTTGGATGAGGGCTCAGCAGGACGCGACGAGTGGAAGTCCACTCATATGGTGGTATACATTTGGCTCCTCAATTCTTTAGTCCAGTCGATCGCCGCCACAGTGAATGGCCTTGAGATGGTGAAAGACGTGTGGGAGAAGTTGAGGAGAACCTACGATGGTGTGGGGAATAACTTAAGGATTTTTTATATCAAGGGGGAGATTGCCGACACCGTACAGGAAGAGAAGACGGTACAGGAGTATGCCATGAAGTTGGAGCATCTATGGTTGGATTATGATCACTTCTCAGATCGGACGAGCTGCAAGAACCCGAAGTGTAAGGAGAGACAGGTATGTCTGCAGGAGAGGACGATAAAATTTCTTAAGGGGCTGGCCGTAATGTTTTCTCAGAGGACAATACTACTTCTAACCCAACCGAAGATTTCTACACTTGAGGAGGCTATCTCGGCCATGATCCAGGAGGAGACTCGTATCAAGCTACAAGTAGGGACATGTGGTCCTTCTGAAGTGAAGACAGTACTGGTGGTTGCCAATTCAGACGGCACGGGATCTAAGGGAGACCCCCGACAGTGTTACAACTGCGGGGAGGTGGGCCATCTGAGATATGCTTGCACCAAACCACCCAAGGAGGGAGATTCAGTTGGCGGACGTGGACAGTTTGGAAGATGTGGTTGTGGTCGTGGGGGTAGACGGGGTGTCAAGGAGGTTATCGGACAAACATGCCGGTAGCAGAAGGCAAGGAGAGAGCTAATAGTGCCTATACTGAGGAGGAGCAGACACTACTGGGCATGCTGGAAGTACTCAGGAGAAAGCAGAGAGTGTCAAGCGGTGGAGACAGGAGGAGTGGGACTGAGGAGGAGTCCACCTCAGCCTTCTCCAGAGGCAACACTGCCATGTATGCCCATCCATCGGAAGGTACTGATGACTCACTCGCCCTTGCATCTATGTCTTCCCTTAGATCGTCGGACTGGATTGTCGATTCGGGTGCGTCTCGACACGTGACAGGGAATGCTAGTGAGTTAACTTCCTACACTCACCTAGCATCTGCAGACAGCATTCAAACAGCCGATGGTACTTTCCAGCCAGTGGTCAGTAAGGGTACTATCGATTGTACAGGTTCAGTAAGATTATCCAATGTTTTACATGCTCCTTCTTTTCCGGTCAGTCTTTTGTCCATTAGTTCTATAATCCTCCAACTAAAATGCATTGTCTTTTTTAAAATTCCTAAGGTGATCTTCCAGGAGAAGGAGACGGAACGAAGACTTGGGACTGGCACTTGGCATGATGGACTGTGGTACCTGGATCGGGAAGGACTGGATTCGACATTGGTGTCTGTGGCAGAAAGGGCAGGAATGAGAGGACCAAAGATGAGTGCCGAGGATACACTGATACTCCATCACAGGCGGTTGGGATACTCTTCTTTTGGTATTTTGAGTAGGTTGTATCCATTTATTTATGAGAAGGCAAATAAAAAAAAACTAGTATGTGATACATGTGATTTAGGCAAACTTACTAGGAGCTCATATGTTAGTGCGGGCCATAGGAGCTCTTCTGTTTTTGATATTATACATTCTGATGTCTGGGGGGCGTGCGCTACAACTACTATGAATGGTTACAAGTATTTCGTCTCTTTTATTGATTGTTCCTCTCGTGTCACCTGGCTGTATTTGATGAAGAATAAGAGTGAGGTCTTTGCTTGTTTCTGGGACTTTCATAAACATGTTTGGACTCAGTACAGAGTAGTGGTGAAGGTACTAAGGTCTGACAATGGAACTGAGTATACTAACAAAGCACTTGAGGAATACCTGCCAGCCCAAGGGATACAACATCAGACCACCTATGCATACACACCAGCACAGAATGGAGTGGCAGAAAGGAAGAACAGACACCTTCTGGAGGTGGCAAGGAAAATGATGATCGCCATGAATGTCCCACAGAGTCTGTGGGGACATGCAATGTTGACAGCAGCTCGATTGATCAACAGGATGCCCTCGAAGGTATTGGGATAAAAGTTTCCATATGAGATATTGCAAGAAAATAATAGTGGGATACTCCCACTAAAGGTGTTTGGATGCGTATGTTTTGTGAAGGACAACAGATCGTCTGTTGGAAAACTTGACCCCAAAGCAGTCAAGTGTGTATTCGTGGGCTATTCGGCGACTCAGAAGGGGTACGTGTGCTGGAGCCCAGTAGAGAAGAAGAAGTTTGTAAGCATGGATGTTCACTTCAGGAAGTTTGAGCCATACTACCGTTAGGAGGGAATCTCATCCATGAGCAACTCAACTGATACTGAGAGTATGAGGCGAGAGAGAGAGAGATTGGTGAGAGTGTAGTGACCGATTTAGGAGTATGACATGGAGGAACGTTTGAGGAGAAGCAGGAGAGTGAAGAGGAACAGGGGGAGGCGATGAGAGGTGTTAGGCCCTCGGCTCAGGGGGAGTTACTTACCGACAGCAGAAAAGGGAAGCAAACTGCAAGACTAGTACCTATAGTGCCAGTGCTAAGTCCCTTGCCTGCGTCCGTCTCAACTCCTGAGACACCTATACCACCACCACCAGATTTCTCTTCAGGTGATATCATTCTTCCTACTCCCACATCATTATCACTACGGAGGACCACTCGCAGCAATGCGAAAAATTCTCCTGATAGATATGGTTGGGACCTTGCTCAGTTTGTTTCATATAATAACATTTTTTCTTCTCATGGAGCATTCATTGCATCTTTAGATAATATTATTGTACCTAACAATTGGCAGGTTGTCAAGAACGATCCAAAGTGGAAAGCGACGATGCACGAGGAGTCAGGCGCTCTTGAGAAGAACCACACTTGGGAACTGGTAAAACTGCCAGAGGGAAAGATGGCAGTCGGATGTAAGTAGATCTTTAGTCGGATGTAAGTAGATCTTTACTGTGAAGCAGAACCCAGATGGAAAAATATAACGCTATAAGGCTCGACTGGTGGCAAAAGAATACAGTCAGATGTATGGCATTGACTATGATGAGACATTTGCACCAGTGGCGAAGATGAGTACCGTCAGGACCCTGATTTCTTTGGCAGCGAATGGTGGATGAAAGCTACACCAACTGGATGTGAAGAATGCGTTTCTTCATGGGAATCTAGTAGAGGAAGTGTACATGGAGATACTACCAGGATTCTGTATCGATAAGACAGTGGACAAGGTCTGCAGGTTGAAGAAGTCCCTCTATGGACTAAAGCAGTCTCCTCGAGCGTGGTTTGACAGATTCAGGAGGACGGTGATAGGGATGGGATATCAGCAGATCAATGCTGATCATACTGTGTTCTTCCGTCGGAGTGGAGGCCACATCACCATGCTTGCGATGTATGTGGACGATATGATTAACACAGGAGATGATGAGCATGAGATTGTCAGACTCAAGGGGAAGCTTGACAAAGAGTTCGAGGTGAAGGACCTTGGCCTTCTTCAGTACTTTCTTGGGATTGAGATTGCTCGAGAAGCAGAGGGGATTGTTCTTTCTCAGAGAAAGTATGCGCTGGACCTTCTCACAGAGACAGGGATGTTGAGATGTAGACCTGCAGCGACGCCTATCAACCAGGGGTTCAAGCTGTGTGCTGAGGCTGGAGAACCAGTTGACCGAGACAGATACCAGAGACTGGTGGACAAGTTGATCTATTTGAGGCACATACGTCCTGATATCCGCTTTGCAGTGAGTGTGGTGAGCCGCTACATGCATGACCCAAAGAAGGGTCATATGGACGCAGTGTACCGGATTCTGAGATACTTGAAGGGTGCCCCCGGAAAGGGGTTGATATTCAGGAAGAATGATCACTTGAGCATCGAGGGCTACTGTGACTCTGACTGGACTAGCTGTACTGATGATAGGAGGTCTACCTCGGGCTATTGCATATTTGTAGGAGGCAACTTGGTCTCTTGGAGGAGTAAGAAGCAGTCGGTGGTGGCCAGATCGACAGTTGAACCGGATTACAGAGCTATGGCCTTGGGAGTTGCAGAGCTGCTATGGCTGAAGAGTATGTTGGTGGAGCTGAAGCTGAATCAAGGAGCCAAGATGAAGTTGTGGTGTGACAACTAGTCAGCCATCATTATCGCCAACGATCCAGTGCAGAATGACAGTACCAAACACATCGAGATCGATAGGTTCTTCATAAAGGAAAAGTTGGACCGTGGACTACTGGAGCTAGGTCATGTTCCAACCAAGGAGCAGATAGCATACAATATGACCAAGGGACTTAGCTCTACAGATATGATTAGAAGATGTGACAAGATGGGCTTAGTGAATATCTTTCGTCCATCTTGAGGAGGAGTGTTGGTATATTAGAATATTCTTGGTATATTTGTTGGTATATTAGAATATTCTTGGTATATTTGTTGATATATTAGAATATTCTTGGTATATTTGTTGGGATATTATAATATTCTACAGGAGTTTTAATCGAGTATTAATGTAAGATGAAATATTGTAAGGCTATAAATAGTCAAGAGATTATCAATAAAAAATATAACAATTACTCTAAAATATTCTACAATAACCAAAAAGAGTACACATGGTCTGCTGCTGTTGAAGAAGCCAATGCATTAGCGCATCTACCCAAAGAGATCAACAGTTGCACAAGAATTTATGATACCTTACAAAGAAGAGACATTACTAGAGGAGGTATATTCCATTGCCTCTTGGTTCTTATACATGTAGGATATACACTTTTTAAAGAAGATATATTTAACCATCTAAAAGCAGAAAAGGAGATGGCAATAGATCGAAGTCTTATGCTTGTCAAACACCTGGAGTTGCTGGATTGCTCATCTTGATGTCTGATATCAGAGCTATTTTCTCAACCTCACCTCAGTTTCACTTTCAAAATTTTGGTTGTGAAATGTGAATTGTCATGTTATATTTTATTCTTAAAGCATAACATCTTGCTGTGATGGATCATTCTTTACGAGTGCTATCTGCAGAGACGATGATTCAAAAAGCTTGATTAGAATTCTTTTCTCAAGATGTGCCAGAAAAGTCTCAGTTTCTCTCTTATAATGCCTTTCATTCAAATTCAGCACAAGAACAACAGCCGCCCCACTTTGCTAAAAGGCTCACACACACACACACACACACACACACACACACACACACACACACGTAAAAGAAAAATGCTTCTCTATCATGCCTAATTCACACCTTCCACCTCAGCCTGATTTAATCCTAAACCAAGCCCCAACATCCTCTATACTGTCAACCTCCTCTGTCAGCCTTCATTGGCCCAGGAGCCATTGGAGCCGCCAATCGTCCTCCTGGCTGTTAAACTTACCTCATAACCTATAACACCCTTGTCCAGGACAGCATCAAATATGAATTCACGTTTCCCAGCATACTATGTTTAGGTATAGATGGTTAACATCAGGTCAACAACCGGGCATAAGAACTGTCAAATTTCTTATGTAGCTTTCTTATGCCCCATAGTCGACCCCATTATGATGGGAGAATGCTTGGATGACGATGAAGGCGACAACGAGAAGTTCTCCACTTGGGAGAAATCACTCTTCTTCTCAGAGGGTAGCTTGCTCCAAAGATAATATTCACAAAATCTGAGCATTTAATGACTTTGGTTATTTAGATCGGAAGTAATTTAACTTTTTCATGGAAGAGTAGATGTTTAAATATTATCATAAGCAATTTGTGCTATACAAAATCATGCATGTCCATTATTGCCTTAGTATTCTTAAGACTAGTTGAAAGATCTTCTAGACATTTCTACTAGATCTTCTTCCATGTCATACTTCCTGT
This sequence comes from Iris macrosiphon, assembly GCA_036927795.1. Lineage (NCBI taxonomy): Eukaryota > Viridiplantae > Streptophyta > Magnoliopsida > Asparagales > Iridaceae > Iris > Iris macrosiphon. The sequence goes on along the minus strand of JAYESA010000005.1, from coordinate 9,129,027 downwards.
TGTCCTAACGCTTTTGGCAGAGTTCAAGCATCTCATGGTTGTAACTCAACTATGCATATTTCCCACCCACCTAAGTTTGTCTTTTGCCCTTTGTTATCTACCACTGGTCTTTAATGCTCGAAGAGTGATCTTTGCGTATAATTTTCTATGGAAGCTACGGAAGTTGGTAAGATCAGTAATTTACACATAAGATAGCAGTTTTTACATTTAGCCATTAGCCAACATTACCCTCTGTGGAAGGTGCTAGAATCCTAGTCATTGGAATATTTAACAAGAGAGGGACCCAAAGTGTCTACAAGCTACAACACTAACTAATATTTTCCCCTTCTTGAAGGAGCAACCTCCAAGTGTCCCTAGACTATAAAGAGTCTAGAAGAAGAGGTAAGATGATACAATTTGCTCTAGCGAATCACATTCATCTCTATGACACATAAAACCAAAGAGTGAAAAGGAATAACATTCCCTGAAAGGGAATAAAAGAAAATCAGCTGAGCAATAACATAGCAAAAGAGGTAAAAAAGAGAAGTTCAGAAAAATGGTGATGTGGCTGATCTTAGGATTGGAATTTCAGGGATCACCCTGTGACTAAAATAGCGTTCAGCAACTGCCTATGGCAATTCTAAACAAGCAATCTTAGCAACAATCTATGGTATGCTTTACATCAATAAAATAACATGTTACGCAAATTGTCTCTTGGGTCAATTGGTGAAGAGGGAAAGAAACTAAAGGCTGGAAATGTATTCATTTCCATTTTATCAGAAAATACACCTATGACAAATCCCTTATGCTAGAATTGTCCTCGTTCCTTCAAGTATGATTGTCAATCCTAACTGGTGCAAAAATATGTATGAAATATCAACTTAATCAATAGTTCATACCTACATAGATCAGTGGATGCTCTTGATTGAGCTGTCAAGGTCAGGGCAATCTTTATTTGTATCTCGTGGTGTTCTACAATCCATCTCCTTCACTTCGAGTACAACAGAGTCTACTTATATGAAGTACAACTGGGTTGACTTATATGAAGTAGGCTATTCAATGTTCTTGTTTTGTCTATGAAATTTATCATGTATCTATACTCTTTTCTGTATAATTTTTCATATTATATATTCCATCTTTCTGTAATGTTGTTTGACATTTTACTTTTTGCCACAGTCAGCAGAGGCAGAGCCAAGCTCAAGTTTTCATTCCGTTCCTCATCACACAAGGAAGATTTTTCCAGTTCTAGTTCGCTGAAAGATGGAAATGACAAGTCTTATGTAAACGAGACCGAGGATCTAGCGTTTCATAATAAACTTGGGGACCGAACTACTTAAATTTCAATAGTTGAACTTTTAGAAAATTTTCAGGAAGAAAGTGGTGAGCTGCCTCCAGATGCTGTATCTCATGAGAAAATACGTGCAGGCTCTTCAATGGCTGACTTGTTGGAAGATCTGCAGGAAGACAACGGCCTATCCACGATGCCTTCTAACTTGGTCTGCATTCTCATGTGTTTTTCTGACCACATTGTGGGCCATTATACTTAATGCCTCATATTAGCAATCCAGTCCTAAACCTGCTTACTGCAGACCACCTTATGAATAACATTAGTCGATTAAAGCCCTTGGCTGTGACAGTCAACTGTTTAAACTTTCTATTTTTGATCAAATGGATGGATTGTACATAAGAGAATTATTAATTACTGATTTTGAAATTAACTGGTATATACATTTGATTTCACAGATGTTGCAAGATGCCAAGCAAAAGAAAAGAAAGATGCAAAATGTGGGAAAGAGAGGGTTGTCTCATTTGGGTTCTAGAATTCTTGACAATGAAGACACCCCTGAGTTTAAGGGTGGAGGGTTGTCTAGTGAGGACGAGGTGATTCTGTCATAATAATATACCTTTCTTTACCACGTTATTACTTTTGGTATACTCTGTTAAGGATATGACATGTTTTTGTTCTCAGGAAATTGATCATAACCAAATATGTATTGTAAGTCAAAGGGATGAAGGACGAACAATGGCATAACTATTTCAAGAAGCTTTCAGTAGATCTGAGGCAGAGGGATTTCAATTTCCTACTGGCAAACAATCTGGGTGAGCTCATATTTGAAATTCAACTTCTTATTTGCCCACATGCTCAACCTTCATTCTGAGAATTGTTAAAGGAGTCCTATGACTCCTGCTTATTGAAGATTGTTTTTATTTGCACTTCAGACTTGGATACCATGGTAGGTTGCAACAGATACTTCAGGTCGAAAAAGATAGACATCTAGAACTTTTAAAGTACTCAAAGCCAGGATACAGTCCTTCAAGTAAGAGACAGTCCATCTTTATCTTATCTTGTGTTTTGTATGATTGTATTGTGAATTGCTTAGCCGATGTAAATGCCAGCATTTCTTCTGATATGAATCTTTCTGCAACCAGCATATATTTCTTCTTCAACATTCTGCATACTATATGTTCTAGTTATTACTTGCTACCTTTGTGCATGACTTGATTCTCCTGACGGATCATGGTGTGCATACAGTGTGATTATAATTACTTGTAACCCTTGTGTGCATATTGGTTCTTCAGATGACTTAGGGGGCGTGGATGTGCAGATTTTGTCTAGATTTTTGGAGGCGAAGCTGACACTGACAGTTTGCCAGTGCTCATACAGAGAGAATACAAATGTTGGTATTATTATATGAACCAATAAGTTCAAGATATTACTGCACCTTCCAATTTTATCATTTTAATTAATCTCTTACTGGTAGCTTATAACAAACCTTAATTACTTGCATCTGATATGATCAAATGAGATGTATCTTTGCTTATTCCTTTTACCGATTTTTATGGATATTGGTATTTATCTGAAATCCTTGACCAAAAGAAAACCGACGCTGACGGAAAATTAAACTAAAGCATGAATTTGTATGGTAAACATATTAAGATTTGGAGAATGACAACAACATTTAAACTGTAGTGAATACATTAAAATATGGAAAGAAACTAGAAGACCGCTTCTATTTCCATGTCATCATGTCTTCATATTAACATAACATAGGAAACAAAAGTTGGACAAGTATCATTGAGATGAAATAAGTTGCCATGGAAGAGCTCTATATAGTTATATATACATTGAGACATCACACGGTGCATGTTATATATTGATTTGGTAGTAATAGCAATAGGAAATTGTGCTTATAATTTTTTTATGAATATTTATTAACGGCAGGGCCCTTCACAAGTAATAAACATTCGAAAAATAACCCAAGATTAATAAAAAAAAGAACTTCATGGTTCATGATCATACCAATATAGATAAAAATCGGTTATATATGCGAAGATACATCTCGTGATTTTGTCTTAGATCCTTCAATTTCTGCAATGTCTGGCTATCAAAATGCAAGTATATTTGTCATTTTACTTGGAATAGGATCTATGACTCTTGCACTTCTTTGAGAACTGTGGTTTAATAGTATTGCCGTATTGATGGTATCTCCATCCCGTATGAATATGGAGAAGTAATTGTGCTAGCTGTCTCTCTGACTGACTGACTGATTGACGGATTTGTCATGTGTGGCAAGGCTGAGTGACTGCTATACTTAAAAGATAATTTAACAGGGCACATCTGGATCTGGTTAGGGTGGATAGTGAGAGTTGTTAATGCTTTAGACACTGGGCACTCTATCAAACCAGGAACAAAAAGAACTTAAAAGTTTAATGGTACAAACAATATAAGGTCTAATTTGAAACAGCTGATGTTACATTGGTTTCTTATTCCATGTTCCAGAATTTGGCCAATTAGCCAAAAGTTGATTTAGCTTTAATTTTCCTGCAGATCTCCCAATATGGGAAGAGTGCCCAGAAATCTGAACATGATGGCGGAACCGTAAAAAGAACAGTTATTTTCAGTTCAAAGATATGCGATAATGTGGAGCTTGAAGTAGGGAATCTTATTCGTATCCTTCCGCCATGGTGTGCTTTATTAAATCCTTACCTTCTAGATTCTTTTTGCAAAAGGCTCTAATACCTAGTCAGATAATTAATTATTAGTTCTATTCTCTGCGAATGCATGCAGTATATGTTGCATCAAACAGATTGTACAGGTGTTGGACTATTAGAAACTAGTGAATTTGTTATTATTGTGACCCTTATATTGTTGGACTATATAGATTGTTCAGTTTCCTGGAATTTGTTAAGTGTTAGTGCACCTATTAAGTTGTGTTGCCTGTGCATGGTTTGTGATATTGTTGCTTCAAATGGATAGGTGCACTACAGAGTGTACAATGGTGTATGCTTATGAAATGACTATGTTCTAAATTCTTTTCGGAACAGGACCTTTGTATCTAGTAAGATAAATAACATATGCAATTACATTTTCTTCCTGCAAAAAATATTGCTTGGAAACCCTCTAAAGATTAAACCCCCAAACCACACCTGATGAATTAGGTCTTGGGAGAACTAGAAAACAGAGAATACAATATTTGTTAGTAAAATGCCTCTTTGCCTTTCTGTTAGTTTTCCTCTGATTCAAACTCACCATGGTTCTCTCATGATATGTTGGTTCAAATGGTTCACTGCATCATTCGACTGTTATCTTATTTGAAGCTATTGCCTACATGATGGGACCATCAAGACTCTACCACTAGATACGTAAAGAACCGACCGCCGCTTCTCATACTATTTTGCACAAACTATTGCTTCTCTTATACTTACTTCTGCATTCTGGTTAACTTAAGCTTCAAATTCTTTTAACTTTATATCACTGCTTAAAACTTGAGTGCTGCTTATGCTAGTAGCTTGATCTTAAATTTTATAGGACAAAACACGACTTCCATTCTTTCTAGGAATGACGTGTGCCTGGATGTGTAGGGTTTCGCGTATTACCACTGTCTATTTTTCCAAGAATTGTTACCTTACTGGTCATGTTAAGTTAGCTAGTATAATATCATTTATTTGGAGTAACCTTAAAATAGAGGGTTGACAAGTGGTCATAGAAACTGGTCAATTCCCCTGTGGAGCATTCTTATGCTCCACACTGACCCAATCTTGGGTATTCTTGGGGAGAAGGCTTGGCTGCTGCTGCTGCTTAAAACCTAATTATTGATTATAGGTTAATAGCTTGATCTACAATTTCTGATTAGAGAAACTTGAACATAGCTCCCTTCTTCAGGTTGTAAAGTCAGCTCCTCCCAGCTGACACTAACTGCATACTTGCTGAAAATTCCACCTGCTCAGAAAAACGATAGCCTGCCACTGACAGAGCTAATAAACCAACGAAAATAAACGACATGATTGGGGAAGTACCCTATAATGAACCTAAACCCAGGGAGAGAGCTCTTGTGTCACTTTGTATTGATACATTCTTAATGATTTTTGAGATTACCCACTGAAGCTGTTAGAATGGTAGTGCAACTATTGTTATTGATTTCTTATTACGGATTTTTTCATTTAAAGTAATAAAATTGTTGAAATTAGTTGATAATTTTATTGATTGTCTCATTGGCATTATATAGCCTTACAGTCATTAATACAATGATTTCAATCATTATGACAATAATCTCATAATGGAATATCCTGTGACATATTCTGGATAATATGTCCTCAGGATATTCCCATGTGCTTATAATATACTTAAATATGACACCCAACATACCATATCAACACTCTCCCTCAAGATGGGTGAAAGATATTCACTAAGTCCATCTTGTCACATCCTCTAATCATGCTCACTGAGGCGAGTCCCTTGGTTAGTCCATCTGCTACTTGATCCCTGGTTGGAACATGGCCAAGCTCCAGTAATCCTCTATCCAACTTCTCTTTGATGAAGAATCTATCAATCTCGATGTGTTTGGTCCTGTCATGCTGTACTGGATTGTTGGCGATACTAATAGCTGACTGATTGTCACACCACAGCTTCATCTTGGCTCCTTGATCCAGCTTCAGCTCCACCAGCATATTCTTCAACCATAGCAGCTCTGCAACTCCCAAGGCCATAGCTCTGTACTCTGCTTCAGCTGTCGATCTGGCCACCACAGACTGCTTCTTACTCCTCCAGGAGACCAAGTTACCTCCTACAAATATGCAATATCCCGAGGTAGACCTCCTGTCATCAGCACAACTAGCCCAGTCAGAATCACAGTAGCCCTCGATGCTCACGTGATTGTTCTTCCTGAATATTAGTCCCTTCCCGGGAGCACCTTTCAAGTACCTCAGAATCTGGTACACTGCATCCATATGACCCTTCCGTGGGTCATGCATGTAGCGGCTCACCACACTTACTGCAAAGCAGATATCAGGACGTGTGTGGCTCAAATAGATCAACTTGCCAACCAGTCTCTGGTATCTGTCCCGATCAACTGGTTCTCCAGCCTCAGCATCAATCTTGAACCTCTGATCTATTGGTGTCGCTGCAGGTTTGCACCCCAACATCCCAGTTTCTGTGAGAAGGTCCAGTGCATACTTCCTTTGAGAGAGAACAATCTCCTCTGCTTCTCGAGCAATCTCAATCCCAAGGAAGTACCGAAGAAGCCCGAGATCCTTCACCTCGAATTCCTTGCCAAGCTTTCCTTTGAGTTGGGCGATCTCCTGCTCATCATCTCCTGTGATAATCATATCGTCCACATACACCGCAAGCATGGTGATGTGGCCTCCACTCCGACGGAAGAACACAGTATGATCAGCATTGATCTGCTGATATCCCATCCCTATCATCGCCCTTCTGAATCTGTCAAACCACGCTCGAGGAGACTGCTTCAGTCCATAGAGGGACTTCTTCAACCTGCAGACCTTGCCTACTGTCTGATTGGTGCCAAATCCTGGTGGTATCTCCATGTACACCTCCTCCACTAGATCTCCGTGAAGAAACGCATTCTTCACATCCAGTTGGTGTAGCTTCCATCCACCATTCGCTGCCAGAGAAATCAGAGTCCTGACAGTGCTCATCTTTGCAACTGGTGCAAAGGTCTCGTCATAGTCGATGCCGTACGTCTGACTGTATCCTTTGGCTACTAGTCGAGCTTTGTAGCGATCAATCTGTCCATCTGGGTTCTGCTTCACGGTAAAGATCCACTTGCATCCAACTGCTCTCTTCCCCTCTGGCAGTCTCACAAGCTCCCAAGTGTGGTTCTTCTCCAAAGCTCCCAACTCCTCGTGCATTGCCGCTTTCCACTTTGGATCGTTCTTGGCAACCTTCCAATTGTTAGGTACAGTAATACTATCCAAAGATGCTATAAATGCTCCACGAGAAGAAGGGATATGGTCATAAGAAATAAACTGAGCAATATCCCAACTCTGTTTGGAGGATTTCCTGCATTGCTGCGAGTGGTCCTCCGTACAGATAGTGGTGTGGGAGGAGTAGTAGTAGGAGGAATGATATCTTGTGAAGGAGGGGGTATCACCTGAAGGGGAGTTGGTGTCGGTGCCTCAGGAGTTGGGACGAACGCAGGCAAGGGACTTGGCATTGGCACTGTCGGTACTGGTCCTGCAGTTTGCTTCTCTCTCCTGCTGTAGGTAAGTAACTCTCCCTGAGCCGTAGGCCTAACACCTTCACCTTCTTGTCCCTTCTCCGTGCCTCCATGCCAAACTTCTAAATCGGTTACCACAAAGTTCTCCATCTCTCCCTCTCGCCTAATACTGGCAGTATTAGGCGTGTTGTGTGAAGTTCCGTCCTGGCGGTAATATGGCTCATGCTCCCGAAAGTGGACATCCATACTGACAAACTTCTTCTTCTCTACTGGACTCCAGCACACATACCCCTTTTGGGTCACCGAGTAGCCTACGAAGATGCATTTGACCGCTCTAGGGTCAAGTTTCCCAACTGATGGCCTGTTGTCCTTCACAAAACACACACACCCAAACACCTTCAGTGGGAGTATCCCACTATTATTTCCTTGCAATACCTCACATGGGGACTTCCATCCGAGGACCTTCGAGGTCATCCTGTTGATGAGTTGAGCTGCTGTCAACACTGCATGCCCCCACAGACTCTGTGGGACATTCATGTCGATCATCATACTTCTTGCGACCTCCAGAAGGTGTCTGTTTTTTCTTTCTGCAACTCCATTTTGTGCTGGTGTGTATGCACAGGTGGTCTGATGCTGTATTTCGTGTGCTGACAAGTATTCTGCAAGCGTCCTGTTGGTATACTCTGTTCTATTGTCAGACCTCAGTACCTTCACAACTGCTTTGTACTGAGTCTGGACATGCTTATGGAAATCCCGAAAACAAGCAGGTACATCACTCTTATTTTTCATCAAATATAACCAGGTAACACGAGAGGCACACTCAATGAAAGAAACAAAGTACTTATAACCATTCATAGTGTTAGTAGCACATGGACCCCAGACATCAGAATGTACTACCTCAAAAGCAAAAGTGCTCCTATGACCCGTGCCAACATATGAGCTCCTAGTAAGTTTTCCTAACTCGCACGCATCACATACTAATTTCTCTTTATTTGTTTTTGCATAAATCTCTGGATACAACTTACTTAGAGTATCAAAGGAAGAATGTCCCATCCTCCGATGATGGAGTATCAAGGTATCCTCAGTCCTCTGCTGCAGTCCTTCCATGCCAGCCTTCTCTGCCATAGATACTAATGCTGAGTCCAGTCCTTCTCGATCTAGGTACCACAGTCCCTCATGCCAAGTGCCAGTCCCAAGTCTTCGTCCTGTCCCTTTCTCCTGGAAGGTCACCTTAGGAATATCAAAAGAAACAATGCATTTAAGTTGGAGGATTATAGAACTAATGGACAAGAGACTGACTGGAAAGGATGAAGCATGTAAAACATTGGATAATCTTACTGAACCTGTACAATTAACAGTACCCTTACCGACCACTGGCTGGAAAGTGCCATCAGCTGTCTGAATGCTGTCTGCTGATGCTAGGTAAGTGTAGGAAGAAAACTCACTAGCATTCCCCGTCACATGCCGAGATGCTCCCGAGTCGATAATCCAGTCTGATGATTTAAGGGAACAGATAGACGCAAGGGCAAGTGATTCGTCAGTACCTTCTGTGGATGGGCATACATAGCAGCGTTGCCCCTAACAAAGAATGAGGTGGACGCCTCCTCTGTTCTACTCCTCATGTCTCCCAGTGCCTGGTCCTCCACAGTAAAGGTGTCATCAGCTTCTCTATTCCCTTCTGATATCAGGAGGTTTGCCCGATAACCTCCTCGGCCGCCTCGTCTATCCCCTCGACCACGACCACGTCCTCCATTATATCCTCCTCCGCCGAACGGTCGTCGTCCACCACCTGAATCTCCCTTCCTAGGTGGTTTGGTACAAGCATACCGATGATGACCCATCTTCCCACAGTTGTAGCACTGCCGGTTATGCTGCCAGGGCTCTCCCTTAGATCATGTGTTACCTGAGCTGGTGATCGCTAGTGCTGACTTTGCTTCGGGAGGACCACCTGTCCCGGCTTGCAGCCTGATGCGTGTCTCCTCCTGGATCATGGCTGAGATAGCCTCATCAAGGCTAGGGATCTTTGGTTGGGCTAGAAGTAGGGCCGTCCTCTGTGCGAAAGCTGTAGTTAGCCCTTTGAGGAACTTCATCGTCCTCTCCTGCAGACACACCTGTCTCTCCTTACACTTAGGGTCCCCGTAGCTCGCCCGATCTGAGGAGTGATCATAATCCAACCACAGATGCTCCAACTCCGTGGCATACTCCTGCACCGTCTTCTCTCCCTGTACGGTGTCATCAATCTCCCCCTTTATCTGGAAGACCCGTAAGTTGTTCCCCACACCATCATAGGTCCTTCTCAACTTCTCCCACACATCTTTCACCATCTCAATACCGTCTACTGTGGCGGCAATAGACTGGACTAAGGAGTTGAGAAGCCAGATGTAGATCACCATATGAGTGGACTTCCACTCATCGTGTCCTGTCGAGCCCTCGTCCGGCTCTGTCGTCTCGCCCGTCAGGAACCCCTCCATGTTTTTTCCTCCGAGGGTTCTTCTCACCCGTCATGACCAACTCAGATAGGTGGCTGGTCCATCTAATTTCAGATCGATGGAGGGAAGCTTCAACTCCGGCGACGTTCGTGTCGTGTTCTCACCAGCCGACATCGTCAACAACTTCATCAACGTCGCCACCTCTGCAGAATCTAGCTTCTTGATGATCTCCTCCATCGATGCGTCAGTCATGTCACGTTCGCTCCACGACTCACGCTTGTCCTCGTCGTCCGCTCCTAGATCCGAACATGTCCCCCCTTTTTTCAGATCTAGGCATCCCTATTAGGCGCTGCCTCGTGCTGGTGCGGCGGAGGCGGCAGCACGCATATCACAACCGCCGTCGCAGCAGCAGCAGTCGCAGCAGCTGCAGCAGCAGTAGTAGCCGCAGCAGTAGCGGGACGGGACAGCAACAGCGAAAGGCGGCCTGCGAAGGGCGGAGAAGAGGATAGGAGGAAAAAAAGGGGGGGCGTGGAAGAGTTCGGTGGAGGAGATCTAGGAAATCCTCCCGTGGGTTTGTGGAAGCTTGGTGACGGCTAGGGTTTGTGGAAACTTGGCTCTGATACCATGTTGAAATTAGTTGATAATTTTATGGATTGTCTCATTGGCATTATATAGCCTTACAGTCATTAATACAATGATTTCAATCATTATGACAATAATCTCATAATGGAATATCCTGTGACATATTCTGGCATCCCAAATATGTCCTCAGGATATTCCCATGTGCTTATACTATACTTAAATATGACACCCAACATACCATATCAACAAAAATAATATATATTTATAAAAAAGGGGATAAATTTGGGGTAATTGCGGGGGGGGGGACCACTCGCCAACTCAATTGGCGAGGTGCTGAGTTGGCGAGCATCTCGCCAACTGAGTTGGCGGGGCGCTCTCCTCGAGAGGATGCTCGCCAACTCAGTTGGCGGGCCATGCACAGTTGGCTAGCCGTTGGGCAACGGCTCCCTCCAACGGCTCTCTCGAACCCCTATAAACACCCCCAACCCCCCCCCCCAACACTCCTCACAGAACACACTCTCCTCCTCCTCCTCCTCCTCATATTTTCATAGCTCCTCCTCCTATTTTTACAGCTTGCTCCTCCTGTTTTCTGTAGCAAAAGTTCTCAACCGTCATGGATCGTAGCGTATGAATTGTATGCTCGCACGGCGGTAAAGTAAATGGGTTAAATTACGAAGGAGGGGAAAGTATAATTTTTTCAACTTACCCGAATATTAGTTTTGAAAATATACGTAATCATATTATTGAACGTTGTTCTATTCATTATGATTTTATTCTAAAGTCTATTTTCTGTTCTAATTGTTTTTTGATAGATAGTGAAGATGCATGGAATTATATTCTTGAGATTAATTCACAATCACGATATATAAAAGTATATGTTATTAAAGTAGCAGCAACCTTAGATAGTAGAAATAATGAATATTTTTCTGAATATCAGCATGTTAGTTCGGGTGCTAGTTCTTCTCAACAAATAGTTTTATTTATCCAAGAAGGTCATTCATCAGATGAATCTAACCATGATGATGATAGTGACAACGACGATGAAAATAGTGATGATTTAGTTAAAAATATAGATTATACGGTAGATGGTGATGTTGTAAAAGCTATCACTGATGAATTATTTAAGGGACAATCATTTCCTAGTCGTTCTCACTTTAGAAGCTTTATAAGTAATTTAGCAATTAAATATAATTTTAGTTGTTCAGCTAGTCTTATGAATAATGCTCGTGGAATTATATATAGTTGTGATCAACCGAATTGTAATTGGAGAGTATATGTCAAATCTATTGCAAATGGCGATATAGTTAAAGTTAGTACATTAGAAAATCGTCATTCTTGTTTAGGAAGACTTAGTACAGGACGTCATCGACTAGCTACCGCTTCATGGATTAAGACCATGATAATTGACATTATTAGAGATAACCAGTCATACAGTCCATCACAAATTGTTAAAGATATATATAGGGAGCACCGTATACAAGTTAGTTATTCCAAAGCATGGAGAGCCCGAGAGACAGCATTAGCTGAAATTAATGGTAGTTATGATGAGGCATACGCTAGTCTTGAGGAGTATTGTTATAGAATTATGGAGACAAATCCAGGTAGTACATGTTTTATTAAAACTACCGAAAACAATAGCTTCCAACGAATTTTTATTTGTTTTAAGTCATGTATTGATGGATTTTTAAGTGGATGTTTACCAATTATTAGTACTGATGCTACATTTCTTTCGTCTAAATATCAAGGTATCTTATTTATTGCTTGTGCTCACGATCCTAACTATCAATTATATCCTATAGCTTATGCTGTTGCCGAAGGTGAGAATAGTGATTCTTGGTCTTGGTTTTTAAATTCTCTTAAAATATCTTTTGGAAGTTGTTTTAATGATTGGAGTTCAATTTCATTTATATCTGACAAGCAAAAGGGATTAATAAATGTTGTTCGTGCTATTTTTCCTGCATCTCCTCATTTTTTTTGTATTCAACATTTTAAACAAAACATGAAAAAAGTTACAAAAGAACAAGTATTTCAACGCTTGTTAGACTCGCTTGCTAGATCATATAATAAAACGGATGCAGAGAGTGTGTTTGATATAATTAAAGCCGAGAACATAGTGTTGTATGATTACCTTATTGGTGTAAACGATGAAAGTCGTCGATTTGAACATTGGATAACAGCGTATGCTACTTGTCCTAGATTAGATATTAACACTTCTAATCTTGCTGAATGTTTCAACAGCTGGATTAAGAAATTACGAGATAAGCCAATAACAACACTTCTCGATGGTATTAGAGCCAAGATTATTACACTTCATGACAATCGTAGAAAGTTTGCTGAAAATATAGACACAGATTATTGTCCGAAGATGTTAAAAAATATGGCTTCTATTATCAAAGAGAAGAACCACCTAGAAATATTAGCTATTGATAGTTATAAGTTTGAAATAATAGACCGGGCAACAAGTAGAACCTATATTGTTCATATAACTGATAGAACTTGTACATGTTTTAGATGGTACCATACTTATATACCATGCATACATGCATGTTTTGTTTGTAGATATTACAATATTAGTATTGATAGTTTTTATCCTGCAGTATTTTCGACGGAAAACTTGAAAGCTGTATACGCGCATAAAATGGAGCCAATTCCAGTTCCCTACGAAATCCAAGGTCCTTTGGTAAGAGGACAAATTGGGGTGCCATATGTAAGACGCAAAGCCGGAAGACCAAAGAAGAACCGCATCAAACCCCGGGATTCATCGACAAGAGATCTACGATGCAGTAATTGTGGTGCTATGGGACACAATCGAAGAAGATGTACTAGTCAACCGAGAGAGTAAAATATAATTGTTCAATACCCAAGTATTGTAATAAAAATCCATTACAAATCATATAAAAATTGCAATCATACAATGTTAAAAACTTTCTACTATTCCTCGTCCTCGTCTTGTTGAGTTTGGGTAGGCAGCGGTGCTGATGGAGTCGAAAAGAATTGTGTGAATATCTGGTAGCTTTCATCTCCAGCAGTCTCGTAACTCGGTCCCGCTCCAGGAGTCTCGTAACTCGGTCCAGCTCCAGCATACTGGTAACTCGGGCCCGCTCCAGGATACTGGTAACTCGGGGTCGCTCCAGGATACTGGTAACTCGGGCCCGCTCCAACTGTATACTGGTAACTCGGGACCGCTCCAACATACTGGTCACTCGGGCCCGCTCCAGCTGTATACTGGCTACGATATAGTGATACAGTCCTGTATTGGTAGTGTTGATAATCCACTACGTCTGTAGGCCAGCGCATAGCAACTGGAAATACTCCAACATCACTGAGAATGCTGGTAACAGGCCTACCAATATAAAAGTGCTCGTAGGACCAGAACTATAAAACACAAAAATGACATTAGTACAAACATAATTTGCGTATAAAATTACTCTAACTTTTTAAGGTCTTTAATTCATACCTGTATCAGTGAAATACATCCACAAATACTCTTGCGATTGCATCTGACAAATTCTGTCAGCTGGGCGTACAAAAATGCAAGAGTAGCAGCTCCCCACGCATGCTCAGTAGGTTTTGTGAGATCATCCAAGAATGGTAAAAGCTGCACATTTACCATATTTCCCGATGCATCGGGAAATAGAATTGCACCACATAAACAGAGCAGATACGCTCTAGTGCAACGAATGACCTGAATTTATTAAGTGTTAAACAAATTTATTAAATTGCACCACTAAATTAAGTAATAAATAAATTTACTAATTAAAATACATACCCGATTTTCATCTACATCAACCACCCCATCAATAGTTTGATGTAGGTCTATAAAGTTGCCACGGAGCCATGAAAATTTCACATAATTGCCATCTTTTAGACCAGAAGGAGGGCTAACACCGAGATAACTCCGGATCAGATCAGATCCCTTTAAGTGCGGATCAAAATATATAGCGTTACCTTTAATAGGTAACCCTAGTATATTCGCCACATCAAAAAGGGTGATCGTCATCTCGCCGAATGGGAGTTGAAAAGTGTTGCGTTCTGGCCACCAACGCTCCGCAAGGCTTACAACTAAATGAAGATCGTGAATTAAATATCTAACACGATCTATATAGTGGAATCCAAAGGATTCCACCAAAGCCTTTTGAGCTGGATTAAGCTCCCACGTACGATAATTCCTTTCAGTCCGCCAATGTACGTGGATCCGGGTTCGTAAAGCATTATCATGGTCGTATAACTATAAAAATTATATGCATTAATAAAGTAAACATAGGCATTATAAAAAACATATACATTAATAAAGTTGGCAACTTGTAATTTCAAAAATTACCTCGCCAGTAAAAATCTGAGTAGAAATGTGCTCTTCACGTTGCTTAAGAATAAGCGCGGTAGTCGGTCCACCAGGAATACGACCGTCATTGCGGGTAGCCATCGCCAGTAAATATCAAGAGGAGGAGAATGTGGTGTGAGGAGTGTTTGGGGTAGGGGAAGAATATGAATGTGGTGAGAGGAGTGTTGGGTGGGGGGGTGTTTATAGGAATGTGGTGAAAGGAACGTTGGAATATAGCCGTTGGCCAACGGCTAAAATCCCAACGTTGCATGGCTCGCCAACTGAGTTGGCGAGCGGCCCCTCGAGGAGGGCGCCCCGCCAACTCAGTTGGCGAGATGCTCGCCAACTCAGCACCTCGCCAACTGAGTTGGCGAGTGGTCCCCCCCGCAATTACTCCAAACTTATCCCCTTTTTTATAAATATATATTATTTTATTACTTTAAATGAAAAAATCCGTTCTTATTATCAGTAAAGGAGTAACAACAGATGAATGCTGGTCTCTTGTGATTGACAGGAAGGACGTCCTAGTGAATCAAGATGAGAAGATCATTTTGTGGACATACTTCTATCAGATAAAACTGAAATATGGAGCGCTCCATTGATGGAGTGCATGATATTTTTGTAAGATGACCTATGTGGAATATTTGGCTTTATGGAGTTGCAAGAGATTTTAGGATTTTTGCTTCTTGCAAACGAAACGGGCATGCATAATGTAATGAAAACCTTTTTTAAGTGAATCTTATTTTATGAAAGTTTTTTTTTTTCCATCTGCATATTATGTCTAAAATTTCATTCAAACCTAATATACCAAAACTTAAATTGTCAACAGAATATAATGGAAGTAATCTCAGCTATCATTTAAATTAGTGCTAATTAGCTTTTAGATCCTGGTTTTATACCAGGTTTAAAGTCCAAAGTTTGGACCCTGGTTTTTTTTTTTTCCATTATACCCTCATTTCCAACATGTTTTCGTTATTGTTTTTGTACTTATGTTCATGGTATACTTGGAAAAAAGACAACTAAAAATAAAAATTTAGGGTCCTAAGGACTAAAAATCTAAATGGTATAAAATCTAGGGTCTGAACGTGAATTAGCTCTTTAAATTATAATCAAAAGTTGGATTTTAATGTATAATTTCAATTCAATCAGAATTTATTAAAGTTTAACAAAATCTGAAATCTTATATTTACTATTATAAAGAAGCTTGAAAACGATTCAAAATGATCTGTCTAATATATTCTCATGTAATTCATAAAAAAAATTATAAAATCTTTCTCACTATCTATACCTATTCCTCACGTACAAAAATCTTAAAAAAATTACATCTGATTGAACATATATCCAAAATCATATATATATATATATATATATATATATATATATATATATATATATATATATATATATATATATATATCCACATCCCCACCTATTATGCATCTTCAAACATCTCCATATTTACAACCGTTGGATCTTATTTAAGTCATCTAATCTTAACCGTTGATTTGAATGGTTCAAATCAACATGGAGATGTTTGGAGATGCAAAAAATTGGGGATGTGGATCCCTCCTCTCTCTCTCTCTCTCTCTCTCTCTCTCTCTCTCTCTCTCTATATATATATATATATATATATATATATATATATATATATTAAATAGGTAAATTATATTTAAACTAACTACATGGTATTATCTAAACATATTATACTTTGTAAGGAAGAACTACTAAAGTATCAAATAACAGCAGCTCACACCATTAATTGTTAGTTATTCAATTAATTGATAGTCATTCAATTAATTGATATGCAAACTACTAGTTATTCAAAATAAAATGACAATTAATTGATAGTCATTCACAATATGAAAAGTATTTATATAGAATTAATGATAGCTAATATGGAAAGGACTAGTTTTTCAAAATAAATTAACAATTAATTGATAGTCATTCACCATATGGAAAGTAGTTATATAAATTAATGATAGCTGATATGGCAACTACTAGTTACTCAAAATAAAACGAGAATTAATTGATAGTCATTGACACTATGAAAAGTAATTATATAAAATTAATAATAACTAATATGGAAACTACTAGTTATTCAAAATTATAAAATTTGTTGGAAATATAATTTTTCTCATGAAATAGAATTAACCTTGGATACTTAGGAAGTTACAATAAGTTGGAAATGGATTTTCCTCATGAAATATGGTCTTGACTAACATGCCAACAAATTATGATTATAGTTAACTAATATGGTCTTACTATGGTTGATCATGTTATGTTGTGTCCAATTTGTCTGCACCAATCTAACGCTTCTTCATGAAAGTCAAAACAAATATTCGTTGAGAATAAATCGCTAAAATCAACAGCAATGGCAGGATGCACCACAAGAACTCTAGATGGTTAGCCATATAATAGAGAAGAAAGTAAATTTAAAAAACTAAAAAAAATAAGAAAAACATGATGTTCAATATATAGCATATTACTTTAGGACTATCAAAATTATTGGCAGTCCTTTGATTGGAATGTCAATAATGTTGACAGTCCTAAAGTAATATGTTGTTCTTTGAATGAACAACATGTAGTCATGAGGACTGTCAAAAGTTTTGACAGTCCATCGTAGGAAGGACTGTCAAAATTTTCAACAGTCATAAGGAATACATGTTGTATAAATAATATCATATTAATTTGTAGGAATGCCATATTTTTTGACAGTCCTACAAATTGATAAGACTGTCAAACTTTTCCACAATCCTTAATTTTGGACCGTCAAACATTTTGACAGTCTTTTATATAATTTGGACTGTCAAATGTTTCAACAGACCTATGACAAAAGTTGTCGTAATGAGGGTGTCAGATTGCTTACTAATAGTGCTTCGGAAGGACCATGGTGTTCTTCGGAAGGAGTGGAATAAGGGTTTAATGGATTTGATGATCCGATTTCTTCGTCGTAAAGAGTTTCATGTACATCTCCTACATTGGTGGCCATAATTCAATAATTTGGGGATAACAAAATGAGGGTGTCAGATTTGTATTCAAAAATATTATCATAACCGACCTCAACGGGCTCTTGTGGTCAATGAGAAGAGGTATAACCTCCCTGACTAGGCGGTCGGGTCGGGATCAAATCGCGGGGAGGTATGGGACAGTAGACCCAAATAGCATGCAACACAACGTGCACAAAGTCCCGTGCGTATCGTCTATCATCTCAAAAATAAATATTATCATATATTAATATTATACTAAATTTAAATAGTGTGGTTGGAGCAAAAGTTAATATGGCAGTACTAAAAAATATAATCATATATTCTAAAATTACTCTAATATAGTGTAAACCAACCTAATTTTAATTTACAAATTTAGTATTTTTGTTATTATTAATGTGCTGGATATTTTTTGGATACTATCTTGGTTAGTTATAAAATAAAATGCTTTGATTTATTAGGTATATAAAATATTTATTTTGATTTAGTAATTAAAATTATTCGAATATATATATATATATATATATATATATATATATATATATATATATATATATATATATATATATATATATATATATATATATATATATATATATATATATAAGTGTGTGTGTGTGTGTTTTTTGAGTGTAAAATTTATTTATTCAAGTGTTATGAATGTTTAGAATTTATTTTATTTACATATCTATTTTTATATATAAATAAATAAATAAAATTTGTTACAAATATTAGTTATATATATATATTGGTTATTAGTTGTAAATTAGTTGTATGTATATATAAATATATAAATATAAAAGAAAGAAAAATAAAATAAAATAAAATAAAACAAAAAAAGAAGAACGGGAAACACCAACAGCACCAACATAACAACACGGGCACACAAGCAAATTTTCCAGAAATCCGATTTTCCAGAAATCCGACCCTCCATCCAAACCATATACGCGGTTAAGGGAAAAAAAAAAATCAAGTTTGATTTGATCAAAACTGAACAAATCTTAATCAAATCGATCCATTTTTTTTGTATAATCCCTATCCTATTCTCTCCTAGATAACATCAAATACCAGTCCAAATCTGATTCAAATCAATAGAAAAATCATATTAGAATTCGATTCAAATCTATAGTATATACTCGAAAACTCCGAACTAAAATTCATCTCCTCCGCAGTCGTAGCCCTCGCATGATTGAGTCTTCACGATCCCTAGGCAACCCCAGACCACCGACGATCCTCCTCCGCCACCTACACCGCCGCAGTACCGTCGCAGCACCGCCGGAGCAGCATCGGCTGACCGCCCACTCGCTGACTGCGACAGCAGTCTCCTCCGAACCCCTTACTTTTAGATACGATTTCTCCGCCATCATTGCTCCGTTTTATGAACAAATTCTTCGTACAAGCTCACAACATAATCCTTTAGGAACCCCTTCAAGTAGAATTATTTTACGTGCCCTGAATTGAGGGAAAAATCGACCCAAAGTCGACAGAAAATCTGTCCAAAACAGTTCAGAAAATCAATCTAAACACCCATGTTCACGTCCAGTTTTCTACCAACTTGTTTAATATTTTGAGAATCTATTTGAAGGCGTTTATTGATAACATATAGGACAGTAAAAAATTTCTTTTAGTTTTAATTAACTCGATGTATTCATTAAATAAAACTTGTCCAAAGTTGACTAAAAATTATGTTTTCAGAAATTAAAATATTACGATACGGAGTGCGCCCCACCAAACGGGACCATCTCATCATGTACTAGTTGCACTTAAAGACGCGTATGGTATATCCTGACATGTGAGATTTCACGGAAGTTGATTTGGACTTGTGCGCGTCGAAATCAACCCGTATCCGTAAAAAGTCTCCCGTATCGATATTTTGCAAAAAAAAATTATTAGTCGGTGCACGCTCGTCGGAACACGACGAAACTTATACCAACGGATCCGTGGTATCACGCTGGTCTTGTGATCCAAGTTTCATCCAATTCCGAGATAGTTGACCGGACCGCCTAGTCGCGGGCCCCACGATTCGACTTGACGAACGATTTTGTGATCGACTCACCGGAATCCAAAACTGAACATACCGTTGAGTTCGTATCATCGATTGGGATCTTTTGACCTATAATTTATCCTATTTAGAGACCTTTGACCTTGACATGTACTTCGGTGCAAAATGGACCATAATTGAACACCACTTTGATCCGAATTATCGTTTTGCCCCCTGTGTCCAAATTGGACGAAAATGTAGTATTTTTTGACTATCTCGCTTATTCTGGAAACGTTGGTGATATTTTTCAGCATCCGGAGACGTTCGTACATCTTCCTCTCTTTGTGCTACTATTGATTTGACTTCCGAGATAGTTGACCGGACCGCCTAGTCGCGGGCCCCACGATTTGACTTGACGAATGATTTTGTGATCGGCTCATCGAAATCCAAAACTGAATATGCCATTGAGTTCGTATCGTCGATTGGGATTCTTTTGACCTATAATTTGTCCTATTTAGAGACCTTTGACCAATACACATACTTCGATGCAAATGTACCATAATTGGACATCGTTTTGATCCGAAATTATCGTTTTACCCCTGTGTCCAAATTAGACGAAAAGGTATTATTTTTCGACTATCTCACTTATTCTGGAAACGTTGGTGATATTTTTCAGCATCTGGAGATGTTCGTACATCTTTCTCTCTTTGTGCTACTATTGATTTGACGTGTACACTGTCAGAACATTGTCTAAACCCTGCTCGGACATAAGACAAGATACCTTGCTATATCTACTGTCAGTTTATTTTTATTTCAGCATTTTATTTTATTATTGTATAAATTATTTTCATATACAAACTGTGCATCTAAGTTGACTTGGGTGCAAACGACGGTGTTCGTCGTCTTTTGTAGCTTTTTATTTATTATATGCACGTTGACTTAGTTTTTGCGGACTACCGCCTAATTGTGGAATATTTTTATATATATATCTCATTGGACCATGACACACACATGACACGGTTTGTGATATTCTGCTAGGGGCACGGACTTACGTACTCAGATCGCTACCGGTACGTAAGAAATGTGTGACGGTTAGAATGTAACTGTTATGATTAGTGTACTAGAGACTTATACAGTTACAACACTGGACACGTTGTATATACGACTTAGTTAGTGCGGGGATAAGGAGGAGGACAATGACTATGGGTATGGAAAGCCAAATCGGTGAGCCAAGTCTCCGGATGGAACTTGGTGTGATACTATATTTACGAGATACCTTGCTATTATTAGATACAATGTTATTATATGTATATGAGCCTAAATTTCACCCATGCGTACGGAAGTTGTCCTCCAATTTGCACGTTAGATGGTTAGGAAACCCTTTGCATATTTAATTGCTTACTGCAGTTTATATAGCTTGTTTCTATGTATCTTGTTAAGTCCCTCTGAGGACCTGGTCCCTTTTCAGGTGTAGACGATCATGACTATTTGGAGGAGCACGGATCATGACTTGCTACTTCTTCTCTTGCGAGGAGGTCTTTCCTTCGAGCCTCTCTGATCACTAGATGATGTACTATCTATATTTTCTTTCATTACTAGTCTGGTAGTGGATTTGTCTCCACCCAACTATTAGTTCTTTTTTACTATTTAATATTTGGTTCATTGCCATAATTGGTTATTTATTTCTATTTGGTTTTGTGGATGAGATTAGTATTGCCTGTGATTTGTGACATTATATATCACTTGTGAATTATTATTCATAATACAACGTACGTATGTGTTAAGGTTTTCATATATTGGAGATGCCATATACATACGGCTGACATATTTACGTATTTCTAGTCCTACGTATTTTATGACTGGGACGTGACATATAGTTAATATAGTCGTATTCAAAAATATTATCATATATTAATACTATACTATATTTAGTTAATATGGTACTATTCAAAAAAACTATTATTATGGTTATTCTAAAAAAATATACTTTTATTTTTAAAATCTATAAAAAAAAATATTATGTTAATTTTTGTAATTTAATCAAATCGATCAAAGTTTACTTTCATTTTCTTATTTTCTTCCTTCTTTCATATTTCTCAAGTTTTTTTAAAAATCTAAACCGGTCCAACCAGTACCCAGTCCGGTCAGGTTCGATCCACCTTCTATCCGGCTTCGGGCAGACCGGACCGTCTCTTCTTTGGGCTACGCTCGGCGCGGTCCAGACCTGTTGAAAACAGCCTGGCCAGATTAACACCTTGAGGTTAAATCAAAACAATTTATTCCTATTAACCGATGAATTAAGCATGCAATGTCACTTAACATTGTTCGATGCACACGTTGTAGAACTGATGGCTGCATGGTGACTTTGTTTTTAATATTCCAAAGAACATATACAAATACTAAATAAATATCATTTTTAATTACTCTAATTTATTATTTTTTTCTGACATTCTAAGGACTCTAAGATTGCTGTTTATAAACAATAGAATAGTCATCTAAAAATAAAATTTACACATTAGTAATATATTATTAATATATATGGAGGTTAAAACTTTTGGGACCTTATGATATTTTGATCCTCTGGACCGTACAACTTGTACATGTTCACAAACAATTGTGATCTCGATAATAACTCAACCATCGAGACAAATACCTAAACTTCAACTATGAAAAACATTAATTTGGATATATAATATTTTGATACATAAGTTTTTGTCAAATTACTTCAAATTCCGTTCTTCGTGTACATAGTTTTAATTCTTCCACGACAGTTTATAAATCCATCTTAATTATAAACAATAAAACAGTCACCGAACTCAACTGGCTCTTGTGGTCAGTGAGAAGAGGTATAACCTCTCTGGCTAGACGGACGGTATCGGGATCAAATCGTAGAAAAAGTGTGGAACATTGGATCCAAATGACATACAATGCAGTATGTAAAAAATTTCGTACATCTCAAAAAAAAAAAAACAATAAAACAAATTAATTAACGATTTTCATCTCACACCATCTCACTGATAAATATCCGAATTAATCTCTGAAACAAGTACAAATAGTGTAAGAAGCTACTGCAATTAGGAAAATTTTGAAAATAATCAGAGATATGTACAGGAAGTCGTGAACTTATATACTTAGTATAGAATTAATATTTGAAACATTGAGGCCAACATTGCATGGTTGGACTAAGTACTGCTTTAGAGAGGATTATCTTTAAATATTTTATTTTTAATAAGAATTTAAGGGGCATTTATTCTTCGGGCAGCAGTCTTATAAGTTGTTTCTGTATATTGAAACAAACAGAAATGCTAAGTTTACTACTGAATGTTTACAACCTTCTTACAACCCTCTCTCTCCCCCATGTTGTGTGGGCCACCCGGTCCTACCTCTCATCCAATGAATGACTGCCACGTGGCACTCCTGTCACGTGATGGCCACGTAACAGGGCACCGGATTCTACATACCCTCCTCACCCAATGGACGACCGCCATGTGACGGTTGTAAAAAGGATGTAAGTATTTGGTTGTAGGCCTAGCATCACCGATATTGAAAAGTTGGTACAATATAGACAGGGTCTAGAACATACCCAAAGCATGGCTTGAGGTGCCAACAGTGCCCTCCGAGTTGACGTTCAAAATGTTGAATCAATTATATTGTAATTTAAAACAAAAATTAAATAACTTTGAGAGACCCATCTAAAAAATAAGACTAAATTGTAATTTGATACCCTCAACTATTGACAATGTTCAACATGATATCCTTAACTTTTATAGGTACCAATTTGATACCCTCAAAATAATTTGGACCAAAATGTCTCTTTTCTTTTTTTTCCCTCTCTCTCTCTCTCCGACTGCGGGTAAGCGGACGCGGGTGGCCGGCGGACGGCGAGCATGCAGGCTGCGGGCTGCACACGCGTGCACGTGGACCCGCAGGGGTGCGCGGGGCGCGAGCAGGGGCGCGCGCGAGGTGGTGGGGGGAGGGGGAGGGGGGGTCGTCGGGGCCGGAGCGGGTAGTGGAGTGGACGCCGGGATGGGGGGGTTGTGGCCGCCGACGGAGAAGGAGGAGGGTGGGGGTGGGTGAGACAGTGTAGTTTAGGAATAAAATAAATTTTGGATATCAAAATAAAAATATTAGTTGAGATAGGATATTAAGTTAGTACCTATCAAAGTTAAAAATATCAAGTTGAACATTGTCAATAGTTGAGGATATCAAGTTACAATTAAGCCAAGAAATAATGTTAAACTTCTAAATTTGATGTTAGTCATGGTTGTTTCTGACATTATAAGGACACGGTATAAAATACTAAAAATAATTGTCTTTTTTTTAATTTTTTTTAAGGATGTTGTTACTGAAATTTCTAAAAAAAAATAGTCCTAAATATGAAAATAGAGATTTTACATTAGTAATACTAGTATATATCACGTATTTTATAGTACTTGGAAAAAACAAATATGCTAATTTTTTAAATAGAAAAGCTTCTTAACTTTTACTACTTGAAAAGAGTAAATAATATTTTTTTAATATTTTTTTTATTCGTAATTATCTAAATATTCATGTTAAATTTAATAAAACTTTTAATTAGTAAACATAGATTATGATATTTTTGAAATAAAAAACTTACACACTGAAACATAACTTTTCTTATTATATAGTAGTATATATATACAGAGGTTAATTTTTTCTTTTTAAATTATAATTTTTGGTGCATAATATGATTTTATAGCTTACACATGTTCAGAAACTACTATATAGGTAATGATCCGAAAAAGGAAATAATTTTCAAGTATATTTCATTAGAATAATATCCCCCATTATATATATATATAGAGGAGAGAGAGAGAGAGAGAGAGAGAAGGCAATGGTACAGCTATACTGTCTTAAAGTGTAGTAACCATATAAGGTAGTACAATTATTATCAACTTCATATTTTACATGCAATTGCAAACTTGAATCGATGAAGCTGATGATATTAGTTTGATGAAATATAGAGTTTAAAAACATCGAAAAAGAGAGCATATAATTCCTATGTACCTACTTTTCATATTTTGTTTCTAATTTTTGGATATCCGAAACAAAATTTATATTTATATTTCTCGTTAAAAACATAAAATAAAAACAAAAAGATCCGTAAAAACAAACAACACCATTGAATCTTGAATTCAGAGGGGTAAGTAAGCGATGACCAATATTACTAAGTGCATCATTATATTAAATTGTATAATCGCTAATACTTAAAATGTGCTAAATTTTAACTTAATACTCTCAACTTTCCATATTGTTTAATTTGATACAAACTTTTTTAATTAACAACTTGACAAAATCAATTATTTAATATTTTCAGTTTCATATCTTAAAAATAAAACAAAAATTAAAAATACCCCTGCCTCCCTAAAATTTTGGGAAGGACACTAGCCCTACATGTAGGACAGGTGGTCGCCGATCCGATCCACTTGTCGATGCAGACGGCATGGAACTCGTGGCTACAGTGCGGAAGTATCCGGTACTCGTCGCCGACCTCGAACTCGTCTAAGCATATTACGCACGAACCGGCCGCCGGCTCCCTCTTCTCCTTGTACACCAATGCCGCCGGTGCTCGCATGCCCATGAAAACAGTCCCGCCCACGACAACAAACTGTAGATCCGAATCCATGGCAGCCAATCGTCGACGGAGTCGGAGACGATAATACTGGACCAACACTACCATGTAAGTAAGGAACACACCTACTACTACTACTGCAAATAGAATAAGTTTCACACATGTCTCCATAGTAGCGGAAGAGAAAACTAAGAGATAATGCAAGGTAATTACTAGTATATATATTGCACCAATGGTTTGAGAGACTGTTATAGTAAGGAGAATACCATCAATTATGTCATTTTTTTTCCAAAAAATTGTACCACGAAAAATAATAAACTTAATTAACTTACCATATTTTTCAAATTACAAGTATAGATAATATAATAATTGTACCACGAAAAAATTAAGTTCTGATTGAGATCTTCCAATAGAATCTAATATTAAATATATTTATTATTAGTTTATTTTTTTGTTTATTAGATTTGTTTGATCAAAAAAATAACATTTAAATAATTTGATAGACATTAATAGGATAATATTAAACATTTTAAAATTAAAATATATTGACTTAAAAAAAAAATACGTCAAAATTTAAAATAATCGATCAACAACAATATTGAAATTAAAAAGTCTAAATGTTACACCAACAAAGACTAATTAAAAAATTTAGTACAATTTTTTATGTATAGATATTATAAAATAATATTAAATAATATAAACAATGTGAAATAATATAATATTATGTCGATGAATAATATTAATAATATAACATTAATGTGTATGATTATATTAAATAATTATAAATAAATAAATTTATGTAGAAATAAATAATTATTGTTTATTATTTGAGGATGAATGAGTTGGAGTTGTAAAATTTTGAGGATAGTATTATATGAAAATATTTTTTTGAAAGTCCTCAAATTGAGAAATTTTTTGAGAATGGATTGGCATTGGCCTAAGAAATTTTGAAACTCCAAAAATATTTTTCTTCTCTCGTACTTTTCTTATATTTGGAAACCTGTATTTATTTATGGCAAGAGAGATTAACAAATAAAAACAAGATCATGGCCATTATTCCAAATGTGGCGGCAAAGTGCTCCATCGGTAAGAAATTTCTGAAACCCCAAAAATAATTTTCTTCTCTAATCCTTTTCTTCCTTTCTGCAGAGGATTAGAGATTCGGGCGAGATTATTTCGACTATTCTCTAAAAATTTCCAAATTTTTTTATCTCCCAAATCTTATTTTTATCCTTCTTCTTTTTTTCTTTTTTTTTTTTTGATGAGGAAGACGAGTTGGGTCTGATCACGTACGATTACGACTGCTCTAAGAATCTTGAATCGCTCTGTCCCGAAGGAAACAAGCTGATGATTTGGGTTTCAGACAATGTTATAAAAAATGTTAGACAGGTTCGGTGTGCCAAAGGGACGCCTAGCACCTAGACGCCGAATTAAAAATTTTTTATATGTTATATATATATATATATATATATATATATATATATATATATATATGTGTGTGTGTGTGTGTGTGTGTGTGTGTGTGTGTGTGTTATTTTTAAACATAATTCAGCCTTGACCAATTGGTTAGTTGGTTGAGTCATAAACAACCATTTTGGTGGGGAGGATTTGAATCCTAGCCTAAGATTTTTTTTTCCCTTTCCTCTCCTCCTCTCCTCTTGTCACGCCCCAGTCCCAAAATGACGAGGGACTGGAGAGGCGTGGCAATGGCCAGCAGCACGCACCGATGGACAACCCAATTTA
Organism: Iris macrosiphon; assembly: GCA_036927795.1. Taxonomy (NCBI): domain Eukaryota; kingdom Viridiplantae; phylum Streptophyta; class Magnoliopsida; order Asparagales; family Iridaceae; genus Iris; species Iris macrosiphon. Next base: position 9,101,958 of record JAYESA010000005.1, on the reverse strand, counting down.
ATGGATCCATCAGGGCATGCTTAAGCTGTAGTCTAGCAATACTATGTTACAGTCTCAGGTATTTCTAATCTCATCCACAGATAACACAGATTGAAGCCAGACATAATGTAATGGAAATATGCAATATGAAATAAGGTTATCTCGGGAAACAAAATCCGAGAATTATTCTGTTACAATAAAGGAAAGACAGAAAATAAAATGCTGGAAAATGTGAATACTGAGTAGTTGAAGCCGGTGCTCAAGAGAAGTCTTCGGCCACTATCTCGCCCTCTGTTCCTGGTTCTGTTCTGAGGAGTGCTCCGGTACCGTACACTTCTGTATAGTTCTCTTCAGCTGTACCTGGGGACATCATCCATTCCAGGTCCTCAGGGGACATAGCAAGGTACAGAAATAACTCAAGCCAAATGAATATCAGTGCAGCAATAAGATAATCAGCAGGGTAAACTAAGTAACCAGCTATGTGATATGCAATATGAGAGCAGCACTAGATCTCAGGCCGAAGCCACTACAAGCTCTGTGTCGGGGAGCCGGTAGCGGCAATAACTATGAATTTCACTATGATATATACTATGTTATATATATATAATATCAGCCTGTAGTCTGTGTGTCTCTCCCCACCCAATGTAATCCCACGTCTCATGTCCACGATGCCTCATGTCCATGTCACGCACGATTATAACTAATGCAGCAAGTCTGATAGCTATGAATCAATTGTCTAAGAATGTAAAGTCTATGTCATAAAACATGCATCCTATACAGAATCACCTTGAATGTCTCAGGAAGACTCTGTCTCATGAAATAGTGTCAAGTGTCCTGGGTTTTGGTGTACTTGATAGGACAAGTACGGGAATTATCGGGTCTCGTTATCCATGTCTATGTGACGTTACACAACCCCGCGTACGGAGTTGGCACCCGACTATGATCGGACACTAAGCACGTCACTCGTTTCCTAGGTTAAGCAGTTAAAACATGTTTATATTTAATTCCACAAGAAATCCATTAAAACACTATGTCAAGAATTACTGAGATTTGGCAATCTTTACTTGTCCATTATTGCATAATTAAATCCAGAAAATAATTAGCAAGCTGCAGGGTTTGGCAAGGTACACTTGCCTGTGGTTCCGGCTATGTTTGCAGTTCTGACTTCGGCGGAAATTGCAGGCGGTACTCCGGTTGCTGAAACAAATATCACCATCAGATCCAGAAAATATCAATCAGCTAGAAACGCCTGTCCTTGGGTCCAATTTGGAGACAAGGGCAGGAACGGCAGTTTCGGGCCAAAACGGGGTCCACCGGTGGGCCCGCTTTGCACCGAAAAACGCGTCAGGGTCAACGGTCTCCAAATTCACCAAACTTAGTGTCCACAGATCAGAAACGCTGATACGAACCCAACGGAACTTTCAGAATTGGATTCCGATGAGCCGAATACAAAATCGCCCGTCGAGCGGGGCCTATGGGGCCCACGACACGCGATTTCGTCAACGTTCTCAGAATCGAACCAAACTTGACCCACAGGACCAGCGTATTGCTACGAGTCCGATGGCGCAAGTTTCGTCTCGATCCGACGTGTGTGCACGAAGTTAGGTCGATTTGCAGAAAGGGCGGATACGGGGCGATGTCCGCGGATACGCGTTGATTCCGGGGTGCACGCACCCCCGAATCGACTTCCGCGAAATCCCACACGTCCGTATCGACGAGGCGCACATATCTGTGAAGACCGTGCGCGACCAAGTCGTCCCGTTTGGCGGGGCGTACTCAGTTCCGGGGTGAAACAGGGTCTGGTTTTTCCTGTTTTTGGATCGCGGTGTGCAATCACCACAGGACGCGATGCCCCGAGCGGTTTGTCCGGGCACCGAGAGGGTCATACAGGCTTCGCAACGCAATTTGCGGATTCGAAATCCAAGCTACGAGGTGAAAGTTACAAGTACCTGAACCTGACCGAAAAACCGAGGATCGAACTGTGTCGGTATCGTGTCCTGGACACGTGTCAGCGTGTCCAGCCTAGGGCAGTGCTGTGTCCTGCGTCCTGCCGCCGTGTCCGGGGCTCGGGGGGGCTGGCCTTCGGTCGGCGAGGTCGGGCCGGGGCTCAGGCGGCTCAGGCGAGGTATCCGGCGGCGTCGAGGGGGTCGGCGGCGAGTTCCGGCAGCGGGGAGGAGAGAGGAGCAGGGGAGAGGAGGAGGAAGGGGTTCTGGGCGGTGGCTCACAGCGGGGAGGTGGCGCGGGAGGCTGAGGAGAAGTCGCCGGGGATCGGGCTGCCGGAGTAGAGCTGGGGTTAGGGTTTCGGGTGTGGAGGAGGCGGAGAAGGAAGAGAGGGGGAATAAATAGGGCTGGCGGGCGGAGCCGAGGCCGAGGAAGTCGGGGCTGGGGGAGGACGTGGCGGGTGATCCGGAGGGGAAGGCGGTCGTGGCGCGCGTTTTCCGGCGCCGGCGGCGGAATCGCCCGGTCGTGGGAGAGAACGGGGAACAGGGATGCGGGTCCGGGTCAGGCGCTGGTTCGGGTCTGACCGACCCGCCCGACCCGCTAGCCCAAGGCTGGGCTGGGTTCGGTCGAACGGGCTCGGCCCACTGGGCCGGGCCGGGCCCAAGCTAAAAAAAATAATAATAAAAAAACAATAATAATAATAATAATAATAATATTAATAATAAATATAATAACAGTAATTAAATAAATAATAAAATACTATTTAGGCATTTAAAAAATAGGTCTGGGGTCCGATAAATTCCAGAAAAATTGCCCTAAGTCCAGTTTTTCATTTTACATCCGAAAATATTATTTTCATAATATTTTAATATCATTTAATATCAATTAAAAATTATTGAATAATTAAAACCCTGTTTTTAAATTACAGAAAAATCCCAGAAAATTCCATAAAATTATGAAAAATCCAGTTTTTAAAATTTTGAAAATTCAGGGGGTTTACAATCTACCCCCCTTAAGAAGATTGCGTCCTCGCAATCAAAGAATAACCGGTCAGCAGAGATGACACGGTATCGTTCGAAACACGTCACAAGATACTTAGGGAAATACCGTTTCCCTAAAAATGAAAGTTATGCACTTTCCAGAGAAAATCTAGTTAAAGCAAGAAAATTATAACTTTTTATAAAAACCAGGTTATTATTACAAGTTGCAATTTACTAGGTTGGGGCTGAGGTCATGAACCAAGAGGCACGAAATACACAAGACAAGAACGGATAACTACGAATCACTTACTCGCATCAGCGTCCTACACAGTCAGCGCATAAGCTTGTCCGCGTCCTTGAGGTGGATTCCTCTGCTGCTGTTGGGCTTGCTGGAAGAGTGTCGCCTGAGGAGCCAGAGGTGGCCTAGGTGCCGGTAAAGCTGGTTGGGCTGCCCTTGGTGCTCCATCTCGATGCTGAGGACAGTCCTTGGCGATGTGTTGATTGGTGCCGCAAATCAGGCACAATCCCAACTTGCGTCTGCAGTCCCTCTCGACATGACCTAGCTTGCCGCAGTAGTGACAGGTAGGAAGGGTCTGCGAAGCTGTCCTGGGTGGCTGGTGCGTGTGCGATCTCTTTGCGGATTCTCCTGGTGATGATCTGTCTGGTGCTGAGGTGATTGGCCGCTTGAGGCGAGACTCTCTCCTGGTGACGCGTTCCATGCGTCGGGCTGCAGCGAGAACGTCCGAGTATGATGTTGGTGCGACGGACCCAATTAGTTTCTGCAGCTCAATGTTCAGTCCATCGAAGAATTTCTCGGCCTTCTCTTCCTCTGTCGGGATCAGAGTTGGGGCGAAGCGGCTCAGACGAATGAATTCTGCGTTGTACTCTTCCACCGTCATAGAGTCCTGGGTGAGGCGATTAAATTTGTCCCGCAGTTCTGATCGAGCGATAGCCGGAATGTACATCTCTTGGAAGAGTCTGGAGAACTCTTCCCAAGTGACTCGGTCTGGTCCGAGTCGTGCCTCCTCAGACAACCACCAGTGGTGCGCGTTGCCTGTCAATTGCATTCGGACGGCCGTCATCCAGCGTTCCCGGGGGAGCTCGGCTGCTTCAAGTTGATGCCGTATGTTGGTGAGCCACTCGTGAACTTCTGTGGGCTCCTCTTTTCCGGAAAAAGTGCGGGGCTTCAGTTGGCGGAAGTCAGTGATTGAGCCTGTAGTTGGCCGTCGAGCTGGTAGGTTGGCCTGCTCCAGTACAGTTACGATGCTGTCCCTCCAGAAGTTAGCTTCGCGACGCTGAGCCTCGTGTTGGACTTGTTGCTGAGCTTGCATCATCGCGTAGATCATTTGAAATATCTGCTGCCCGTCAATTGGCTGTCCTTGTGGGAGCACGGGCGTTGGTGGAACGAACTGCGGCGGAGGTGGAATGTCATCGCGTCGGAATCGGGAGGTAGGTTGACCTGCTTGCTGGCTCTGTTGAGTTGGTGGAACTCCTTCGACTGGTGTCACTTCGTCGTCATAGGTGACACCTGTAGCTTGGGGTGTTCCGACGGGAGTCTCATTGCATTCCTGGGGGTCCATTTTCCTGTATCAAAAATAACCAATAAGAGGCGCACGGGAATCAAGGCAAGATGCAAGTAAATTATTTGAAGTCGATATGGAGATCAAAAATGATTCAAGAAAGTGGATGAGATCCTAAAAACTTATCATATCTTATTGCAGGCCTGTTCGGTCCCTAAGTTGAAACCGAACAATTTAGTCGTAGACCTGCATGGGCCACCACAAAAACTATGTCACGCCCCAGTCCCAAAATGACGAGGGACTGGAGAGGCGTGGCAATGGCCAGCAGCACGCACCGATGGACAACCCAATTTAATGGATCCATCAGGGCATGCTTAAGCTGTAGTCTAGCAATACTATGTTACAGTCTCAGGTATTTCTAATCTCATCCACAGATAACACAGATTGAAGCCAGACATAATGTAATGGAAATATGCAATATGAAATAAGGTTATCTCGGGAAACAAAATCCGAGAATTATTCTGTTACAATAAAGGAAAGACAGGAAATAAAATGCTGGAAAATGTGAATACTGAGTAGTTGAAGCCGGTGCTCAAGAGAAGTCTTCGGCCACTATCTCGCCCTCTGTTCCTGGTTCTGTTCTGAGGAGTGCTCCGGTACCGTACACTTCTGGATAGTTCTCTTCAGCTGTACCTGGGGACATCATCCATTCCAGGTCCTCAGGGGACATAGCAAGGTACAGAAATAACTCAAGCCAAATGAATATCAGTGCAGCAATAAGATAATCAGCAGGGTAAACTAAGTAACCAGCTATGTGATATGCAATATGAGAGCAGCACTAGATCTCAGGCCGAAGCCACTACAAGCTCTGTGTCGGGGAGCCGGGTAGCGGCAATAACTATGAATTTCACTATGATATATACTATGTTATATATATATAATATCAGCCTGTAGTCTGTGTGTCTCTCCCCACCCAATGTAATCCCACGTCTCATGTCCACGATGTCTCATGTCCATGTCACGCACGATTATAACTAATGCAGCAAGTCTGATAGCTATGAATCAATTGTCTAAGAATGTAAAGTCTATGTCATAAAACATGCATCCTATACAGAATCACCTTGAATGTCTCAGGAAGACTCTGTCTCATGAAATAGTGTCAAGTGTCCTGGGTTTTGGTGTACTTGATAGGACAAGTACGGGAATTATCGGGTCTCGTTATCCATGTCTATGTGACGTTACACAACCCCGCATACGGAGTTGGCACCCGACTATGATCGGACACTAAGCACGTCACTCGTTTCCTAGGTTAAGCAGTTAAAACATGTTTATATTTAATTCCACAAGAAATCCATTAAAACACTATGTCAAGAATTACTGAGATTTGGCAATCTTTACTTGTCCATTATTGCATAATTAAATCCAGAAAATAATTAGCAAGCTGCAGGGTTTGGCAAGGTACACTTGCCTGTGGTTCCGGCTATGTTTGCAGTTCTGACTTCGGCGGGAATTGCAGGCGGTACTCCGGTTGCTGAAACAAATATCACCATCAGATCCAGAAAATATCAATCAGCTAGAAACGCCTGTCCTTGGGTCCAATTTGGAGACAAGGGCAGGAACGGCAGTTTCGGGCCAAAACGGGGTCCACCGGTGGGCCCGCTTTGCACCGAAAAACACGTCAGGGTCAACGGTCTCCAAATTCACCAAACTTAGTGTCCACAGATCAGAAACGCTGATACGAACCCAACGGAACTTTCAGAATTGGATTCCGATGAGCCGAATACAAAATCGTCCGTCGAGCGGGGCCTGTGGGGCCCACGACACGCGATTTCGTCAACGTTCTCAGAATCGAACCAAACTTGACCCACAGGACCAGCGTATTGCTACGAGTCCGATGGCGCAAGTTTCGTCTCGATCCGACGTGTGTGCACGAAGTTAGGTCGATTTGCAGAAAGGGCGGATACGGGGCGATGTCCGCGGATACGCGTTGATTCCGGGGTGCACGCACCCCCGAATCGACTTCCGCGAAATCCCACACGTCCGTATCGACGAGGCGCACGTATCTGTGAAGACCGTGCGCGACCAAGTCGTCCCGTTTGGCGGGGCGTACTCAGTTCCGGGGTGAAACAGGGTCTGGTTTTTCCTGTTTTTGGATCGCGGTGTGCGATCACCACAGGACGCGATGCCCCGAGCGGTTTGTCCGGGCACCGAGAGGGTCATACAGGCTTCGCAACGCAATTTGCGGATTCGAAATCCGAGCTACGAGGTGAAAGTTACAAGTACCTGAACCTGACCGAAAAATCGAGGATCGAACTGTGTCGGTATCGTGTCCTGGACACGTGTCAGCGTGTCCAGCCTAGGGCAGTGCTGTGTCCTGCGTCCTGCCGCCGTGTCCGGGGCTCGGGGGGGCTGGCCGTCGGTCGGCGAGGTCGGGCCGGGGCTCAGGCGGCTCAGGCGAGGTATCCGGCGGCGTCGAGGGGGTCGGCGGCGAGTTCCGGCAGCGGGGAGGAGAGAGGAGCAGGGGAGAGGAGGAGGAAGGGGTTCTGGGCGGTGGCTCACAGCGGGGAGGTGGCGCGGGAGGCTGAGGAGAAGTCGCCGGGGATCGGGCTGCCGGAGTAGAGCTGGGGTTAGGGTTTCGGGTGTGGAGGAGGCGGAGAAGGAAGAGAGGGGGAATAAATAGGGCTGGCGGGCGGAGCCGAGGCCGGGGAAGTCGGGGCTGGGGGAGGACGTGGCGGATGATCCGGAGGGGAAGGCGGTCGTGGCGCGCGTTTTCCGGCGCCGGCGGCGGAATCGCCCGGTCGTGGGAGAGAACGGGGAACAGGGATGCGGGTCCGGGTCGGGCGCTGGTTCGGGTCTGACCGACCCGCCCGACCCGCTAGCCCAAGGCTGGGCTGGGTTCGGTCGAACGGGCTCGGCCCACTGGGCCGGGCCGGGCCCAAGCTAAAAAAAAAAAAAAAAAAAAACAATAATAATAATAATAATAATATTATTAATAATAAATATAATAACAGTAATTAAATAAATAATAAAATACTATTTAGGCATTTAAAAAATAGGTCTGAGGTCCGATAAATTCCAGAAAAATTGCCCTAAGTCCAGTTTTTTATTTTACATCCGAAAATATTATTTTCATAATATTTTAATATCATTTAATATCAATTAAAAATCATTGAATAATTAAAACCCTGTTTTTAAATTACAGAAAAATCCCAGAAAATTCCAGAAAATTATGAAAAATCCAGTTTTTAAAAATTTGAAAATTCAGGGGGTTTACACCTCTCTGAGCACTCTCCTCTCTGAGCACTCTCCTCTCCTCTCCTCTCTGAGCACTCCTCTCCTTTCTGAGCACTCTCCCCCCCTTCTCCCCTTACCACCACCACCACTACCACCCTCTCCTCTCCTCCCTCTCTCCCACCGCCACCACTACGACCACACTGCCACATCACCACCGCCGCCACCACCACCACCATAGCATCACCACCTCCACCACCACATCACCACCGCCTCCACCACCACATCACCACCGTCACCACTGCTGCCAGCCAGGGCCGACCCTGAGCTCACAAGGGCCCGGGACGAACTTTCAAAATGAGGTCCCATACATAATGTAAAAAAAATAAAACAAAAGTAAAATAAAAAATATGCCTCCACCAAGATTTGAACTAAGAACCTCTTGTGTGCAAGTCTAATGTAATAACCACTACACAACAATTGCTTTGTGATAAGAATTGTCAATGGTAAATACTATTTTTATTTTCGGTACAAAATTATTTATATATTTAAAAAAAAAATTTAGACCCTTCTGGCCCATAGGGCCCTGAGCGGTCGCCCTGCCCGCCCTGGGCCAGGGCCGGCCCTGCTGCCAGCACCACCACGACCACAGCACCACCGCCGTTGCCACCGGTAATTTTTTTTTCAAATAGGGACGCCTAGGGCCCGCCTAGGGCCGCCTATGATCGCCTAGGGCCTTTCCGGTGAGACCGGCGACCGCCTAGGCCGATTTTTAGAGCACTGGTATCGGACGTTTTAATTTTTTATAATCATTGACACGATTTGGATACGCCAAAATGAGGACGATGTCGTCGTGTTTTAGTATAGTTTGGATGTTCGACCGAGACAAAAAAAATAAATTTATGTTTCTCAATAAAAATAAAATAAAATAAAAAAATGAAAGATACATAAAAAAAAGAAAAGAAACAACACTATTAAACATTGAATTCATGTCCCTTTACATATGTAAGGGGTAAGTAAGTGGTGACCAATTTCACTAAGTGCATCATTATATTAAATTGTATATTCACTGATACTTAAAATGTTTTATATATATATATATATATATATATATATATATATATATATATATATATATATATATATACCTCAAGTATCCATTCAACTTAATATCCTATCGAAGTCAACTGGTTCTTTTGGTCAGTGAGAAGTGGTATAACCTTCCTGGCTAGTAGACGATCTCAGGATCAAATCGTGAAAGAGATGTGTAGCAGTGGACCCAAATGACATGCAATACAGCGTGTATAAAGTTCTGTATGTATCATCGGACGTCTAAAAACAAAAAAATTGGATACCCTAAACTATTTTAATTACCAACTTGATACAATCAATTATTCAATATTTTTAACTACATATTCTAAAAACAAAAAAAAATCGAAAATACCCATTGCATCCCTAAAGTTTTGGAAGGACACTAGTACTACATGTAGGACAGGTGGTCGCCGATCTGAGCCACTTGTCGATGCAGACGGCATGGAACTAATGCCTACAGTGCGAAAGTAACTGGTACTTGTTGTCGACGTCGAACTCGTCTAAGCATATTACGCACAAACCGGCCGCCGTCTCCTTCTTCTTCTTCTCTTTGTACACCAATGTTGCCAACGTCGGGATCTTTGGAGCCGCCGGTGCTCTTATGCCCATGACAACCCGTCGTCGACGGAGTAGGAGACGACAATACTCGACCAACAAGACCATGTAAAAAAAGTACACACCTAATACTACTACTGTCATGCAAGCAAGGAACACATTGACTACTACAACTGCCATATAAGAAAGGATCACACGTACTACTACTGCCATGTCCACTACTACAACTGCCATGTAAGAAAGGAACACACGTACTACTACTACTGCTGCTGCTGCTGCTGCTGCTGCCATGTAAGCGAGGAACACACCTACTACTACAACTGCCATGTAAAAAAAAGGAACACACGTACTACTACTACTACTACTGCCATGTAAGCGAGGAACACACCTACTACTACAACTGCCATGTAAAAAAAGGAACAAAACTGCTGCTGCTGCTGTTGCTGCACATAGAATAAGTTCAAGAGATGTCTAGCAGAAGAGGAGAAGAATCAAGAGATGATGCGAGCTTACTGGTGTATATATATATATATAGAGTGATGCTATACATCCCGCCGCCAAATGACAATTTTTTATTGACCGATAATTTTGGAGGTGGGCCCCGCACGTATAGGAGGGATAGAATTGGAAAGATTTTTAGTATTATATATATATATATCCAACCATTCTAAAATATTCTCTCAAATTCAGGACTCAAAAAAGAATATTTCTATATTATGATATCTTCAAAATTTTACATCTCCAACCCATAAATCCTCGAATAATAAACAACCATTATTTATTTCTACATAGATTCATTTTTTCACAATTATTGAATTTAATCATATGCATTAATGTTTTTAAAGTCAATGTATTTTAATTTTAGAAAGTTTAATATTATTCTATTAATTTCTGGCAAATTATTTAAATATTATTTTATTAGTCAAATGAATCTAATAAAAAATATACTAATAATAAATATATTCAATATTAGACTATATTGGAAGATCTCAACAAGAACATTTTAATGGTATAATTATTATATTATTTATAATTATAAACTAGACAATATGGTAAGTTAATTAGACAAATTAGTCATGAATAGTGGATCCTTAAATTTGAGAAATTTCTCTCTTCCCTCAAATTTGAGGATCCAACATCCCTCAATTTGAGGCTTGGTTGGAGAAAAATTTTGAGGAAATTTCGTCAATTAGGTTTTTGAGGGAATGGGTAGGAGATGGCGTAAAATTTTGAGGATAGCATAATATAGGAAATTTTTTTTTTTTTTTGAGTCCTCAATTTGAGAAAAAAATTAGGATGAGTTGGAGATGGCCTAAGAAGTTTTGAAACCCCGATTTTTTCCTTCTCTAATACTTTTCTTATATTTGGAAACTTGTATTTATTTATGAAAGAGAGATTAAAAAATAAAAATAAGATCTAGGGCAAATATTTCCAAATATGGTGGCAAAATGCTCCATTGGTAAGAAGTTTCTGAAACCCCGAAAATAATTTTATTCTCTGATCATTTTCTTTCTTTCTGCAGATGATCAGATATTCGGACAAGATTATTTCAGGTACTTCTCTAGAAATTTCCAAAAAAAAATTATCTCCCAATTCTTATTTTATTTTATTTTATATATTTTTTGTAGATGAGGAAGACGAGTTGGATCCGATCACGTACGATTACAAGTGCTCTAAGAATCTTGAATATCTTTGTCCGAAAGGGAACAAGATGATGATTAGGATTTCAGACGTTTTAATTTTTTATAATCACTGACCCAATTTGGATATGTCGAAATGAGGACTATTTCTTCGTATTTTTGTGTAGTTTACAGGGATTTTGTCCAACATGAACACGGTATCGATTTTTGGAGTGACTTTGCTTACTAGGTTGTCAGTCCTATTAGAATTGTGTTTTTACTTTATGAGGAGATAAGTTGTGATAACCAGCTGTGTCTCATGGGCATAATTACAAATATGTATGAGACACAAAATCTATTTTGGTGTCTTAGTGTAATGGGTAGCGTCCGTTATCGTGTCTACGTGTTTGACATGATGGCATCAAATCTTAGAGTGTTCGTGCTTCCTAGGTGGTAACACGCGACTATTGTAAGTGTAAACACTCTCGACCAAATTTAGGTATACTTAGCTTAGAGGGATATTATGGTTAGTTTGGAGACATTTAGAATTAAAATATGGTGTTTTAATTAACTGTACAAAAATTTGTATCACTTGGTGCACCTTGTCGTTGCTTCGATATTTGGAGCGCTACTATATGTTTTGATTCGAACAAATTTTACAACCTTGACCTAGACGTGTCAGCCCTCCATTCTGATCTTTGTGTCACTCACAAATATCATTTCTTGTGCTTCATTTTAATCTTTGAAAATTTGAAACATTGAGGCCAACATTGCATGGTTGGACTAAATGCTGCTTTAGAGAGGATTATCTTTAAATATTTTATTTTTAATAAGAATTTAAGGGGCCATTTATTCTTCGGGCAGCAGCGTTATAAGTTGTTTATGTATATTGAAACAGAAAGCTAAGTTTACTGCCGAATGTTTACTATCTTCTTACAACCCTCTCTCCCCTATGTTGTATGGGCCACATTCGACTCCACCTTTTATCCAATAAATGACTACCACATGGTACTCCTGTCACATGATGGTCACATGACAGGACACCGGGTTCCACATACCTCCTTTACCCAATGGACGACTGGTAGAAAGAGTGTAAGCATTTGATTGTAGGCATAACATCACTAATATTGAAAAGTTGGTGCAATATAGACAGGGTCTAGAACATACCCAAAGCATGGCTGGACGTGCCAACGGTGCCCTCGGAGTTGACGTTCAAAATGTTGAATCAATTATATTGTAATTTAAAACAAAAATTAAACAACTTTGAGAGACCCATCTAAGAAAAATAAGACTAAATTGCAATTTGATACTCTCAACTATTGACAATGTTCAACTTGATATCCTTAACTTTTATAGATACCAATTTGAAATTCTGAATAATTTGGAACAAAATATCCCATTCCTTCTTTTTCCCTCTCTCTCCGGCTGCGGGTAGGCGGACGCGGGTGGACGGTGGACGGCGGGCACGCAGGCTGCGAGCTGGCAGGCGAACTGCACACGCGGGCTCGGGGACCCGCAGTGGCGGGGGGGGGGGGGGGGGGCACGAGCAGGGGCGCGCACGAGGTGGGGGGGGGCGTCGGGGCCGGGCGGGTAGTGGGATTGTCGTCGGGGTGGAGGGGTGGTGGCCGCCGACGGAGAAGCAGGAGGGTGGGGGTGGGTGGGGCAGGGTAGTTTAGGAATAAAATAAATTTTGGATATCAAAATAAAAATATTAGTTGAAATATAATATTAAGTTAGTACCTATCAAAGTTAAAAGTATCAAGTTGAACATTGTCAATAGTTGAAGGTATTAAGTTACAATTAAGCCAAGAAATAATATTAAACTTCTAAATTTGATGCTAAACTTATATAGATATACCAAAATTTTCTTTCTAAATATGAAAATAGAGATTTTACATTAGTAATACTAGTATATATCACGTATTTTATAGTACTTGGAAAAAATAAATCAGCTAATTTTTTAAATTATGATTTTTGGTGCATAGTATGATCTTATAGCTTACACATGCTCAGAAACTACTATATAGATAATGATCGGAAAAAGGAAATAATTTTCAAGTATATTTCATTAGAATAATATTTCTTATTATTATTATTATTATTATTATTATTATTATTATTATTATATATATATATATATATATATATATATATATATAGAGAGAGAGAGAGAGAGAGAGAGAGAGAGAGACAATGGTACAGCTATACTGTCTTAAAGTATAGTAACCATATATGATAGTTTAATTATTATCAACTTCATATTTTACATACAATTGCTCGCTTGAATATGATATTAGTTTGATAAAATATAGAGTTTAAAAACATCGAAAAAGAGAGCATATAATTTCTATGTACGTACTTTTTAGATTTTGTTTCGAGCTTTTGGATGTCCAGAACAAAAATTAAATTTATATTTCTCGTTAAAAAAATTAAAATAAAATTAAAAAATTCGTAAAAAGAAACAACATCATTGAACCTTGAATTCATATTCCTTTACATACGACAAGTAAGTAACGATGACCAATATTACTAAGTGCATCATTATATTAAATTGTATAATCGCTAATACTTAAAATGTGCTAAATTTCAACTTAATACCCTCAACTTTCCATATTGTGTAATTTGATACACTAAACTTTTTTAATTAACAACTTGACACAATCAATTATGTAATATTTTCAGTTTCATATCTTAAAAATAAAACAAAAATTAAAAATACCCCTGCCTCCCTAAAATTTTTGGAAGGACACTAGCCCTACATGTAGGACAGGTGGTCGCCGATCCGAGCCACTTGTCGATGCAGACGGCATGGAACTCGTGGCTGCAGTGCGGAAGTATCCGGTACTCGTCGCCGACCTCGAACTCGTCTAAGCATATTACGCACGAACCGGCCGCCGGCTCCCTCTTCTCCTTGTACACCAATGTCGCCAACTTCGGGATCTTCGGCGCCGCCGGTGCTCGTATGCCCATGACAATAGTCCCGCCCACGACAACAAACTCTAGATCCGAATCCATGGCAGCCAGTGGTCGACGGAGTTGGAGACGATAATACTGGAACAACACTACCACGTAAGTAAGGAACACACCTACTACTACTGCTGCAAATAGAATAAGTTTCACACATATCTCCATAGTAGCAGAAGAGAAAACTAAGAGATTATGCAAGGTAATTACTAGTATATATATATATATATATTTTGCACCAATGGTTTGAGAGACTGTGTTATATGTAAGGAGAATACCATCAATTATGTCATTTTTTTTTCCAAAAAAAATTTAGGTGATATCATTTTTTATTATAGATCATTTGACTTGGCAGCTGACATAATAGTTGACGACACAAATTTTAATTTAAATATTAATCTCTTAATTTTTTTTTAATGTTAATGTTAATGTCAAGTTAATGTTAATGTTAATATTAATTTTAATATCAATGTTTATTTTAATATTAATTTTAATTTTAATGTTAAATTTTGTCAAATCAGCAGTCATGTCATACGACACATAATGGAATAATGAGAGATGTCTTCACCCAAATTTTTTTGGGAGCTTTTTTTGTAATATTATTGTATTATTTTTGGTAACCGTGCTTGTAATTGACAACCTGTATTTATTTATTGCAAGAGATTAAAAAAATTAAAAAAAAATCTAGGGCCAATATTTCCATGGTAAGGCCGTCTCCAATGTAAGTTCTGATAGTACCTAATTGAGGTAAAATCATCTCCAATTCACTCCCAATTTGAAGAAATTTCTTCAAAAATTTTAGGGAAAGGTGTTTGATCATAAATATAAGGAAAGATAGAAATTTCTCAAATTTGAGAATACATCATTTATGACTATTTTACCATTTAAATTATAATTAATTACTATTATATTTCACATATGATAAATAATTAACTTAATTAACTTACCATATTTTTCAATTTACAAGTATAGATAATATAATAATTGTACCACGAAAAAATTAAGTTCTGGTTGAGATCTTCCAATAGAATCTAATATTAAATATATTTATTATTAGTATTATTTTTTTGTTTATTAGATTTATTTGATCAAAAAAATAACATTTAAATAATTTGATAGACATTAATAGGATAATATTAAACATTTTAAAATTAAAATACATTGACTTAAAAAAACATAAACAAGTACTTCAAAATTTAAAATAACCGATCAACAACAATATTGAAATTAAAAAGTCTAAATGTTACACCAACAAAGACTAATTAAAAAATTTAGTACAAAATTTTATGTATAAATATTATAAAATAATATTAAATAATATAAACAATATGAAATAATATAATATTATATTATATCGATGAATAATATTAATAATATAACATTAATGTGTATGATTATATTAAATAATTATAAATAAATAAATTTATGTAGAAATAAATAATTATTTTTTATTATTTGAGGATGGATGAGTTGGAGTTGTAAAATTTTGAGGATAGTATTATATGAAAATATTTTTTTGGGAGTCCTCAAATTGAGAAAAAATTTGAGAATGGATTGGAGATGGCCTAAGAAATTTTGAAACTCCAAAAAAAATTTCTTCTCTCATACTTTTCTTATATTTGGAAACCTGTATTTATTTATGGCAAGAGAGATTAACAAATAAAAATAAGATCATGGCCATTATTCCAAATGTGGTGGCAAAGTGCTCCATCGGTAAGAAGTTTCCGAAACCCCGAAAATAATTTTCTTCTCTAATCCTTTTCTTCCTTTCTGCAGAGGATTAGAGATTCGGACGAGATTATTTCAGCTATTCTCTAAAAATTTCCATGTAAGAAAGGAACACACGTACTACTACTACTGCCATGTCCACTACTACAACTGCCATGTAAGAAAGGAACACACGTACTACTACTACTGCCATGTAAGCGAGGAACACACCTACTACTACAACTGCCATGTAAAAAAGGGAACACAATTACTGCTGCTGTTGTTGCTGCACATAGAATAAGTTCAAGAGATGTCTAGCAGAAGATGAGAACAAACAAGAGATGATGCGAGCTTACTGGTGTATATATATAGAGTGATGCTATCCATCTCGTCGCCACATGACAATTTTGTTAGAAATTTTGTTGTTTTTCTTTTTTGAAAAATCAGAATAAAAATAAAAATAAAATAAAACTGATTTACCGGCCTCTGGGGAAGTCGTGAACGAAGCACTGCCCTAAGAGTTTATTCGGGATCTGTGTGCAGACGTTCCCGACGCTCCTAGTGGTAAAACTCCCGCACTACCGGAATCTCGTTGCCGTACACGACTTGGAGAGAACGACCAGAACTTAGCTCTGCCCAGAGCTTGGAGACGATGGAGATTAAACAGAATGTTGACAGAGGTTTGGAGTAAGAAAAATTTCTGAATCATTTTACAAAGAATTCAGTCCGAATATATAATACAATAGTGTAACGGTCAGAATTAAATTTATGATTAATTCAGCCGTTACGAAATGAATCTGGACATGAAAAAATGTAACGTTCAAACAATTGTAACTTTCAGAAATTAATTCCAACGTTTAAGAAAAAATTAAATGAAAGAAAGAAGAGGAGCAAAAAGATTTTTAGGGTCCCAGCCCAAACCCGAAGAGGAAATCGGATCGGCATTCGGCGCCCGCAGATGTGGGCGCGTACCCGCACCCGTTACGCGCGCCGAACCGAACCGAACCGAGCCGAGCCGGGCCGGGCGGCGGCGGCGGCGCGCGCGTGTGGCCCAAGGGGTTCCCCACACAACAACTTAATAGAGCAAAGAAGAGAAAGTAATATATGTACACAAGAGGGCTTTGCCCCATCCGATGTGGGACTAAAGAATGGAAGAGGGACTTGAGCTTTTGCAAGAAAAGCAAAAACAAAAACCAACAATCCCCCCCCAAAAGGTCAAGTTCCGAAACAGAGATAAGAGTGAAGTAAATAGAGAGAGAGAGCATCTGGGCAGTAAAATACTATGCATAGATGAGATGGACTACAGCCTTGAATCTTACGTAGTGACTATTGCCTTAATCTGAAGAAGTGCTTGATGGACTATGCCTTGAATCAGACTTCTTGAACCAGATTTAGAAAATAGCACACATAGTACGCTAGAGGTCCTTGGTCTATCGGGTGGCGCTTTTAAATGGCCATGCGCACTTTCCACATTCATGAGAGTTGTCTGGGATCGTCCTGTCCCATAGTCGCGGCCTTCACGACCTCTCATATAGGTAAGTCCTTAATGGTTGGTGATATGAATCAACCTAGCATTACAGCTTGGACCTATTAAGAGTTTAAACTCATCCTAACCATATCACACAGGAACACTGTCACCATAGGGATGGGGAGTCATTGTACACATGTACAGCCACTTGGGCTTTATTTTAATGAGATTTTAATCTCGAGTCAGTGTTCCATAAAGTCACCTAAGTTCAGCTTGTTTCTACCCATTGAACCGGCTTCTTGGGATCTCCAGTCAGACTCGGTTGGGTTGCCACTGCTGGTGACTAACTTATGGGCTTAACCCCATCCCCCTCGATGATTCTAGGATCAAAGTCCTAGACAGACTCTTCATCAAGTGATCTGCAAGGTTCTTTTCTGACTTTATATAGTCAAGAACCACATATTTGCCTAGTAGGCTTTTTATTGACTTGAAGCGCAGCTGCAGGTGCCTGTTCATCTTAGCATTCACAGAATCATGCTTTAGTAGTTCAATAACAGATTTATTATCACAATTTATAGAAATTGCAGGAACAGGACTAAGAGAAACGGGTATATGCATAATAAGATTTTTAAGCCATTCAGCTTCTGTGCAAGTTGTATCTAAAGCTATCATTTCGGAGTCCATTGTACTCCTAGCTATGATAGTTTGCTTACAAGAGCTCCAGGAGATCGCAGCTCCTCCTAGAGTAAATACATATCCAGTAGTAAATTTTATATCATGTGAGTCGGTTACCCAGTTTGCATCTGAATAACCTTCTATGATATCAGGGTGCCTAGTAAAATGAAGTTTGTAGTCTAGGGTGCCCTTGAGATATCTAAATACCCTATCCAAGGCAGTCCAATGTGACTGATTTGGGTTACTGGTATATCTGCTTAGTCTCCCAATAGCAAATGCAATATCAGGTCTTGTCCTGTTGGTTATATACATAAGGGAGCCTATCATCTGTGAATATTTATGTTGTTCCAAAGGTGGTCCTTCATTCTTTTTCAGTACAATACTGCTGTCATAAGGAGTAAAGACAGGTTTCTTATCAAATAACTCAAATCTTTTTAGCATTTTTTCAATTGAATGTGCTAAAGATAGAGTATAACCCTCTTTGTCTTTGGTCACTTGCATTCCTAAAATTAAGTTGGCTTCTCCTAGGTCTTTCATATCAAACTGGCTAGATAAATAGTTCTTTGTAATATTTATCAATTCCAGTGATGAACCTAGGATAAGGATGTCATCTACATACAAGCATAAAATGACACAACTTTTACATGTACCTTTAGAGTATATGCATTTGTCATACTCATTTGACAAGAAACCATATTCATAAATTACTTTGTCAAATTTATTGTGCCATTGTTTGGGAGCTTGTTTCAAGCCATAGAGGGATTTTACTAGTCTGCAAACTTTCTTTTCTTGACCTTTAGCAATGAAACCTTCAGGTTGGTCCATATAAAGTTCTTCCTCTAGATCTCCATTCAAAAATGCTGTCTTTACATCCATTTGATGGATTAGCATATCATGAATGGATGCTAAGGCCAAGAGAGTTCTAATGGATGTGATCCTAGCTACAGGAGAGTAGGTATCAAAATAATCTAACCCTTTCTTTTGAGTAAAACCCTTAGCAACTAATCTAGCTTTGTATTTCTCTATAGTACCATCGGCTCTGAGTTTCTTCTTGAAAATCCATTTACAGCCTATTGGTTTATTGCCTAAAGGTAGATCTGTTAGAAACCAAGTATTATTCTCCATGATGGAGTTGTATTCACTGTTAATGGCTTCTTTCCAGAAGGGAGCATCAGGAGACGACATTGCTTCTTCATAAGTTGAGGGATCACCCTATATCAAAAAAGTGAAGAATCCTTCTCCTAAATTTTTCTCAATCCTATTCCTTTTACTCCGTCTTGGTTCTAAGTCTTGTTCAGAATGAGAGCTAGGTATTTGGACATGAGAACTAGTAGAGGGTATGGAGGAAGAGATTGAATTTCTATCCTTAAAGGGAAATATGTTTTCAAAGTAAACTGCATCTCTTGCTTCTATAATGGTATTGTTAGAGATTTCATTTACTTCTGAGTGAGTCACTAGAAATCTATTGGCATAGCTGTCTAAGGCATATCCTATGAAAACAGCGTCTACAGTCTTGGGACCAATCTTCCTCTTTTTAGGTTCGGGAATTTCGACTTTAGCAAGGCATCCCCAAACTCTAAGGTAATTAATCCTATGTGCTCTACCTTTCCACAGCTCATAGGGAGTCTTATCTTTTGTCTTACTAGGAATCCTATTAAGAATGTAACAGGTAGTTAAAAGGGCTTCTCCCACAAGTTATCAGGAGCACCAGAGCTGAGAAGCATGGCATTCACCATATCTAACAGAGTGCGGTTCTTGCGTTCAGCAACTCCGTTAGACTGAGGTGAATATGGAGCAGTTACCTCATGAATTATTCCATGTTCTTCACAGAAGTTAGTCATTTCGTTCGAGGTATATTCTCCACCACGATCAGATCTAAGGATCTTAATCTTCCTTTCTAATTGATTTTCAGCTTCAGATTTGTAGACCTTAAATCTATCTAGAACTTCATCTTTGGTTTTGAGAAGGTAGATATAACAATACTTTGAATAATCATCTATAAATGTAACAAAGTATTTTCTACCGCCTCTGGTCAAAATCCTATTTGAGTCACATACATCACTATGGATAAGTTCTAGAAGGTCAGAATTTTTTTCTACAGATTTGAATGGTAATCTAGTGTGTTTGGCTTGAACACAAATCTCACATTTGTGTTTGTCATATATTGGAGTCTTGGGAATAAGATCTAAGGTCATCATCCTTTTAATAGAGCCTAGGTTCACATGACCTAGTCTGCCATGCCAAACATTTGAAGATTCTATATTAGAGACAATGAGAGAACCATCATACATTTTATTCATTGTACTTAAAATGAAAAGACCGTCTTTTACAAAGCCTTTTCCTATAAAAGAGTCATGCTTAGAAAAAACTACTTTATTTGCCTCATTACAATTTTGTATCCTGAGGCTACAAGAAGGGATCCACTAACTAGGTTTCTCCTGACAGACGGCACATGAAGAACATCATGAAGAGTTAAGATTTTTCCTGATGTCATCTTCAGGTTAACTTTTCCTCTTCCAATAATTTATGCCGTTGAGCCATCTCCTAGGGTCACACCTCCTCCACTTGATTCCTGATAGTTTGAAAAATAGGAGCGATCAAATGAAACGTGAACATTAGCTCCAGAATCCAACCACCAGTCATCAGAATGGTAAGAGAGGTTAATAAGGGGTTGAAAGCTTACAGACCTGAAGGAACTCGAAGAACCTTGGTGAAGCATGTTCGCTTCTGGTCTAACTGAGTCTGACTAAAGTTTCTAGGTTTTTGGTTTTGGTGATGATGGTTTTGGTGGTTAGGCTGAAAGTTTTTCTTCTTCTTGAAGAAATTCTTTTTGGGTTTATAAGGAAAATTAGACTTGGGTTTTCCTTGGCCTTCTACAAGATAATAGTTTAGGTGGTCTTTGCTAAACAATCTTAAAATCTTTAGTTTTTCAAGTGTTGATCAACTCAGGTTAGCTGTAGGGGCCAGTTCCCAGCTAGCGGTGGTCCGAAGACTCTTAAGTACCGTGTTGCTTAGGGTTGTTTACACCCGGTTGACAGAAGGACCCTTTCGGATTGTGCCCGAGTTTGTCTCTACTTTGAAACTTTAGATTTGAAGATTTTATTTGCAATTTCCTTAAACTATTTTCTTTTGGTCCAAAATTGCTTTCAAAAATACTAAGTGATTAAAATGAAGCAAATTTTATTAGCTATCAATTAGAAGCAAATAGTGAGAAGCTAATAGTGAAAATCAATTCTAACAAATTTCTAGAAATCAATTGTAACAAATAAATTACTACAGTATGTTTAAGCAATTGTAATAATTTTTCGGGATTCTAACAAATTGCTAGAAGTAGCGGTAACAGTAACTATTGGTTAAAAATTTCAAAAATACTAAGTGCTATTTTATTGTGAACAAAATGTTTTATCAGTGTTGTGAACAAAAGTGTAACAAATTAGAAGTTTCGGGATTGTAACAAATTGCTTGAACAAATATTTGAGAATAAAACACTGTATACACTTACTGTTAGTTGTGAACAAAAGTAACAGTAACAGTGTTGTGAATAAAAGTAACAAGTTGTGAATAAAATGTTACAGTCAAATTCAACAGTAGCTATTTGGATCAAAATTTCTATTCTAACAAATTGCTACAGTGTAAACCCCCTCACCCAAAATTAGGGCTACTTAGTGAAATTAGGGCTAGTTTGAACCAATTTGAATTAGAACGCAACATTTATTTAATTATGCATTAATTTATATCGCGTAGCGCACGTTACCGTCGCTTCTATAATTGGGGCACCTCACTAGCCATTGCCTTCCAACAAACTCTCCAACCTCGTCCTAGACATGTCCGCCTACTATTCTGACCCTTGTGCAACTTGTAATATTGCTTTCGTGTGCTACATTTTAGTCGCCCCCCTTAAAGAATAAGGTAATTACCAAATTCCCCTTGTACTCTTATATCAGCTTATATATCAAGTTGCAAATTAGGTTTAAATAATTATTATATGTGTTATTAAAGGGTTAGGATCATTGGAGGACTTTTGAAAATGTACTTCATGACATCAACCTCTCTTCGTCGTCGTCCAGCCGATTCCGTGCACGTACACCGAGGTTTGAACCTGTCCCACCCTCTTATTTCGTATGTGTGTTTGAGTATATATTATTAGGACATGCGTATTTCTTATAATTGCTAGCTGATATCAGACCCTGAGTCGGTGAACCTGTACTGCGTACACGAACTTGTACTCGTACGCGTATATTAATTAGTTTGATATAATTATATATATTTAGTATGTACATACTATTCAACTTAGAATATGTATAATTAATGAATATATATGGTGTATGTGTATATTGTAATTAATTATATATTAATAAATAATTAGGAGTAGGTGTATTCAGATTGTATGACCTAGGACACCGTGGACTGCCCCGTATTTGTCCTTGACCCTGTTGACCCTAAGAACAATGTTGGTGTCTGCCTTGAGTACACCGACGTACTGGCGAGACCGTGTTAGTTGACTGACTTATTGTGTACAGTACTTCAAGACCCGACACCGGCGTAAATTCAACGCGTAACTGACCGTGTTAGATGATTAGTGCCACCCTCTAGTGTACCCGAGTCCAGTATAAATATTATTGTGTGTGCACTAGTGTAATGACTAATGATTTTATTGTATTATATCCATATGTACATAGGATGTTGGATTTATTCTGCGCGACTTTTGGAGCAGGTTATTGGTACATTGCAGCTTCCTTGCCAGGCAAGTATACCTTGCCATTGTACTGTTATTTATATTCCATATGTTGCATGCATCTTTATTTTCTGTCCTTAGTTCATATATTTTAATTGTTATAAAAAATGCTCGCGATGGTGACGCAGCGATAGGTTTTTATTTATGTATTGCATTGACCTTGTTCATGAGACTACCCCATTATCATGTAGCACCATTAGGTTTTATTTGACTGTGACACATATTTTTACACGAGTTGTGAGTCTCATATAGATCACGGACGCACGTATTGACTGATCATCGGTACGTGTGGGACGTGCGTTAGGAATAACTGTTGTTAGAAACTTTGCATGCTAGAAGACTTAGCAGTTATTAGAGGTCTATGGACATAGTCTATTGTAGTACGGTGGTCCCATCCTTGTCCTTGTTTGGTTGCAGGATTGGGCTAGGGTACTAAGGGTAGGCTATGGACCAAATCGTGTCATGGATGTGACATGCTTAGAGCATTGGGTGGGGAGAACAACAAGTAAGGCATTTGGTCTCCTTTGCACTTTCCTTGTGTAACCCGTACGCTCCGCCGGAGATACGCGGTCATGATGACCCCTATATATTGTCATGGCGGGCCTCCGGTGTTCGAAAGACGCCGTGCCTTTGTAGGCCCCTGGATCTCCAAGAGAACTATGCCAATCCCATTTATGGCCAGATAGCCCACTTGTTAGAAAGTTGTTCTTAACTGCATTCACTTTAGACGGTTAGGCGACCCACTGGATATTTATTTCCGTACTTTATTGGCATGTGTTTAAGTATACTTGTTATGTCCCTCTGAGGACCTGGTCCGCTGCCAGGTGTACCTGTTTCTTGAGTATTTGCAGGAGCGCAGATTTGGATGGTTATAGATGCTTCGTGGATGTCTTCTCTTCGAGCCATGATTGATAGCGGGTACTTATATTGTTTGAGTGAGTTGTACTTATATTGTATTTACTTTTCCCATTTGAGTTGGTAGTGGATTTGTTTCCATCCAACTATCATTCTTAGATACCTCTTATTGAGATCTAGTTTCATAGATACTGTTTATTTATCTCTATATGATTTTGGTGGATGAGATTTAGATTTTACCCTGTGACTTGTATTACAGTTATACCACTTGTGGATTTGATATTCATATTATAGCGTACGTGTGGATTTGGTTTCCATATATTGGAGTTGCCATATCCATACGGCTGGCATGCTTACGTGTCCTAGTCCTACGTATTTTGGGACTGGGGCGTGACATGTTTTTGTGGTGGCCCATGCAGGTCGAGAGCATATTGTCTTGGTTACGTTACTGTACCGGACAAGCCTGCACCTAGGACTAGAGTATAGGATCTCATCCACAATTGACTATGATTCATCTTCCTCCTATCTGTTCTATTTGAACAATTGTATCTTGCTTGATTCCTGTACTTCCCTAATAATTCTTTGAGTATAGCCTTCTGCTAGAATATAGGAACCCCTGTTATTAGGATGATAATTAGAGTAGCACACCTATTAAGAATACAACGAGAATATAGACACACCACTAAGTTTAGAATATCTAGTGAACCCTAGAACTCCTTATCTTTAGATTGGTATACCATTACCCCTTGATGTATTATGAAGACTTATGAGTAGTGTAGATACTACTAGAGTTAGTTAGAAGCTTACCATAATGTTTGACCCTAGTATTGAGGAACCAATGAAGAACCAATATTGAACATTAGGACTGAACCTAACCTTCATAATTGGATAGTATTGGAGAACTATAAAACTTAGATCATTGCCTTATTATTAGTAGACAGCACCTTAGGAAGCCTATAGGAATGTAATTAACACTTTTCCTTAATCATACCTCGAACATAGCAACTAGCATACCACTCCCCCCTTAGAAAACCATGATGCTATCTAGAGCCCTCTATTTTAATTTTATGTGTTATTCCTTTGCAACCTTAACATTCGCTAATTGTGCGACGAATAAATTATCTCCTTCTTTTCTTCATCTTTTAACTCGTGCCATCTGACACTCTGATTAAAGACCAAGTGATTGTATTCTATGATGGGATATATATAGCTTGCTAGGATTATAGTTGTACTCTTGAATTTTGAATTATGTAATTGGTAGTTAGAACTTGATAGTTTAAGTTATTCTTGTAGATTATGACCTAATGATTATCCCTTAGTTTTAAATCGCGTAATTTGTACCCCCACCTCGATACCAGTTAGATCCCTTTTCCCTTGACGGCTAGTAACCTTTCTATTCTTACTATTGACACTTGTTCTATAAGCACTGTGACTAAGACTTAAGGTGACCCTTACCTATATAATGCAATAGGAGACCCTAATAAGTACCAAGATCTTTTCTCATACACCCTAATAAGAGTTTCTGTTCTATTTACATGTGCAAGGTTATTTTGTAGAATCCTCTTAAGACTGTCACCGTATTAGTTTAATCCTTTTAAGTTGGGTAGTATGCCTCACAACCTAGTATCACATAGTCCACTTGACCCATCGAGGTAGTGTAACTGAATGACATTAATTGTATGCTAGCATAAGACGACAGTATTTATTCAGACAATAGAATTTAGAGGTCCTTGCCCCTATTTGGTCGACTAGCGACTTAGACAAGGAGGTTGTTTGATAACTGTAGAGATTGTAGAGTCTTTTATTATTGTTGCCTAGTTGTTTTGTTTTGTGAACTTGAATTAATTTGTACCTCCTTTCATCACCATCTAGCGTGCTATTATTTGCTGTACTACCTTGACTTATGCTGCTATTATAGCCTAGTTTTGCAAGCACATTCCTTATCGAGCTTGCTCATGGCATATGTATTATTGGGTGCACACAATGATACAATTGCCTAATCAGAATCAGTGTAATACGGTCTGATCAACCATAGTGCGCTTGGTTCGCCCCCTCGCATAACTATCGTACGTGGATTGAGATATATAATGATTAGGAGACGAATATATTTACCCTCTAGATATGTCGGAGTATATCGTATCTGCTACATAACTGTACCGATGCGAGCATGTGAATAGGAATTACCAAATTATGATTTCAATCCACAACTGTCTTGACAATTCCCATTTGAATTCTTTAAAATGCCTTGATCCCGATACTTCTATTCTATTACCTCACCCTTGAACTCTTTATTATTGATCTCCGTCTTTCCTTAGTTCGAAAAGACAAAACCTTGTGCTTGGTATAAGTTTGATATACAGAGAGTACTAGATATACCCCCTAGGCCGATCACATACTTGAGGATTATTCTTTTTGTAATTAAGGGCATATCATGGATAATATGGTTGGTGTTAAAAACTTTGATGATTAAATAACATGATTAAATAATTTGGGGCATAGCGTTTTTAGATGCATAGCCTTAGATGACAGATGGGTAAATTCTAAGTTGGGTAGAAACTGCAATGTTAACTTAAGGAAAATTCTTTAGACTGTAATCAAGTGAGGTTAGATAGAGAAACCCTACCCTAGTTTAATTTTGAGGACGAAATTATTTTAAGTTGGGTAGATTGTAAACCCCCTCACCCAAAATTAGGGCTACTTAGTGAAATTAGGGCTAGTTTGAACCAATTTGAATTAGAACGCAACATTTATTTAATTATGCATTAATTTATATCGCGTAGCGCACGTTACCGTCGCTTCTATAATTGGGGCACCTCACTAGCCATTGCCTTCCAACAAACTCCCCAACCTCGTCCTAGACATGTCCGCCTACTATTCTGACCCTTGTGCAACTTGTAATATTGCTTTCGTGTGCTACATTTTAGTCGCACAATAAACGTCGTAGACGTTATTTATTAATTATAAATAAATTCTAATTTTGTACCATTGTGCGTCCCAATCGAAAATTGAGACAGAATCTTGACCGTATTGTGTAAACCAAATTTTATTAATATTCTACACTGTCCCCTCTACGCCCCTGACAATTGGGTCCCGCCTGATTTAATCCCATGTACCCCTAATTAATTCTAGAACATCATGCGCGTTTCGATTTAATTAATTAAATCCAATTTCTGCCTTTGTGCAATTTTCCAATTGTTGGGGGGGCTTTTATGCAAAAATGCATTGAGGTGTCCCCACCATTGGACAATTCATGAAAAAATCTATTTTTCCCTTCATATGGATTTTTTCCCAAAATTTTCTGGATTTGCAAACGCGCAACATCGTCCTCCTATTTTTTTAATCCAACCTTTTGCAATTAAATAATTATAATTTATAGCCCAACACCATCATGCAAGCCCAAGGCCCAACCAAGAGGATGTTGACCAAGTCCAAACCTAGGTCAAACATCAAACCCTAGGTCAATTCAAATTTCACCCCTTTGCATATAAATATACCTCAAATTCCTTTCACCCAAACCAAACCCAAGGAAATACATCTCAGCCGACCACCCTCCTTTATTCCCTGTTCTCTCCACCATCCCACGCCGCTACCTTATAAAACCTATACTAATTTGTAGGGAAGCAACTCCTTCCATCTCATGTTCGACCCCCTGCTAAGCCTCCTCCTTTTTCGACCCCACCATCTTGCCATCCCTTGCCTCCATCTACACCGCGGGCAGAGGCCAGGGTTGCAGCCGACATTCACGGGAACGAGCCCGATATAGCTTCCTTGATCGACCGCGTAGAACGTCTAAGCATTGGAGCAGCCGCCTGGCAAGCCGACGACAAGACTCATCGTGGCCACCACCTTAGATCGTCGTCGTCTCCGACGAGCCACAGCCAACCCCTACTTAGACGCCTCTCCCCTCCTCTCCTCAAGTTAACCACGGCACCACGTCGTCCAACTCGCGCGCCTCTGCAGTACAACCCATCCGTCTCCATGGAACACTTGAAGCCATCCCCGGAGTACCGACGTGCGCGTGTAGGGCCACCATAGCAGCCGACTGCACCTAATCCTAGGGACCCTCTGACCGTTCCCTGCTACTGTACAAGCCGCGCGTATCCGGCCTGCAATTTTCCGCAATGAGCAACTGGCCAAAGGAAAATATATATGGATGAAGACTTAAGGAACAGAAGTCCATGCGAGGTTCAAAAGTAGCAGCACTAATTGAATAAACATAAAAGTTTGCATAAACCCCCTTAAAGAATAAGGTAATTACCAAATTCCCCTTGTACTCTTATATCAGCTTATATATCAAGTTGCAAATTAGGTTTAAATAATTATTATATGTGTTATTAAAGGGTTAGGATCATTGGAGGACTTTTGAAAATGTACTTCATGACATCAACTGTAGTGCCTCAAATCCCGATCCGACCGGGATGTGCACTACGTAATTGGGCTTGTGGCTAGTCTGTCTGAGTCGTAGCTTAGATCTTCGGCATCTTCTTGCCACGGACGAAATGCGATGATCCTTTCCAACTCATGGAAAGGCCTCTATTGAAACGAGTCCAATAGTTTTCGTGTTTGGTTGCTTGGTTTTCTTGATTGCCGCTTTGGGATTTGATTTGGTGTTGTTTTCGATTTGCTTGGTTTTCGCTGCTGGTTTTATCGTTTAGAGCTTTGATTCTTGGGGAATTCGGCAAGAAAGGATAGGCAAGATTCTAATTGGTGCTCGTGCTGTGCAGGTCCGCGTAACTGACGTTTGATCGTCGCTAGGCGGGAATCTTTGTTTCAGCTACCTTTTCCTTAACCAGTGAGTGGTTTGGACCCTTCTTTCCTACTTCTTCACGCCAACATCTTTAATGTTTCAAACGTTCACTCGATGATGCCCGGTTGGACGCCTAGGAAATCCTTTGCCACAATGCATGCCAGCCACTAAGAAAGGAACAGGGGATTTGTAGACTAATATTTCTATATGCTTGCACACCTTATAACCGAGTTTGTTTATAATGGGGATTGGTTGTTGGTGGCGGCCTAGTGCCTCGGACGGAGTTTGGACCTATGGGATATCAAAAATCAGAACACCGCGTTGAGAAAATATGAACTGTTGCATGAGTTATATATTGCTGCTTAACTTCTTTTGTTTCAATCGATGCATTGTATGATATATGAATTGTTCATGCATTTGCATGGTCTGGGACAACTTGTGCACAAGGTTTGGCATTTCCTCGAAACGGCTTTCCGGGGCACTGGAACCGTATCGATCCGGAGGGAAATATTTGATTCGTGCTCGTCACGATGCATTGCGGGACCTCCAGCAGGGCTTGCTACCCGGGCTGATAGGGCGCACCGCTAATGCTTGAAATATGTCCCTAAGGTGTCGATCACACCAATGACCGCATAGAATAGAACACATGCTAATTTATTGTCTTGTGTAGATGGTAAGTATACTTGTGTTTCGTTGCAGGAAAGGCGTGCATCGGTTGAGTAAGCAATCGATGCACTGGTTGGATTCTATGTTATTTTCATTCCTATCAAAACATGCAACTGATATGAATTGAATTCACTTGCCTCTTTATAGAAGTCATCTTAATGCATGCTCGCCCCTAATAAGCTAGTGTCGATTTAGTCGAGTGGGTTCATCCCGCTCACCAGTACAAGTTGAGTACTGACCCACGTTGTGGGCAACTATTTCAGGCACTCAGGCGGTGCAACGCTAGTGGATAGACGAGAGGCGTTAGGAGCACCTCTATTTTGAAGTATAGTTGGAGTCGGATCATTTTGGAGGCTTGGACTTTCAACCTATACAAGGGCGTAATGTATGAACGACGTGGACTATCTGATGGAGCGTGCCCTGCCTTTTGAGTTATCTTTTTGTAATGCAAATCAAGTAGCCGAGAGGCGCATCAATGTAAACTCTATGTAAATTACTCTGAATTATCAATGAAAAAGCATATTTCTTCCTGCACTTGTGTTCAAATCTCTGTGACTGTGTTTTATAAATTGTGTTTCAAATGGGTTCCTATAACTGCAAGTTCTTGCCTTGTACGAGCGCAACTCCAGGCTCGTACAGCATCACGCCCCAAGCGAGGACGAATCGGTTCCGTGAAGGATCCAGCGAGGACGATTGACCCTTTCGGGATCGGGGTGTGACATATTGGTATCAGAGCCTAGGTTTTACTTCCATGGGATTTCAAATATTATATAGGAGTTTGATGCGCCTCTCAATTGAGTTGCGTTCGGCGTCCGCTGCATGAGATGAGTCGCCTATACAATGAGCCCATAGATACAAAAATATATCGTTTTTGGAGTGTTAACAAGCTACTCTCTTTTGTAGCCATGGCAAAGAAGAACACTGCAACTGCCAGCAGTGCTCAACCCATTCAGAGCGATCCAGCAAGCTCTGGAGAATCTAGAGGAGCGGGTTCGAACGAAATGACAGAACGGCTTATGCATCTCATGGAGGTGCAGCAACAACAAGCTGTTACACAACAGGCGCAATTTGCTTCCCAGCAGAAGCAAATAGATACCATGATGCAACTGATTGCATCCTCGGTACCAAGCAACGGGACTGCCACTGTGACTCCTTTCCCACCGCCGGCCGTGGCGGTAGAGGATGAGTCCGAAGAAACACAGCCTTCAGCGAAGAACTCCTGCCGAGCAGCTGAGTTTACAAAAATGCATCCCCCTACGTTCAACGGACGAGCGGAGCCGGACGTGGTGATGGGGTGGATTGCTAAGCTGGAAGGACTCTTCAACCTGGTTGGCATCAGGGGATCCAAGCGAGTGGCTTGTGCATCGGTTCAGCTGGAACTGCGTGCGCATGATTGGTGGGAAGCCACGAAGCAAGGGATTTATGATGCCAATCCCAACTGTAAAATTACTTGGAAAATGTTCAAATCTGCCTTCATTGAACAATATATTCCCCGAGCCGTGCGTCAACAAAAGGAAGACGACTTCAGTAATCTGGTGCAAGGAAGTTTGTCTGTTGACGATTATGACTCAGTATTCGCTAAACTGGCTAAGTTTGCAGGGCACTTCTTGCCTAATCAGCAGGCGTGGTGCTATCAATTTCAGAAGGGTTTGAATGACGATTTGCGTAGGGACGTCATCAACCAAAAATGCCAAACATACAGGGAATGTTACGAAGCGGCTCTGAACAGCGAACGGATCTTTGGGCGCCCTCTCCCAAAGGCCGAGGTGCAAACCCCCCGTACCAATAACAATAAACGTCCTCAGGAAACGGGAGGGTCAGGAGCACAAAAGCGCCCGCACACATCAGACAATAGGGGTCCATCTCAGGCACCGCACTGCCATAGGTGCGGCAGATTAGGGCATCGAATTAATGAGTGCCGAGCTAGAGGGTGTTTTAAATGTGGTCGTCTGGACCATAAGCACTTTAACTGCCGGGAGGGCAGGGCAAATCAAAACAACGGGAATCAGAATAGGGGGCCTCCAGCAAGTGATGCCAATGCTGTGCCAGTGAATCCGCGACGCCAAGGTGCTCAAGGCCGAGTCTATGCACTGACTCGGGATGAGGCATCTGTATCCGACACCGTTGTAACAGGTACTCTACTTTACCGAGGATTGCCCGCTAGAGTCTTATTCGATTCAGGTGCTACGCATAGTTTCATATCTGCTGATTTTACTGTTGAGCATAAATTAGCTTCTACTGCTTTAAATATGAACCTTTGCGTAAGTACCCCTTCGGGAGTCGATATGCCCACCCATGCGATCTGTAGGGATGGTTACATTTGCATCGGAGGAAGGAAGCTTTCCTTAGATGTCATTGTACTAGACATCAAGGATTATGATATTATTCTCGGTATGGACTGGTTGGGTGCTTGCCATGCAACAATCGAGTGCGCGGAGAAGCGAGTCGTATTCCGTCTACCCGGCGAGGCAGACTTCTACTATTCGTGCAGCGCTGCACCGAAGACGGCAATGGTGATATCAGCAATTTCGGCTAGGCGTATGTTGCATTCGGGCTGTGAAGGGTACTTAGCTTCTGTTCGAGACACCCGGCGGGAATGTGTAGATGCAGCTCAGGCTGAAGTCATTGCAGATTTCCTCGACGTGTTCCCAGACGAGCTGCCTGGAATGCCTCCTGATCGTGAGATCGAATTCAGCATTGACACTTTTCCGGATTCGCGACCGATATCAAAGGCACCTTATCGCATGGCCCCAGCAGAGCTTAAGGAACTTAAAGTTCAGTTGCAAGATCTGTTGGACCGAGGATACATTCGTCCAAGCGTTTCTCCGTGGGGCGCTCCGGTGCTGTTCGTGAAAAAGAAGGATGGATCCATGCAGCTGTGTATTGACTACCGAGAGCTGAATAAAGTGACCGTGCGGAATCAGTACCCATTGCCAAGAATAGATGACTTGTTTGATCAGTTGCAAGGTGCAAGAGTTTTCTCTAAAGTTGATCTCAGGTCAGGGTATCACCAGTTGAAAATCAAATCAGAGGATATTCAAAAATCTGCTTTCAGAACCCGTTACGGACACTATGAGTTCCTCGTGATGTCGTTCGGTTTGACGAACGCCCCTGCAGCTTTCATGGATCTGATGAACCGCGTGTTTCGGCCGTTTGCGGATAAGTTTGTAGTCGTGTTCATAGACGACATACTAATCTATTCCAAGAACGAGGCAGAGCACAAGGAACACCTAAAGATCGTGCTACAGACATTACGGGACCATCAATTGTTCGCTAAGCTCAGCAAGGGTGAGTTCTGGTTGAACAGCGTGGCGTTCCTTGGTCATGTCATCTCGGCCGAAGGCGTCGCCGTAGACCCGAAGAAAATAGAGGCGGTGGTGGACTGGAAACAACCTACGTCAGCCAGCGAAGTTTGAAGCTTTCTGGGCCTTGCGGGATACTACCGTAGGTTCGTGAAGGATTTTTCTAAACTGGCCTCGCCGATGACTCGCCTTACTCAGAAAGGGATTGCATACGAATGGGGTGATGACTGCGAAGCCAGCTTTCGGGAACTTAAGCGGCGTCTTGTTTCAGCTCCGATTCTTGCACTTCCAGATGGGGTAGAAGAGTTTCAGATATACAGCGACGCTTCAGGACTCGGCTTAGGGTGTGTGCTCATGCAGAGGGACAAGGTAATATCGTACGCCTCCAGGCAACTGAAGCCGCACGAGAAAAACTACCCGACGCATGATCTGGAATTGGCGGCAATTGTGTTTGCTCTAAAGTTGTGGAGGCATTATCTTTATGGTGTTGCTTGCAAAATCTTTACCGATCACAAGAGCCTCAAGTACCTATTCACCCAGCGGGAATTAAACCTCCGGCAGCGGCGTTGGCTAGAACTGATTAAGGACTATGACCTAACGATCGCGTATACACCGGGCAAGGAAAACGTCGTTGCTGATGCTCTGAGTCGGAAGCACGTGGGCTCGTTATCTATAGACAACCGTTTACTTCGAGATCTTGAGGCGATGGGCATCGAATTTCGAGTTCGGCATCAAGGAGTGCAGCTGGCACCACTCCATCTTGAACTGGGTTTATGTGGTAGAATCAAATCAGCTCAGGAGGGCGATCAGTTCTTAGCGAAGGTGCGCGGATTGATCTCGGAGGGGAAGACGTCTGACTTTGTGGCAGGCGAAGATGGGGCCTTACAGATGAAAGGAAGGCTATGTGTTCCTAGCGACCCAGAACTCCGAAGGGAAATTATGGCGGAAGCACACTACGCGAAGTATTCTTTACATCCGGGGAGTACTAAGATGTACAAGGACTTGCGCGGGACCTTCTGATGGTACGGTATGAAGCGGGATGTGGCGACCTTTGTGTCACAGTGCATGGCCTGTCAACAGGTTAAAGCTGAACATCAGAGGCCCGGCGGGGAGCTTCAGAACCTCGCTATTCCCGAGTGGAAATGGGACAACATCACTATGGATTTTATTGTGAGATTTCCGAAGACGCCACGGGGGCATGATGCGATTTGGGTCATAGTTGATCGTTTGACCAAATCAGCCCACTTTCTTCCCATAAAAGTTACTTGGAGCGTCGATCGGTTAGCACAAATTTACATAGATGAGATTGTCCGATTACACGGAGTACCTGCCTCAATCGTCTCTGACCGTGACGGACGCTTCTTATCTCGTTTCTGGACTAGTCTACAAGCTGCTTTGGGGACCAAGCTACAGTTTAGTACCGCATATCACCCGCAGACTGACGGACAGACAGAGAGGACAAATCAGATACTTGAAGATATGTTACGGCTGTGTGCTATTGATTTAAAGACTAGTTGGGACACGCATCTTCCATTAGCAGAGTTTGCGTACAACAACAGCTACCAATCAAGCATCCAGATGGCACCGTACGAAGCACTATATGGGCGAAGGTGTCGATCTCCAATCTGTTGGGACGAAGTCGGCGAGCGGCAGGTACTCGGGCCAGAGCTGGTAGAGCAGGCAGTTGAGAAAGTTTGCTTGATTCGGGAAAAACTCCGCACAGCACAGAGCCGACAGAAAAGTTATGCTGATGCTCATAGAAGGCCTTTGGAATTCTTGGTCGGGGATCATGTCTTCTTGAAAGTGACGCCGATGCGAGGTGTGATGCGTTTTGGCGTGAAGGGCAAACTGAGTCCCCGGTTTGTCGGCCCCTTTGAGATACTGGAACGAGTTGCAGCTGTGGCGTACAGGATAGCACTACCTCCCTCCTTGGCAGAAGTGCATGACGTATTCCACGTTTCCCAGCTCCGGAAGTATGTGCATGACCCTAGTCATGTGGTTAGCTTCGAACAATTGGAATTGCGCACGGATTTGTCATACTCAGAGGAGCCGGCGCAGATTCTGGATCGTAAGGAAAAAGTACTTCGCAACCGTACGATGTCCTTGGTTCGCGTGCTGTGGCAGAACCATTCTGTTGGGGAATCAACGTGGGAGTTAGAATCGGAGATGAAGGAGAAGTATCCTTCATTGTTCATTCAGTCGGAGGTAGGGCCTTGTTCTTACGTTTCGGGTCGGCCTTGTTCTTAAGTTTTGGGTTGAAACTTTTTCTTAGTGGTATATTATGTAGTGCCTCAAATCCCGATCCGACCGGGATGTGCACTACGTAATTGGGCTTGTGGCTAGTCTGTCTGAGTCGTAGCTTAGATCTTCGGCATCTTCTTGCCACGGACGAAATGCGATGATCCTTTCCAACTCATGGAAAGGCCTCTATTGAAACGAGTCCAATAGTTTTCGTGTTTGGTTGCTTGGTTTTCTTGATTGCCGCTTTGGGATTTGATTTGGTGTTGCTTTCGATTTGCTTGGTTTTCGCTGCTGGTTTTATCGTTTAGAGCTTTGATTCTTGGGGAATTCGGCAAGGAAGGATAGGCAAGATTCTAATTGGTGCTCGTGCTGTGCAGGTCCGCGTAACTGACGTTTGATCATCGCTAGGCGGGAATCTTTGTTTCAGCTACCTTTTCCTTAACCAGTGAGTGGTTTGGACCCTTCTTTCCTACTTCTTCACGCCAACATCTTTAATGTTTCAAACGTTCACTCGATGATGCCCGGTTGGACGCCTAGGAAATCCTTTGCCACAATGCATGCCAGCCACTAAGAAAGGAACAGGGGATTTGTAGACTAATATTTCTATATGCTTGCACACCTTATAACTGAGTTTGTTTATAATGGGGATTGGTTGTTGGTGGCGGCCTAGTGCCTCGGACGGAGTTTGGACCTATGGGATATCAAAAATCGGAACACCGCGTTGAGAAAATATGAACTGTTGCATGAGTTATATATTGCTGCTTAAATTCTTTTGTTTCAATCGATGCATTGTATGATATATGAATTGTTCATGCATTTGCATGGTCTGGGAAAACTTGTGCACAAGGTTTGGCATTTCCTCGAAACGGCTTTCCAGGGCACTGAAATCGTATCGATCCGAAGGGAAATATTTGATTCGTGCTCGTCACGATGCATTGCGGGACCTCCAGCAGGGCTTGCTACCCGGGCTGATAGGGCGCACCGCTAATGCTTGAAATATGTCCCTAAGGTGTCGATCACACCAATGACCGCATAGAATAGAACACATGCTAATTTATTGTCTTGTGTAGATGGTAAGTATACTTGTGTTTCGTTGCAGGGAAGGCGTGCATCGGTTGAGTAAGCAATCGATGCACTGGTTGGATTCTATGTTATTTTCATTCCTATCAAAACATGCAACTGATATGAATTGAATTCACTTGCCTCTTTATAGAAGTCATCTTAATGCATGCTCGCCCCTAATAAGCTAGTGTCGATTTAGTCGAGTGGGTTCATCCCGCTCACCAGTACAAGTTGAGTACTGACCCACGTTGTGGGCAACTATTTCAGGCACTCAGGCGGTGCAACGCTAGTGGATAGACGAGAGGCGTTAGGAGCACCTCTATTTTGAAGTATAGTTGGAGTCAGATCATTTTGGAGGCTTGGACTTTCAACCTATACAAGGGCGTAATGTATGAACGACGTGGACTATCTGATGGAGCGCGCCCTGCCTTTTGAGTTATCTTTTTGTAATGCAAATCAAATAGCCGAGAGGCGCATCAATGTAAACTCTATGTAAATTACTCTGAATTATCAATGAAAAAGCATATTTCTTCCTGCACTTGTGTTCAAATCTCTGTGACTGTGTTTTATAAATTGTGTTTCAAATGGGTTCCTATAACTGTAAGTTCTTGCCTTGTACGAGCGCAACTCCAGGCTCGTACGGCATCACGCCCCAAGCGAGGACGAATCGGTTCCGTGAAGGATCCAGCGAGGACGATTGACCCTTTCGGGATCGGGGTATGACATCAACCTCTCTTCGTCGTCGTCCAGCCGATTCCGTGCACGTACACCGAGGTTTGAACCTGTCCCACCCTCTTATTTCGTATGTGTGTTTGAGTATATATTATTAGGACATGCGTATTTCTTATAATTGCTAGCTGATATCAGACCCTGAGTCGGTGAACCTGTACTGCGTACACGAACTTGTACTCGTACGCGTATATTAATTAGTTTGATATAATTATATATATTTAGTATGTACATACTATTCAACTTAGAATATGTATAATTAATGAATATATATCGTGTATGTGTATATTATAATTAATTATATATTAATAAATAATTAGGAGTAGGTGTATTCAGATTGTATGACCTAGGACATCGTGGACTGCCCCGTATTTGTCCTTGACCCTGTTGACCCTAAGAACAATGTTGGTGTCTGCCTTGAGTACACCGACGTACTGGCGAGACCGTGTTAGTTGACTGACTTATTGTGTACAGTACTTCAAGACCCGACACCGGCGTAAATTCAACGCGTAACTGACCGTGTTAGATGATTAGTGCCACCCTCTAGTGTACCCGAGTCCAGTATAAATATTGTTGTGTGTGCACTAGTGTAATGACTAATGATTTTATTGTATTATATCTATATGTACATAGGATGTTGGATTTATTCTGCGCGACTTTTGGAGCAGGTTATTGGTACATTGCAGCTTCCTTGCCAGGCAAGTATACCTTGCCATTGTACTGTTATTTATATTCCATATGTTGCATGCATCTTTATTTTCTGTCCTTAGTTCATATATTTTAATTGTTATAAAAAATGCTCGCGACGGTGACGCCGCGATAGGTTTTTATTTATGTATTGCATTGACCTTGTTCATGAGACTACCCCATTATCATGTAGCACCATTAGTTTTTATTTGACTGTGACACATATTTTTACACGAGTTGTGAGTCTCATATAGATCACGGACGCACGTATTGACTGATCATCGGTACGTGTGGGACGTGCGTTAGGAATAACTGCTGTTAGAAACTTTGCATGCTAGAAGACTTAGCAGTTATTAGAGGTCTATGGACATAGTCTATTGTAGTACGGTGGTCCCATCCTTGTCCTTGTTTGGTTGCAGGATTGGGCTAGGGTACTAAGGGTAGGCTATGGACCAAATCGTGTCATGGATGTGACATGCTTAGAGCATTGGGTGGGGAGAACAACAAGTAAGGCATTTGGGCTCCTTTGCACTTTCCTTGTGTAACCCGTACGCTCCGCCGGAGATACGCGGTCATGATGACCCCTATATATTATCATGGCGGGCCTCCGGTGTTCGAAAGACGCCGTGCCTTTGTACCCCTGGATCTCCAAGAGAACTATGCCAATCCCATTTATGGCCAAATAGCCCACTTGTTAGAAAGTTGTTCTTAACTGCATTCACTTTAGACGGTTAGGCGACCCACTGGATATTTATTTTCGTACTTTATTGGCATGTGTTTAAGTATACTTGTTATGTCCCTCTGAGGACCTGGTCCGCTGCCAGGTGTACCTGTTTCTTGAGTATTTGCAGGAGCGCAGATTTGGATGGTTATAGATGCTTCGTGGATGTCTTCTCTTCGAGCCGTGATTGATAGCGGGTACTTATATTGTTTGAGTGAGTTGTACTTATATTGTATTTACTTTTCTCATTTGAGTTGGTAGTGGATTTGTTTCCATCCAACTATCATCCTTAGATATCTCTTATTGAGATCTAGTTTCATAGATACTGTTTATTTATCTCTATATGATTTTGGTGGATGAAATTTAGATTTTACCCTGTGACTTGTATTACAGTTATACCACTTGTGGATTTGATATTCATATTACAGCGTACGTGTGGATTTAGTTTCCATATATTGGAGTTGCCATATCCATGCGGCTGGCATGCTTACGTGTCCTAGTCCTACGTATTTTGGGACTGGGGCGTGACAACAGTATTGCAAATTTCTACAATATTAAAAGATTGGTACAGTAACAAATTGCTATAGAAACAGTATTAAAAAATTTCTAGAAGAATTATTACAGTATTAAAAATGGTTAGAAGAATTGCTATATAACCAACAGTATTAATTAAACAGTATTAAACAACTGTTAGAAGAATTGGTGAATAATGAAAGTTGATTCAAATTTTAACAATATTAGAATTGCTATAAGATTGCTATATACCTAACAATATTAACAACAGTATTAGACAACAGTATTAAAAGTTTTCTAACAGTATAGAAGTTTCCCAAATAATTTTTTTTTCTTAACAGTAAGCAAATTGTGATAAAAAGTATGGAAGTTTTCTAATCAATACTTTAAGCAAACAAACTTGCTTCAATAGTTACTAAGACAGTATAGAAGTTTTCCATTTTTTTTTTCTTCCGACAGTATAGAAATTGTTTAAAAATTGCTTCAATAGTTACTCTTGAAACAATTGTAAATTTAAACTAACAGTGAATCAATTCTAACAAAAAATTAAACTCTTAGATTGTTAGAAATTTTGTTGTTTTTCTTTTTTGAAAAATCAGAATAAAAATAAAAATAAAATAAAACTGATTTACCGGCCTCTGGGGAAGTCGTGAACGAAGCACTGCCCTAAGAGTTTATTCGGGATCTGTGTGCAGACGTTCCCGACGCTCCTAGTGGTAAAACCCCCGCACTACTGGAATCTCGCTGCCGCACACGACTTGGAGAGAACGACCAGAACTTAGCTCTGCCCAGAGCTTGGAGACGATGGAGATTAAACAGAATGTTGACAGAGGTTTGGAGTAAGAAAAATTTCTGAATCATTTTACAAAGAATTCAGTCCGAATATATAATACAATAGTGTAACGGTCAGAATTAAATTTATGATTAATTCAGCCGTTACGAAATGAATCTGGACATGAAAAAATGTAACGTTCAAACAATTGTAACGTTCAGAAATTAATTCCAACGTTTAAGAAAAAATTAAATGAAAGAAAGAAGAGGAGCAAAAAGATTTTTAGGGTCCCAGCCCAAACCCGAAGAGGAAATCGGATCGGCATTCGGCGCCCGCAGATGTGGGCGCGTACCCGCACCCGTTATGCGCGCCGAACCGAACTGAACCGAGCCGAGCCGGGCCGGGCGGCGGCGCGCGCGTGTGGCCCAAGGGGTTCCCCACACAACAACTTAATAGAGCAAAGAAGAGAAAGTAATATATGTACACAAGAGGGCTTTGCCCCATCCGATGTGGGACTAAAGAATGGAAGAGGGACTTGAGCTTTTGCAAGAAAAGCAAAAACAAAAACCAACAAATTTTTTATTGACCCGTAGTTTTGGAGGTGGACCCCGCACGTATAGGAGGGATGAAATTGAAAAGATTTTTAGTATTATATATATATATATATATATATATATATATATACAAACCATTCTAAAATATTCTCTCAAATTGAGGACTCAAAAAAGAATATTTCTATATTATGCTATCCTTAAAATTTTACATCTCCAACCCATCAATCCTCGAATAATAAACAACCATTATTTATTTCTACATAGATTCTTTTTTTTACAATTATTGAATTTAATCATATACATTAATGTTTTTAAAGTCAATGTATTTTAATTTTAGAAAGTTTAATATTATTCTATTAATTTCTGCCAAATTATTTAAATATTATTTTATTAGTCAAATGAATATAATAAAAAATATATTAATAACAAATATATTCAATATTTGACTATATTGGAAGATCTCAACAAGAACATTTTAATGGTATAATTATTATATTAATTATAATTATAAATTAGACAATATGGTAAGTTAATTAGACAAATTAGTCATGAATAGTGGATCCTCAAATTTAAGAATTTTCTCTCTCTTCCCTTAAATTTGAGGATCCAACATCGATCCCTCAAATTTTTTGAGGCAATTCCCTCAATTTGAGGCTTGGTTGGAGAAGAATTTTGAGAGAATTTTATCAATTAGGTTTTTGAGGGAATGGGTTGGAGATGGCATAAAATTTTAAGGATAGCATAATATAGGAATATTCTTTTTTGAGTCCTCAAATTGGGGAAAAAAATTATGATGGGTTGGAGATGGCCTAAGAAGTTTTGAAACCCCGAAAATATTTTCCTTCTCTCATACTTTTTCTTATATATGGAAACCTGTATTTATTTATGGAAGAGAGATTAAAAATTGAAAATAAGATTTAGGGCCAATATTTCCAAATGTGGCGGCAAAATGCTCCATTGGTAAGAAGTTTTTGAAACCCCAAAAATAATTTTATTCTCTGATCATTTTCTTTCTTTCTGCAGAGGATCAGAGATTCGAACGAGATTATTTCAGGTACTTCTCTAGAAATTTCCAAATTTTTTTATCTCCCAAATCTTATTTTTATCCTTACCTTATTTTATTTTATTTTATTTTATATATTTTTGTAGATGAGGAAGATGAGTTGGATCCGGTCACGTACGATTACGAGTGCTTTAAGAATCTTGAATCGCTTTGTCCGAAAGGGAACAAGATGACGATTAGGATTTCGGACGTTTTAATTTTTTATAATCACTGACCCGATTTGGATATGCCGAAATAAGGACAATTTCTTTGTGTTTTAGTGTAGTTTAGAGTGTTTTTGTCCAACACGAACACGGTACCGATTTTTGGAGTGACATTGCTTACTAGGTTGTCAGTCCCATAAGAATTGTGTTTTCACTTTATGAGAAGATAATTGTGATAACTAGCTGTGTCTCATGGGCATAATTACAAATATGTATGAGACACAAAATCTATTTTGGTGTCTTAGCGTAATGGGTAGCATCCGTTATCGTGTCTACGTGTTCGACACGATGGCATCAACTCTTAAAGTGTTCGTGTTTTCTAGGTGGTAACACGCGACTATTGTAAGTGTAAACCCTCTCGACCAAATTTAGGTATACTTGTCTTAGAGAGAGATTATGGTTAGTTTGGAGATATTTAGAATTAGAACATGGTATTTTAATTAACTGTACAAAAATGTGTATCACTTGGTGCACCTTGTCGTTGCTTCGATATTTGGAGCGCTACTCTAGCTTTTGACTTTCAACAAATTTTACACCCTTGACCTAGACGTGTCAGCCCTCCATTCTGACCTTTGTATCACTCACAAATACTCTCTCTTGTTCTTTATTTTAATCGCACAACAATCATTAATTAATATCTGATTTTAAACCTAAACTTCGTACATGTGCCCGTTCCAATCAAAATTGGAGATACGACCTTGACCCATTTCTGGCAACCTAATATTTGGCGATAATCTATTCTGAGTCTACTACGTCTATGATACTTGTGTCACATCCAATTTAAATCCTATGCACTTTCAATTTATTAAAGAATACTAGCGACACAATTTTTATTTATTTTGGGACAACCGACTCAACCTAACTCAAAACTAGACCAAACAACAACACAAACCCACACTCAACCCTCATGGTACAAAATATAACACACCAATTTTTCTCACTAAAATACACCAAATATGAATATTTTCCACATCCAATCCAACTTTTCTTCTTTTTTGCAATTCCCAAACTATTAAGGACTTATATAAAAATATTGGCTAGGTGTCCACCTCCCATTAGAGCAAAACAATGGAGAAACCCCATTTGAAAGAGCCTTGATCGGTCATGTGCCCCCTCCCACTTTTGCATGGTACTATGCTTAATTTAAATCCTTACCCTCCATTCAAACTCTCACACATCTCCACCACTCATTTGTTCATGACAACACTCACACACCCTCCTTGGAAACCTAGACGGCCCTAACTCAATGCCCCTCCCTCCTCATTAAATACTCCCTCTCTCTCTCTCTCTCTCTCTCTCTCTCTCTCTCTCTCTCTCTCTCTCTCTCCTTTATTTATTACACTCTTTCTCTCCCTTCCTCAACATTCACTCATCCCCTCTCCCCCTCCAAATCGTGAACAACTCCTCATCCTCCCTCTTCGACCACCATCACCACCGTTAACCACCACCATCACCACCGTTAACGCCACTGCCACCTCCTCCTCCTCCTCCTCACAGCCGAGCTGTAAACCCCCTCAACCTAAATTAGGCCTACTTGGCTTAGATAGAGAGACTAGGGATAGTTTGAATCCAATTATAAATAGAACATTGTGTTTTAGATAATTTTACAATATTTATATCACTTAGTGCACCTTACCGTTGCTTCGATAATTGGAGCACTACACTAGACATTGCCTTCCTACAAATTTCACATCTTTGTCCTAGACATTGCCTTCCTACAAATTTTATATCCTTGTCCTAGACGTGCTAGTCATCTATTCTGACCTTTGTGTAACTTATAATTATGATCTCTTGTGCTACATTTTAGTCGCACAATATTCGTCACAAACGTTATTATTTAACCCTAAATAAATTCAACTTTGTATCCTTGTGTGTTTCAATCAAAATTGGAGACACAATCTTGACCCATTTTGTGCAACCCAAACTATGATAATATTCTATCCTGAGTCCTCTACGTCCATGACACTTGTGTCCCACCTAATTTTAGCCCCATGTACTTCTAATTAATTTTAGAACACCATTTGTATTAATTTTAATTAATTTAATCCAATTTTTATCTTTCTGCAATTTTCTAATTATTGGACGCTTTTATGCAAAAGTGCATTAAGGTGTCCACACCCTTGGATACAACCTATGAAGAAACCCATTTCCCTTCATATGAATTTTTTCTATAATTTTTGGGATGTGAAATACACAACATCACCCCCTCATCTAATCCTAGCCATGCATTTTAAACAATGCAATCCTAGCCCTCCAAACATCTCCATGTGAAGCCAAGCCCATCACAAGTAGGATGTTGACCAACCCAACTACTTAGGTCAACCCCCAACCCTATTCCCCACATACATACAAATATACAACTTTCCCTTTTTCTTTATTTTTCCAAACACCAAAAACAACACCTAGCCGACTACACCCCCTTCCCTATTCACCATCTTCCTCAGACTTCTTCCCGCCGCCGGAGCACACGCCATCCCGACTTTCTTCTCCGGTGAGCTCTGCCCTCTTTTCTCCTCCCCGCCTGACTCCTTCCCGCCGGTCGCCTGAACGATCAACACCATCACCACCATCGCCCTCACCCATCATCGTCCCCGAGATCTCCTCCCCACCGGACTCGACCACGATGCCACCA
Source organism: Iris macrosiphon (assembly GCA_036927795.1). NCBI lineage: Eukaryota > Viridiplantae > Streptophyta > Magnoliopsida > Asparagales > Iridaceae > Iris > Iris macrosiphon. The sequence goes on along the minus strand of JAYESA010000005.1, from coordinate 9,058,745 downwards.
GTCTACCACCCTCTTCATCCCTTCCGCCTTGGCTTCACCCCCTCTTCCATCATCCTCCTCCGGTCAGAACCTCACCACCGTCACCTCCACATCGAGCCACCCCGGTCATCTCCTTCCTCCTCACCCGACCTCCTGTACCACACCACCAGCACGACTCCGCTGAACCACCATCACCACCTCCATCTTCAACCTCCCCTCGACCCGCCTGACTTCAACCTCCACTCTCCTCCTCCCTCGCCTGAGCCGTCGGAAGCCAACCCCGCTGAACCAGCAGCCCGCAGCCGAGTCTCCTCCCTGTCTTCATCACCTCCCATTAAACAGCACCACCACCTCTCCACCCTGTCCTCCTCTTCCCTGTCCTCCTCCTCGTCGGACCTCGCCTGAGCTCCTCCGGTCAGCATCCTTTCATCACCATCATAACCTACATCATCATCACCTTAATCCTCATCATCATTCCTATAACCATCATCGTCATCATTACCTTAATCATTATTACCCTCGCCATCATCATCAACATCGATATCATCGTCGTCATCGTGGATCCGTCACCCTTACCGAAGACAACCTACAGTAGTCACCCCGATCCTCGTGCCCGTGCATGCTAACCCCGAGGTTTGAACCTGTCCCTCTCCTTTTATTTTATATGCGTGTTTGTGTGAATAACATCTAGGTTAGCATATTGGTTCAGTTTAGTTGGTTGATCGGATTACAGACCGTGTAGGTTAACCTAGTATGCTCGTACGTGTGTGTGCGTATGCACATAATATTAGTTTGATAATATATATATATATATATATATATATATATATATATATATATATGTGTGTGTGTGTGTGTGTGTGTGTGTGTGTGTGTGTGTGTGTGTGTGTGTGAGTGATTAAATGCTAAGAAATAATTATGATTATATATGTATTTATTCTGTCTGGCCCTAGGTTAATTATGGATATTCCATATTTACCTTTGACCAAGTAACCCTAAGAACATGTTAGTTGACTGCCTTGTGTACATTAACGTACTGGCTTAGACACATATTAGTTGACTGTCTAATTTTGATACAGTATTTAATATAGGACACCCGCATAATTAGACGCACAGTTGACCCTGTTAGTTGATTAGTGTCACCCCTAGCGTATCCTCTGAGTTTAGTGTTATTATGGTTGTGTATGTGCTAGTGTAATGGCTGATGTTGTATTGTATTATATTATATGTATATAGGACTACGGATTGTTCTGCGAGACTTCTGGAGCAGGTTATTGGCACTATTTAGCTTTTTTACCAGACAAGTATACCTTGCCATTATACTATAATTTATATTCCATATGTTATATGCATCTTATTTCTGCTTATTAGTTCATATATTTTAACTGTTATATAAACTGCGCGTCCAAGGAAACTTGGATGCAACGACGGTGTCGTCGTATTCTATTTTTATTATGCATATGCTTGTTGACCTAGTTTATGAGACCACCCCATTATCATAAGGCATTCTTAGGTTTTATTGACCGTGACACAGCTGTTACACGAGTGTGAGTCTCATGTAGGACACGAACTTACGTGACAGGCTGATCTCCTGTACGTATAAGACGTATGTTAGGGATAACTGCTGATAGAGATTTGCATGCTAGAAGACTTTGGCAGTTATTAAAGGTATTATCGTGTCATGGATGTGACATGCTTAGAGCATGGGGTAGAAAGAACAACAAGTAAGACATTTGGGCTCCTTTGCACTTTTCTTTTTATAACCCGTACGCTCCACCGGAGATGCGCGGTCGTGATGACCCCTATATTACCTGGCGGCCTCTGCCGTTCAAAATATTACATGCTTTGTAGGCCCCTGATTCTCCGAGAGAATTATGCCAATCCCATTTATGGCTAGATAGCCCACTTGTAAGAAAGTTGTTCTCAACGTGCATTCATATAGATGGTTAGGCGACCCATTGGATGTTTATTTCAGTACTTTATTGGCATACTTTTATGTATCTTGTTATGTTCCTCTGAGGACCTTGTCCCTTTTCAGGTATAGATGTTCATGACTTAGCAGGATGCGCGGATCAGGACTTGCTACTTATATTTCGAGGAGGTCTTCTCTTTGAGCCACGTGATTATTAGTTGATGTACTTATTATGTTTATTTTATATTCTAGTTGGTAGTAGATTTGTTTCCACCCGACTATCATTCTTTGATACTTCATATTAAGATTTAGTTACATAGTTATTGGTTATTTATCTATTTATGATTTCTGTGGATGAGATTTAGTTATGTCCTATGACTTGTGATAGATATATACCACTTGTGAATTATTGTTCATAATACAGCGTACATATGTGATATGGTTTCCATATATTGGAGTTGACATAATTATACAGCTGGAATGCTTACGTATTCCTAGTCCTACATATTTTGGGACTGGGGTATGACACGAGCACCACCCTCCCCCATCGACCGGACCATCCCACGCCGGCGACAGCAACTCCGGCCGACAAGGAGCAACCCCCCTACCGAGCCCCTTCACCCTCTCATTGTGTTCTTGGTAAACTCTTCTCCTCTTTCCTTAATCATCTTGTTCTTCTCTCTCTCTCTCTATATATATATATATATATATATATATATATATATATATATATATATATATATATAAACTTGATTTTCATTCTTGTTCTTCTCCTCCATGTTCTTCACCATTCATCATCCTTTATCTTGTGTATCATTGAACAACATGGACACTTGCACCACTCCTTAATAATCTATTATGAAACACTTATTAAATATGAATTGAACTCTCATTTAGGACACTTTTATTCTCATATTTTGATATATTAAAAGATAGGGTTATATACCATGAGTTTTGAAGGGTGTTGTGAGTGAGATTGAAATAGATTTGGTTAATGTTGTGCGAGTTTGTAAAATTCAGCATCTAGGAGAGAAAAAGTTGATTGTATAACATGTTTTAACACCATGTAAATGAAGGGTATAGTACCTAGATGAGTTGTGATGATGCTTAGGTTCTAATGCATGGTATACCATACTTTATATAGTATTTTGCAATTAGAATACTTAATGTCCATATTTGATAATATTGGGGACATTTGACATTTGGTATGACGAATGGGTAATACATGCAAATATTGTGGAAGTTTTTACTATTGAACTTAAGGGCATAGTATGCAACATCTTCATGATTATGGTGGACCCCACCCCAACACGAGATCAATGTATCTAAAGTTGTGACACTACGTTATAAAATATAAGACTTGTCACTTGTGCATTTTTTAGACTCTTGCCTACTTAACCCTCCTAGTTGACCTAGTGAGAACCACTTACTTGTGTTAGTTCTAAGTAGTGTGTATTAGATGCACTCTTGTACGTGTTCAGTGTATCTTAGTGTAATAACTAATGTATATATTATTATATTATATATAGGCCCGCTGGATTGTTCGGGGGAGGCTTCGGGAGCAGGACTTTGGCATTCGTAGCTTGAGGATTCAGGCAAGTATATCTTGCCTTATTTACTGTTTAATTCAATTTATTAAATGTTACATGAGTTGTTGTTGCAAATATTATTTATATCTGTGCGCGTCCGAGAATGACTCAGATGCAGTCGACGATTGCGTCGATGAGTAGTGTAGCAACTTAGTCTCTAGCAGACTCACCTAATATTGTGGCGATATTCTGATATCTTTCAAGACCCTGACACTTCTTACACTCATCACGATAACAAACTCATGTTGGGATGCGAGTTGGCATACCTGACTAGCTATCGGTGCGTGCGACATGCATCTTAGTCTAGTTACTCGAGACCTGGCATATTAGTTATGAAGTGTGCACGTTGTGTATTCAACTTTTATATTTGTATTGGCCTAGGAGGACAACTGGTAGGCATATGGGACACACACATTGGTATCCGTAGTATCCAGAGGGGCTACGGATTCAATGACCACATTTATTCAGATACCACGTTCTTCGAAACGTTACGGACTTATATATATATATATGCAGATACCTCGTTCTTCGGAATGATGGACGTTACATGTGCAGATTGCACACTCTTTGAAGTATTGACGTTATGCCTACACTTACCCATATGTACCAAGGTTGTCCTCAAGATTGCATTTACTTAGATGGTTAGTACACCCCCTTTTACTTATTCAGTATTTATATTTGGTAGTATCATTTGTATCTTGTTATGTCCCTCTGAGGACCTGGTTCTCTTTCAGATTTGGACGAGGTGTATTACCCTACCGTGTAAGGGCGCAGACATGAGACGAGGTACGCGACTGGGGAGGAGCTTGAGGTGTTACCTTCGGAGTTTCCCTGATCACTAGTAGGCCTTCCACCTAGGGCTGGAGCATCTTTATCTAGCTAGTCGATGTTCTAGTCTAGTTATCTTATATGTCCTTTCATACTTTTATTTTAGTATTGTATTCAGTGAATTTGTTCCCATCTGACTTATTTAGGTTGTATTATGACATTCATACTCCGTACTTTATTCCAGTATTTATTTTATCACTTCTTATTTATATTCTGTGGATGAGATTAGATATTTACATGCTGCATATTTAATATTAGTTATGGACTTAGTCCATTTATATAACGTAGTACATCTAGATAAGGCCATTAAATTGAGAACCTAATCTAGTTTGTATCAGCTGCCTAGTCGCGTGTTGGTCCCATTATATTTTGGGACTGGAACGTGACATAGTTTTAGTTGTGGCCCGTGCAGGTCCTAATTATTTTGCTTGTGGTATGTATTATGCCCAGCGAGCCTGCTATATGATAGAAAAAATTTAGAATCTCATCCACATTGATTATCAACTTTGAGCCTCTTTGAATATTTGTATCATATTTGTTTATTTTTGTACTCTTCTAATTTAGTTCTATCTCGTATATAGAGATGAACTTGCGTAGCAAAAGTATGGCATACGGTGCCATTGTGACATCTGACATCGCGTAGAGGGAGGATAAATCCCTAGGACCACCTAGAGAGCATCCACCACTACAGGTTTCGGTGATACCTCAGCCCCCGTTGATACACTAGCACCAGACTTCGCAGGTTGATTCGACACAGTAGCATGAGGGCCAGACTTCGCAGGCTATTCCGACACAGCAGCACGAAGGCCAGACTTCGAGGGCCACGACGATGCTGCATCCTGAGGGACCGACGTCTCAGCAGGCACTGATATCGCAGCCGGAGGTTACGTTGCCACCACCTCCACCCTTTTTACCTCAAATATCGTACAGACCATACTCGCAGCAGATGTCATATGGATCATACTTGCAGCAGATGCCGTACGAAACCTTCCCAACTTAAATGCCGCAACCGGAGGGCCAACCGCAAATATTTTAGTTTTCCCAGGCCATGATACAGGCACAGTGGCATAAGGCCAAGACTATGAGACAGATCTTGATGGTATTTTTGGAGAGGCCACCTGCACCATCACCCGCACCCGCACCTGCACCTACTCAGCCAGCGGGCACGGTTCAACGGTTTTGTCAGATGGGCCTGGATACCATTTCGGGTAGCGAGACCGTAGAGAAGATCTCTGATTGGGTCGTCAACATAGAGATGCTGCTGGAGGCTTCTCAGCAACCACCGGACTTATGGATGACTGCAGTGAGGGCCCAGTTAAAAGAAAATGCCCATCACTGGTGGGACTCTATGGAGCGTAGCGTCGGCAAGAAGCACGTGGGAGCAATTTTTAGAATATTTCAATGTAAAGTACTTTTCGGCTACGGTCAGGAATGCACTCTACTCTCAGTTCCTGCACCTGGAGCAAGGGAACATGATTATAGATGCGACGTCGAGTTCAGTCGTCTTAGCGGATTTAGTACAATCCTGATACAAAATAATTTAGAGAAGGCCAAGAGGTTCCACGCTGGACTGACTTGCGAGCTCAAGTGGTTTTCTAGCTCACAGGCGAGGATCTCTTACGAGGAGGTTCCGACAGAGGCCAGGATCCAGGAGGCTATTGGCAGAGGATCGAGGCATCCTAGTATGGCAACACCAGCCAGAGCTCATCCCGGAGCGGAAGGACAGATCCATCGTCCAGGAGTGTAGACACAACAGAGGCCATCACTGTCATGCCCTGATCTTTTGCGGAATCGACCGTCCCAGCTAGGCGCGAATTACCGCACTAGCGCTCCCACAGGACGATCGCTTCCATCTGGATGTGATGCCGCGTGAGCACAAGTCCCCCCACCCCCGCGCAAGGCCATAATCCGAACATACAAAGAAATAGCTAAGCTACAGAGTCGCACAAATAGTCCGAATGCAGCGGAATAAGAACCAAACAGGCACTTGGTAACAAGTTCACATAATAGTCATAGCGGAAGTATTGAATGAACACAAGTATGAAACAATAACAAGCTTTTTATTGATAATCAAGAATTATTACAAGCGACGCTAGGCCAAGATTACAAGTTGCTCAAACTCTTTCTCTCCCTCTCTAAATAGTAAAGGTGTGCCAAGCAGCTTACAACTTGGGATAATAAATAGGCGATATTCCAACATTATGTCTTGTATATGTGCTTCAGCTCCGGAAGCAATACTCCAAGGCTTCAGAGCGAACTCTAAGCCATAGCGCGAACGAGGGGACACTCCAAACCGAACGAGGTTCTCCCGCACCCTGCAAGCAATCTGGTAGGTTATCAGTATATGAATGCATTGGTGGGGAGGCTTCTCACCCGCTCGATAAATCCAAATATGTTAAATAGGTTTCGTGCACCATCTATTAAGTTATCTTTCTAGTCTTGCCTTAGGATCAGTTTCATGGCATGAAATACAAAGCCTAACTCATGTGGTAGTATGACGTACGATAGAAGGGTAACACGGTAAAACTTACCAACTTACCATTCTTTATTCCCTGTCCAATGACATAACCAAGTTAGCCAAACACAAATATATACATATATTAAAATCCAAGGAATCACATAGCAAACACATGTATACTACGTGTGTGTTTTTAAATCAGGTACACGAGTTTACTTAAATTATGAAACACAAGTTACTTTGTTACTCAAATTCAGGCGTGTTACTCGGTTATTCCAATGATTATAAAACTCAGGATACACAGATTACTTGTTCATTTCTCAGGTTACTCAAATTCAGATTTCTTAGACGCAATGCAATGACTCACACGCGGATTGTCGCAACCGAGCGAGACTTAATCTATATGAACGGGTCGCTGGACTACACGCCATTATAGATATAGTCACAAATAAGACGGTAGTATTGGTGCCCCAGAGACAGACCAAACTTATATGTGCTAGCTACAAATAGCGTAACTACTGAATTTTCCCCTAGGCTGGATCGGTCCCCGGTGGACGGGAAATCAAGCTTGTGCACAAGCATCCACGACCAAGCGAGTCTCTTTTATTTATTCTTTCTTTTTCCTTTTCTTTTGATATATTCTTCTTCTGAGTAAACGATAATGGTTGTAGATGCAGGTAAAGCCTCGTTATAAGCCATCCCAGGTCATTCCTGACTCATTGGTTCTTTGTATATTTCTTTATTAAGGACTCCTCGAGCCATTTTTTTAGTGCCATTCTCTTAGTGCCATTCATTTTATTCTTTGCTTGCATCTTAATTTTATGTTTTCTTATCATCTTTGCAGCTCCCGGTATGGGAACTACCCTAGCGGCCCAACGGTCCTAAAGCCGTTCCACGTTTTCGATTACTTGGCTCGAAACTGTCACGCCCCGATCTCCCGCAGGAATTTGTTGCCCTCGCCGGGTGTGAATCACCGCACCAGCGCTCCCGCGGGACGATCGTTTCCATCGGGACGTGATACCTTACGAACCTGGGGTTACGCCCGCATAAGGCAACATCGTTAAAGTTTTGGCTATCATATAATCAATCGAGTATGCATTGAAGGGACAATGTTGCGAACAATAATCCATCTAAGTATACGGGGTAAATCATAAGGCACAAGGTTCTCTGAATACAATAGTATGGTTCCATCATTATGTCCCTCTATACAAAAGCAACTCAAAATATCGATACAGCTCAAGGCATCGAAACCAGATTTCTGGGTCCTTGGGATGAGGCTCGGCTATCACTTCCTCGGACGATCCAACACCTGAGAACAAGCAAACTGTTGGTGGGTCAGCACTTTGGAGAAAGTACTGGTGAGTATAAAATCAACGAACAGAAGCAACACTCCATGAAACCAACACTAAGTAATTATGTTATAAAATATTTACATTACTAGTGATATTTCTAGTTTTACCTAGGTTCGTTACATGCAGTACAGGAATGGGGTCATATTACTTCTTTTGGAAACATCTTTGAAAACAGAATTTATGTTCAATGTAAAAGTAAGCAGGCAAGCAGTTCATGTACGATAAGCAAGTTCAATTACTATCTCTTGTGCGCAGCGTGTCTCGTGAGCTATACTTAAAGACTCTAGGGACAATGCAGAATATAGGAATTATCCTTCTATCAAGCAAATACGATGAACTATCTATATAATTTCGGTCCCCGAGAAACTCAGGATCAGTAGCGGTAATCCAGCTAACCAATGACTCTTTTATCTGATGCTATTAGCAGCTGTGACTCATGGTTGCTCTTCACTAACATAATAGCAGCCGGAACCAAGGTTTATCTCTTCACTAATAGCCATTATTTGACCGATGCGAATGCATAAAATACTATCAGATAAACTCTATGATGCAAACAAAATAAATAAGCAGATCATCTATTTCTTCTCTTCTATCTCTGTGTGGACTGGCCGCTATCTCTCTCAACAAGTTCAAGCATGAAGTATTTCTATTAAAATGTAAGCGATATGGAAACATGCTAAAGCAATCTTTTACTATTTCTTATTAGCATGGCAAGGTTCTCTATTGACAAGCATTCAAGTTCTAGCTAAGCATGCAGTTCTATTATTCATGCAACGGAAATAATAATCTTCTTAGCAACAGGCATTATAGAACTCAGTTTCATTATTAAGGCGTACAAGAATCAGAGAATAAAGTTTTGTCCACTCACCTAGATCAGTCATCTACTGGTTCAATAAGGAGCTTTGAGAAAGATATTCTTTTTGAGTCAGCCAACCGATATCTCATGTACATAGTGCTAACGCGGAGCGAGGCATTACATACTTACCTACCAAGAAAAAGTTTTATCCTCGAAACTTCAAGGAGAAACTCTCGATATCCAGAGCAGCGATAGTCCTCATCCCTCACCATCCTCAATCAAAAACTCTAGCAAACCACAAAAGCACAACTCTCAAGGAATAAATCAAATCCAAAAAACTTTTGCACACATCTTTGAGAATATCTATGGACTTATTGTATGGAACGCTCAACTCTGCAACGATATCACTGTATAAGGAATTGTCATCTAAGAACAGCAGCAAAATAGGCATAAGGCCAGAGGATCGAGTTGCTCTGATACCATTCTGTCATGCCCCGATCTCCCGCAGGAATCAGCCACCCCCGCTGGGCATGAATCATCGCGCCAGCGCTCCAACGGGATGATCGTTTCCATCTGGACGTGATATCGTACAAGCATGGGGTTGCGCCCATACAAGACAACATCGTTAAATTTTGGCTATCATCTAATCGATCGAGTATGCAGCGGAGGGACAGTGTTGCAAACAATAATCCATCTAAGTATACGGGACAAATCACAAAGCATAATATTCTCTGAATACAATGGCATCGTTCCATACATTATGTCTCTCTATACAAAAGCAGCTCAAAACATCAATATGGCTCAAGGCATCGAAACCAGATTTCTGGGTCCTTGGGATGAGGCTCGGCTATCGCTTCCTCGGACGATCCAGAACCTGAGAACAAGCAAACTGTTGGTAGGTCAGCACTTTGGAGAAAGTACTAGTGAGTATAAAATCAACGAACAGAAGCAACACTCCCTGAAACCAACACTAAGTAATTATGTTATAAAATATTTATATTACTAGTAATCTTTCTAGTTTTACCTAGGTTTATTATATGCAGTATAGGAACGGAGTCATATTACTTCTTTTGGAAACATCTTTGAAAACAGAATTCATGTTCGATGTACAAGCAAGCAGGCAAGCAGTTCATGTATAATAAGCAAGTTCAATTACTATATCTGGTGCGCAGCGTGTCTCGTGAGCTATAATCAAAGACTCTAAGGACAATGCAGAATCTAAGAATTATCCTTCTATCAAGCAAACACGATGAACTATCTATATGATTTCGATCACCGAGAAACTCAGGATCAGTAGCGGTAATCCAGCTAACCAATGACTCTTTTATCTGATGCTATTAGCAGCTGTGACTCATGGTTGCTCTTCACTAACATAATAACAGCTGAGACCAAGGTTCAGCTCTTCACTAATAGCCATTGTTAGACTGATGCGAATGCATGAAACATTATCAGATAAACTCTATGATGCAGACGAAATGAACAACCAGACCATATATCTCTTCTCTTCTATCTCTGTGCGGACTGGCTATCATCTCTCTGAACAAGTTTAAGCATGAAGTAGTTCTATCAAAACACAAGCGATATGGAAATATGCTCAAGCAATCTCTTACTCTTTCTTATTAGCATGGCAAGGTTCTCTATTGACAAGCATTCAAGTTCTAGCTAAACATGCAATTCTATTCTTCATGCAACGAAAATAATAATCTTCTTAGCAACATGTATTATAAAACTCAGATTCATTATTAAGGTGTGCAAAATCAGAGAACGAAGTTCTTTCCACTCACCTAAATCAGTCATCTCCTGGTTCAACAAGGAGCTCTTAAGAAATATATCATTTTTGAGTCAGCAAACCGATATCTCTTGTACATAGTGCCAACGCGGAGCGGGGCACTACAGGAACGACTATTTTGATAGTCCTCCTGCCTCAGGTGAGTGAATCATATTTTGTATTATGTTCCAGGCCGTAGCATAAATCTACGAGACTAGCATTAAAATAAGACAAGCGAGTACTAATGAGCACATGAAGCAGGCAAGCATCAAAATCATAGAAACATAAACTGCCACGCTAGCACGAGTCTAACAGGGTTAGTGCGAGGATTAAAACCGTACAGGGACATATCAAGCAACATAATCCATAAGATGAGCAGTGTAAATAAGTGAAGCAGTGCACTAGAAAGAGTATATAATGATCTACTCGAGGCATAGCGGGGTCTACTTGCACGAAGCTAAGATAGCATACGAGGGTCCATGTTATAAGCCAAATTTTATTTCCATGTTCTAACACAAGCAACACAAATTGGGATTATTCCCTTAGCTAGGTGCGTTGTACTCTTTATTAGCATGTTAGGGGTGATTCACCTAGCGACTAGCATATATCGTCCATATTTTAACTGTACAGGCTAAGCAAAGACAGGTTCATCATAGCCACCCACCTTAGCGATGATTCACCTCTGTCGAGCGATACTCCGAGCGAGCCTTTGAAAGTCTAAGTCTGAACTCCTAAAAGGCCAACTCTAAAATCCTTTGCCTCAAGCAAGTCTTCTCGCTGAGCAAGGTGGGTCAGATCGTTGCACTTGCGCCGTTTTAATCGGCTCTCTGTATGGGCGGAATGGGTCGTTACAAGCACCATACCAACACAATGAGCTCCTGACTTATCACTATTATGGCAAAAAGGGACATTTTATCAGATATTGTCGAAAGAAGCTGAGATTGTGCATGATTTGTAGGGCGAGTAAACACCTTATTCGAGATTGCCCACAGCACAGGGATGCAGCACCGCAGATAGGACAGAGGCCAGCGACACCAGCCCAGAGAGCACCATTCCATGAAGGAGGTCAGCGTCCACCTGCACCTGACGGATACCAAATCAGACCACCGTTATCCTTACAGGAGACTCAGTTTGATAGAGCCTGACAACTGGCAGGAGGGCAGAGACGCGGGTAGGCCTTTGCACTATAGGTGACAGAGGAGGAAGCATAAGGGGAAGCGATCATAGGTACCATTTTAGTTGCTTCATTACCTGCGACCACATTATTTAATTTCGGTGCTATACTATCTTTCATATCTAGTAGTTTTGTAGCAATGCATAAAGTAGCTACTTCTCCGTTGCCTAAGAGTTGGAAGATTCTTACCGGAGGAGGTATCGTGCTGGTTACCAGTACTATTAGAACGTGCTCGATAGTCATATGCGGTCGGAAGATGAGAGCTCAATTTTTGGTATTTCCGATGCCAAACTTCGACGTTGTGCTTGGGATAGACTGGTTGAGCCAGTACCATGCCATACTGGATTGTCGGAGGGGTAGCATTATTTTTAGACCACCAGATCGCCCGGAGTTTGAGTTCATGTGGTAGACCATCGAGCAAGGAGTAGGCTAGACAGTTGGAGTTTACATGGCTATGGAGACAGCGCCCCCGTCGATAGTTACAGATTTTGAGGATGTCTTCTCGGAGGAGTTGCTAGGCCTACCGCCAGATAGAGAGGTAGAGTTCACCATTGAGTTGGTACCTAGAAAAATCCCGATATCTTCTAATGTGTACCGGTTGGCGAAGAAGTAATTGGATGAGCTGAAACTACAGTTGGAGGAATTGCAAAACAAGGGATTTGTCCATCCGAGTGTATTGCCATGGGGATCACCAGTGCTGTTCATACCGAAGAAAGATGGGACAGTCTGCATATGTATTGATTATAGAGCCCTAAATGCTTTGACTATCAAGAACAAGTAACCACTACCGCGGATTGATAACTTGTTCGACTAGTTGACAGGAGCCAGGGTGTTCTCAAAGATCGACTTGAGATCAGGATACCATCAGGTGAAGGTACATAGAGAAGATATTCCAAAAATGGCATTCATGACTCGTTATGGTCATTATGAGTTCTTGGTGAGGCCTTTTGGATTGACGAATGCGCATACTGTGTTCATGAACCTGATGAACAGAGTCTTCCACCAGTACTTGGACCAGTTCGTGGTAGTCTTCATCGATGACATTTTGGTGTATTCAAAAAGCCACGAGGAGCACGAGGAGCACTTAAGGACAATATTGGAGACGCTGAGGCATGAGAGGCTCTATGCCAAGTTGAGTAAATATGAGTTCTTTATGGATCATGTCTCTTTTCTTGGACATGTCATATATAGAGATGGTATCTCAGTTGATCCTGACAAGATCTCAACAGTAGAGACATGGCCGATCCCTACCAACGTCTCGAAGGTAGAAGTTTCCTAGGACTTGCCGGATATTACCGGAGATTCGTAGAGAACTTCGCGAGGATCACAGAGCCGATGACCCGCTTGACCCGCAAGGAGTAGGAGTTTATTTGGTCAAAGGAGTATCAAACGACGTTCGATGAGCTAAAGAAGCGTCGGACTACGGAACCTAATTTGACTATACCTTCTGGACCGGGAGGATTCACGATCTACAGTGATACATCCAGGAAAGGACTTGGAGGTGTCTTGATGCAGCATGGGAAGGTTGTGGCCTATGCCTCTAGACAGTTGAAGATCCATGAGAAGAACTATCCCACACACAATTTGGAGCTTGCCGCAGTGATCTTTGTCCTGAAGCTTTGGAGGCATTACCTATACGGAGAGCGGATAGAAATATTCATAGATCACAAAAGCCTGAATTATGTCTATACTCAGAAGGACCTGAACCCGAGATAAAAATGTTGGCTCAAGGTGATGACAAACTTTGAGATCGAGCTACAATACCACCCGGGGAAGGCGAATGTGGTAGCTGACGCATTGAGTAGGAGGCTCGTGATATTTTTTCTGACTACCCAGCAACACTTATTGAGAGATCTAGAGAAGTTGGGTATAGAGGTCATCATACTAGGAGCAGATAGCCAGTTGTCAAGTCTTCAGGTACAGTCGACATTGGTTGAGAGGATCAAGGCTGCATTGCCGACAGATGCCAGATTTCAGAGACTCCGACAGAGGAAAGAGGCCGGGATGCAGACCGGGTTGCGCATACATGAGGATGGGACTTTGAGACATGGAGATCATCTCTATGTTCCGAACAGAGAGCTTCGTCAGGAGCTGATGACGGAGGTGCACAGTTCAACATACTCTATTCATCCAGGTGGTGCAAAGATATATAAAGACTTACGGCAGTACTATTGGTGGCATAGAATAAAGAGGGGAGATAGCCCGCTTTGTAGCAAAGTGCCTGGTGTGCCAGCGGGTCAAGGCTGAGAATCAGAGATCTGCAGGCTTACTTTAGCCGCTCCCGATACCTGAGTAGAAATTGGAGCACATCACTATGGACTTTGTTACAGGTTTCTTGAGGAGTCCTAGTGGTCGCAATGCGGTGTGGGTGATCGTGGACCGACTCACCAAGTCCGCTCACTTTTTACCCTTCAGAGTTGGGCAGTCTACAGAGGTCTTAGCAAAGATGTATATGAGGGAGATCGTGCGACTGCATGGGGTGCCAGTTAGCATAGTGTCTGACAGAGAAACAAGGTTCATATCGTACTTTTAGCGGAGTATGCAGGAGAGTCTCGAGACCCGCCTGAAGTTCAGCACATCATATCACTCGCAGACGGATGACAAGTCCGAACGCACCATTCAGATACTGGAGAACATGTTGAGGGCGTGCATGCTTGATTTAGGTGGCTCATGGGAGGATCGTTTGTATTTGGTCAAGTTTTTCTACAACAACAGCTATCAGGTGAGCATTCATATACTCCTTTTGAGGCATTATATGGCAGAAAGTGTCGCTCCCAGTGTGCTGGAGTGATATGGGTGAGAGGCAAATTCTTGGACTATAGTTGGTTGTTTGTATGGTGGAGAAGGTAAAGCAGATCCAGAGGCACCTGCGAGAAGCACAGGACAGGCAGAAGCATTGGACAGACGCGCACTGACGACCCCTAGAGTTCCAGGCTTGAGATCATATTTTTTTGAAAATCTCACCTACTAGAGGGACCATTAGGTTTGGAGTCAGAGAAAAGCTGAGTCTGAGGTACATCGGACCATTCGACGTGTTGGAGCACGTCGGAGAGGTTTCCTACAGGTTAGCATTACCACAAATATTGTAGGGAGTTTATGACGTCTTTCATATATCTCAGTTAATGAGGTACGTGTCAGATCTGAGTCATGTGCTTGACCACTCGGAGATCACTATCGGGCCGAGTTTGTCATATCAGGAGGAGCCTGTAGAGATTCTGGACAGGAGCAAGAAGGTGTTGCGAGGTCAGACTATCCCTCTAGTTTATATTACATGAAGGCATCATGCATCAGGCAAGTCTACCTGGGAACGAGAGGATGATATTCAACAGTGTTCCCCATCTCTTTGAGGACCTAGGTATGTAGTAGCATTTATTTTTAGTCAATAGTTTATAACATATGTTTGTTTTAATTTTGAGGACGAAATGCTCTAAGAAGGGTAGATTATAAACCCTCTCAACCAAATTTAGGTATACTTAGCTTAGAGAGAGATTATGGTTAGTTTGGAGATATTTAGAATTAGAACATGGTGTTTTAATTAACTGTACAAAAATTTGTATCACTTGGTGAACCTTGTCGTTGCTTCGATATTTGGGACATTACTCTAACTTTTGACTTCCAACAAATTTTATACCCTTGACCTAGACGTGTCATCCCTCCATTGCAACCTTTGTGTCACTCACAAATACTCTCTCTTATGCTTTATTTTAATCACACAACAATCATTAATTAATATCTGATTTTAAACCTAAACTTCGCACCTGTGTCCGTTCCAATCGAAATTGGAGACACGATCTTGATCCGTTTCTTCCAATCCAATTTTTTATGATAATCTATTCCGAATCTACTACGTCTATGACACTTGTGTCCCACACAATTTAAATCATATGCACTTCCAATTTATTAAAGAACACCAACGACATAATTTCTATTTATTTTGGGACAACCGACTCAACCTAACCCAAAACTAGACCAAACACCAACCCAAACCCACACTCAACCCTCATGGTTCATACAAAATATCATACACCAATTTCTCTACTACGACACACCAAAAATAAAATTTTCCCACATCCAATCCAACTTTCTTTCTTTTTTGCAATTCCCAAACTATTAAGGACTTGAATGAAAATATTGGCTAGGTGTCCACCTCCTATTGGAGCAAAACAACGGAGAAAACACATTCGAAAGAGCCTTGACCGATCATGTGCTCCCCCTCCCTCTTTTGTATGGTACTATGCTTACTTTAAATCCTCACCCTCCATTCAAACTCTCACACATCTCCACCACTCATTCCTTCATGACAACACCCACACACCCTCCTCATTAAATATTCCATTTCTCTCTCTCTCTCTCTCTCTCTCTCTCTCTCTCTCCTTCATTTATTACACTCTTCCTCTCCCTTCCTCAACATTCACTCATCCCCTCTCCCCTCTAAACCGTGAACAACTCCTCCTCCTCCCTCTTCCACCACCATCACCACCGTTAACCACTACCATCACCACCGTTAACGCCGCTGCCACCTCCTCCTCCTCCTCACAGCCGAGCACCACACTCCCCCACCGGCCGGACCACCCCATGCTGGCGACAGCAACTCCGGCCGACAAGGAGCAGCCCTCCAACCGAGCCCCCTCACCCTCTTATTGTGTTCTTGGTAAACTCTTCTCCTCTTTCCTTCATCATCTTGTTCTTCTTCCTCTCTCTCTCTCTCTCTCTCTCTCTCTCTCTATATATATATATATATATATATATATATATATATATATATATATACTTGATTTTTATTCTTGTTCTTCTCCTCCATGTTCTTAACTATTCCTCATTCTTCATCTTCTGTATCATTGAACACTATGGACACTTGCACCACTCCTTAATAACCTATTGTGAAACACTTATTAAATATGAATTGAACCCACATTTAGGACACTTTTATTCTCATATTTTGATATATTAAAATATAGGGTTATATACCATGAGTTTTGAAGGGGTATTGTGAATTAGATTGAACTAGTTTTGGTTAATGTTGTGCGAGTTTGCAAAATTCAGCATCTAGGAGAGGGGAAGTTGATTGTATAACATGTTTTAACACCATGTAAATGAAGGATATAGTACCTAGATGAGTTGTGATGATGCTTAGGTTCTAATGCATGGTATACCATAGTTTATATAGTATTTTTCACTTAGAATACTTAATGTCCAGATTTGACAACATTGGGGACATTTGACATTTGGTATGGCGAATGGGTAATACATGAAAATATTGTGGAAGTTTTCACTATTGAACTTAAGGGCATAGTATGTGACATCTTCATGATTATGGTGGACCCTACCCTCATATAAGATCAATGCATCTAAAGTTGTGACACTATGTTATGAAATACAAGACTTGTCACTTGTGCACTTTTTAGACTCTTGCCTACTTAACCCTCATAGTTGATCTAGTTAGAACCCCTTACTTGTGTTAGTTCTAAGTAGGGTATATTAGATGCACTCTTGTACGTGTTCAGTGTATCTTAGCGTAATGACTAATGTATATCTTGTGTTAGTTCTAAGTAGGGTATATTAGATGCACTCTTGTACATGTTCAGCGTATCTTAGCATAATGACTAATGTATATATTATTATATTATATATAGGCCCATTGGATCGTTCGGGCGAGGCTTCGGGAGCAGAACTTTGGCATTCGCAGCTTGAGGATTCAGGCAAGTATATCTTGCCTTATTTACTGTTTAATTCAAGTTATTAAATGTTGCATGAGTTGTTGTTGCAAATATTATTTATAACTGTGCGTGTCCGAGAATGACTCGGGTGCAGTCGACGATTACGTCGATGAGTAGTGTAGCAACTTAGTCTCTAGCAGACTCACGTAATATTGTGGAGATATTCTGATATCTTCCAAGACCCTGACAATTCTTACACTCATCACTATAACAAACTCATATTGGGATACGAGTTAGCATACCCGACTAGCTATCGGTGCGTGTGACATGCATCACGGTTTAGTGCATAATCAGGTTAGTCTAGTTATTTGAGACCTGACATGTTAGTTACGAAGTGTGCACGTCGTGTATTCGACTTGTATATTTGCATTTGGCGGAGAGAATAACTGGTAGGCGTATAGGATACACACATTGGTATCCATAGTGTCCAGAGGAGCCACAGATCCAATGATCACCTTTATTCAGATACTGCGTTCTTCGGAGGGCGTATAAATATATATATATGCAGATACCTCGTTATTCGGAACGATGGACGTTACATGTGCATATAGCACACTCTTTGGAGCATTGAACGTTATGCCTACACCTACCCATACGTACCAAGGTTGTCCTCAAGATTGCATTCACTTAGATGGTTAGCACACCCCTTTTACTTATTCAGTATTTATATTTGGCATGTATCATTTGTATCTTGTTATGTCCCTCTGAGGACATGGTTCCCTTTTAGATTTGGACGAGGCATACTACCTGACCATGTACGGGTCCGGACAGGAGACGAGGTACGCGACTAAGGAGGAGCTTGAGGTGTTACCTTCAGAGTTTTTCTGGTCACTGATAGGCCTTCCGCCTAGGGCTGGAGCATCTTTATTTAGTTAGTCGATGTTCTAGTCTAGTTATCTTATTTGTCCTTTCGTACTTTTATTTCAGTATTGTATTCAGTGGGTTTGTTCCCATTAGACTTATTTGGGTTGTATTATGACATTCAGACTCCGTACTTTATTCCAGTATTTATTTTAGCACTTCGTATTTATATTTTGTGGATGAGATTAGATATTTACCTACTGCATATTTAGTATTAGTTATGGAGTTAGTTCATTTATACAGCGTAGTACATCTAGATAAGGCCATTAAATTGGAACCTAATCTAGTTTGTATCAGCTGGCCTAGTCGTGTGTCGGTCCCATTATATTTTGGGATGGGGCATGATAGTAAGGGGTCAACCACGTGGTTATAGATGTTGGAAAAGTAAATATTAAAGTTACATTTGTTGGAGTTTGATTTCGGATCCTAACAAGAGTGAAAGCTCCCAAACTTATGTAGTATCCTTGTTGGACATATGTCAGACATGCTATGTTGCATGGATAAGAATAAGTCACAACATTGATTTTTGGTGTGTTTTAGTGTATTTTGAAATATGTGTCATTTTCAATATGTGTCCAAAAATTTAAAGTGACATATGATTCCCTTGTTTAACGATCTCAGACTACATGGTCGATAAGATGCCATTTAGGTTTACGAGCGAGATCCTATCTGGACTATGGGCGTCGCAATTAGAAATCTAGCATTCCTTAGAGAATTTACTCGAGTTTAACATGGTTGATGACATAAAGTTAACTGACAGTTTTACATCATATTTTCTTACTATATCATTTTTACTAAGATTAAGAGTGCGCGAATTCCTCATGCACCACAGACTTTTCCAGCTAGTGTATTGAATAGATAATTGGCTAAATAGCAACTTGATACCCTCAACTATTGACAATGTTCAACTTGAAACCCTCAACTTTTATAGGTACCAACTTGTGTCACGCCCCAGTCCCAAAATACGTAGGACTAGGAACACGTAAGCATGCCAGCCGCATGGATATGGCAACTCCAATATATGGAACCCAAATCCATACGTACGCTGTACTATGAATATAAAATCCACAAGTGGTATAAACATATGTCACAAGTCACAGGGTACAATCTAAATCTCATCCACAGAAAATCAATATAAATGAATGACCAGCATCTATATAACTAGATCTCAACATAAGTATCTAAGGATGATAGTTGGATGGAAACAAATCCACTACCAACTCGAATGTAAGAGCAAATACAAAATAAGTACAACACAACAACACCATATAAGAATACCAGCTAGCAATCTCGGGCTCGAAGAGAGGACATCCACGAAACATATATAACCATCCAAATCTGTGCTCCTGCAATTACTCAAGAACAGATACACCTGGCAGGGAATCAGGTCCTCAGAGGGACGTAACAAGATACACAAAACACATGCCAATTTAAATATAGTAAACATGTATATAATTTGAAAATAAATAAGTACGCTGTACAAGACAATCTATATGAATGCAAATAAGGACAACTTTTTGACGTATGGGCAAGGGTAGGCTACTCGATCTAATCCTCACAACTTACGCTCGTCAGTGGACATCATCAGCCGATATACCTCTGGGGTAGCGACCCTCGGACTCCATCAATCGATATACCTCTCGGGTAGCGACCATCGGACACGACCACCATAGTGCGTACTAGTTACTATGGTTTACCAGAGTGGTTAAAAGCCCATACGCCTAATGATTGTCGTCTATGATACTAAGTGTCAAGTGTGTGTCAACATATCTAATATATAGTAATGACTGAAAGGAACTACACATGCAATAAATAAACAGAAATACAATAATTATACAGAAATATACTAAGCATGTAAAATACTGTAAACAATTTGGCAAGGTATCTTGCCTGGGGTCCTGCTGCTGGTATGAATCAGAGTCCAAGTCACAGTCCAAATAGCCTATGTATTACAAATTTATCACGTCAAAAAATAATTTATTTTAATTTATTTAATTCTGGAATAATTACTCTAAAATCCTATTTTAATCTTATTATTCTGATTTTTATGTTAATTCCTAAATTTTGTCCAAAAAAACTGAATTTTATCAACTCGAGACTCATGGCACGCAAATCGAGGCGATCTGTTGACCAAAAAGTCAACCGATACAAACTCAACTTTCATGCATGATTTCCTGTAGATTTTAGCGTCAAAAATATGCTAGAATTTATGGCTCGTCCGAATTCAAATTCGTTTGGGAATTATGGCACATACAAATTTGTATTGTGCACCGATGGTTAAATTCTAACCTAGAACTTCTACAGAATTAAAAGTATGTAAATAATTCGAATTAAATTCTGGGAAAAATTTATGTCGATGATCTTGACATTAGATTTCCGAAACTTTAAACGGTTCATGATTGTGATTCCTGGTTCTCCCGAAATCGCAAAAACATCAAAACACGTCTATTTTTGGACATGTTGTGCTCTACGAATTTTCCAGAATTTAATACTCATAATTTTGTAAAACAATTTATATAATCAGAAATCTAACCTCAATATCATTCTAACAAAAAAAACTAGGCCTCGTTTGGAGTCCGGAGCTATGTGCAATGGCTTCTGGAAGATGAAGGAACCCTAGATGGCAATTCTCCAAAAATCGGCTCTAGAAAAATCCTAGAAATTAATATCTAAACTATTATATATATAGAGGAGAGAGAGAGTGCAGCCGCGGCTCACAGCGTGCCACGTGGCAGCAATCCAGGGCTGTCCGCTCAGATCGGACGGTCAGGCACTGACGCGGCTCAGCTCAGCTGAGTCCGAGTCGAACTCTGACTCGGCTCGGCTCGAGGTCGGCTCGGCTCGGCTCGCACCCACTCAGCGGTCACTGACAGGCGGGCCCATCACTGTTCACTGCTGGAGGCTGACAGGTGGGCCCCCTGTTTGCTGACTGGGCAGAATTAATTACTTTTTGGGTTTTCTTTTTCAGAAATTAGTTTTTAATTCAGTTTTTGATAATTAACTCAAAATAAATGCTAAAAATAATCAGAAAATTCCCAAAAAATTACAGAAAATATATTTTATTATTTAGAAACTAAAATAAAAGTTTGGGATATTTTTATTTAAGTTTGAATATAAAATAAATTCTTTAAAGTCCTAAAAAATTAGTGTTACTAGTTTTTAATTAACTAAAAATTATGGAAAAATTCCAATAATCTAAAATAGCCTAAAATAATTCTAAATAAATATTTATATAAGTAAATATACTAAAAAAATTTATTTTCTAATTAACTAAGAGAATATTCTAAATAAATTCAACATCTATAATAAATATAATAATATAAAATATGTCACGCCCCGGTCTCCCGCGAGCTCGATCGTCCCCGCTGAACGTGAATCACCACAGTTCAGCTCTCCCGCGGGACGATCGTTCTCATCGGGACGTGATGCCGTGCAAGCCTAAAGTGCGCTTGCACAAGGCCAAAGTTTTGATACAAGGGCAAGTAAGCTATTCGATACTGAAGCAGCGGCATATAACATTGCAGAAAGGTGAAGAACTCAATGGCATATGAAAAATAGTCTCTTTTATTGATAATCGAAAGTGTTACAAGCGGCGGATGGCCGAGATTACAAATCGCTCAAGCACTCTTCTCTCGATTACAATAACACCGTTCCATACATTATGTCCCTCTATATAAAAGCAGCTCAAAGCAGGCACAAACTCGATGCGGCTCCAGGCATCGACTCCAGATTTCCGGCTCCTTGGGATGAGGCACGGCTATCGCTTCCTCAGACGAACGAGCACCTGAGAACAAGCAAACTGTTGGTGGGTCAGCACTTTATGCAAGTACTGGTGAGATAAAACAACTGAACAGAAGCTACATCCCCTGAAACCCACACTAAGTAATCATGTGGCAAAACATTGCATTACTAGTGATCTTGCTAGTTTTACTTAGGTTCATTTCATGCAGTTCTATAGCAGAGTCATATTACTTTGTTTGGAAACATGCTTTGAAAACATAAATCAAACAACCAATCAATCGAGGCAACCAATTCAAGCACGAGGAATCATGTTCGGGTGTGCGTAGCGTGTTCGGTGAACTATATGCACGGATTCTAGGGACAGGCAGCATTTAGGGACCATCAATTAATCTAGCACACAAGTTAACTATCAATCAGAAGTCGGTCCCCGAGTAACTCAGGATCGGTAGCGGTAATCCAGCTAACCAATGACTCACATTCTGATCCTATTAGCAGCTGTGACGCATGGTTGCACATTACTGCCGAAGCAGCCGAAGCCAAGGTTCAGCTCTTCACTAATAGTCTCATTGTCCGACCGAATGCAATGCATGAAGCACTAACAGGAGGTCTCTATGATGCAGACAAAATGAATAAGCAGGCTTATGTATAAACTGATATTTCTTACCAACGGCCGAATGGTTATCCCTGCAGCAAACATACAAGTTAGCAACAATTGCATAAACATATATATTTTACCGTTCTTTAGTTTCCTGTCCGTCTCTGCATCAAATAGTTAGGTATGCAAGAAGGCTAGCCTAGCATGCTCCCTAACGACCTGAATGCAGCTTATCTCCATACACTTCTCTAATGCAGACCCGACTCTTCTCAACAGAAGCACCGCCTCCCTCTAATAGCCACGCCCCCCAAGATCCCGAAGGACCGATCCTCAGGGCGCACTATTAGTCTCACCCCATCGCATCACCATCCTCCCTTCCAATATCCACGCCCCGAGCTCAGGGCGCGTTATCGGTCTCCCACATATCGTTTGTCCCCCATCCACCGCAAGCACCCACATATCTCTTGTCTCTATCACAATAGCACACAACATGACAAGCACATTTAAACCATCGTATCACATTCCTAATAGCCGCACCCCCGAGATCCCGAAGGACCGATCCTCAGGTGGGCTACTAGTCTAGCACACACATGACAAGCATTTACTCTCGCATCGAAACAAGCATTCAAGACAAGCCATATAAACACGATGACATGCAAACATATAAACGATCTTTTAGTTGAGACTAGCATGGCACGGGTCTATTATCACATCAAGTAAATCATGCAGTTCTATCTTCTTAGCATAGTAATGGTTCTATCTCTTTTTAGACAAGCATACATATTCTCTTAGCTAGGCAGCATATTCGTTTCAGTGACAAGCTATGTGAGTTCTTTTATTAGCATGCTGAGTCGGTTCTATCATTTCTTATGAAAACATTTCTTCTTAAGCAAACAAGCATTTAAAACTCAGATTCATTATTAAGTCGTGCAAGAATCAGAGAATGCAGTTCTGCCCACTCACCTTGATTAATCGGTCGGGAACTCTCCGAGAAGACTTCCGTTCGAGCAAGCAAGTCGATCCCACTTGTACATAGTGCCGACGCGGAGCGGGGCACTACAAAATATACATAAAATACCTATTTTCGGTGAGGGAGTTTACAATCTACCCAACTTAAAACAATTTTGTCCTCGAAATTAAAATAAGGCATAATTTGTTAAATCCTTCATATTCATACATAAGGTACGTCAATCGCAATCTCTTCCAAAAATTTAAATAACAAAATCTATTCAAATCTATCGCGATCATTTCAAAATTAAGATAATCATTGTTCAAATCAAAATTCAACCTATTGTAATCTCTTCTCACTTTTCCAACTCATCAATATCCAAATTTAAATTGAATCCATATAATATCTTCAAGATTTAAATAACCCATATCAAATTTTACCTCACGATCTCCAAGTATCATAATCTCCTCTAGAAGTAATTTGAGTCCAATATTATTCCTATTTTCACTTATAAATTTTTTTTTGTATTCTTCAACTTTTTAAATTCCATTCACATCCTCAATATTTCAAATAGGTAGTCCAATCATCAAATTTTTTTTTTAATTTAAATCATCAAATTGAAAAATAATTTAAATATAGTCCACCAATGTTCAAGTCTGAAATTATATATTTATCCTTCAAATTCAAATTGATGATTTTACCTTCAATACTCAAAATTTAAATTATGTACTTAAGGTATAAATATTGGGTCCTCAATATCAAGATTTTTAAAATTCATTAATCCTCATCATCTTAGTCATTCTTCTAAAATTCTCAAAATTAAATGGCTTGAACCTCTCCCAATCTAATCTTACTCGATCACAATCTAAAAGAAATTCCTTTCGAGTTGCCAATGCAATGCTATCCAACTTAGAATTTACCCATCTATCACAGAAGGCTATATACCTTAAGAAAAATATTCCTTAATTTATTTACTCATGCTATTCAATTATCAAAGTTTTAACCCCAAACATATCACCTATGATATACCCTTAATCAATTATAAAAAAGTGTCACTAAGTCATGTGATTAGCCTTATGGGGTATATCTAGTACTATCAGTGTCAACTTATACCAGCACGGGGTTTCGTCTTTCCGAAATAGGGGAAGACGGAGAGCAATAATAAAGAATTCAAGGTGAAGGTGACAGAATACGAGTACGAGGTTCAAAGAGATTAAGGAATTCGAAAAGAGAGTTGTCAGGACAGTTGTGGATTAAAATCCTATTTTTGGTAACTTTCTATTTACATGCTCGTATCAGTACAGTTATATAACCGATACGATGTGTCAGACATGTCTAAGGGCAAGTATATCCGTCTACTACCATATATCTCAATCCACGTAAAGTAGTCATGCGATGAGCGAACCAAGCGCACTAAGGTTAGCTAGACCTTAATACACCGATTCTGATTAGGCAATTGTATCATTGTGTGCACCCAATAATACATATGCCATGAGCAAGCTCGATAAAAGAATAAGCTTGCAAAAACTAGGCTATAATAGCAGCATAAATCAAGGTAGTATAAAAAATATAAGTACGCTGGATTATGATGAAAGAAGGTACAAATTAATTCAAGTTCGCAGAAGCAAAAACAACATAAGCAATAATAATAAAAGACCCTACAATCTCTAAAGTTGTCATACTAACTCCCTGTCTAAGTCGTTAGTCGACTAAATTGGGGTATGAGCCTCTAAGTCCTATAGTCTGAATAAACACTGTCGTCTTACGCTAGCATACGACAAATGTCATTCAGTTACACTTCAATAATAGGGCAAAAGACTATGTGATGCTAGGTTGTGAGGTATACTACCCAACTTATAATAATAAACTAATACTATAATTGTCTTAAGCATACCGTAGAAACTCCTGTTAAGGTCTACGAGAAGGGGTCTTGGTACTTATTAGGGTATCCTCTATACTAGGTTCAAACATTATGGTAAAACTTCTAACTAACTCTAGTAGTGTCTATACTACTCTCAAGTCTTCATAATACATCAAGGGGTAATGGTAAACCAATCTATAGAAAAAAAATTCTAGGGTTCACTAGATATTCTAAACTTAGTGGTGTGTCTATATTCCCGTTGTATTCTTAATAGGTGTGCTACCATAATCATTATCCTAATAACATGGGTTCCTATATTCTAGCAGGAGGCTATACTCAAAGAACTATTAGGGAAGTACAGGAATCAAGCAGGATACAATTGTTCAAATAGAACAGATAGGAGGAAGATGAATCATAGTCAATTGTGGATGAGATCCTATACTCTAGTCCTAGGTGCAGGCTTGTTCGGTACAATAACGTAACCGAGACAATATGCTCTCGACCTGCATGTGCCACCACAAAAACATGTCACGCCCCAGTCCCAAAATACGTAGGACTAGGAACACGTAAGCATGCCAGCCGCATGGATATGGCAACTCCAATATATGGAACCCAAACCCATACGTACGCTGTACTATGAATATAAAATCCATAAGTGGTATAAACATATGTCACAAGTCACAGGGTACAATCTAAATCTCATCCACAGAAAATTAATATAAATGAATGACTAGCATCTATATAACTAGATCTCAACATAAGTATCTAAGGATGATAGTTGGATGGAAACAAATCCACTACCAACTCGAATATAAGAGCAAATATAAAATAAGTACAACACAACAACACCATATAAGAATACCAGCTAGCAATCTCGGGCTCGAAGAGAGGTGTAACCCCCTGATTTTTCAGAAATTTTTAATTTGGATTTTTTACAATTTTCTATAATTTTTTAGGATTTTCAAGAATTTATTTTAGATTAAAATATAACTAAAAATATCCCAAACTTTTATTTTAGGTTTTAAATAATAAAATATATTTTCTAGAAGTTTTTGGGAATTTTTTGAGTATTTTTAGTATTTATTGGGAGTTATTTAGGCTAATAACTAATTTTTAGGACTTGTAGAATTTATGGTGCAAGCCCAGGAATATAGAATGTACCCATGTTATTTTCTAAGGTTTATAATATTATTATATATTTTCTGGAATTATTTCAGAATTTTTGGAATAATGTTAGTATTTATTTTTAGTTTTATGGCAAAACTAATTTTTAGAGCTTCTCCTAATTATAGTAGGAAATCTATAAACATATAATTATCCCAAATATTTTTCTAGGGTTTTTAGGTTCAAAATATATTTTTTTTAATTTTTTCAGATTTTTATGATTATTTTTAATGTTTATTTTGAGTTATTTAGATTTAAAACGACTTAAATAATGTTTTGATAAAGGCAAATCAAAATAAATAAATAATATAACCAAAACCATCCAATCAAATCATGACACGTGTCACCCTATCAACTTTCATTCAACCTCTCAACATCCCTATATATATATATTATTATAACCCTAATTATCCCATTATTTTTTAGAGAGAGAGATTTTGGAGAATTGCCATATAGGGTTCCTTCATCTTCCAGAAGCCATTGCGCATAGCTCCGGACTCCAAACGAGGCCTAATTTCTTGCATTAGAATGATATTGAGGTTAGGTTTCTGATTATATAATTTGTTTTACAAAATTATGAGTATTAAATTCTGGAAAATTCGTAGAGCACAGCATGTCCGAAAATAGACGTGTTTCAATGTTTTCGCGATTTCGGGAGAACCAGGAATCAGAATCATGAACCGTTTAAAGTTTCGGAAGGCTAATGTTGAGATCATTGACATATGTTTTTCCTAGAATTTAATTTAATGTATTTTCATACTGTTAATTTTGTAGAACTTCTTGGTTAGAATTTAACCATCGGTGCACAATACAAAATTTGTATGTGCCATAATTCCCAAACGAATTTGAATTCGGACGAGCCGTAAATTTCAGTATGTTTTTGATACTGAAATCTACAGGAAATCATGCATGAAAGTCGAGTTTGTGTCGGTTGACTTTTTGGTCAACAGATCGCCTCGATTTGCGTGCCATGAGTCTCGAGTTGATAAAATTCAGTTTCTTTGGACAAAATTTAGGAATTAACATAAAAAATCAGAATAATAAGATTAAAATAGGATTTTAGAGTAATTATTCCAGAATTAAATAAATTAAAGTAAATTATCTTTTGACGTGATAAATTTGTAATACATAGGCTATTTGGACTGTGACTTGGACTCTGATTCATACCAGCAACAGGACCCCAGGCAAGTGTACCTTGCCAAATTTTGCAGTATTTATATATATTTTTCCTTGCTTTATTATATTTCTGTGCATGCTCAACCTAGGACCGTGTGACGTACTTAGCGTCCGATTATCAGTCGGGTGCCAACACTGTACGCAGTGTTGGGTACTGTCATGTAGAGATGGACTTTCGTGACACTTGTTATTCTCGTACTTGTCTTATCAAGTACCATACGATCCAGGACACTTGACACTGTTCATGAGACAGGATATTCCCGAGATATTCGTGGTGATTCTGTATAGGATACAGAACTTGACAGAGATACTATGTTCATAGATACATATGACTTGTTGCATTAGTGATGATCCCGCTTGACATGGACATGAGACGTTATGGTCATGATATGCGTGGTTACATGGGGTGGGGAGAGACACATAGGCTACAGGCTATTTCTATATATATCTACTACTATTGTGAGGCCGTAGACTCTCGTAGCAGAGCTAGGCACATTACGTGTTATTACCACTACCGGCTCCCCGACACAGAGCTTGTAGTGGCTCAGCCTGAGTACTCGTATTGCTCTCATCTTGCATTTCACATAGATGGTTACATACTTACCCTATTTATCTCATTATTGCTGCACTGCTTATATTTTGGCTTGTATATTTTCTTGTACCTTGCTATGTCCCCTGAGGACCTGGATCCGAATTATGTCCCCAGGATTTGAGGACGAGATCTATCCCGAGGTATACGGGACCGGAGCAGGAGCTGATCCAGGAGCCGTACCGCCATCCGAGGACGAGGTGTTAGTCGAAGACTTCTCCTGAGCATCCATGTTCATGCTCAGTATTTATTTACTTATTTCAGTCATTTATTTCTGGTCTATTGAACCATTGTATCAGATATTTATCGGGTTGTTCCCCGAAGCTTTTGTTGAGACTGGTTGATGATTTACATTCCTTATATTCTGTGGATCATATTTATATCTTGTGTGGATGAGATTAGTTGTGCCATGTTGTCGTAGACTTGTTTTACAGCTTAAGTACGCCCTGATGGATCCATTAAATTAGGTTTGTCCATCGGTGCGTGCTGCTGGCCATTGCCACGTATCTGGTCCCTCGGTATTTTGGGACTGGGGCGTGACAAGAGGACATCCAAGAAACATATATAACCATCCAAATCTGCGCTCCTGCAATTACTCAAGAACAGATACACCTGGCAGGGGACCAGGTCCTCAGAGGGACGTAACAAGATACACAAAATACATGCCAATTTAAATACAGTAAACATGTATATAATTTGAAAATAAATAAGTACGCTGTACAAGACAATCTATATGAATGCAAATGAGGACAACTTTTCGACGTATGGGCAAGGGTAGGCTACTCGATCTAATCCTCACAACTCACGCTCGTCAGTGGACATCATCAGCCGACATACCTCTGGGGTAGCGACCCTCGGACTCCATCAATCGACATACCTCTCGGGTAGCGACCATCGGACACGACCACCATAGTGCGTACTAGTTACTATGGTTTACCAGAGTGGTTAAAAGACCATACGCCTAATGATTGTCCTCTATGATACTAAGTGTCAAGTGTGTGTCAACATATCTAATATATAGTAATGACTGAAAGGAACTACACATGCAATAAATAAACAGAAATGCAATAATTATACAGAAATATACTAAGCATGTAAAATACTGTAAACAATTTGGCAAGGTATCTTGCCTGGGGTCCTGCTGCTGGTATGAATCAGAGTCCAAGTCACAGTCCAAATAGCCTATGTATTACAAATTTATCACGTCAAAAGATAATTTATTTTAATTTATTTAATTCTGGAATAATTACTCTAAAAATCTTATTTTAATCTTATTATTCTGATTTTTATGTTAATTCCTAAATTTTGTCCGAAGAAACTGAATTTTATCAACTCGAGACTCATGGCACGCAAATCGAGGCGATCTGTTGACCAAAAAGTCAACCGACACAAACTCAATTTTCATGCATGATTTCCTGTAGATTTCAGTGTCAAAAATATGCTGAAATTTACGGCTCGTCCGAATTCAAATTCGTTTGGGAATTATGGCACATACAAATTTGTATTGTGCACCGATGGTTAAATTCTAACCTAGAAGTTCTACAGAATTAAAAGTATGTAAATAATTTGAATTAAATTCTGGAAAAAATTTATGTCGATGATCTTGACATTAGATTTCCGAAACTTTAAACGGTTCATGATTCTGATTCCTGGTTCTCCCGGAATCGCGAAAACATCGAAACACATCTATTTTCGGATATGCTGTGCTCTACGAATTTTCCAGAATTTAATACTCATAATTTCGTAAAAAAATTTATATAATCAGAAATATAACCTCAATATCGTTCTAACAAAAAAAACTAGGCCTCGTTTGGAGTCCGGAGCTATGCGCAATGGCTTCTGGAAGATGAAGGAACCCTAGATGGCAATTCTCCAAAAATCGGCTCAAGAAAAACCCTAGAAATTAATATCTAAACTATTATATATATAGAGGAGAGAGAGAGTGCAGCCGCGGCTCACAGCGCGCCACATGGCAGCAATCCAGGGCTGCCCGCTCAGATCGGACGGTCAGGCACTGACGCGGCTCGGCTCAGCTGAGTCCGAGTCGAACTCTGACTCGGCTCGGCTCGAGGTCGGCTCGGCTCGGCTCGCACCCACTCAGCGGTCACTGACAGGCGGGCCCATCACTGTTCACTGCTGGAGGCTGACAGGTGGGCCCCCTATTTGCTGACTGGGCAGAATTAATTACTTTTTGGATTTTCTTTTTCAGAAATTAGTTTTTAATTCAGTTTTTGATAATTAACTCAAAATAAATGCTAAAAATAATCAGAAAATTCCCAAAAAATTATAGAAAATATATTTTATTATTTAGAACCTAAAATAAAAGTTTGGGATATTTTTATTTAAGTTTGAACATAAAATAAATTCTTCAAAGTCCTAGAAAATTAGTGTTACTAGTTTTTAATTAACTAAAAATTATGGAAAAATCCCAATAATCTAAAATAGCCTAAAATAATTCTAAATAAATATTTATATAAGTAAATATACTAAAAAAATTTATTTTCTAATTAACTAAGAGAATATTCTAAATAAATTTAACATCTATAATAAATATAATAATATAAAATATACATAAAATACCTATTTTGGGTGAGGGAGTTTACAACTTGATACCCTGAAACCATATATATTTAGGCTAAATTTCACTTTGATACTCTCAACTATTCTAAATATTCAACTTGATATCCCAAACTTTCAAAATGTGCAACTTAATATCCTGATTTATTTTTCTCAAAAATGTCCTCACCCTCTTCCCCAGCCCCTACCTCCCAGCCCCCCTCTCGCCGAGGACCACCCCCCCCCCACCCCTCCCGCCTCGCAGTCGGGCGAGCCTCCACCCCTACTGCTGTTCACCACCCTCATCCTCCCGTTCGTGCCATCCCGGCCGTGCGCAGCCCCGCCCCGCCTGCACGTCCGCGCGCATCACCGTCCCCCCGGCACGCAGCTCCGTCCTGCCCGCTGCTGCAGCCCCGCCCGGGCGCCGCCCCGTCCACGCGCACCCCCTTCACGCGCGCACAGACTGCTGTTTTTGCCGTCGGCCGGAGAAGGAGGAGGGAGGGGTAGTTTATGATTTTTATTTTTATTTTGTATTAAGTTCAAAGTTTTAATAATTGAGGATATCAAATTATTGAGTAAAAAAGTTTAGAGTTTCAAGTTGAACATTTAGAATAGTTAAAGGTATCAAAGTGAAATTTAGGCTATATATTTATGATAAAACTAAAAAAGGGGACTAATGCAAATACAAAATTTCAAAGAACCGATTCTCACTGACTCAACAGAAGGCAGCAATGCTGTCTTACATATGCCACGCTATCCTTCATTTCGAATTTTCAACATCCCCTCTTCTTATCCCTTCCTATACATGTATAAGATCCAGCCACAACCCATCTTCTTCATTCTATAACACTTTCTCCTCCTCCTCCTCCTCTCCCATCGATCTAACACAACCAATACCATCACCCCCTCCCCTTCTCTACTATTGTTGTCTGTGCGCCTGGCCGCCGGCCGCTGTACCCGCCTGAACGCCGATCGTTCACCGCCCGGCGCCCGGCCAGCTCCGGCCTGACCTCCGACATCTCCTACTACTCCTTCAACCCTAGGTATAACCCTTCTCCTTCTAGTTCTCTTATAAATTCAAATCTAGGTAAAAATTAATTACTAACTTTCTGGAATAGGAAGAATATAGGAATAATCAAAGGATCGATTGGGGATTTGGGAAAGAAAATCCTAGGTTTTGCTCAAAGCAAGACAAGTCCTCTTCCCAACTCATTTATTTTAAGTTTTGACTTCATATATTGTCAAATCGTTTAAATTAAATTCTAGATTTTAAAAATATATAGAAGTATTTTGATTTCAATTCCTAATCAAGTAGATATGAGCTTAATAGTGAATGAAAATATGTACAATGGACACAACCTTATTGTACCGGACACAAGATTAATTCTGAGCTTGCTAAATTATATATATATATATATATATATATATATATATATATATATATAGGGTTCATGTAGAATTTTTGTTGTATGATTTGTTATCTAGATATATAATTACAAGGTTGCTTGCTTAGTATTTTTAAATATGTGTTAATAACGGTTGTAGGAATTTATTTTAAAAAAAAGGAAACATATTCTTACACCAATACCCGTGAATTGGAATATAATAAATAATAACCATGGAGTATTTGTTTTTTAGGAATAGAAGTCTCGAGTATTGTATACATGACTACTCATTGAACTTGAAGATATAAGTCACCAACAAGAGCCAAGATATTCCAAAATCATTGTAGGAATTATATTTGGTTTGATTCATCTTCATTCTAGTTAGATTAACACATTTGAATAAATATGAAATTCATTGGGAACTTCAATAATTATTCTAGTCTAGTATATTCAAGTACTAGCATGTGTGAATATGTCAAAACTTAACTCTATGTACCGTTGTTCAGAAACAAAGTTGAACTGGAAATGAGGTACTTGGAGACATTTTGAGCAAAATCAGCTCATAATTAACTTAAGGTTGCTCAAGTGTTTTTAGATTAAAATTTAGAATAAGATACAAAGCCGTATCAGCTATATTGGAATATAATTTGGTCTAATTTTTTTTTAATTTTTTTTTGAATTCAGCATTACATCCTAAACTATGCTATTTTAAAGTATATAACATGGAGGATACAAGAAAAGAAGAATTTGGATTGTTTTGGATTGCTAGCAAATGACCGAATCAACCAAAATTTGAATTTTTGGTAAACGATTGGCCATGTAAACTAACCTTCAGCACTAAGGAAGTTTGGATTGACATATGATATTACAAGTTAGAAAGCCATAACTCTACCATCATATAACACATATCTTAAAATTTCGGGACTGTATCGGCTTAAATTAGTCAAATATGGTATTTGGAAGATAGTTGGGATCAAATTCAGCATTCACATCATTCTTAGAAGGTTATAATAGTCGTTCTAGATAAATAGAAAGATTAAGATGTGTAGAGTTGATCTTTGTATCCTTATGTAGGCAAATATATGGACCCGGAATCAATAGTTGTTGATTTGACCAAATTCAAACAACCATGTTTGACTACTGTCAAATATAGCTACCGACTTTCCTTGTTCTAGGCTAACCTACATGGTTATAAACTTGGTTGTCAAATTTATTGAATTTCGAATATCCTAAAGTTTATAATAAGCTAGGGATCTTGTATATATATAAATACACTTAGCTATGTAGCATTTATCCTTAAAGAGGATAGAATTTGTATTTGGAATTTTGAATAGCGGAGCGCTAGCCATTTTCTTTCATCATATTATTGCAATTGGTAAGAAATGCTAAGCACGTATGTTGGGTAAACAAATCGATATTTCTTGCTTTATGGATTTTTAAATCATATATATATATATATATATATATCGTGTGATTCCAGTGTTGAGTGTTCCACCGAAGGGGTCGACGAACCCAGAAAATGGTACGAAGGGTTCCTCTGGGTCTGAAATTATAAACTATCAAAATTCTGGAACTCGAAATACAAAGGAGATTTTGCTGAAATTTTAGGAGTTTACCAATATTTTGATATCCAGAAATTATCGTTTATACCAAATCTCTAATTTCTAGGATACTATATTCTAGTTAGTAACGATTCATGACAATCCTTAAAAACTTCTGTTTAGGGGACGATTAGTAAGAGTCTAGGATGTGCAGGGCACAACCATGAATCACACAAGCGAACCCCAAATTAAGTTCCAATGTTTTCTGTTCCGTATCAATTAAAAAAATATTATTCCCAGAATTGGTATTCTCGTATCCTATGATTATCCCAAGATTGGAATGAAATACATATTTGAATTCCGAAAATTAATACATACTTATTTCTGGGATTATGAACAAGAGGTAAAGTTGCATATTGAGAAATATGGGATGAGATACAAAGCAAAATAAATAAAGATAACATAATATGAATTGTTTGTAGTCTAGGTTAGAACGTTGGGCAAAAAAGAACAACTTGAATACCATCATACGAAATCCCTGCAACATAATAACAACAAAAGTTGATCAGTAATTAGCTTATTCACAAGGTCTTGCGAAGTAAGTATGTGAGGCTTAGCTCACTTACCTGTACATGATTTTGGACGTACCTATTTCGATTAAAAAGATCGATTATGTGAATTAATGATATACTTTATTTTACTCACTGGATGTGAGAGGGCCAGACTCTAAGCACCGTGCCACCATGCCACAACTTGATCCCTGGTCATGAAATTGTTGCCGGAAAACTAGGCAATATGGATATTCAAGAGTTGTTCTCTAAAATTGCATCCTCATATAGAAAATTTGGTTGTGATCGTGGTAGTCAACTTAGGGTATATTGTTTTTATCAAAACTAAGGATCACTAGAATAAAATTTAGTTAGAGTCATATAGCGAGTGTACACTTCAATACTTCTATAGGTCACACATCAAACTCTTATTTAAGAGTCGTCAAGTATTCAATTATTTCTTACCATATTACATCTTATTATTCATTTTCTTATCGTTCTTGACCGAGAACTTGCATGTCGTTTTGACGACCTAGTATTGTTCACTAGGGAAAGATGGAGTTCAAGACGAGGCAAGGTTCAAAGTATCGGTATCGGAATCGGTATCGGACCATTCCTATGAGTATCGGGATCGGCGGTATC
This sequence comes from Iris macrosiphon, assembly GCA_036927795.1. Classification (NCBI taxonomy): domain Eukaryota; kingdom Viridiplantae; phylum Streptophyta; class Magnoliopsida; order Asparagales; family Iridaceae; genus Iris; species Iris macrosiphon. The sequence goes on along the minus strand of JAYESA010000005.1, from coordinate 9,023,564 downwards.
GGTAGTATCGGCGATTTCGGATCGGAGTATCGTATTTTTTGGTATCGGAAAGCAAACAACTATTAGTAAATTATTAACATTTTCGAGAATATATTTTATACATTTATGCATAATTTAAAGTATTTCCAGTATTGTTTCTTAGTATTTTTGATATTGAATGAAATAGTAGTCATCATTGTCGATTGATTTATATGCGATAGATAAAATTTTCTCTTTTATATGTTTTTACAACCTTACTATGCTTTTACACCCTTGCTAATTGGTTTTTTAATTCAATATTTTTTGCCGAATTGACCGAAAAAGAGACCTCTAATGTCGGTATCGGTCAGTATCGGATATCGGTCGGTATCGGATCGGGACATGCCAAACTGTATCGGTATCGGCCGTATCGGATCGGTATCGGCCGATACTTTAAACTATGGACGAGACGTTGCCCCTATACATCGTAGATGAAGTTGAGGAGTGGTCGTCTAGTAACCACCAAGGACGCAACAATAGCATTTTGTAGCTGGAAGGCTTATGTAAATTAATTGTTTTGAGGGTAGATATTGGCATGGGTTATATTTTGGTGAACAACTTTATGTATAATAGTTATAGTTGTTGAAAATGAAGGTATGTTAGTGCCATTATATTTTCATCCTAGAACCTTACGGGCGACAATCGTGGATACGGATAACGATATATTCGTATGTCGCGTAGCATAGAGATGTTAGTTACGTACTCGGCCCACCGTATTCTTGGAGCGGGACGTGACATGAACCGAACTATCCCTTTGTCTTAGTATATTCTTGATATTTCTGTCTAAGAGAATCTAGATATTTCGTCTTTGATTCAAACTCTTCAATTTATGAATTTAGTTCGCACTTTGGGCTCAATACTTGTTGTTAAATTTCTAGAACAATGAAACAAAGCCCTTAAAGATTCTGGCTCAACGCTAATATACCATATAGATATATCATTCTCATGATCATCTTGACAGGACAATTAATTAGGTTGGAAACCTCATCAAAGTTTGATCTATTTGCTCTTCCTTATTCAACGATCATATTTTGATTTTCCACCTTTTGCTCCTTTCTTTTTCTTTTTTTGATTTCATAATGCATGCATGCTGCAAGGTTCTATTTGCTACGAGACACATCATCATAATCATCTAAGCCTTCTTCCTTCAGATTATGGTCAACTATGGAACATAAGAAAACTTCATACAAGATTTGACAATATGACCGACTATTAACTCGACGTCAATATTCTATGTTGGTGCCAAATTTCTATCAAAGATAACTATGAGCATGAGAGGGTCATGCCATAAAACTTATATGGCCAGTTGACAGGTAGGTAAACCTACCTTTTGAATTGCAGTTTAAGCTTATGCAACCAAGGTGCACTCTCCAAGCTCCCCTTGACTATAAAGAATCTAGACGAAGAGGTAAGATGATACAATTTGCTATAAGAAACATATATAAATATTTGTTATAGGACTATATGTAAGTATTGTTGATGCTATTGAGCAGGGAGTATAATTCAATTTTTTGACATTTGTGCATGTGAATTTCACTATGCCTGTCAAGATTCACTAGAATAGATCGATTTATTGTTTTCCATAATATTTAGTATAATCTTTCAACAACTTATTATATTGTATGTGATAGGTACACCTGCCTGTGTTATCACAACTTGATTCTCTTAAAGGTACGACTCCAGGAAAGTTTTTTGTGTAATATTATATAATAGTTTACCACTAATATTATATTAAAGTTTACTACTCAAGTTCATTAGATACGCATCTTGATTTTTCATGTACTTTTCTAATGGTAACTAAGTGTAACTATAATTGTTTTTTCTGTAACGATTACAGTTTGAAGTTTCACATATTTATCTTTCATTAAATATGGCAACATCCCTTGTTATTCAGTTGACATGTTTGACATCACCAACTTTATATAAGCCTGCAGTTTGATACATATTTTTACATTTAAGGCCTATTTAAACTCACTTTCAAATGATGATTGTTTAATTTTCAAGGTGTAATTTTTATTACCTTTTATCACAATTCAGAATATTTTGACTGGGAATAACACTTAGTCGCCCTTCTTTGGAGGTTAAATAAGATTCATGCACAGATATGCCACGAGAACACTTTGATAGAAACTTAGACTTGAATACTTGCTATGATACTATTGGTCTCTTCGCGAAATTTAATTCATGTTCATAAACAACATTGTCTTCAACTAGTGATCCAAGATATGAGAAGTTCAAAAGTACAATTTAGTAAATCTTTTTAAAATTGCAAATGTAATATGGTTGCTCTAGTTACCATCATATTCAATCTAATGTATTAGCAAACCTTGAAGTCAGTGCTAGAATCTTTACGAGGAAGCATTAGGAGAGGGACGGTCTGTTGCGATTGACAGTTTGAGAGATCTGCTAATAATTAGGTATTTATGCTCTTATAATCAAGGCACAACATTTTAAAGGTTGCATGAGTCTAAATGTCTTGGTGTATGGTGAAGCGGAGAAATAAGAAATATGGAAGTGCATTGCATCTCAGGCTAAGTTATAAACAATAGAGCTTTATTGGAAGCATCTCCAATAGTATGTGCATCTTTGTGCTTAGGTTACTTCTCCTTGCTCATGCTCTTTCAATGAGTCATATTCCCAACGTTTTGTGATCTTGCAGATAATACCTTAGTACCTTCTCAGAATACATTGGGACTTATTTTATGCTGGCTCTCCATATCTATCCTGTTTGTTCATTACCTTTATACTAAAGAAAAAAAAAATGAATTTAACAATTCATACCTAATTGTTCGTAATCTCTTCTCTGATATCTATGAGTAAAGCTGATCTAAATAGTACAAGGCACAGTTGGTTGTGGCTATATATTGTCTTGAATTGACTTGTGAATTCCTGTTAACAATTTGGACCTAATTGTTCATAATCACTCCTCTGATATCTATGAGTAAAGCATATCTAAATAGCATAGTTTGTAGTATCGGCCGACACTGATTCGATACGGCCGATACCAATATAGTTTAGTTTGGCATGTCCCGATATGCTACTGACTGCTACCGAATATGATCGATAATGACGTTGGGGGTCTCTTTTCCTGTCAATCCGGCAGAGAAAATTGAACATAAAAGACCAATCAACAAAGGTGTAAAAGCACAGTAAAGTTGTAAAAGTATATAATGAAGAAAACTTATTTATTGTAGGTAAACCAATCAGCTAGGGTGACTATTATTTCATTCAATTTCAAAATATGCCTAAATGTATAAAATACTTTTTTGTAATTTTTAATAATTTTTTACTTTCTGATACCAAAAAAATCCGATACTCCGATCCGTTAACGACTACACTACCGATACCGCCGATCCTAATACTCAGGTCCAATATCGATTCCGATACTACAAACCTAGCTAAATAATATACGGCACAGTTGATTATGGCTATATATTGGCTTGAATTGACGTGTGAATTCCTGTAAACATAGAGGAAATAGAAAGGAGGAAATAGACTTACTATCTCATTTTAGTTTGTTCTGGTGTTTTCCTCGACAAATTCATTTGCTATATGACATTGTAAATGGTAATTTATAGAACTGGGTCAATCAAGTTCTTACGTGATTCTGATTTAGGATCATGAACACGGAATGGGCTAATTTTGACAAAACCCTTCAGCAGCCTCACTTACACTTGTTCACACGTCGACTATAAACATGAAATGTGCGCTGCCAACCTTATTTTCACTCTTTTTCTTGTTGGTTTTTGTTAGGTTTGCATAGGCAATTCAAGAGTTTTACAATGACCGGATAGTTCTATGTGCATAAGCATCTTTTTCTAGATGTGTGGTTTATTGAGTGATTAGTTCAGTTATTTGTTTCACCTGTCACTGGTTCCTATACTTAAAGTTTGTATATGTATCTAATATAACACTGACATATGGATGCATATCTGATATTTGAGTGCGGTCAATTAATGACCGTCCATTTTTCCATTCAGTAAACAAGAACTTTCCCAGCTGTGGTGCTCGTGAAGTGAATTTCAGTCAAGAGGAACTTCTCTTCATCACTTGCGGCATGGCTAAGTTGACTCGCTCTTAATTTTGCCATTCATCAATGTTCTAATAGTTTCAAATGGTAATCGTATGTACAACCATTATGCCAGAAGCTGGAGAATTTCTACTCTGACAATGAGATTGGAGTTAACGGATTCGAAGATGAGGATGTAGAGCTTATACGATCCCTTTGTACTGAGCGGCATGTTGAATCTGGTGATGAATCAATTTCTGAGGAGGTAGAGTATTTTCCTGTATGATACCCTTTTATTTATAGTATTCATTCAGAAAATGGGATCCACATCATAATTGAAATTTAAACTTTATACTTAAATTTGTTGTTGGTTTTTGTTGGACTTGGAAGGAGTGTGCTGCAATCTCAAAGATATCTGAGAACTCTGCATCTTCCAATATTCAACTGAATAATTATTATCGTTCTGAACATGATAACCAAAGAGAGCACACATGGTCTGCTGCTATTGAAGAAGCGAATGCATTAGCTCATCTACCCAAAGAGATCAACAGTTGCACAAGAATTTATGATACCTTACAAAGAAGAGACATTAATAGAGGAGGTATATTTCATTGCCTCTTGGCTCTTATACATGTAGGAAATACACTTTTTATAGAAGATTTATTTTGACCATCTAAAAGCAGTAAAAGAGATGGCAATAGATCGGAGTCTTATGCTTGTCAAACACCTGGACTTGCTGGATTTGTTCTCATCTGGATTTTCTCAACCTCACCTCAGTTCACTTTCAAAATTTTGGTTGTGAATTGTCATGTTATATTTTATTCTTAAAGCATAACATCTTGCTGTGATGGATCATTCTTTATGAGTGCTATCTGCAAAGATGATGATTTAAAAAGCTTGATTAGAACTCTTTTCTCAAGATGTGCCAGAAAAGTTTCAATTTCTCTCTTATAATTCCTTTCATTCAAATTCAGCACACAAACAACAGTCACCCCCTTTGCTAAAAGCACCCCCCCCCCCCCCCCCCCCCCCCCACACACACACACACACACAACAACAACAACACACACACGTAAAATGCATCTCTATCATGCCTAATTCACACCTTCCACCTCAGCCTGATTTAACCCTAAACCAAGCCCCAACATCCTCTATACTGTCGACCTCCTCTGTCAGCCTTCATTGGCCCAGGAGCCATTGGAGCCGCTAATCTTCCTCCGGACTGTTAAACTTACCTCATAACCTATGACACCCTTGTCCAGGACAGCATAAAATATGAATTCATGTTTCTTAGTATACTATGTTTGGATATAGATGGTTAGCATCAGGTCGACAACCGGTCATAAGAACTGTCAAATCTCTTATGTAGCTTTCTTATGCCCCATAGACGATCCCATTATGATGGGAGAATGCTTGGATGACGATGAAGGCGACGACGAGAAGTTCTCCACTTGGGAGAAGTTAATCTTCTTCTCAGAGGATAGCTTGCTCCAAAGATAATATTCACAAAATCTGAACATTTAATGACTTTGGTTTTTTAGATCGGTGCAAGTAATTTAACTTTTTCATGGAAGAAGAGTAGATGTTTAAATATTATCATAAGCAATTGTGCTATACAAAATCATGCATGTCCATTATTGCCTTAGTAGTCTTAAGACTAGTTGAAAGATCTTCTAGACATTTCCACTAGATCTTCTTCATTGTCATACTTCCTGTTGTCCTAACACTTTTGGCAGAGTTCAAGCATCTCATGCCAATTCCACTGATGGTTGTAACTCAACTATACATATTTCCCACCCACCTAAGCTTGTCTTTTGCCCTTTGTTATTTTTGTACTTTTTCCAGAGTTCCAAATTACTACTGGCCTTTAATGCCCAAAGAGTGATATTTGCGTATCATTTTCTATGGAAGCTACAGAAAGATCAGTAATTTGCACATAAGATAGCAGTTTGTACATTTAGCTATTAGCCAACATTACCCTCTGTGGAAGGTGCTATAATCCTAATCATTGGAATATTTGACAAGAGAGGGACATCCCAAAGTGTACAAGCTACAACACTAACTAATATTTTGCCCCTTCTTGAAGGAGCAACCTCCAAGTGTCCCTAGACTATAAAGAGTCTAACATCCCCTGAAAGAGCATAAAAGAAAATTAGCTGAGCACTAAAATAGCAAAAGAGGTTAAAAAAAAAGAAGAAGAGAAGTTCAGAAAAAATGGGTGATGTGGCTGATCTTAGAATTGGTATTTCAGGGATCACCCTGTGACTAAAATAGCGTTCAGCAACTGCCTATGGCAATTCTAAACAAGCAATCTTAGCAACAATCTATGGTATGCTTTACATAAAAAAATTAACATGTTACACAAATCGTCTCTTGGGTCAATTGGTGAAGAGGGAAAGAAACTAAAGGCTGAAAATGTGTTCTTTTCCAAGTTAACAGAAAATACACCAATGACAAACCTTATGCTAGAATTGTCCTCGTTCCTTCAAGTTGATTGTCACACCTAACTGGTGCAAAAATATGTATGAAACATCAGCTTAATCAATAGTTCATACCTACATAGTTGATGCTCTTGATTGAGCTGTCAAAGGTCAGGGCTATCTTTATTTATATCAGGTGGTGTTCTACAATCCATCTCCTTCATCGGTAGACTTCGAGTACAACAGGATCTACTTATATGAAGTACAACTGGGTTGACTTATATGAAGTAGGCTATTCAAACATTCTTGTTTTGTCTGTGAAATTTATCATGTTTCTATACTCTTTTCTGTATAATTTTTCATATTATATATTCCATCTTTCTGTATACTATGTTGTTTAACATTTTACATTTTGCCGCAGTCAGCAGAGGCAGAGCCAAGCTCAAGTTTTCATTCCGTTCCTCATCACACAAGGAAGATTTTTCCAGTTCTAGTTCGCTGAAGGATGGAAATGAGAAGTCTTATGTAAACGAGGCCGAGAATCTTGCCTTTCATAATAAATTTGAGGATCGAACTAAAGAAATTTCAATAGTTGAGCTTTTAGAAAATTTTCAGGAAGAAAGTGGTGAGCTGCCTCCAGATGCTGTATCTCATGAGAAAATACATGCAGGCTCTTCAATGGCTGACTTGTTGGAAGATCTGCAGGAGGAGAATGGCCAATTCACGAGGCCTTTTAACTTGGTCTGCATTCTCATGTGTTTTTCTGACCACATTGTGGGCCATTATACTTTATGCCTCTTATTAACAATCCAGTCCTAAACCTGCTTACTGCAGACCACCTTATGAAAAACGTTAGTCGATTAAAGTCCTTGGATGTGACAGTCATCTGCTTAAACTTTCTATTTTTGATCAAATGGATGGATTGTACATAAGAGAATTATGAATTACTGATTTTGTAATCAACTGGTATATACATTTGACTTCACAGATGTTGCAAGATGCTAAGCCAAAGGAAAGGAAGATGCAAAATGTGGGAAAGAGAGGGTTGTCTCATTTGGGTTCTAGAATTCTTGACAATGAAGACCCCCCTGAGTTTAAGGTTGGAGGATTGTCTAGTGAGGACGAGGTGATTCTGTCATAATAATGTACCTTTCTTTACCACATTATTACTTTTGGTATACTCTGTTAAGGATATGACATGTTTTGATTCTCAGGACATTGATCATAACCAATTATGCATTGTAAGTCAAAGGGATGAAGGGCGAACAATGGCAGATCTATTTCAAGAAGCTTTCAGTAGATCCGAGGCAGAGGGATTTCAATTTTCTACTGGCAAACAATCTGGGTGAGCCCATACTTGAAATTCAACTTCTTATTTGCCCACATGCTCAACCTTTATTCTGAGAATTGTTAAAGGAGTCCTGTGACTCCTGTTTATTGAAGCTTGTTTCTATTTGCGCTTCAGACTTGGATACCATGGTAGGTTGCAACAGATACTTCAGGTTGAAAAAGATAGACATCTAGAACTTTTAAAGTACTCAAAGCCAGGATACAGTCCTTCAAGTAAGAGATAGTCCATCTTTATCTTCTCTTGTGTTTTGTATGATTGTGATTGCTTAGTCTATGTAAATGCTAGCATTTCTTATGATATGAATCTTTCTGCAACCAGCATATATTTCTGCTTCAACATTTTGCATACTGTATGTTCTAGTTATTACTTGCTACCCTTGTGCATGACTTGATTCTCCTGACGGATCATGGTGCATGATGTACACACTGCATACAGTGTGCTTGTAATTACTTGTAACCCTTGTGTGCATCTTGGTTCTTCAGATGACTTAGGGAGCATGGATGTGCAGATTTTGTCTAGATTTTTGGAGGCGAAGTTGACAGTTTGCCAGTGCTCATACAGAGAGAATACAAATGTTGGTATTATTATATGAACCAATAAGTTCAAGACATTACTGCACCTTCCAGTTTTATCATTTGAATTAATCGCTTACTGGTAGCTTATAACAAACCTTAATTACTTGCATCTGATATGATAAAATGAGATGTATCTTTGCATATTCTTTTTACCGATTTTATGGATATTGGTTTTATCTGAAATCCTTGACCAAAAGAAAACCTACGTGGACAGAAAATTAAAGTAAAGCATGAATTTGTACGGTAAACATATTAAGATTTAGAGAATGACAACAACATTTAAACTGTAGCGAATGCATTAAAATATGGAAAGAAACTAGAAGACCGCTTCTATTTCCATGTCATGATGTCTTTATAGTAACATAACATAGGGAACAAAAGTTGGACCAGTAACATTGAGATGAAATAACTTGCCATGGAAGAGCCCTATATAGTTTTATATACATTACGACATCACACGGTGCATGTTATATATTGATTTGGTAGTAATATAATATATTGATTTGGTAGTAATAGCAATAGGAAATTGTGCTTATAATTTTTTTATGAATATTTATTGAAGGCAGGGACCTTCACAAGTAATAAACATTCGAAAAATAACCCAAGATCAATAAAAAAGAACTTCAAGGTTCAAGATGATAGTGATACCAATATCCATAAAAATCGGTTATACGAATATACATCTCGTGATTCTGTCTTAGATCCTTTAATTTTTCAAATGTCTAACCATCAAAATGCAAGTATATTTATCATTTTACTTGGAATAGGATCTATGACTCTTGCACTTCTTTTGAGAACTGTCGTTTAATAGTATTGCTGGTATCTCCATCATGTATGAATATGGAGAAGTCATTGTGCTAGCCGAGTCTCTGACTGACTGACTCACGGGTATGTCATGTGTGGCAAGGCTGAGTGACTGCTATACTTAAAAGATAATTTAACAGTACATTTGAAAAGATAATTTAACAGGGCACATCTGGATCTGGTTAGGGTGGATAGTGAGAGTTGTTAATGCTTTAGACACTAGGCACTCTATCAAACCAGGAACAAAAAGAACTTAAAAGTTTAATGGTACAAACAATATAAGGTCTAATTTGAAACAGCTGATGTTACATTGGTTTCTTATTCCATGTTCCAGAATTTGGCCTAGTAGCCAAAAGTTGATTGAACTTTAATTTTCCTGCAGATCTCCCAATATAAGAAGAGAGCCCAGAAATCTGAACATGATGGAGGAACCGTACAAAGAACAGTTATTTTCAGTTCAAAGATATGCGATAATGTGGAGCTTGAAGTAGGGAATCTTATTCGTATCCTTCCGCCATGGTATGCTTTATTAAGTCCTTAGCTTCTAGATTCTTTTTGCAAAAGGCTCTAATACCTAGTCAGATAATTAATTATTAGTTATATTCTCTGCAAATGCATGTAGTATATGTTGCACCAAACAGATTGTACAGGTGTTGGACTATTAGAAACTAGTGAATTTGTTAGTAGTGTGCCCCTTATTTTGTTGGACTAAATAGATTGTTCAGTTTACTGTAATTTGTTAGTGTTATTGCACCTATTAAGTTGTGTTGCCTGTGCATGGGTTGTGATATTGTTGCTTCAAATGGATAGGTGCAGTACAGAGTGTACAATGGTGTATGCTTATGAAATGACTATGTTCTAAATTCTTTTTGGGACAGGACCTTTGTATCTAGTAATATACATAACCTATGCAATTACATTTTCATCCTGCAAAGAATATTGCTTGGAAATCCTAAGATTTAACCGCAGAACCACACCTGATGAATTAGGTTTTGGGAGAACTAGAAAACAGAGAATAAAGCATTTGTTAGTCAAATGCCCCTTTGCCTTCTGTTAGTTTTCCTCTGATTCGAACTCAACATGGTTCTTTCATGATATGTTGGTTCAAGTGGTTCACTGCATCATTTGACTGTTATCTTATTTGAAGCTATTGCCTACATGATGGGACCATCAAGACTCTACCACTAGATACTTAAAAGAACCGACCGCCACTTCTATTTTGCACAAACTATTGCTTCTCTTATAGTTACTTCTGCATTGTGGTGAACTTAAGCTTCAAATTCTTAACTCTACCATCATTAGATCACTGCTTAAAACTGGAGTGCTGCTTATGCTAGTAGCTTGATCTTAAATTGAAAGGACAAAACATGACTTCCATTATTTCTAAGAATGACATATGTGCCTGGATGTGTAGGGTTTCGCGTATTACCACTGTCTATTTAAAAAGAATTGTTACCTTACTGGTCATGTTAAGTTAGCTAGTATAATATCATTTATTTGGAGTAACCTTAAAATGGAGAGATGACAAGTGGTCATAGAAACTGGTCAATTCCCCTGTGGAGCATTCTTATGCTCCACACCCGACCCCATTCTTGGGGAGAAGGCTGATTATAGGTTAATAGCTTGATCTACAATTCCTGATTAAAGAAACTAGAACATAGCTCCCTTCTTCAGGTTGTAAAGTCAGCTCCTCCCAGCTGACACTAACTGCATACTTGCTGAAATTCCACCTGCTCTGAAAAACGATAGCCTGCCACTGACAGAGCTAATAAACCTACGTCGAACGAAAATAAACAACGTGATTGGGGAAGTACCCTATAATGAACCTAAACCTAGGGAGAGAGCTCTTGTGTCACTTTGTATTGATACATTCTTAATGATTTTTGAGATTACGCACTGAAGCTGTTAGAGTGGCAGTTGCAACAGTTGTTATTGATTTTTTATTAGCAGTAAAGGTGTAACAACAGATGAATGCTGCTCTTGTGATTGACAGGAAGGACGTCCTAGTGAATCAAGATGAGAAGATCATTTTGTGTACATACTTCTGTCAGATAAAGGATAGGCATCAGTCTGTGCTACAGAGTGCTCTCTCTCCTAGTGAATCAAGATGAGAAGATCATTTTGTGAACATACTTCTATCAGATAAAACTGAAATATGAAGTGCATGATATTTTGTAAGATCTCCTATGTGGGATATTTGGCTTGATGGACTTGCAGGAGATTTTGGGATTTGCTTTTGCAAACCGAAAAGTGTTTGGACATGTATAATGAGCACCTTTTTTTTTAAGTGAATCGTTTGTTATGGCAGTTTATTCCATCTTTTGCATATTTTGTCTAAAGTTTCATTCGAATCTAAAATCTCAAGACTTAAATGTTAATAGAATATAATGGAAGCAATCTCATCTTTCATTTAAGGACTAATTAGTGTTTAGACCCTTGATTTCATACCATCTTAGAGTTTTAAGTCTTGACAATTTCACTTGAAAAGTTTGGATCATGAATTTTTACTTTTGTTTTTTTTCCTATTATATCCTGAACATGGACAACAACCAACACATGTAACACATGTTGGAAAGAAAGATACAATGAAAGAAAGCCAAAAAAAAAAGATAAAATTTTGACTTTCTGGTTTATTTTATTTGTCATATTTAAGGGTTTATCTCTATAGTTTTACGATAATATAAGAAATCCTTCACAATTGACAGAAATTGTCTAAAACTCAATGTCAATTGCTTTGATCGAAAAAATTTGACGAAAATATCTCTATTGTTTTCTTCCTCTTCCTTCCCCCCCCCCCCCCCCCCCTTACTGCGGGCTGCCACCACCGCCTCCCTCCCTACCACGGGTCCCCCACCGCCGCTGCTACTTCTATGGTTGTTGCGACGTAGGGAGGGGGGAGGAAGCGGGGGCAGTCATGACGTAAATTCTAAGTTGGTATAAAAAACATGATTTAAATACTATATAAAAAACATGATTTAAATACTATTTAGCCCATCATTTAAATTGTATTCAAAGTTTGGATTTTAATGTATAATTTCAATTCAATCGTAATCAAAGTCTAACAAACGTTCAAGTCGTTTGTAAATTATCACCTATTTGATTAAATTTTTTTTTAAGAAAGATTATAATTTTAAGCTCTATCTTTTCTTCTGCATAACTGAATAATCTCTCTTTTATTCGCATATATCAATAATAAATTATAATTAAGATATAACTAATTTTTTAGCAAATCTTAATTAAAATATAAATATATATAACAAAATTTAATTCAAACATATTTAAATATTTAAATTAGTTTTCAATAATATCATAAACAAAGAAAATTATTTTGTGAATTTACTAGTACAAGTAATATTTATCCTTGAAAAAAATAGAAACATTACCTACATGAGGAGGAAGGAAAAAAAAAAATAGGGGTAATCAGGATTTAGACCCTGGATTTTATATCAGCTTAGAGTTTAAGTTATAACATTTCCAACTGAAAAAAATTTGTTTTATTTTTTTTATTTTATCCTCCATATAGAAAAGTTTTATTGTCACATGAGAGAGAAGGTATAATGAAAAACAAAAAACAAAAATTCAGTTTCTAAATTTTTAACTGGACAAGGTTTAAACTCTAACCTGGGTCTAAACTCTAATTAGCGTACGTGTATTTTATATTGTAGTCAGTCCGTGGCATCCAGTCGGATGGTTGGCAAGGGGATTCCTCCTATCTGTACGCGACTCTCCTTCCAGCCATTTTCATACGACATTTCCTGAACAAAATCCACACATCCCACTCCCAAAACCCCCACTCTTCTTTTTCTTCTTCCTCCCTTCTTCCTTCTCCTCCACTTCTATGACAGAAACCCTCACTTTCTCCACTTCATCCCTCTTCTTCACTCCCAAACGAAACTCCAGAACTCGCTTCTTCCTCTCGTCCCAATTCTTCCCAAAATGCCCCCTCCTTCCTCCTCCTCTCCCCTCCTCTTCCCGAAATGCCCCTCCTTTTCTCCTCTGCTCCTTCTCCAGCCGAACCAAACCCACAGTGGGGACAAAGAACAAGGGCGGCGCTCTCTTCAGCGAAGGAAGGGACGAGGACGAGGGCCGCCTCGTCTGCCCCGGATGCGGAATCTACATGCAGGATTCCGACATCAACCTCCCCGGTTTCTACCAGAAGCCCCAAGTTTCGGAAGATTCCGACGGTTTTCTCGAAGAGGAGGACGAGTCGAGTGACGGTTCGAAGTCAAAATCCAATCTTGGTCCCGAAATTGAGACGATGGGGCTGAACTTTGAAGACGATTCCGGTGAGTTCTTGTCTGAGTCTTCGGATGAGGAGGACGAGGGGATTGGTGGGTCGAAGTCAAAATCTGATCTTGGTTCCAAAATCACGGGGTTGAAGCTGAATTTCGACAGTTCTGGCGAGTTCTTGTCGGATTCTGATGAATTTCTGGAGGATGGGGATGAAGCAATTGATGGGTCGAAGTCAAAATCTGATCTTGGTCCCAAAGTTGCGGCAGGCAAGTTGAATTTTGATGATTCCGATGACTTCTCCGAAGAAGAGGTTGAAGGAATTGGTGGGTCGAAGTCAAAATCTAATCTTGGTTCCGGAATCCATGGCTTTTCAGACTGGGATTCTGATTGGGATATGGAATTGGATGAAGAGGAAGAGAGTATTAAGAAGGAATTGGATGGGTTTACTCCTGCTGGTGTTGGGTACGGCAACGTTACCGAGGACACACTTAGAAAGTTCAAGAAAGAGAAGATTTCGAAGGCCGAAAAGAAAAGGAAAGCTAGAGAGGCTAGGAAGAATGAGGAAGAGGAATCGATCACGGTGTGCGCGAGATGCCACTCCTTGAGGAACTATGGGCAGGTTAAGAACCCAAATGCCGAGAATCTCATACCCGACTTTGATTTCGATCGCTTCATCTCGAACCGGTTGATGAAACCAGCCACCAGCTCCCCACTAGTAGTGATGGTTGTTGATTGCGTGGATTTCGATGGTTCGTTCCCCAAGAGGGCGGCGAAGTCTCTGTTCAAAGCATTGGAAGGGAATAAGAAAAACTTGAAATTAGCCAGATTGCCGAAACTTGTACTTGTAGCCACCAAGGTAGATCTCCTACCTTCTCAAATTTCTCCGGCTAGGTTGGATAGTTGGGTCCGTAATCGGGCCAAGGCTGCTGGATCCCCAAAGCTTAGTGGTGTTTATTTGGTTAGTGCGCGAAAGGATCTTGGTGTTAGGAATTTGATTAAGTTTATTAAGGAATTGGCAGGGCCTAGAGGGAATGTGTGGGTTGTTGGGGCTCAGAATGCCGGAAAATCTACTTTGATTAATTCTTTTGCTAAGAGAGAAGGGGTGAAGGTGACAAGACTTACGGAGGCAGCAGTGCCAGGAACTACTTTGGGGATATTGAGGATTGCAGGGATTTTGCCATCGAAGGCGAAGATGTATGATACTCCTGGGCTTTTGCATCCATATCTGATGACATTGAGATTGAATAGGGAGGAGCAAAAGATGGTGGAGATACGGAAGGAGTTGCAACCTCGGACTTACAGAATGAAGGTTAGATGCTTTCTGCACTTTTTGAACTTTTTTTTTTCTATAGCTCTTTTGGCTAGCCTATTAGCCTCCTCTGCCATATGATGGTCACATGATCAATTTGATAAGTTGGCCGAACTCCATAATTGGTAATATTTGCATATAACCTGATTACTTATAGAATTCATCATCACGTCACAATTTAATTCTTGCTGCAATTTGTTTCTGTTTGTTCCTTTTTCTTACACACTTGAAATAATGGTTATTCTCATTGAATGTTATGAGCAACCCTCCACCATAAAATTAAGACGACTCTGGGAGCATGTCTAAATTGACATGGCTCCAAGGATGGATTTATGATAGGATGTCATTCTGATGCCAACCTAAACTGATGACAGAGGCATCCATGAGTGAGAAAGGGATAAGGAACTAGTGCATCTGGTAGAGAAACCTATGCCATTGGTCATGCAGTTCATGCAGGCAAGAAAAATCCTTCAAATTCCTTACGATGAAATGGACTGTGAGGGTTGAAATCAGTCAGTTTTTTTGCGTCAATTTGTATACAACAATCCTGCCGAAAGGATGGGCTGTTCCGAACAGTACTAACTAGAGTCTCATAATAAACTCCTCATATTTATTTCTTTGTCAAAGCTCTCTTTTTGCGTCAATTTGTATGGTGAAAGTATCGGAAGCTTTAGTAGCATCTGCTAATGTCAATCTCATATTACCATTTCTCAAACATACAAGGATTTTGTACCTTACTTGTACATCCATTGATACAGTGTTTACTGTCTATGTTGCACGGACATGCCAATTTGGCAACCGTGTCTGTATCAGTACGTACTGGACACATACGTCTGGATACAGCCAGGATACTACTGGGTACGGCCAGGATATGGCTGGATATGTTCTGGACACGGGTTTGACCCGGTTCAACAGTGAACCCAAAAGAAAAAAAAATGTGCCAAATTCAACCCAAGTACTTTTTAGACACATGTTGGTTTTTCTTTTAAATCTGGGTTTACATTACCATGTATAACATAACCCGATCCGACTTTTAAACGTAAACATCTCTTCATTTCTATGTCGTCATAAAAAGTAGAAAAGAAAAAAGAGATAACAGCAACAAGAGGCAGAGTGGAAGAAGTATATATATATATATATATATATATATATATATATATATATATATACACCAGTATCATAAAATTTTGAAAAGTGTTGTATTCCGTACACGTATTGTGTCCGTACCCATTTTCAGTATCTGTGTTTGTAAAACATAGGTTACTATGCCCCATTATGTCTATAAAGTACTGAGGTGGCCAGGTGGCCTACATGTAAGGAATTAAGGATTCAAACTTGCATGCCTTATTCTCTGCCTAATGGGGAATACTCATTTCAAAATCTCATGACTGCTAATGTTTTTGATCTATAAAAACCCTCTCTCAAATAAAAAGAAAAACTGTGACTGAATCATCACCAAATATGTATTCTTAAAAAGAAAGTATTTTGTTTTGTATAGGTTAACACGTAATTCGTACGAAACTTTGTTTATTTTGTACCTCTTTTATGGTATTTCTGTTCTGCTATCCACAACAGGATCGATCCTTGTAAGAATCATCAACATTTATTGGAACCAAAAGCTTTCCACATAGAAAAGTTGCTCTTTTTTTCATGAGTGCGATATATAGCAGCTTGTGAATACTCTTCATCATTGATGTCGCGTGGTTATGCTATCATATCTAAAACTGTTTGGTCGCTTCTTTTGTTAATCAAATATTTCTATACTAGCCATTTTGTATCACAATACCGATATACCTGGAGTTTGATGGCTGTGGCAGGCTATGTTGCATGAGACATAAATGCAGAGACGTATAATGGTAAGGACACGATAGTGATATGAGATACAAACATTTTTAAATAGGTTCGATATCGTCACCTATGTTGCATGAATTCAAACACCGTTACGGGTATGGATATGATACCGACACAGATACGGACAACACATTTCCGCGTCCGTGCAACATAGCTGGCCAAAGTCCTACCTTGTCTCCTTTCGTATTATCTAACAACTTTTCCCAATTGAATGAAGCCTTGAGGTTTCTTAAACTAGGGGAAATGGGGGTAGCAGCAGAATTGCCTCCATGTTATAGATGTCTATTCTCTTCAAAGATCCAGGTGAGAGTGTTACCTAGATTAACAATCCATATCCATACCATATGTGGTGTTTATGACCTCTAATGTGGTATGTGGTTTCAGTTTTTTTTTTCTTGCTATGTTGTGCAGATAGGGATAAACTCTGGTTTTTCCTTTAGTAGGGGATGGTCATGATGTAAAGGAATTACTAATAAGAAATTAGACAAGAATTTAGGAGTATGCCAATGTGGCTGTTTTGACTTTAGTATGCCTTAAGAAGACTTCAATTCCTTATAGGAAATTCCGTCTTCTTTGTCTAGATTCTTTGTCGGACTCAGCAAAATTTGGAGTTTGATGATATTGTTGCGTCAACAATTCAACATTGACAAAGCAACCAATAAGGTAGCATCCTCCCAAACCATGTCTCGACTAGGTACTCGGCACCTATTCAAGTATTCAGACCTGAAAGCCAGTCTATATAGATTTGGCTAATCATTCATTGACCTCCTTGATCGCAAATGTTCTGCATTGCCAACCCATTTTGTCTGGAATACCCATTGATGCTGGTAGTGATAATTAATTTTTTTATTATATTAAATATTTGTGTCAAAAGAAAATGCATTTATTGGAAAATTTTAAGTTGAGGTTTCGATGTTTATGGCACTTGTTCTTCTTTGCATTTTTATGTGTTAGTGATTTTGTCAATTACATTATTTGTTTAACGTCTATGCAGGTAGGGCAAACAGTTCATGTTGGTGGTTTAATGAGACTAGACATTATTCAGGCCACAGTAGAAACAATATATGTCAGTGTCTGGGCATCACCGAATGTTTCTCTTCATATGGGGAAGACTGAAAATGCTGAAGAAATACAGAAGAAGCATATTGGCGTTAGGCTGCAGGTGAGATCTACTTCTTCCATCTTGTTATTTCCTAAGTTACAGTATCTGTCATCATCTATAGTTGCTCCTCTTTTGCAATGGTACTTTGACTTTGATCTTTGTGGTTCTGGTGCTTAGCCACCCATTGACCAGGAGCGCGTTTCTGAACTGGGTGATTGGCAGCAGAGAGAGATTAAGATATCTGGAATCAGCTGGGATGTGAATTCCTTAGACATTGCGGTCTCTGGACTTGGATGGTTTTCTTTGGGGCTGAAAGGTGAGGGCACTGTGATGCTCTGGACCTTTGATGGTGTTGAGGTAACAAAACGAGACCCATTGGTTCTTGATAGAGCGCCTTTTCTCGAAAGGCCTGGATTTTTATTACCAAAGGCCATATCCGATGCCATCGGTAACCAGAGCAAGATTGAGGCTAGGGCCAAGAAGCTGAAAGAAGAGAAACTGGATGCCCTTTTGGAAGTTTGAAGTTGCTAACGTGGTAAAGATTTGCTAAATTTAAGCGTTTAAATAGAAGCAGGGGTAGGTATTTTGCTTGCATGGAGTATATGATTGTTGTGTTCTATTTGCATGTAGTCTTATGGTCTAAGAGTTTAGGTTAGGTTTCATATTTTATGTACTTAATTATTTTGGTAAACTCATGCATTGTCAATTGGGGAATGTCACATCATATTACTACTTCCTGGAAGTTGTCCAACATTCTTATAACCATACTAGTTGCAGATGATACATATTTTTGTAATCAAAATGCATAACAATTCCAACTAGCTACATGATGCAGTTTCATATACTAATGCTTTTGATGAGCCTTGTAAACTCACCTTAACATATTAAGGAATATGAAGAATTGGACAGGACAGTTCTCTAGACTTCTCGTGCTTGGCAGACAGACATATGATTTTCTTGTAATTAGGTGATTGATGGTGGGGGTAAAAATGGTGTCAACTGAGAATCAACAGATTCTAATTAAATTGTAGATAGAAGCCCTGAACTTGAAGCTAAATATATGTATATTTCATTGTGTTCTAACTGGGTCTATCCAAATAGCAGCTAACCAAATAGCACCCCTATATAAACAATAGAATAAAACTTTGCAATAAGTTAATTATAAATTTGGCTTATTTGCAACTAAATATCCTGAATTTTCATGTTTTTGCAACTAAATATAATGAACTTTTTTAATTAACAACTAAATATCCTGAACTATTGGACCATTAGCAAGTTGCTATCTCCCATTAGTTGAGTGTTATATTTTTTGACAATTTATCTTTTTTTTTAAACTATTTTGTCCCTAATAGTGGTAATTACTTCTTCTTTTTTTTGCAAAAAAAAAATCAAAATGTTAAAAAATAAATATTGAGAAAGTCTAGTATGTCGCCACCCTTGCCTATGGGCGTTTGGGTATTTGTTTCATATTAGTGATATTTTTGTTCTTTTTAGTCACAATTAACAACGGTAATGCTTAATAGTTATGATTATTTAGTTGCTAATAAAAAAAGTTCAGAATATATGGTTGCAAAAAACGTGAAAGTTCAAATAAAATGAAGTTTCATTGTCACGCAATAATATTGACATGAAGTGTTGTCTGAGGTCAGATACAGATGCAAATTTTGAATACACATGCACAATTTGAATAGTTGCTTGGTTTTTGGTGTGTCAGGAATTCAACGATGAACTCTGAGAGTGACGAAAATTGCATATCTGTGTCACTTGGACACTCCCTTTCCTAAGGTCAATTTGTAAATAGTTTGTAGTAGATTCAATTCTTAAAACCATGTAAATATATTATTTTGGGAGCAGATTTGTTCTTTTGATCAACTTCACCTTATGAGGGAGCTCTACTTTGTGGATGCTGGTAGTTGTCTTATCTGCAAAATTTGGAAGTTCAGGAAAGTTATATGCTGTTTGGATTGCTGAGTTATCTTTAGTGCAGGATCTAGGATGTGTTAACCTTATGAGAGACTAGCGTAAGTTGGATTATGATCAGGAGGAATTTTTGTCCAGATTATATTAACACAGAATGCATTAGAAATCTTCTTCCTGAGTCCATAATGTTTGTGCTGAAGATACCTCCCTCAGAGCCTAATAATTTTTCATGTTCTCTGTCTCTACTACCATGCCATCATCTTCTGGACACTGCCAAAGTATGTAATCTTTGGTTTCGATATGTTTTATGACATTGATTACTTTATCCCTATAAAACGTCTCCTAGTCTTCCTTCCTTCAGGACAGTATGTCTGCATATATATCACTATTTTCTGTGCATTCAATTTTAGGCCAGATTTCGATCTGCATCATCGGAGCAATTTGGCTCATCCTTTTGTTGTTCCGCCTTTACAGGCTCATCAGATATCATCATCAATACGCTTTTCATCCATATCCATCTCCATTCTTCTCGATGCTCGACACGACTTGAAGTCGCCTATGGGGAGATAATGTTCCCGAGGATTCGTCCCAGTTGGCTAGTAGGGGTCTGGATTATCACGTCGTGCTCTCCCTTCCGTCATGTTCGAGGAAGAGGAGAAGAGAGAGGGTGATTATGGTCGTAGCAGTGTCATCCCCGAGTGTTCCATTTGCCTGACTGAGTTTGAGGATGGAGAATGGCAGAGAGTTCTGCCCAGTTGCTCCCATGCCTTCCATGTACACTCCATCGACACTTGGCTCTGTTCTCATTCGGACTGTCCACTCTGTCGAAAGAGTGTCGTCGTGTGTGACATGGCCAAGTCGTTGGAGACTGCCGAGAGAAGATTTCTGCCGGGAGAGGCTTCTCGATCACCGTCTAGTGGTGTCCGAGAGAGTAGAAGTTCCCAACCATTCAAGGATACACATTGATATTGAATGAGAGGTCTTTTATGCTATGTTTGAGGATTGTGTTTTTCTGCAATGAGTAATGTTATCCATCCTTCCAAAGATTCTCTCCAAACTATTCCTCCTTGTGTTACAGTTGGCGTGGTATGTTAAGTAACATTATGTAGCATATATCATAACAGTTAACATGACAAATTTTAACCAAAAATAATAATAATTATCATGCTTTTAATATTAATATTAATTTTAATATTAATGTTAATTTTAAAATTTGTCATGTCAGCTGCAACGTCAGCTATCATATAAGTAGAAATGGTTTAGAAGAACATTTTGAAGAAATGAATATCATTATTCGTATGCAATCTACTATCCCTACCTTAATTGACAAGTGGATCAGGCATGCGTCACGCCAAGGCTTTTTTTTTGTTGTTGTTGCTATGGTCCACAACTCGGCGAGGCAATGTGCTCACTTTGAAGCAAGTGATTCAGAAAAGTATTTTATTTTCCTTTCTTTTCTTTTCTTTGAGAGAGATCTGCATTGAGATTTTAGCGTGTACATTGATCAAGCGGTGGATCGAAAAGGATGTATCAGACACATAAAATCAAATGAAAAATCAGCGTGCAGAAAAAAAAAAACAAATGAAAGACGAGAGAGATTGATGTAATAATAAACATACCAGATATTGATATAGTAAGAACCCGTGCTTGCGCCGACTACTAGTAAGATTGGAAGATTGGATGTCATGACCTATGGAGCCTTTGTATTTTGCTAGGAGCCTTAGTTAGCAAGGATTATTGACTATTAGTCGCGTTGAACGTATAAAAAAAAATTATTATTAAAAAATAATTTTAAATTTAAATTATATTAAATATTTTATTTATGATTTGAATATATTTTAATTATAATTTGTTATAAAAAAATTTTGAATTTTCGATATGTGTTTAATTAGATAATACCATGTTAGTTAGCTTAAATATATTTTAAATTTTAAATTTTAAATTTTAAATTTTAAATTTTAAATATTAAATATTTTTTATCATTTGTTATATGTTTCGGATTTTTTTTTTGTTCTCCACTACGTGAGAAGAAAACACACGTGGTAGTTGTATAGAGAAAAAAACGCACGTGGTAGTTATATTTGAAAAAAATCGGTTGATGATATACATATGGTTTAGACAGCTTATGTTGGAACCGGTTTTAAGTCGTATTATATTAGTAGAGATGAGTGGGTTGGAGCCCAATCAAGCCCCAAAGTGATTCCCACCTTGATTATTTTCATTGTTGGATTTTCATATAAATCTGGAATTGGTGTAAACAATACTGTATCGACTCCCCAAGCTAGTATAACTTTTGTTGTGTCCAATTTTTTTTTGAAAAGCTAAAAACTCCATCACTTAACTATTAATAGTAGCAACAGTTGCATTGTTTACAGAAACATTACATTCTTCCGATGTAGAATGCAGGTTACATTCAGGAGGAAGATCAAAGTAAAGAAAAGTCTTTTGAGTAATAGCATAGGAAGCTAGATCATGTGCTGCTCTATTCCCAGATCTTTGAACAAAGGAAAATTCCCAGGTTGAAATAGGATGGAGTCCTTCACGAATTTGAGAAATCACAAATTTCAGTTTCCATGGAATAATTGATCCGTCTCCTCTGAAGATTCGGATGGCGATAGTGAGTCACCTTCAATGATGATTGATTGTAACTTGAGGCGCTTAGCAAGTAGAACGCCTTGATGAATTGCATGTATCTCTGCTTGTATAGCTTTCTCCGAGTATATGAACTAATTTGAACACCATGGTAATCCCCCAATGAAATGTCCATTGTGGTCTCTAGCTACTCCAGCAGCAGCAATGTAGGTAATCGATGTAGCCCCGTCCACGTTGATTTTGATGAAACCTTTACTCGGTGGAGACCAATGTTTTTCCCTCCAGTAAATATTAGATTCGTTATTTAGCTATGTCGGAAGGTTAGTAGAATTTGAACATTCTTTAATTTAGAATGTATGGATGATCGAAGAGGTAGTGCATTATGAAGTAGGCGCCATAAAAATATTTGAATTCTAGGGGCCATCATGTTCAACTTCCAAAGATTTAATCTTCCAAACCGAAGGCTTAACAGCAGAGATGGAGGAAGAAGCTTCTTGGCGCCGGAATATCCCATTAGATGTGCCAGTCCAGATGAGTTCATCAGGTCCATCTCCTTCCTTTAGATCAATGTTAGTGATAGCCGTGGCCTCTATGGGACTAAAAATAGAACGAATTAAATCCATCTTCCATGTCCCAGTAATGGGATCAAAAGGATCACGAACTCTTTTAGGATTGCTATGAGAACTAAGATCACTGACAAATCAAAACAATAATTCATTCCAACGGATCCAATCACTCGAAAGCCAGGCAAATTGATTGATTACCCATGGTTCATTGGTGATGTCCAACCAACCTCCTCGGATTCTCCAGCACACGTGTTTTTCCAAAATCCTTCGAGAGTCTTAACATACTCAACCGTGTCTCGTCTTGTCTTAGTAGCATTCCAGAACGTAGGCCGCGGAGAAGCCGAGCCCATAATTGATCAGGATTTCCCAGAAACCTCCAAACCAATTTGCCTATCAGAGCTTGATTCACCTTTAGGACGAGTGAATTTGTTCCAAGCAAGGAAATGAAGTTTTTTTTCTCTTCACTATTGGGCCCCCACCAAAAGTTCTTCTGGATTTTGCTGATGTTAGTAGTAACATCACTATTGTGTCCAAAATGATCCCAAACAACACTTATAACAATATTTTTTTTATACTATTTACATTATTTTGTTCGATTCTACAGCACAGGGACGAACCCAGCTATGTTAGAATAAGGCCATGGCCACCCCCAACTCCAAAATGGTCACCACATATATATATATATATATATATATATATATAATGTTAGTTTGGTCATCCAAAAACCAACTAATAAATCACAAAATCTAGTTGGATGTACCCAAAAAAGAAAAGAACCTATCCATTTTGGATTTTGATTGTATGATATTTTGTACCGAAAAAGAAAGGAGACATCTATATTTTGGTTGTCTGATATTGTATTAAAGAAAATTTACAAAAAAAAATTCCAAAATAAAATCTCCCAACTCCTCAATTTGTGCTCCTCTCTGTCCTCTTCTCCTCCAAGAATCCACCAAAAATCCTCTCCCTCAATTTGTATAAAAATTGCATATCACATGTATTATTATTTTTAATATTTTTTATGGTGAATATACTTTACTTTTATGAAAAAAAAATATTATTTTTAATAAATTTACGGCCACCGTCAATATTAAATTCTAGTTTCGTCCATGTTGAAGCACAACCAAACAATAAATTCATATTTACAACAACTATCAAGTATTCTAATTATATCACCAAATTATTAATCATGTCATATCATTTTCATGCAACTAAACTAAATATTTGTCATACAATTTACGACAACATATAATACGTACAAATAACTTAATGATGTATTTTATAGAATCCTGCTTCATGGTCCGCGGAGGCCAATGGCACACGTGTAATTTCCGGTTTGCAGACTCCAAGAGGGGTTGGTTGGGTGACATGTCCATAAAGTGTTTTCGTATTTATATCAATCTAGACCAATCAACAAAGAAATGGAGATATGAAAATATGTTGTAATTGGTTTAACATATTTAATTTAATTATTATAAATAGAACCGGAGACATAAAAAATTATAAAAACTAATTAACTAATTTCATTAACAGTAATGAATAATATTGTTTTGTGATTAATTTAATACAATTAAACATTCGCTTCCTAAGCACTTTTGGGGACCAGAACTTGGACATCATAATAACAATCAAAATTATCCTTCAAGTTCTCAATTTTTAGCAAAATATAAATGCAAATTCTATAGACACTATATAAATTGTTTAGGACAATCCAAATTTTTTTCAATTTATTTACAAATTTGTCATCCAATTTCTTTACTTGAGGGCAGCCCAAATTCTCATATAAAAGTCAATGATTTCTATTTTTCAGTCCAATTTTTTTTCAGGACTGTAACAATATTGATAGTCCTTCCAATTGGAAGGATTGTCAACATTGTTAAAGTCCTAACATGAAAAAAGAAGAAGAAGAAGAAGAAGCAGTCCTGTGCTGCCGCCGCTGTCCGCCCCACACCTCCGCCCTACGTCGCCCTTGCTCGCTGCAGCCCCGCCCTGCCCCTGTCCCGCTTGTCGCGACTTTGTCCCCGATCCCGTCGCCCAGCCCTCGCACCCCGCAGCTTAGTCCCCGGCACCGCACCCCGTGGCTTCCTGATGAAACCCCGAGTAGCAGTAGGGCGAGCATCTCCTGCACGTCACGGACATCATGTCCTCCCCACGGATCATGTCGGTCCTCACCATGTTGACTAGCATCTTGATGTCCTTGATCCCGTCGTACTCGGGGAGGCCCACGACGTGGTCGGCATCGTGGAGGACGGTGATGTCCGGGGTGGTGACGAACAGGACCTCGTCGACGGGGGCGATGGTGGTAATGAAGCCAGCGTCGATGCCGACGGGACAGTCGATAAGGATGAAGTGCTTGGAGGGCTTGAGGGCGTCGATGACCCAGAGGAGGGTCTTGGAGTTGAGGGGGAGCTTCGGAAAGGAGCAAGACTTGGAGAGGTAGAGGAGGTGGAGGAGGGAGGGGAAGCGGCGGTCGGAGACGAGGGCCTGGTCGAGGCAGCAGTGGTCGAAGAGGGCGTTTGGGGTTAGGGTTGTGGTTAGGATTTGGGAATTTGAAGAGAGAGAGAGAGTACAAATTTAGAATGAAGAATTTTGAAAAGATTTAGAGGAATTGAACTGTCCTGAATAAATTGACTGTCCTAAGTAAAAATTATAAAAATCTATACTCTTACGAAGTAATGAACCGTTCTAAGAAAAAAAAAAAATATAGTGCCTATAGACTTGCCCAATATAAAGAGTGAAAAATAAATTCCTCTACCAACTCCATCACCACGTGCTCCCACGTGCTCCCAAGCAGCCGTCCGATACTTTGATCAAACACCCGATCTGCGTCCTTCTATCAAAACACTCTCTCTCTCTTTCTCTCTCTCTCTCTCCTCCCGCAAAACCCTAAAATTGAGACCCCAACCCTAAAATTTCCCCCAATTTTCTGGAGCTGGCATGGCCTCCTCTCTCCAATTCCCGCCTCCGTCTTTCAGATTCCGCTCCAGGGACCCCTCTCTCAATCCATGGAGTCCGCCATTTTTGAGCTCTCGAATCAGAATCCGGAAGAGATTCCCGTCATTGGTGCTTTCTTCGGAGAAGAGCGCCGCGCTTTCTTGGGAGGAGAGCTCGGCTGATGAATTCGGTGGGTGGTTCGTTCGCGAACCGGAGGTTGAACACAGAAAAGGTGATTACAATATAATGCGTCTCATCCCTTGTAGAAGAAAAAAAAATTGAATTTTTTAGGGAAACTTTTGTAGGTACTTCGAAATTTGTACTTGCTGGTGTTGGCACTTCGATGGCGATCTTGATCGGAGTCTTGGGATATTACTCGTTCTCGAAGGAAGGTTTGATCTTGCTTTCTTTTTGCAATTTTAGCTCTCTTAAGGAGATGTGAAAATAAAAGTCAATGTTAGCAATTTTCTCGTACAGGTCCTTCAAAAGTAGTAATTTTCATATCAAATCATCTGGTAGTGCACTGACTGTAATTACAAAAACTGAACTGAGTAGTAAAAGAGAAATAGTAGGACACGCAAATGTAGGCTACTTCTCTCAAATGAAACTACATGCATGGCGCAGCATACATGTCTGTGTTTGCACAAAGGTCATACTCTTACATTTTCGCTAAGGAAAAAAAAACATAAAAGCTAACATTTTTGCAGAAAATTAACATTTTAACTAGTTTTGTATATTTTACAAAAAAAGAAAAAAATATGCTTATCTGCCAAAGCATGTTCTAATGAGAGATATGAAGCCAATGACAATAAAAGTACAATTAATAAAGGTTGAAAAATAATGTCTCTGTCTCTGTCTCTGTCTCTGAAAGGCACAATAGCTTCAATAATAAACTTTAATGTAGGATAAACTTGATTTTTATGGAACTGCAGTGACTTGCTCTTTTTTTTCAGAGCTAATATTTTTCCCTCACTTGTGGTATATATATTGTTTCTCCAAAAAATTTAGTCGTACGTGATGATCTGGTTTGTGTTTGTATAATACATAGGCATTGCTAGTAGCAAGGTTCAAAGTATCGGTATCGGAATCGGTATCGGACCATTCCTATGAGTATCGGGATCGGCGGTATCGGTAGTATCGGCGGTTTCGGATCGGAGTATCGGATTTTTTGGTATCGGAAAGCAAACAACTATTAGTAAATTATTGACATTTTAAAGAATATATTTTATACATTTATGCATAATTTAAAGTATTTTCAGCATTGTTTCTTAGTATTTTTGATATTGAATGAAATAGTAGTCATCATTGTTGATTGATTTATATGCGATAGATAAGTTTTCCTATTTTATATGTTTTTACAACCTTACTATGCTTTTACATCCTTTCTAATTGGTCTTTTTAATTCAAATTTTTTTGCCGAATTGACTGGAAAAGAGACCTCTAATGTCGGTATCGGTCAGTATCGGGTATCGGTCGGTATCGGATCGGGACATGCCAAACTGTATCGGTATCGGCCGTATCGGATCGGTATCGGCCGATACTTTAAACTATGGCTAGTAGAGGGTTGGCTAGATGCAAAGTCTAGTGGATCTGTCTAAATCTTCGGTCGCAAGTTACTAATATACTGAAATGTTAAGTTTATTTATGGCTTTCAAGTGATATCCTGGTCAATTGATATGGAAATTTGGTCTGATCCTGCCTGATATTGAGTCTGCTTTATTTTGAGGCAAGATCCCAATTCGCGAAGGAAACTAGAGACCTATATTCCTATCTAACTAGGTTACTTGGATGGTTTATTGTTGTCTGATATGTATCGACAATTTATGACTGCAGAGCATGAATTAGAACCTGAAATAATATTCTTGGTCCATTTTGGCTTGAAGGTAGTATCTTTTATTAAGTAATGTTGGACTTGACGCAAACAATCTGGTCGCAACTGGGTTTGGAAATGTGCAAAATAGAGAAGTACATACACAGATTAGGAGGAAGATAACATACTAGTTAAAGGAGCTGCCAGAACTAAGGGTAACATACTAGTTAAAGGAGCTGCCAGAATTAAGGGTAGGCTTAAACAAATTTGGATTGAGGCTATCAAGAAGGATAGGGTTTTTGGTCAGGTAATGTAGGGCATGGTCCTTAACGAAGCTGAATAGAAGATAATTATTCAAATAGCCACCCGAAGTTGGGATGAAACTTTGTTATTGTTGTATATCCAGACCTATATTCCCTCCAACAATGGTAGTTTGATTATTCGGCTAGGTAGGCTTACCATTGTTGGGCACTGATGAATACCCGTATATGAAGTTACTGATCTTACGAGGGAAGCTCTCTAAACTAAGTACAGCGATGATTTTTGTATGGCACAGAGCATTTTCTTTCACTTTCTTTTATGATGCTATTTGTACTATCGTTTCGTTACTAATATTTAAATATTAAACCATTAACATACTAGAGAAATGTATTGAGTTCAAATGGGTGGTGAATGTATGCCGTCCTATGCTTTATTTGAATATACGGTTAGACAGATCAATATCTTGATGTATGTTTCTTTTGTTTTCCCCCACATGTTTTCTCTCTCTCGTGATATTTTTTCCCCTTTTGGGGGAAATTAATGAGGACCATAAGAAAGAAGAGATTGCATTGGATATGGAATCTTGTGTGAATGGGGTGGGTAGGGTAAGGTTCTAAAAGGTCACCAAATAAGGTGGCAGTAACCTGCCTACTACCGCGGAACATGCCTTCCTTGGGAGCTGTTCCATTACCTCAAGCAACATAGCTTCCTCCTGTATTATATTCTGGAATTAATATGTATCTAGTAGCATTTATATATATGCTATTGTTGTTGGTAGCACCTATTTCCATTCTCATAGTTTATGTTTTTAACTAATTCTTAAGCTTCTTGTCAACTTTGCATGGAGTCCGTTTAGTTTTTATTCTAATAGGTATCCTTTTAAGGAAGTAGCACGATACGTAGATCTGCTTCTTTTGAATGGACACTTCAACTTTTGATATTCACAGTGCGATTTGGTTCATTCCTCTACAACCATTTGTTGTAAACTATGCAATGCTTTGTAGGATACAATTTTCGCTTGGTGGCCCATTTTCACAGTTTACGTGAACTATTCATGTCATCCGAGTCTAAAGAAATTCCGGTTGAAGTTAAAGAATCCACTGCTCTAGAAGATACTCATTTTTCAGAGACTGGGGTAGCTGATAAGCCTGAATTGAGATCTGATGAACTGAAAACCAACATGAATCGAATGTCAGGTATGCGCTTTTGTAAAGTTCCATTTTTCCTGAAACAGAGTTGATAAATGATAAGTTGGTTGGATTGTTTAAGTTATCATTGTAAATTTGCAGGCTTGTGAGTACGAATGTTTAACCAAGATGTTTTGATTTTGTAACTTCTTAGTGTACTATATTGATATCTCAATTTCAACCTATGTGGGTTGGTTGTTGGAGATCGACCCTGGTGATGGATCCGGGAAAAAGGATGCACTATAAGCAAAATTTATGATTGACGTGCAGATATCAGACAAAAGCATTGTCCGGGTAGTTCATTGAAATGTAGCCAAATTTCGAGCTTAGCCCAGGGAGTAGGATGTAGAATTACCATTTCAATATACACAATTACCATTTCAATATACACAAATTTTAGTTAGACCTACCTAAAACTTGCATGCTAAACCATCAAAAATGATGATCCACACTAGACATTGTTATCTATAGATCATAAAACTGGTATGTACAGAGATCAAGTCATTTCAAGATCTATTCAATGGGCATAATGTAAATGTAAATGTAAATATGAATGGTTCTGTCTTAAAAAATCAACAATTTTGCATCCTGTGAATCTGTGATTTTGTGATCCTCACTGCGGAGATTTTGAAACCACTTAATCTATAACATATCAAGGTTTCAGGAAGTGTAGAGACTGCAATGGACTGGATTGTCACTTTGGTTGGTCTAACCATACATCTTAGGCTGGATTGGGACATAAGTAACAGTTCATATATGAATAAATTTAACATTGAGGGAAAATAAGGAAGCATTGCCAAGCAATAACAAGTTCATCATATAGTCAATACTTAAGAACAAAAAGTATAACATAAATTACCTGAAAATACTTCTAATGAGTATATCATCGTTGCTTTAATAAGAAGTTGACTCAAGTTTATTGATATTCAAATCATGTTTTGATGTATATTCTAGTTTCTAGATAATGTTTGATTTGTAAAAAGCCTTGAGAAAGTTCCAAAAGAAAGCATAGAGAAAGTTCAAGAAATCTTAAAAAATAGATGACTATTAAAAGCAAAAAAAGCAAAACACTTATTTTTTAGAACATGACTTGCCTGAGTCGAGTGATGCTAAATGTCATAACCTAAGAAGCTGTATATTGTCATTCGAGGTGTTGAAACTTGAAAGTTGATGAAGAACATGTGTATCAGATGCTCGTCCAAAGAGTTCGCTCAGAAGAGGCATAGTTATCAAAGGCATGCCAGAGGTCCGAGTGAGGCGCTATGCACACGATGCTCCAGCCTCTGCACCTCAGAACATGTGAGGCGAGCTACTCGATGGGCCTAGTGAGGCTCATGTCGCGCCTCGTGCATATGCTACTTTACCTTTTATATTTTTTTTACTGACCAATATTTTTTTCCCTATGAGTAGGGACCACCGTTGGACTAGGAAGCACGAACACCCCCAAACTGTGGTCGTTTTGTGTCAGGCACGTGTTGGACACTCCACAAACAAGTAGTGGACACTCCACAAACAAGTAGTGGACACTCCATAGTATGCTAGGACAAAGCAACATTAGTGTGGTGTTCGTGTTTTCGTGTCGTATCCGTGACCTTGCAACGTAGTCGTTTGATCTTACAATTGATATTTCTTGGAGACTAAAAAGTCTTAAGATCAAAAGGAAAATAAAGCCCTAAAGTTTGAGATGCTTCTATGCTCGGTAGATCAGAAGGAAAAAAAGTCCACATGCTCGATAACCACTATGGGACGCCCACTTTCAATAACTATGGCATAGTCATATACTTAGAAGCCAGAAGAAGGGGCGGGAGCGTGAGCTGAGGAATGCTACTTGTTAGAATAGTCTAAAGTTGGAAGCGTGATGGGATCGTGCTCTAATAATTTTTTTATATTTATTAATTATTATTATCAAAACTTATAAATATTTTAATATTTGTTAGAATTTATAAAGTTCAGTACAAAGTTATAGAGAGATCATTCGCATGTTGATTTTTTATGATGTCAAGGTAAGTAATCTTTAGTTTCTTGGTACTTGATAACGTGTAATAAATTTTTTTTAACTTCTTAAAATTTATGTCCTCTTTTAAAATTATGGTCATATTATGAGAAACGCTCATGTCGCCGGGAAAACAAGCTCCCATCGTCGGAGAAACGAGCTCCTGTCATTGGGGAAACGAGCTCCTAACGAGCTCCGAAGTAAGAACCGCCGAATCGAGGTTCTTACTGAGATTCATTGACCTCTTAGGAGTTTTCGGCTTCTAAGGTCATATATGATTTATAAATATTATTTTAATTTTTTGAATAAATGTGCGTCTCTCCTTTGTGAGGCTCCGCATCTTTCGCCTTGCACCTTACCATTTAATAACTATCAGAGGAGGTTGAATGAAAAGTTCTGACGGATTTAAAAGGGTTATATAGGTATTCAGGTCGAGTATTAGTGTTGTATCCGGTTTATAAAAGAATTAGTTTCTAAACCTCGTAAAAGGTGTCTTAGATTAGATCCTATTAAATTCATATGAACTTGTTAACTTTTCTGTTGGATAATACATGTATGGGGTGATATCTGTAGTATCATACGGTACAATAGTGTATCTTAAGATAAAGTGTCTGTATCATTCTCCGCTCAACGAAATGTACCGTTTATTGGTTGTATTGTACTTTATTAAAAGATACAATCAGAAGATACTGCCAACTGAGCTCTAGACCTTTATTAGAGAGTTATTCGTTAAGTTATTTGTTTGTCTATGTCAAACATATGCTTCTAGTTTTCAGTACTTAAATTTGAATGACATCAAATTCAAAGGCAATTTGAAATCTCAATGTTGGCTACATGTACCAGTTCAATTCATATAACCATGTAATATTATGTCTCTACCTGGCTAGGTTTCAGGTCTTCCACGCTCTCATGTGCTACTATCTTTTTGCCAGCTATTATGGAACTGACTGTTAGGCATATGTTTTGATCTAATTAGACCGTGAGGCACTATCTCCCATGTGTCATCATACCAAACACTCGTAGCTTTCTTCCTCACGTAAACAAAGGGGATCTACCTGATACCATCTCGTACTACAACGCATTTCTGTTTCTCAACTTGTTTCCATATTGCTACTGTTCTGCATTTCCTTTTGGTGAATGAATCTCTAGATTATCACCTATTGATTTAATTGTCTTTAGAGGGATCTATCAGGTGTACATTGAAAATAAACCCATATCTGTTGGCTTGTGATTTACAATGCTAAATTAAAATCAAATCGACCAAGAGTGAGGATATACGGAGCAATTCTAATTTTTCTGTTTCATTTGTCATTAGTGGTTAAGTTTGGGTACATTTATAAGTACCTTTATGGTACCTTTATGGTTAATCTTTTCTGTTATGAGTTATCTCCTATTCTTTTAATCTTGCTTTATTCTGTATGTAATATACACGTCTCCGAGGCCTTTTTATCCAATGGCAACTGTGTCTTTATGTGAAACACTACAACAATATGATTGTATCTTACTTTTTACTCATTTTGTCAGCTCTTATCAATGTCTATTACTACAATTCTGAGTCTCTGATGATTATTTATTGCTTCTCTGATGATTTATTTCCTGTAAACTATATTAAGGTTTGGATCAAAACAAACGTATTATTGTTCCAGTTGCGGCTGATCCTGTGCAACAGGAAGCTCTATATGTGCTAAAGAAACTAAAGGTTGGTAACATGTACCTTTGCAGAGCCACTTGTCCATTGTGCATTTTAATTTGCAACCTGGGCTTATTTCTTTAGCCATACATAACGTTTAAGGTGTGTTTGGTACAAGGGATTTTTTAATTCCCGGAATATAAGGAAGGGAAAATGATTACTACGTTTGTTTCGTGTTATAAATTTGTTTCCTGGGCATATTTAATTCTCGGGTATTCCATTTTCTCACAAATGTGGGAAGTATATTGATTCTATTCCCTCCAATATAGGTGGGTATTTTTATTTCTCACGGAAATGGAATGTTCAGGTTGGTTGGGTTAGGTCCGGGTCAGTCGGGTTGGAACGGTTCAGGTCTAGCAGTAGGTAATTTTGTCACATCACGAAAACAATACTTTTTTTAGCATCGCATATAATATGGGCCTATGGCAAGTGCACTGCAAAGAGCACTTGATTTCCCCAAACTTTTTAATATTAAAAATCGTATATATATATATATATATATATATATATATATATATATATATATATATATATATATATATATTATTTTTTTTCCTACCCGAAACTCCCTCC
The DNA here is from genome assembly GCA_036927795.1 of Iris macrosiphon. Lineage (NCBI taxonomy): Eukaryota > Viridiplantae > Streptophyta > Magnoliopsida > Asparagales > Iridaceae > Iris > Iris macrosiphon. The sequence goes on along the minus strand of JAYESA010000005.1, from coordinate 8,990,366 downwards.
CACCCCTTAACCAATGCCGGGACTCGATGTCCGGACCTACTCGGTAATGTCCTGTAACCTTACCACTAGGCTACACCCTAGGGGACATATATATATATATATATATATATATATATATATATATATATAAGTTATGCAATGTTATAAGGGAGTGGCTTGAAGTGTCAAAACATGTGCAGAGAAATGATGGAAATTAGGAATGCAATTTAAAATTGTTGAGATGTCTGAAATGTCCAGCATGTATATAAGGAGTGAAGCCCATGCTATATTGTTAGTCACATATTCCTTTTGATACCTAGCAAACTAAAAAAATGTTGTGAGTCTCCCTAAGGCTAGAGAGATGGGTATGTACATAGATATTGATTGTTTAAGTACCTCTTCTGACATCTTATGAGGTACGCTTTCCATCAAGCTGGACTATTTTGTAAGTAGGATTGACTTCTAGATCTGTGCACCTACTAAATTATTTTCTGTTAAATTGGCTGGATGTGTTGCAGAGGTGCAATGAAGTAATTTATTTGAAAGTGTTTCAATTGAGTTTTAAATCGGCCAACACTCCATGTGGAACTGGCACTTTCTTTATGCTGAGGAAATATGAAATAGAACATATATTCTAGATATAATTGCCGGCTCAAACAGAGGAACTGGTTCCATAAAGAGCTTCAGATCTACTAGTATTTGTCTGGTGGCATTTATTATATAGATATAATTGATAGTTTTTTTTATTTTTTATTTATTCATTTTGTGAGGTCAACTAGACAATTCCTACCATGAGTTCCCGTCCTTTGTTTTTTGTGGGCCTTCCATCTATTTCCTCAGTTGTATGTTTTCTTTTCTAGTTGCATTTCTTATGTTTCAACAAAAGAGTGCATCTCGTAAGAAAAGGTATGCTTATTTAATTTATTTGTGGTCTATGATCTAATCTTGTTATACCAAATCTGGATTACTGATTAGAAAAGTTAGCTATTGCATTAAGTCATTATCAGCCCTTGTTCAAAGCATTGCAAACAATCTTGTCACATAAAAACAACATTCAAGCTGAGTTGGTAGGACAAGTCTGAAATATGTATTGGATCATATATTGGGGAAAGTTAGGAAACACAAAATAATTAATTTTTGTCTGAGCATGGATGTTGGTTTGTTTTGATGGTACTCAGATCATTGAAAATGACATCAATGCCGATGAGCTTTGCACTAGAAGGGAATATGCGAGATGGCTTGCTAAAGCAAATTCTATGTTGGAGAGGTAATAGAAGCACAAAAAGTCAATTAATATTGCGTTCCATTCAAGATACAATCTCATAAGTTATCTGTCATTACATGCAGAAGTCCTAAACACAGGATAGCTCCAATGATTTCGATTGGTGGTTCCGCAATAACGGCATTTGATGATGTCATTGTTAGTGACCCAGATTTTTGGTGCATTCAAGGTGAGTTGAATAACACAATGTATGCTATACCGTATTAATAAAAAGTATTCTTGTACCCCCTTTTGATAACATTGCAATTGAAGCCCTTGCGGAATCTGGCATCACTGTCAGCAAACTATCAAATGTGAACTCGTCTTACATAGTGGAAAACTCAGATGCTCAAGGAAGATTTGATTTTCTGCCTGAAAGGTGCTACTCTGCCTTGCTTTGTACAATTTTCTGAACCATGAGACCTGTTATATGAATTTCTTTTTCTCGCTGATCAGTTTCATATCTCGGTTTGATCTGGTAAACTGGAAAGCCATGCTAGAGTATCGGTTCACTTCTGAAGTGAGAGAAAAGGTACTGATAGTCTTGGAAATTTTATTTCTGAACTTATTTGTTAAGAGTTATAACACTGCATGCCTTGTGTATAATGTGATGCTCTCTAAGCCTATAGTTCCTTAATGCCCGACTTGTCTACAGTCCAGATGTTAAGGGAGAAAGTGGGCTTGTTTGATTTGAACACAAGTCTTCTTGACTCGTCGCCGCATTTACTAATGGACCTGATGGCTGGTGATAGAAGCATAACTAGAAGAGTTTTTGGTATTACCTCTCTTTTGTATTTTGCTGCTATAATCCAGTTTACTTTGACGAACAGGCCCGTCTTGCTAATTATTTTCTTCTTCTTTTTTTGTATTTTAAAACCTTGTATTAATTTGTATTAGTGTGTTTCAAAAAGTGTTTACCTGTAACCATGGTTTAAACTTGCTGCCACATTCCTTTAAAAGTTCAAGGTACAAAAGTTTTTCTAATGTTTAATATGTTGTTCACAGATATCTGTTTAAATAACTAAGGATCAAGAATAATTAGTCACCATTTGGCCATATTGTCAACAATGGCCCTGAAAAGCATTGTTATCATTTTATTATTAACAATTTGACAGGGCCTATGTTGTATGGGCACAAATACAATACGACACAACGACACTGCACCTGTTATGTCTTAATATATTTTCGAGTAAATGTCTTTTCCGATCAACACGATGTGCCGAAACACGACATAGATGTTTCTAGTGTCCGTGTTTCCTAGTATATGTCAGCATCAAGAAGTTCAATGTTAGTCCCCTCTAAGTCTTGCTATTGTAAGTATGCTAGTCAAGTGTTGTAAAACAAGCCTCCTTATTGAGATCTCTTTTTGCTTGTCCATAGCTTTCAGGTGACACCAACCACAACATGTGGCTTGTTGCATGCTTACCTTGTATAAATACTTACTGCAAGAATGAGTGAGAGGGCTCTTGGTTCATACAAACATTCTAAACCATAGATCTACAGAATTAGAAACCATGCATTTTTGCACTTTAGATGTATTAGTCAGACAGCTCAAAATCATTTGGTTGTTTTATAGGCATTTCAAGTATTGGAGATCATGATAGGTGGGTAATAACTCTTTTTGAAATGTAAAGCATCTGATTTCACGGATAAGATGAGGAAGAATTATACACACACACAAGATACCTGTCTACTTCGCTAATGCGGGTGGCAGTTACATCATATCTGAAATGTGAAACATCTCCTCTAGTGCAAGCATTACATTGCAACGTTATTATGCACTTCATTCTTTTATGATCATTAGGCCACTTTTCAGTTATATTATGTCATCAGGCATGAGTGGAAAGTGTCAATGGTGTGCTGACAATTCCTCCAGATGCTTCCTTTTATCACCTTTGTCGGTAGCTTTTTTTTTCTTCTTCCACATTTCAAGCTTTCCTTATAACATCAATGTCTCACTTTTTTCCCCTGTTCTTACAATCTGGCTAATCCTGTTTACCTCTGTTTTCTTTTGTACTGATAGGTAATATTAGACGCCTCCAGCCCCAGAAACCTGTCACAAAAGCCCAAGCAGCAGTTGCACTGACCAGCGGCAGAATGGTAGGAGCAATATCAGCTGAACTAGCGAGACTTGAAGCAGAAAATCAATCAAGGTTAGCTGAGATGGAAGAAATCAGGTTTGAGATAATACAGAGAGGAGAGATACAGAAGCTTTGGGAGGAGAAGCTCAAAATAGAGAGAGAACATGGAATTGAGGTGGAGAGGGAATTTCAAATTGCATTGCTTGATTTGGAGGAGGAGAGAGAAGCTCAAAATGAAACCCATGCGGAGTATATGAAGCAGAAAGCAGCATTGGATTATCAACAACAGTTGCTGCATAGTCTCAGGGAAGAAGTTGATGTCATTTATCTTAAACTTGCTAGTGAGAGAGCTAATATTTTGGCTGAACAACCGAGTTTAGAGAAACTGTTAACTGAAGCACGGGCCCAACAAGATGCCATAGTCAAAGCTAAATCAATATTAGAAGCTGAAAGAGAAGCTCTTCGAATGCTTAGGTGAGTGAATTCTCACTATTGTCATTCTCACTGGTTTAAATTCACTTCAGTTATCATTTGATATCTTGTTAGTCAAAGCACCTAAAAGGTTTTGTATAGTCTGTGAACCCATACCAAAATCAACATCCAGTTATGGTTGTTTTGCTGCTATTGATTACAAACATGTAAACATGAGCCCCAATGTTTTCAGTGAAAATAGCAGCCGTGCCGCCATGAGCCAATGTCTTCAGGCAAAATATTTTGATATTATCAAATTACCGTCGAGTGCATTTCAAAATTATACCCAAAACTGAACTTAACCTCTTAATAAACAGGAATGGGCTTGAATGCTTGGTTGAAGCCCATCACAACTGGAGCCTATTTGAATTCGTGGATATAGAATTGAGAATGCATGTGAAATGGAAATAATGAAAATGCCAGTTACTTTTTGTTTTGATGTAGCATAGATTAGCATTAGGTTATATGACCTGGGGTTTACCGTTTCTGAACGAACTTGGATGTCTTTGCCTTGTTTGGGGTATATTCTATTTATTTTGCTCAGAGAAATTTATGTGGAACAGTGTAGTTGGAGTGTTGTTGAACACAGATAAACACTAACTTGGTTTTCTTTTCAGACAGAAAACTCATCTGAATGCACATAATATGATTGAGTTCTCATCGAGGAAATGGAATGTCCTGCAGGTACCAGGTGGAGGAAGAAGGACGCAAAGCACAAGCACGAGCAAAAATTCTGGAAAGGGCTGTCCTTAGATGGAAGTGGAGCTCTTGACTCGGACAAGCTCTCCTGAGCCCAGGGCTCTTGATTTCTACAAGATGCCAAAGGAAGAGTATGATGCATCTCTTTTTAGTTAAGATGGAAGTTGTCCCTTTTTGTAATCAATAAAATTGACCATCTGTACAGACTTTTAAAAGTTGTACTCATTTTTTGCCTTCAATTTTAGTTGCAAAAGAAATTAATGGTTGGTTTCCCCATTCTGTTGCATTATTTCAAGTCATTAACATTGTATGTACAATTGCCCATTATTCGGTGGTGTTGTATCATTCTAAGTCATGAGTTATATGAACCATTGCCTGTACGAGAATTATTTTTGTCTTTGCTACAGTTTCCTGCTAATCAACAGTATATATATATCTATCGGGATCAAAAGGTCCGTCTCCAGAGCCCCCCTTCCACCCAAACCATCGGATCAGGCCCACGCAATGCCTTCCGATCCAACGGCCAAGGTAAGTGGAGCTCCAGAAACGGAGTTCCCAATCCACTCCCACATATATATATATATATATATATATATATATGCACTTGAAACGTTATACACTGTTTATTGTATAAAAAAAAAGAGTAACAGTTTTTCTTTAATAAAAGGTAGAAAAAGATGCAAGCACTAGAAGCTTTATACATTGTTTAATTTTTGATGAAAAATTGAAGGCAGGTGCGGTATGACAGATACAACCACATCGTTGGGTATTTATATCCATTTTGGTCAATTATTTTTCAGGTTTATGTTTTCCCAAAGCCATAACATCAACAAATATGGTTCACTAAAAATAAAGTATAATGTAATATGAACAATCAACAATAACTCGTCACTTGTCCAATGCCTAGCTCATACACGAACCTATTCTTATCAGCTGAGCATAAACAGGTATTGCCCTGTTGGGTTAAGATATAAACCTTACTAAGAACAAGATCAACTTCTTGTCGCACATCACATTAATGCTCCCAATACAGACTCTCAGTCGGAACAAAGTCATAGGTCCCATAAAATGTTGCTCTGCATATCATGATACATCTGAAGAGCAAATATCCATTTTAACCAGTCTCACTTGAACATACGGAGTTACCTCTCACATGCAGTACACAGGAATATAGTACTCATCACGTCTTGCAAGAAACATGCTCTCATTACTGCTCATCATAGTTTCAACCAACAGAATGTAATACATTGAATCAATATTTTGTAATAACATAAAGATACTTTTTGATGAGTTTCAAATCAAGAGCTCAGCTCTAAATTATCTGATACACATCTGATCAATCAAATTTCAAATGTGAACAGGGCAAGTGGGTCCCTTGGAAAGGCCAAGGCGAACCTCCATTCCGTGATGCATGTCAGCAGGACGTAAAGTTTCTGAGTCTTGCGGCACTACAAAAGAGAGGACATAAGGACCATTAGAAGCTATATAAGCAAATTTATGCATGCAACTTTGTACCAAAATATTATGTACAACCCATCAATTTTACAGTTGTCTAAGCTATTGTGTAGGCTCATAACCAAGAGCAGCATATCAGCATGCACGTCCAAGCACACTGAAAGCACTTACGTTTAATTGTAAGATCAAATGACATTTGAATTAGAAACACCACTTTTGGATTTATACTAGCAGTTTATGAACTCAGAATTCATTATGGATAACTAAGCAAGCAAAATATAATTTCAACCATATAATTTACAATTAGGATTTCATCTCTGGATATCACGTCTTAAATGGCTCATCGACTACAATCCTACTGGTGTAAAATGATTAAAAAAATAAAACGTACCAAAATAACTTATTACCATGCTCAGAATATCATATCTAATATTTTTGTATTAGATAGTTCTTGACAAACATCTGGTAAACACAAGTATCTGATTTTCCCTAGAAAAATGAGCTTTATATACTGGATGTAATCACTAACTTTTATAGTCCAAGAATATTCAGATATGTAGGTCATAATAAAATCTATAATTTCAAATTAATTTGCCAATTCATGTGTGATACATTTGTAATAATTAACCATTCATTTCAGAAAGTTAGAAACATAAAGCTGGAACTCCACATTAGCTCTAATTTTTAAGTGTGCATTTCTTCAATAATAAACAATAACATAAATTCTTAGGTAACCACTACACTTGCAATTGCTTGAGCTCAAAAGAGTTAAAAACCTCTCGTAACTCTGCGTGAGTACTATTTATTATTTATTACAATTTATGATGCAAAAGTTAATTAAGATATGTGGGAGCTTAAAAAGGCCTGCACGTGTTTCCCTTAATCGCATTAAAAATATTTAACTATAGTGTTGGACTTTTACATACATGTTATCCAATCGAAGTAAACTGTATAATTGTCCCAGCTAGGTCATCCAAAATCTTGTTCAGGAGATGTTTGAGATCAGTTTCCTACAGGATTTGTCAAGTTGTGTAACACAGTTTTATCAGTTTGGTGGATATCTTTTGTCCTGTGGTTGGGGCTGGTGTGGGTTACAGGGGAGATCCTGGGTTCAAGCCCTGGCCTCAATGCAAAAATACAAATATACATTGTACAGACGTCTCAATTTAATGTCCGGGTAAGGGTGGCAGCTTTGACAACATCGGAATCCCGGGGAAGACGTGTTTTCCCCCTATTATCAAGGCCTGCAATCGTTTTGCCTGATTACACAAATGCATCCAAAATATCAACCAACGGTCGGTCTTCATGCATGTTTAATTCAAGCGACAGCCAATACCCATCAGATATGCCACCTGCGCCATCCAATCTTGTTTGGGATCAGTTTTCCTAAGGTTATGCTTGGTAACGGTATTTTCACCGGCTTTGGGGTGTTTTTGAATCGAACTTTATGAAAATCCGTTTTTTTTGAGTCTTTATAAACACCCCAAATCAGTGAATTTTGAGCGGTTTTATTATTTCATTTCATTTATATTCTCACCAAAAATATATAATTATTACTAGTGAAGTTTGGAGATGGAGATGAGAGAAGGAGAAAGGTAGGAGAAGAGAGAATATGAGAAAGGAGATTGCAAGGACATAAAATCCTATGTTGTATTTCATGTCTATTTATTTGATATGCAATACACCCACAATTACTATTATATTCTCATAAGATAAATAACAAAATAACTCACCCCCCCACAAGCTAGAGCATATAGATCAGACATGCCCAGCTTGCTACATAAATCGAAAAATGGACCACGAGCAATTTGTTTGGTGAGGATATCACCTAATTGATCTTCCGACCGAACATAAGGAGTGACAATCTGTTTCTTCAGCAACAAATTACAAACAAAACAAAATGACAATCCAACTCGACATGCTTAGTGCGCTCATGAAACACCGAATTACTTGCGATAAACATTGCCGCTTGATTGTCACAATACAGCTCCATCGGAATAGGAATCATAATCCCGATTTCATGAAGAAGAGACTATATCCACATCATCTCAGAAGCTATATGAGCCATGGTACGGTACTCGGTCTCTGCACTAGAACGAGCCACATCATTCTGCTTTTTACTACGCTACGTGACATGATTACCACCCATAAACGTACAATAGCCAGAAGTAGACCTATCAGTGCGACTGTCTGCCCAATCAACATCATTGAACTCCGTCACCGTAAGGAACTGGAAATGTTTGTACAACCAAACCCTTTCCAAGTGCACCCTTCAAGTATCAAAGAATGCGAGAGAGAGATCTGATACCAAATGAAGTTTGGAGATGGAGATGAAGAGAAAAAATATGAGAAAGGAGATTGCAAGGACATATTGCATCTCATGTCTATTTATATTGATATGCAATACACTCACAATTACTATTATATCATCATAAGATAAATAACAAAATAACTCTAACACTACTAAATATCATATCATAATTTTTCTTTCTCATACGTGTTTCTCTTCTATTTCTTCCAAACTATGGCTACTTTTTCCAATAAGTTTTTAAAATCTCCCCTACTTACATCCAGACGTTTCTATTATTTCATGTGTTTTTATTATTTTGATCAAATATGGGCTTCTACCTCTTGATCGAGACGTGAACTGGGTGACAGTTTCCGTGCTCGGGTGATGGTTCCCATGCTCGAGTGGCAATTCCAGCCCTCGAGACCGTTTTGTTTATATATGGACATAGGTAATTTTATGCGTGTAAACTTTTAGTACCGCTTGTTAATTAATTACCAAGCATTGATTGGTTTAAAAACCGCTACTAAAACCACCCAAAACCGGACCCCTCATAACCATGTACTCTATAAATACCTCATAACCGCTATCTCTACAATTGCCAAGAAGACCCTAAAGGTTTGTTCAAGTTGGGTAACACGCTTATATTATCTCTCTGGATATTTTGTACTGAAGTCACAATTTAATGTCACAGTCGGGATCCCAGGCAAGCAGTGTATTCTTTCAATTTTCTTTTCTTACAAGGGCCAACAAACATTTTGCCTAATTACACAGTTGCATTCAGAATATTAACTAAAGCGTCAGAGATTGCATACATGTTACCTAATTCAAGAAGCTTTAATACTATCAGATGTCCCAGCTACGCTATCAAATCTTGTCCAGGAGACTGGTTGGTCAAGTTGGGTAACACACTTTTACCAGGTCCGTAGATATTATTATTTTTGTACAGACATCACAATTTAACGTCCAGGCCAGGGGAGAATTTGAATCCAGGGTAAGTTGTGAATTATTTTCTTTTCCATGATGAGTCCCTTCTGTAGAGCCTTCTCAATCTTTGTACAAAAAGGCCAGATGCAGAAGGTCGACAATGGAATTTGACAAGTAGGAAAACATCTGACCATATATAACAAAGAAACAATGCCAGTAAATGCTCTGGCATCAGTAAAAATGACAATGAAACAAAATAGTATGATAATGCATCTTGCAACTTCAATCACATCCATGAGAATAGTAAAAAAGAATAAGGTAAACAACTAGGCTGCCACAGTCCCATACTCTCGTAAGGTTGGGGAAGGGCTGGGTGGAGGGGGTCTCCAGAACAAGGTAAGCAATGACAGGAATTACAAACAAAGAAAAAATTCAAGTATTTACTATTTACTGAATTTTTAGGGGGCAAAACACATGAATCAATAAATAGTTCACTTAGAAATGGAACAAGGGGGTCATGATAAGAATTCTGTAGGGGCAATATGTATAGATATGGATGGCAAAAAAAAACTTTTACTATTTTCATCATTTCTTATCATTCCCATTTCCTTTTTTCTGGGTCTTCTTCTCAGAAGGTATTCTAAAAAAAGATTAATTCGTTTTTGACGGTCATTTCGTTAATCAGTGAATAGAAGCATACTCTAGATTCAAATTGCGGCGAAGTACTGCTTCATCATTTCTACTAACTTAAAGCGAAACAACCTTCTACCGGGATTGACCATTGATACAGAGTCCCAACCATTCATTTTTTTATTATTGTTTCATTTTATTGATTACCAATATATAAAGTAAAAAAGAATTAATCTCCCCTTTTACCTTACCTTAGGAATTATGAAATTGCATAAATGATTTTTCTAGTCTCACAAAAATTCAATTTTCAATTGGGAGAGATGGTTGAGTGGACGAAAGCAGCAGATTGCTAATCAGTTGTACGACGTACGGAGGGTTCAAGTCCCTCTCTCGCTTTTAGTTCAAAATGATCAGTATGTAAAATCAGAAGAAGTGATTGCTGAGATTCGTGCAGGAACGTCCACTTTTCAATGTTGGTAAAAATCACTTTGGATGAACCGGTAGAATTATATATCAACAGAATAAAAATACCAGCCAATTACAGTAAAAGAGCTCCTGATTTTCCATTGCACAAAGTATGTATATGCAGTAATTCAAAGCTATTCCTGGTGGTATTACAAGCATATTGTAGTGTTGTCGTAGATGAAACTTTCTTGCTTACAGATAGTAGATGCAACTTGAGGGGGAAAAAACTTGATTATACTCCCATAACAAAGTTCTAAAGACGGAGGTTGAATTCAATTGGGTAAGAACAATGTTCTTAAAGCAGTTACAGTGAAACAAATAAAAGTCCCCACTGAATATGGTACAATCAAGTTATTAATATAGCCAACACAAAGATTTATCCACTTTGAAAAGAGAAATAAAATGGTTTGTGTGATGATGGACCACTAGAACTGTACACATGATTAATGGAGAGCACTTGGGTATAAAGAAATTTACAAGGTCATAACCAGCTTTTATAATATGGATGCAAATGAGAGAACCAATGAGCATAAGCTGAGGCATTCAAGACAAGCAAAAAACTTGCTTTCGTGTGTTTATAGAACTATAGACAGCAGCAGCAGTTGTGCAAGACCAATTTGATATTGTCTGTGCAGGCACCAGTATTCCGGATATAGACCTGTGACCGATATTTGAGAAGAAATAGATACAGGTTGGGAGCCAAAAAATCGGTCCAAAAGTATGTCGTCCGATTTGACCGGTATACCGGCTGATAATTGACTGGTATACCATCCAGTATGACCGATATATTAGTTGGTTTGACCGGTATAAAGGTTGAGTTTGCATGTTTAAGTTTGTGAGTTCAAACCTAATAGAAAATAAACCATTTTTCTATATTTGTGGGTTTGATAGATTTAATTTTAAAACCCGATAAGATTTTTTTTTTCTTCTCACCCCTAAAACCGATCGTCTCTCTCTCTCTCTCTCTCAAGTTGAAACCAATTGAAAAAAAATAGAGAATAAAAGGAAGAAAGGAAGAAGAAAAAGAGTGTAAGGAAGAAGAAGACATGCCTCTCGGAGCGAAAATGAATAAACTTAACTTTGGAGAATAAAGAGATGAAAAATGATATCTTTATTAGCTTACTAGCTTATGTCTTTTATTTTCTTTTGGAGATGCCTCTAAATATTATGTTTAGTGAATTTTACTAGAAGAATTTTGCTTACTTATTAGTTTGAAGGATGGTTTTGAGTTGTTTATTATACTATTTAAGGATACTTGTTATATTTATATTAATGCTTTAATTTTTTTATGCATGTCACATATATGAAGTTAATTATTGTTTTATACAATATGAGTCCATATCGTCCGATAAGTCCGGTATATCGTTCGGTTTCCGGTATGACAAACCCTCAACCGATACGGGACCGATATCCGACATCAAGAACCTTGGCAGGCACACACATACAAGATAATGTATGGATGATCTTTATGGGAAGGGAGCCAGGTATTCATTTTAAGAACCAAAGAACAAAATCAATTACAAACTAATCCTATTCCTGATTGACAAATTGAATCGAGGGTGATGAAATACAATTCTGTTTATCCTCCTCTTTTTCAGATAAGACTTCATAAATTTGGATGATTGTAACTTTTTACGTGACCATTCAATGAAAAGATATTATACAAGGAAAAAAATGATAAATTTTTGAAGGCATAGTGACAGTACCATTGAGGTAATCTTCAAAACCAAAATCATCTAATCCACCTGTAAGAGCCTCGAAACCTAGCATTGAGGATGGCAATGCTCCTGGAGGCCGCTGAAATCTGCAAACCGAAATCAGTTTTGTTACCCATAAAGTTTAACAACACCCAAATGGTATCCATAGTCAGAAAATTGCAATATTAATAAATCTAGCATACAATGAATCTCTATGTAGTAATACATACAAAAAAAAACTGAAATTCTCCTTTCTTGCTGCTGATTCGTCCCAAATAAGTTGAATACGCAGAAACATGTTGGTGACCTAGTCATCCTTGCTAACAACAAGTTGAATTTAATGAAATGATCTATCCCCAACCTAAAATTCAAATGCCTAGTGCCAACTTCTTCAACAAATGAAACATAATATACATGAGTCCTTCCAGGGACATGCTATGGAGCATTTCCCTTACTGTTGAGCTTTACCGGCAGTTGCTATGGAGCATTTCCCTTGCTGAGGAGATAAGGATGAATCATTGTCCAAACCCTATCCTATCAAAATGGGTAAGCTATAGAGCACGAGAAAGCTCAACAATAAAACAAAAAAATGTCATCTTGGGTGCCACATTTAACCTTATCTCAACCATTTGTTTTAGTGCCAAATTCTAACTAAGCCAGGGATAAGAAAGAGAGGAACGTGCCACAAAAAGGTAGGGCAACATTTGTGGTTGTGCAGTTTAAGCTCACGCAACCAAGGAGCAAAACCTCCAAGTCCCCTAGACTACAAAATAGAAAATAAAAACTAGTTGAAGGGATAAGATAATACAATTTGCTACAAAGAAACGAATTGGTTACGTCTCAGTTACGTCTCGCTAAGCACCAAAGCTAAACACCAACCAACCCGAGAAGCACTAAGTTAAGTCTCGCTAAGCAGCAAAGATCCACAATTAGTTAGCAAGAAGCTATTAAAAGTTGCAAGCAAGTAATATATGTCAAGAAAAGTTTTCCCTATAAGCACCTTCAGTGCCAAGAATGGCCTTCCTCTTCTGCTCTAATATACATATGTAGTTTATACTTAAAAGTCCTAAACGAATCAATATAAACATAATTGCTTTCCATAAACTAAATAGATCCATGACATTCTCCAACTGATAAAATGTAAACATCAAAACTCCTTTATTTTTGTCTTGCAGCTATCTAATTTTGCAGGAACTAAGAACAGGACAACTGCCACTAGCCACAACAAAAAAGGATAAGTGCAAGAAAATCGTTGTGGTTGTCATATCATCTTCTCACATCAGAAAGGGTTGCCTATGGGGTATGAAAAAGCTCCAGAGAGTTTTATAACCGAACACTACCTGATATCAACCCTTTGTGCCGGTGTGAAATTCCTAGCAAAGAAAATATGGGCAAGAGAGGGCATTGACAAGAATCCAGAAGGCAGTTGACTGTAGGCAGGTATATGTACTTTCTCGTCATGCACTTTAACGTCATGTAACCAGGATCATTCTTCAAATCCCATGGACTTAAAAAAATAATCTAAGTGAAGATGTAGGGCGATACTACTGTCAAACTGGAGCAAAAAGGAATGACACTCATTCCCAACATATAAGTGCAAGCAAAGAGATTGAAATTTGACCGAAAGAACTCCAATCTTAAAACAGGTTAAGGACAAGAAAAGGTAAGAGGGACCAGGTGCATATTAAAACTACCTTAATGCACGCACATAAAGGGATACATAGATAAAGCAACTGTTGTCTTAATCGAGTCCAAGCTCTCTTAAAAGGGAGTCAAATGTATTTTGTAGAATTAAAGAATGAAATGTCTAAATTAGCAAAGGACGAGAAATCCAAAAAGTAAGGACCCATAAGCTTCAACAACAGCTGTCTGTCTTGTTGAGACGCATGGTTCCAAATTGCACTTCTACTCCTTTACTTCTAAATTGAAACTTAATCTAGAAATATAATTGATGAGATGAAAAGCCAACAGCTAGATTTCGAATCCCAAGGCAAGCAAATACAGTTAGGGTTTTGGATATGTATTTTTGAAGTTCCAACTTGATAGGACAAATAATAACAACATATTTATACCAAGATACAAAACAACAAATGAAACTATACATACGTAATTCTTTCAGGAACATCTAAATCAAAATATATTACACATCATGTGCTTAAAAGTTATACAAAATCAAACCAAACTACAGTACTTCAGAAGGAAGACATGTTAGGTGATAATGATTGTATCTGACATGTAAACCTTCGCTCCACAATCAACATGTCTAAGAACTTGTATGAGAACAACGGTAATTGTGAAGGATATGATCACATACTAAAGAATTATGACCTCTAGAACTAAATTGCACCTCTCCTATCATTAAAGGCACTATTTTTTTTCTTTCAAAAATCCTGAAATTATGAAAACGTAAATAGAGCTAATTAACAATTTTAAGGACCTCAAATTCTTCTAGAAAGCCATCTAAAACATTAATAAGGGGTAGGAATGAGCTGACTAAGCGATGAGCTGATCATGGGCACATTTTTTACGTGAAAAATATGTTTGAACTTTGAAGGTTGTGTTCTGCTCCTGATCACTCACCAAGGAAGGGCATTACTTTGATATCTTGTTTTGCATAGTTCACAATGAAAGATGCTTGATGCAAATTGATTTAACATTTTCCAAAATCTAGACCCTGGGAAGAAAACCTAACATGTTGCTAACTTGTTATATTCTGTCAAAAAATGTACTCTGATCTTCTCACAAACCTCATGAAAGGGCAACAACCTATTACTCAAAGAATACCAGTTACACATGAGTTTCACCATAAGAGACATGATGATCAGGATATCTTATAGTTGGGAGGAACCATCAACCAAAGAAGCACTCGGCTATGTCTAACTAAGCAAAAAATATCTACAATTAGTTAATAAGAGGCCATTATATATGTAAATGGCAGTTGTTTTCCATAAAATACCTTCAGTGCCAGGATGGCCTTCCTCCTATGCTCTCATCATCCTCTTCCAAGCCTTCTCCCACCAGAACTTCTCCCATCAGAATGGGCTCTGCTATGAGCATAACAAAGCTCCACAAAAGATTTGACAAAGTTTTAATGATTGGTTGTCTACCCGATGCCAACCCTCTAATTTGGCACCAAATTGCAAGGCAAGTAGCTTTGAGCATGAGAGGGTCATGTCCTAAGACCTAAACGGCCAATTGAATAGTTAGACCAACTTTTTGGATATGCATTTTAAGTTCATGCAAAAAATGAGGATCCTCCATGTTCCCCTAGAATATAAAGAGTCGAGACAAGGAGATAAGATGATACAATCTGCTATAAGAAATTGCATTCATCTCTCTGTCACATTAAGTCAAAGTAGTTTATACTTCAAAGTTTCAAACCATTAAATGAATTGATGTTAACATAGTTGCTTCCCATAAAGTAAATAATTCATTACATTCTCCAACTGATAAAATGTGAACAATAATAAAAATCGTTAATTTTTGTCTTGCAGCTACCCAATTTGCAAGAATTTTAAAATTGGACAACTGCCACTTGCCACCAAGGTTGTAGATGTTGTATTACGGGTTCATATTTGATTGGGTTTTTTAATGTCGGATGTCGAAAACATTTTAAAATGTTGGATATCAATAAATATGTAATATGTTATATATTATAAACCTAAATGTGTAATATAATATAATTACTAATACAAATATCGAACAATTAAAGAGTAATTAATTCTAATATGGTGTATACCTAGTCAGAGTGGAGCTTGGAGTGATCGAAGTAGAACCTGGCTCACCTGTTTTCGAGCAACAATAACAAATCCAGAGATGACAGAAGGAGAGGTTAGGATTTTGTTGGGGGTCAGTTATTGATTACACGGGTTTAACCCATTTAGAAAATCTAACTTGCCCCAAAATCATAAAAACACTATTCTTCAAATGTTGGTCGACTTCTGTAGACAACGGTTTCGGCTGACATGCCAAAAAAAAATAAAAAATCTGAAACATCGGCTTATTTTTTACAACACACCATAAATGACATTTTGGTCTGATATTTGGCATTCTCACCTCAAAACCGATATGTTGGCAGACATATCAGCCATGTCGATCGACATCTACAACACTGCTTGCCACAACAGGGTAAGTATAAGAGAACCATCACCTCATCATCCAAGTTTTCTCCCATCATAATGGGTCATCTGTGGAGTATGAGAAAGCTCCACAAAATTTTAAACTGAACACCAACGTTATATCAAGGTTTTGTGTTAGTGTCAAATTCACAGCCAAGTAATTATGGACAAGAGTGGGCATTGACAAAATCCAGAAGACAATTGACGGTAGGTAGGTATATGTACCTTCTAGTCATTCAGTTTAAGGTCATGCAACCCAAGAGCACACTCCAAGTCCCCTAAACTAGAAAAAATAAGCTAATTGAAGAGGTAAGATGCTAAGACGATCAAACAGCTATAGGGAGTTGCATTAGAGACAGAAAAAGAATGACGCTCCCAACAAATTAGTGCAAGCAAAGAGATTGAAAACTGACTGAAATAACTCTAGTCTTAAACTTAAAGAACATGAAAGGTAAAGGACCAGGTGTAGGTTAATACCTTAATGCACATGCAAAAAAGATGCACAGATAAAGCAACTGTTGTCTTGATTGTGTCCAAGCTCTCTTAAAAGGGAAATTTGAAAACTATAATCTAGTCAAACATTTTTGTGGAATTAAGGAATGATATGTATTAATTAGCAAAGGACAAGAAATCCAAAACTAAGGATACATCATTTTAAACAACAGATGCCTGCCTTGTTGAGGCGACATGATTCCACAAGGCGGGGTTAAGTTCATCTGTTCTTGCATTAAAATCTTAACGAAATGTGAAACATCTGAACTTTCACTAGATGGAGATGCTGATGATACTTAAATCATTTAAGAATTCTACAACTTAAACTTTCAAGTTACCAAATGACCTTTTATTTGTTTACTTTTAAATTTTAAACTTAATCTAGAACATATACTTGAGAGGTTGAAAAGCCAACATCTTAGATATTGAATACCAAAGAAAGCAAATTAAATCAGGGTTTTGGATATCTACATTTGAAGCTCTAACTTGATTGACACAAGTAGTAAGAACATATTCATATGGAGATACAAAGCCAGAAATGAAACTGTAAATACATAACTTCTTTCAGGGCATTTAACTCAAAATACATTACACTAACCGTACTTGTAAGTTGTTGTTGTTGTTTCCTTTGGACTAAGAAAAATAGTCCCACATTGGCTACACCACCAAGTGGGTATCTCAATATAATACTTAGTACGAGTTGAGGTGTGCACATGGAGTGTGGTGGGACACATGGGTGCCATGTGGGAGTGTTTTATTAGGAGAAAAAATGATTAACTCCTCAATGAAAGCATTTATGCTTTTTGTCATGCTCTTGGAATTTATTCCATAGGAGCTACCCCAAAGGGGCTTAGCGACTCGGAACCGGACTCAAGAGCGCAAAGTGGCGCTTTGTTGGCGCACTTAGCGCGTCAGCATCGGTGCATGACGCTTGTACGCATTTGATGTACTCGGTTATGCGCGGCCGCTTGCGAGGCTGCATGCGCTGCGGCATGAGCGGTTGCTTGCGTGGCCCGTTGCTATCAGATATATTTGAACGATTATGGAAAGATATGATCACTTATTCATATCCGTTTTTTGTGGGATTTGAATTAATTCGTGCCTATCTTTGTGGGATTTGAATTAATTTGTTCCTTTCTTTCTGTAACTAATGGGCAACCAGACTCCCCTATAAATACTCTCTTCGTGCCTCCATTTGAGGACTTACTTCAAAAATAGAGAGACGAAGAGAGGCTCTGTTGCTTCTGCCATTGGAGTCCAGAGAGTTCGTGCGAGCCCAGAAGTGGTCACAACGAGCGTTCAAGAAGTTTTTCGTGAACTTGCTGGTTCCTGGAAGCAGATCATGTGGGACGAATCTTGTTTTGAGCAACGATGATCTTCATCACCCCAGCAAGCAGAGTTTCTTCTTCTTTCTCTTCTTCTTTTCTCTTGAAAACTTGTAAAACTTCGATTGCAAGGAAGAACTGAGATTATTTTCTGATCATTGTCATTTCTGCAGCAAGTTGTAATCAGGTTTATATTATTAGTTGTTCGTTGGAATCGAGGTACATCAGTGAGGAAACTTTTGTGTGAACTCCTGATCTCGAGTACAACTTTCGGTTCTTTCATCTTTGATTAAGTCCCGAGAATAACAATCTCAAAACAAGCTCCAAGATGGAGACAACCGTGCAAGTTTTATCGGCACAAGTTTTAACAAACTTGAGAAGTTTGAGGGGGAGTATTACAATGTCTGGAAGAAAAATATCAGTCTTAATCTTCAACTCGTAGATGTGGACTATGTGTTGACAGACCCTGAGCCTATTGTTCCAGAGGGTGATAATGTTACTGTTCGGATGATAGCCAATGCAACTGCTAAGCAGAACAAGTAGAAGAGAGACAACCACCTCTGCAAGTTGCTGATTCTGAACTCCATGAAAGATACTTTGGCGGAGTCGTACAACAAGAAGGAACTTGCAAAGGGCATCTGGGAGTCACTGGAAAAGCACTACAAGGAGGATGAGAACCGCAACAAGATCCATGTGACGAAAAAAGACTGGAATATGTGATTTGAGGACGACAAGATGATGTTGCCTCAAGTCAAGAAATTTCTCAAATTACGTCAAAAACTTGAGGAGGATGGTAAGCCCATGGTCGACTCTTTCGTCATGGGAGTTATTATTGCCAAGCTCCCGCTTGGTTGGAGCAAATTTATTTCAGACGTGTACCAAAAGAAGATGGAGATCAGCCTAGATCAACTACTACATAACATCCACGTTGAAGATAAGTTGAGGGCTCAAAACAAAATGGACTCGTTATCCAAGCAGTTGGCAAATGCCAACTTGGTGCATGCTAGTGACTCCAAGGGGAAGCAGAAGGTTTCTCACAACAACAAAAATGACTTCAACCATCTGAAAGTGAAGTCGGCATCGTTCAAACCAAAGCTTAAGAACGATGGGGGTTGTTTCAACTGCGGCAAGAAAGACCACTTAAGCAGAGCAGATACAAGTCAAAAAAGAAAGAGCAATGTGAGCCTAACAAGGTTGCCATGATTGCGCAGGTTGTTACGGATGGCATCGACACTGAATGGTAGGTGGACACTGGCGCATCCTGCTATGTTTGCTCAAAGAATGAGTTTTTCACCACCTATAAGCCTACATCTGAGAAGGTTATGGTGGCGGATAAGTCACAAGCTGAAGTACATGGGATCGGAAGAGTAGTACTGAATCTGAATTCCTGGAAGTCGCTAACTCTCCAGGATGTGAAGCACGTACAGGTTATAGCCAAGAACCTGATCTCTAGAAGTCTGCTCTGCAACACAGGCATGAGGATGGACATCAATGATGGGCAGATGGTGATGTCTTATAAAGGAACATACTTCGAAAAAACCTTTTGTACCGAAGGAATGTTCAAACTTCAACTTGTAACTCCTGCTAATAATGTCAATGCAGTCTCTTCTTCTGGTTATTCTCTTGAGTTATAGCATAATAGACTAGGACATGTTCATTGTAAAAGAATAAACAAGATGTCTAGTCTAGGACTTATCTCCAAATATGGGGGTATAGGGGTGGAGAAGTGTGAGGTCTGTGCGTAGACGAAGATCACAAGAAAACCGTTCAAACGGGTAAACCGAAGTACAAATCTTCTGGAGTTGGTGCACTCAGATATCTGTGACTTCAAACAGTTCATCACAAAGGTCGGGATGAATTATTTTATTACTTTCACCGACGACTACTCAAAATATGCGTTCGTCTATCTGCTCAAGTCTAAAGATGAAACATTCGAGAAGTTCAAGGAGTTTAGGGCTGAAGCTGAATGTCAAACTGGACAACAACTCAAGAGACTCGAGTGATCGAGGCGGAGAGTATAGGTCTATTGAATTCGCATCGTTCCGCAAAGAACATGGAATTGTCAATGAGACGACTGCTCCGTGTTCTCCACAATCAAATGGAGTAGCAAAAAGAAAGAACATGACGCTGACAGAGATGATGATCTCTATGATCTTAACTGCGAGTCTTCCAAACTATTTTTGAGGAGAAGCTGTGATTGACGGCTACGTTCATTCTGAACAGAGTGCCGTACGCAACTTCCGATGTCACTCCTCATGAACTCTGGTTCAAGGTCAGACCCAACTTGAATGGCATTCGAGTGTGGGGGTGTTTGGCGTATGTGAAGCTCCCGGACTTGAAGATTCAAAAGCTGGGAACGAGGACTACAAAGACTACAAAAGCTATATTCTTGGAATATGCTGAAAAGAGTGATGTTCGAAGGTTCCTTGATATCGAGTCTAACTATATCATTGAATCTCGCGACGCAGAATTCTTCGAAAATAAATTTGCAAGGCACAATAATGTTGTTGTCACGGACATTCCAGAGAATGATGTAAGTGCACCGAAGGTTAACGCTTCCAATGAAGATGTAGTCCAAGAAGAAGTCATTACAGAGACAACGTTCGAACTAGAACTCGCAAAACCGAGAACTAAGCGAGTAAGAAGACAAAAGGACTTCGGAGATGATTTCGTCACCTATCATGTGAAAGCATATCCGCTTATCTATGATGGGATGATAAAGACCATAGTCGCTGTCTTCTGGAGGGAGGCTATAAATGATGAGTATGACTCAATAACCTCCAACAACACTTGGGTGTTGGTCAATCTGCCTGAAAGAGCTAAACCAATCGGATGCAAGTAGATCTTCAAGAAGAAGATGAAGGCCGATGGAACTATTGACAAGTTCAAAGCAAGGCTGGTGGCCAAAGGGTTTTCTCAGAAGCAGAAAATCGACTACTTTAACACATATGCTCCAGTAACGCGGATGACAACCATCAGGATGTTAATTGCTCTGAGTGCAATTCACAAGCTAGTTATACATTATATGGATGTTAAAACAACATTCCTGAATGGAGAGTTGACCGAAGAGATTTACATGCAACAGCCAGAAGGATTCATCGTCAAGGGCCTTGAAGACAAAGTCTGCAAATTGCTGAAATCGTTATATGGTCTAAAGAAAGCTCCCAAAATGTGGCACGAAAAGTTTGATAAAGTCATAAGATCAAACGGCTACAGGGTCAGCGAGACGGACAAGTGTGTTTACACAAAGTTCGTTGACGGGAGAAGAGTCATTGTTTGTCTATACGTGGACGGCATGCTGATCCTAGGAACGGATCTAGCACGAGTCACTGAGACAAAGAAGTTTCTCTCATCCAAGTTCAGTACGATGGACTTAGGAGAAGCTGATATTATCCTGGGATAAAGATCATCCGGACGGACACTGGAGTGGTGCTATCACATTCTCATTATATTAAGAAGATGCTCACACGTTATGGATGATCTTCCAGGGATCGATACTCCATACAGATATGACAAGAAGCTGAAGCCAAATCCTAAGAAAAGTGTGAGACGGCTGGAGTACTCAAGCGTCATCAGGAGTTTGATGTGTCACGCCCAGATCTTCCGCAGGCAAATCGGCCGTCCCGGCTAGGCCGCGCGAGCGCTCCCGCGAGACGATCGCTTGACCCATCTGGGCGTGATGCCGCATGAGCGTGAGCCGCGCCCGTGCAAGACCGTGGTTCATTGATTGGCAGTAAGAGGTCTAAGTCACAGAGTCGCACAGATTGTCCGAGTGCAGCGAAATTTTAAACGCATAGGCGATTTGGTAACAAGTTCACTGAGTCTACAATAGCCGAAGCATTGAATAACACAAGTTCAAGTAAAACAAACTCTTTTATTGATATTGAATAAGTGTTACAGGCGACGCATAGCCCAGATTACAAGTCGCTCAAGCCTCTCTCTGTAATAATAAAAGCGTGCCAAGTGGCTACATTTGTGGAATGATGTACAGGCGATGTTCCAACATTATGTCTTGTATATGTGCTTCAGTTCCGGATCGCAACGCTCCAAGGCTCCAGAGTGAACTCCACGCTTTAGTACGCACGATGGAGGCATCCGCACCGAACGAGGTTCTCCCGCACCCTGCAAACAATCTGGTGGATTATCAGTACATGACTGCACTGGTGGGGAGGCTACTCGCCCGCTCGACAAATCCAAACACGTAATATAGGTTCCATGCACCCACTATTATGTTGTCTTTCTAGTTGCCTTAGGATCAGTTTTCATGGCAATGTTGAATAGCCAACTCGTGTGGCAGTGCGCCGTGCGACATAAGAGGAAACACGGCGAGGCTTACCAACTTACCAATTGTCCTTTCCTGTCCAAGGCAAACCAAGTTAATTCAAGCACGAGCATTTATAAACATTCAGGGACAATAGCATATGCAAACACTATGTTGTAACCGAGATTACGCTTTGGGTGCACGAGTTACACGAAATATCATGTGTGTTGCATAAGATGTTGAAGTGTTCCATATGTATAAGTGTGTTATGATCGTTCAGGTGTTTAGTTATTCTCGAAGCGATGCAATGACTCGCATGCGGATAGCAACTAAGCGAGGATGACTTATCTATATGAACAATTGTCCCTGGCATAGCCATAAAGGATTACTAGTCACTGGCGAGAATGGTTTGCAGGGAAAGAACATGGTTCGCTACAAGCCATCTCGTCCAGTACAAATGGACTATACAATGGAGTTCCATCCGGATCGGATCGGCCCCGGTGCCCCGGAGACCACCCGTGGAACTGAGATCCGAAGATCACCTTTTTTCAAGTTGTCCACGACATGCAGGTCAGGGTCTTCCAAATCCATAACTTGATATGATAATCCATTATTCTTGTTCTGAACCGAGCATTTGCTCCACAAGCTGTGATTATAGATTTGTTTGACATGATTCTCGTTCAGAGGTAAACTTGATGTGATTATCATTCAGATGTAAACTTGACAGGATTCTTGATCAATGAACAACTTTGCCTTGATGCATTCCCCTGGTGCGGGGACTGCCTTGGTGACCTAACGGTCCTGGGTACTTGCGGGTTCAATTGCACAGAAGGACTATTCGATAGTCTTCTGGCTGACTCAATGCATGTATGATACATAATAGTGTTACTTGCTCGTGGCATAAGTTTCGTGTGGCAAACATTGAGTCGAGACAACATTACAAATTAACGTATAAGCATGCAAGCATGCAATTGTGTAAACATAAACATTCACGTTGGCTCGGGCCCGAAGGTAAGCCGAGGAGTGAAACCGTAAAGGGACTTACCGAACGACATGATCTAGGGTCATGCACTGTAGCAAGTAAAGCAGTGCACTACGAAGAGCATATACATATCGTTCTACTCGAGGCATAGCGGGTCTAGTTGCATAAGGCAAAGGTAGCATGCAGGGGTCTGTATATAAGCAATGTTTCATTTTCATGTTCTAGCACAAGCAATACAAGTTGAGATTATTCCCTTAGCTAGGTGCGTTGTATTCTTATTAACATGCATGGGGTGATTCACTTAGCGACTAGCATGAAACATCCATATTGTAAGTGTGCTGGCTAAGCAAAGACAAGTTCACCGTAGCCACCCACCTTAGCGATGATTTGCCTCGGTTGAGCGATACTCCGAACGAGCCTCTGAAAGCCTAAGCCGAACTCCTGAAGAACCAAGTCTGGGAATCCTCTAGCCTCAAACGAGTATTCTCGCTGAAGCAAAGCGGGTCGAGACGTTGCACTTTTGTCGTTTGAATCGGCAGTCCGCTTGAACGGAACGGGGTGTTACATCATACACCACTCAGAAAAACTCTCGTCCTCAAGCCTTACTGAGCACAGGCCGTTCTATCGCATTATCGAATCTATCCCAAGCGTAGCAATCGGTACCACTAAATCCATTTAAACATAATCGCCTACTCGATCCTTACGCTGTGTCGCGTGTATGTTGAGTCGGACTCATTTGCGCCTTAGCGCAGGACATGTTGCTTAACGCGGGGTACGTTTCAATCGATCTTGATTAACGATCTAAGGCTGAGGCAAACTTATACAAGTCGTTATACTTTTTCAGGTGGATATTCACTTGCACTAGCATCGAGATCAGTATATCGCGAGTTTGTATCGTGCATATATTCAAAGCGTCCTTCAAACATATGCATGTCAACCAACTTGGCGATAACGAAGTCTTAGCACTCGAGTTTCACATATCATTGAGTTTTGGATCGTGCACACGTTCAAGGCATCCCTCAAACATATGCATTCAACCAAACTTAGAGATAGTGAAATCGGACAAGCTACTTTGCAAAAATTTCAAGGGTTCTCGTTTTATGAATCACCAAGATACTTCCGATAGGGTCAATCAATTTCCATATCATTTCCATTACAACCAAGTATTTGCACAATCGTTAAGCACGATCTATTCGGTTAACTGACTAGCGTTCATTTGTTCGGGTCAAACACAACGCACGTTATCGTCCCAAGTGTAACCCTAAGTCTTGCTGCCCCAGTTCTGTAGCTTGTTCAAGCAATGTGCTAAAGTCGGTAACACAGTTTCATTCACTCGGCACAGGGTCGTCTGCCTAATTGTTAGGTCAGCTCACAAGGTCATAGGTACAGATTCAAGCACGTGATTCATCGTGCAAATTCGTCGCACGATGCTCGCCCCAATTCCTAGGGTCAAACCATTTGTTCATTTGCACGGGGTATTCTACCCAAGCTCGTTTCACTTAGATTTCTAAACATCGAGCACATATTTCCTACTCTTAATAACACGTTCGTTTGCACAGGGGACGAGTCCGTTCAGTAAAATCCACAATATATCCTAGTTGCAGGACAAGTCTAGTGATTTGCATAGTCTATCTCTCCCAACATGTTTTGATAGAATCCCTATACATTCCAAATTTAGTCCACCAAGCCAAGATTCAGTTCTAAACCTTAGATTACAATCCAAGTCGTCCAACCTGATTCACGTATCCGTTCACGAAACCATCAAGCGTGATTTATTTCTGGTTCAAGGCTAACTTATCCATCGGAACATTTTCGATCACTTGCATTTCCAAATTCGTCTTATCGTGTCGAACCAAAAGTCAAGACGATCCATTAGTTGTCACGTTCCGGTCCCCCGCAAGTTCGATCACCTTCGTTGGACGTGAGATAACCACGCCAACGCTCCCGCTGGATAATCGTCCTAATCCGGACGTGACACATGTACGAGCATAGAGTATCGCTCGCGCAAGACAAGAACGTTTGAACGTTATGGTTTTCTTCGACACGATTGAGACACCTTATATTTTCACCTTGCTTCATCCAAGTTATATCCGTTCATGCAGTGATTTTAAATCGTCTAGCAAAATCATCCAACTTCAATGTTACCGTTCGGTAAATTTATAGTCTACTTATTTCATTCCTCAAGCAACTATGTTTCAAATATTCAAGCCCAAGTCTATTCCATCTTTTGATACGTTCCATTCATCAAGTTCGTTTGGAATAATCACCGAACATGTTCCCGTGAGTTTGATTATCCCCGCCGTACGTGAAATCACCACGCTAGCGCTCCCGTAGGATAACCATTCTCGCTGGGACTGATTTCAATGTTATTGTTTCGAACTTGATTTCAAGATCGTTCGTCCAAACTCCAAGCCAAATCCATTTTCGTTCATCTCTTTCATCGAATCAAGATATTTATTTCCGGGCTAGCTTCTATTCAAGCGATATTGTATTCAAGTTCAATCCGTTTGTTTTTAATCCGAAATCGCTCGCACGATACTCTAAGTTTCCAACAAGTTTCCTTAACCGAGATATCGATTTCCCAAATTCGATATAAGCCTTATCACTTAGTTCAAGACATTCTCAAATCCTTTCAATCCGACTATCGCACGAGACCTATGAATCCGTTTGGACATTTCTAAATGATCCATACACCACTGGGAATTGAGTCATCCAATCAAATCCACAATCGATTTGTATCTTCTGATATGAAATATCGTTCGAGCTAATTCCCAAAATCCAAGTACGATTCTCAATATTCGCCTAAGCGATAAATTCGAGAATGTTTCTATCGGTTGGCATTCTAAGTCTGACTTGTCTTATTCCTGAACGATATCTCATTCTCGTTTGCAACTATCTTGCACCAAAGGGTCTTGGCGCACGATACTCTGCACAACTAAGCCGAAAGGAAAGGTTGTGTGCAAAGCTAACCGTTCGGACAATATTCGATTTCGTACTAACCAGTTGGGCAAACATGTATAGGCAATTCGGGTTTGCACACAAGTCGCAATTCTAGCACGAGTCTAATCCCAAAGGGTCTAGCACAGGTTGGCACAAGGGCCATCACATCACAATTTCACACAAGCAATCATACCATTCACATGCACTTTTCGAAAGTATTTAGACTTATTGTTGGAACATTCCGTTTGGGACATTGAGGGAGTGTGCACATAACCCACGAACGAGCTTTCGAAATTGAGAAAATCGAAACAAAGTTCAATGGCGTATAACCAAGCTCTGATACTAATCTGTCACGTCCCGATCTCCCGCAGGCAAATCAGCCGTCCCCGCTAGGCGAGAATCACCGCGCCAGCGCTCCCGCGGGACAATCGCTTGACCCATCTGGGCGTGATGCCGCACGAGCGTGAGCCGCGCCCGTGCAAGGCCGTGGTTCATTGGCTGGCAGTAAGAGGTGTAAGCCACAGAGTCGCCAGATTGTCCGAGTGCAGCAAAATTTTAAACGCATAGGCGATTTGGTAACAAGTTCACTGAGTTGACAATAGCAGAAGCATTGAATAACACAAGTTCAAGTAAAACAAACTCTTTTATTGATATTGAATAAGTGTTACAGGCGACGCATAGCCGAGATTACAAGTCGCTCAAGCCTCTCTCTGTAACAATAAAAGCGTACCAAATGGCTACATTTGTGGAATGATGTACAGGCGATGTTCCAACATTATGTCTTGTATATGTGCTTCAGTTCCGGATCGCAATGCTCCAAGGCTCCAGAGTAAACTCCATGCCTTAGCACGCACGAAGGAGGCATCCGCGCCGAACGAGGTTCTCCCGCACCCTGCAAACAATCTGGTAGATTATCCGTACATGAATGCACTGGTAGGGAGGCTACTCGCCCGCTCGACAAATCCAAACACGTAATATAGGTTCCGTGCACCCACTATTATGCTGTCTTTCTAGTTGCCTTAGGATCAGTTTTCATGGCAATGTTGAATAGCCTAACTCGTGTGGCAGTACGCCGTGCGACATAAGAGGAAACACGACGAGGCTTACCAACTTACCAATTGTCCTTCCATGTCCAAGGCAAACCAAATTAATTTAAGCACGAGCATTTATAAACATTCAGGGGCAATAGCATATGCAAACACTGTGTTGTAAGCGAGATTACGCTTTGGGTGCACGAATTACACGAAATATCAAGTGTGTTGCATAAGATGTTAAAGTGTTCCATATGTACAAATGTGTTATGATCGTTCAGGTGTTTAGTTATTCTCGAAGCGATGCAATGACTCGCATGCGGATAGCCGCTAAGCGAGGATGACTTATCTATATGAACAATTGTCGCTGGCATAGCAATAAAGGACTACTAGGCACTGGCGAGAATGGTATGCAGCGAAAGAACATGGTGCGCTACAAGCCATCTCGTCCAGTACAAATGGACTATACAATGAAGTTCCATCCGGATCGGATCGGCCCCGGTGCCCCGGAGACCGCCCGTGGAACTGAGATCTGAAGATCACATTTTTCAAGTTGTCCGCGACATGCAGGTCAGGGTCTTCCAAATCCATAACTTGATATGATAATCCATTATTCTTGTTCTGAACCGAGCATTTGCTCCACGAGCTGTGATTCTTGATTTGCTTGACATGATTCTCGTTCAGAGGTAAACTTGATGCGATTATCATTCA
Organism: Iris macrosiphon; assembly: GCA_036927795.1. Taxonomy (NCBI): domain Eukaryota; kingdom Viridiplantae; phylum Streptophyta; class Magnoliopsida; order Asparagales; family Iridaceae; genus Iris; species Iris macrosiphon. The sequence continues at coordinate 8,962,554 of JAYESA010000005.1, read as the reverse complement.
GATGTAAACTTGACAGGATTCTTGATCAATGAACAACTTTGCCTTGATGCATTCCCCTGGTGCGGGGACTGCCTTGGTGACCTAACGGTCCCGGGTACTTGCGGGTTCAATTGCACAGAATGACTATTCGATAGTCTTCTGGCTGACTCAATGCATGTACGATACACGATAGTGTTACTTGCTCGTGGCATAAGTTTCGTGTGACAAACATTGAGTCGAGGCAACATTACAAATTAACATATAAGCAGGCAAGCATACATTTGTGTAAACATAAGCATTCACGTTGACTCGGGCCCGAAGGTAAGCCAAGGAGTGAAACCATAAAGGGACTTACCGAGCGACATGATCTAGGGTCGTGCAATGTAGCAAGTAAAGCAGTGCACTACGAAGAGCATATACATATCGTTCTACTCGAGGCATAGCGGGTCTAGTTGCACAAGGCAAAGGTAACATGCAAGGGTCTGTATATAAGCAATGTTTCATTTTCATGTTCTAGCACAAGCAATACAAGTTGAGATTATTCCCTTAGCTAGGTGCGTTGTATTCTTATTAACATGCAGGGGGTGATTCACCTAGCGACTAGCATGAAACATCCATATTTTAAGTGTGCTGGCTAAGCAAAGACAAGTTCACCATAGCTACCCACCTTAGCGATGATTCGCCTCGGTTGCGATACTCCGAGCGAGCCTCTGAAAGCCCAAGCCAAACTCCTGAAGAGCCAAGTCTGGGAATCCTCTTGCCTCAAACGAATATTCTCGCTGAAGCAAAACGGGTCGGGACGTTGCACTTTTGCCGTTTGAATCGGCAGTCCACTTGAGCGGAACGGGGTGTTACATGATGTATGCAATAACTGCCATAAGGCCTGACATAGCTTTTGTCGTTGGGATGCTGAGTCAGTTCCCGAGCAATCTAGGTGTTGAGCACTGAAAATCTGTGAAGAGGGTGATGAGATATCTCAAGAGTACTCAGAAGTATGCAATGCACTACAGCGGATATCTGATAGTAGTGGACGGTTTCAGTGATGCAAGCTGGTGTTCAGTAGTAGAAAACGAAATATCCACAGGAGGATACATCTTTTCCATGGCTGGAGCTGTTATATCGTGGAAGTCGAAGAAGCAGACAATGCTCTCTCATTCCTCGATAAAATCTGAGTTCTATGCACTGACAGCTGCAATGGAGGAAGCAAAATGGCTTCGGGAGCTCATGCATGATCTTTCATTGGTTGGTGCGCAGATTCCGACGGTACCGATATACTGCGACAACCAGACTGCAGCGGTGGCATCAAATGACCTCTTCAATGGTATGAAGAAGACTGTGCGGCTTAGGCACAGGACAGTGAACGATCTTATCAAGATTGGAGCCATTGTCGTTATTGATGTTCGGAGCCAGGAGAATCTGGCAGATCCGTTAACCAAAGGTCTCAAGCGCCAGCTGGTCGAGGACACAGCAATTAAAATGGGCATAAAGACATTATGATATTTTGTCTTTGTAATTCTACCATAAAGTTTTATGCCATTAGTTCAAAGAGAAATCTACTAGGCATCTAGCTTTTTGTTCAAAGAAGGATCATTGACTGAAAGAATATCAAGAACAGTAGGTACTCATTTGAGACATTGAGGGATTACGGACCCAGAACCACTGTTGTCTACTATCTGTTCTCTGAGTAGAACAAAGTCCTGTGGGAGGATGGCTTAGAAACCTTAATGAGTTCTAGGACATTTGGAATGTCCGGCGTGCTTTACAGGAAGCACGGTAGCACAGTACTACAAAGGAGCGGAGAACTCCATGCTACAGTGGGTGATACCACAACGAGGTTCCTCGATAGGATAATGCCTCGGCTTCGCGAGCCATGTCATAGCGGCGTAACACCACATATAGGCAGGTGGTCTAATGTTGTAAAATGAAGAGTGGTAGACGACACTACAAAGAGGCCGGTGACCTCACGTTACAGTGGTGTGACACCACAAAGAGGTACCTAGAGAGGGTAAAGCCTCGGCTACGCGAGCCATGTCACAGCGGCATAACACCGCAAGGAAGCGCAATGCTTCATGCTGGGTAGTTTGGCACTACAAAGAGACTATGACCTCATGCTACAGTGTATGACACCACAATGAGGTGGGACCTCGGCTTTGGGCCATGTCATAGCGGAGTAGCACCGCAAGAAAGCACAAGACTTCATGCCAAAGACTCTTTAAAAAACTCACCTAGAATATATGGAAAGAGATATAGGCCGTCTCTTGAGGGTAAGCCTGTAGACGTCCAAGATACATACACCGAAACCAGACGTGCACATGGCCTTTAAAGGTGCAACCATAAGCACAGCTGATGTCATTGTGTGAGTGAAAAGAATTGCAGCTATGGTGCAGAATTCAAGGTCTAGTCCATTCTTGTATCATACTGTTATTTGACCTACACGGGAAGATTCAAGTCGAAGCTACATCTATCATAATGCATGATGGACAGTCACTGTGGGGAACGCTCAATCCATATATTGAGATATGTGGGAGATTGTTGGTGTTGTTTCCTTTGGACTAAGAAAAATAGTCCCACATTGACTACATCACCAAGTGGGCATCTCAATATAATACTTAGTATGAGTTGAGGTGTGCACATAGGGTGTGGTGGGACACATGAGTGCCATGTGGGGGTGTTTTATTAGGAGAAAAGATGATTAACTTCTCAATGAAAACATTTATGCTTTTTGTCATGCTCTTGGAATTTATTCAATAGGAGCTAAGCCCCAGCGACTCGGACTCGGACTCAAGGGCGCAAAGTGACGCTTTATTGGTGCACTTTGCACATAGCACGTCTGCATTGGCACATGGCGCTTGTGCACATTTGATGCGCTCATGAGCTCGGTTATGCACGGGTGCATGCACAGCCGCATGAGCTGCTGCATGCACCGCTGCTTGCGCAACTGCATGCGCTACGGTATGAGCGGCCACATGAGCGGTTGCTTGCGTGGCCGCTACTATCGGATATATTTGAACGGTTATGGAAAGATATTGTCAGTTATTCAGATCCTTTTTTTGTGAAATTTGAATTAATTCGTGCCTATCTTTGTGGGATTTGAATTAATTTGTTCCTTTCTTTCTGTAACTAATGGGCAGTCAGGCTCCTCTATAAATACCCTCTTCGTACCTCCATTTGAGGACTTACTTCAAAAATAGAGAGACGAATTAAGAGGCTCTGTTGCTGCTGCCATTGGACTTCAGGGAGTTCGTGCGAGTCCAGAAGTGGTGACAACGAGCGTTTCAGAAGTTCTTCGTGAACTTGATCATGTGGAACGAATCTTGCTTTGAGCAACGGTGATCTTCATCACCCCAGCAAGCAGAGTTTCTTCTTCTTCTTCCTCTTCTTCTTTTCTCCTGAAAAGTTGTAAATAGTTTTGTCCGTCTGCAACTGCGATTGCAAGGAAGAACTAAATTGTTTTCTAATCATTGTTATTTCTGCAGCAAGTTGTAATCATGTTTATATTATTAGTTGTTCGTTGAAATCGAGGTACATCAGTGAGAAAACTTTTGTGTGAACTCCTGATCTCGAGTACAACTTTCGGTTCTTCCATCTTTGATTAAGTCCCGAGAATAACAAAAGTATATAAAATCAAACCAAACAACACTAATTTCAGAAGGAAGACACGTTAGGAGATAATGATAGTATTCTCCACAATCAGAATATCTAAAAACTGGTACAATAACAACAGTACTAGCGAATGATAATGACCACTACACTAAAGAATTGTAATCTCTCAAACTAAATTACATATCTCCCGTTACCCTTTCTTAAAGGCACTATTTTTCTCAAAAATCCTGAGATTAGGGTTTCAGCTTGGACTCGACTAAAAACCAAATTAGAGCTAATTAACAATTTTAATGGCCTCAAATTCTTCTAAGAGTGCTCTATAGAGAAAATCATATGCTCAAATAACAGATACGATTAGGGTTAGGGTTTTGATTCGCGATCGAACCTGGACAGAATCTGCTTGTCGAGATCCTTCCGGAGATTGAACGCCGATCCGTAGGTGAGATTGTTGATCATCTTCTTCTTCTCCTCCATGTTCCTCCATGCCTAGAATCACCGAGAAACACCAAAAGGAACATCATCAAATTAGGGTTTCGTCCATGTCCCCAAAAAATTTACAAAAAAAAGGGGTTTTGCTCACGGATTCTCGACTCGATTCGAGCGGATGGGAGCCGACGATGTCCCCCTTGACTCCGTCCAGCCCGAGCCGGAGGATGTCGTGGTTTCCGGTGAGATCGTGAGCGATCGATTTCGACTCCATTGCTCTTCTTCTTCCTCCTCCTCTGATATTTGTACGGGTTTTATAGCTCTCTCAACTTGAGGAAGAAGAAAGGGGAACCCGACCCGAATTGGTTGCGGGTGTAGCGCTTATTGTACTAAGCCGATCCATTTACTTATCCGATCGGGTTGGGAAACATCTAAAGAGGATGCCAATGATAATTAAGGTAATGTTTGTTTTGTTAAATGATTTTTTTTGGTTGCTAAATTACATCTTGATATCCTAAATTATCCAAAATATTCAGTTTTGTATCCTGAATTTTGATAGGTGTTAACTTAATACCCTCAACTATATAACAATTTTTATATTAATACCCAAAATTTTAAAGAAAACAAAATTGTCCTCCCCTCTCCCAACCCTTCCCCCCCATCTCTCTGTTGCGCCGGCAGTAGCAGAGAGGAGGAGCGTCGCAGCAGCAGAGAACAATGCATGCACAAATAA